>OY757555.1:10282044-10292044 GCA_963584105.1 Alviniconcha strummeri | reverse complement strand
GGCAAGAAAAGTGACTTCGCACGCAACACGGCGTTTGGCGTGACCTCTGTGTCAAATCCCTTCCACTGTGACAGACGGGTTTCTAGCTCTCCCCCTCCCTCCCTCCTCCCCGCCTCCACCCCCCCCACCCCCCCTACCCCCCACCACCCCCACTGCCCCTCCTCCTCTTCTCTATAACAGATACAAGTGCTCATGCACACAGGTGCGTGGGCAGATGTGGGTGTGGGCGGACTGAGTAAGAGAAGGGAGTGTGAATTCGATTCGATTTTTTTTCATTCATTCATCTAGACTAGTCTATGTACACGTGGTATTGAGTAATTCGCAGGCTGTCAGTTTGGTTGGAGGCCTGAGCTCTTGTCGGGATTTTCGCGTCCCGTCAGCCGTGCAGGATCACCTCAGGAGTGTGGCTTAAAGGAACTAGCCTTTTCAGATTTCGCTAAACTAAAACACGAATTTTGTTTACTTTTTTTTTTTTTTTTATGAATTTTGGTTATTTTAGTCTTAATTTGTCTGCTGCATCATATCGCTCATCTGCGGGCTAATTTTACAAAAGAATTACTACCAATCATTATGAGCCCAAAAAATTACCAATCATTACGAGTTAAAAATAAAATAAAAATTGGGGTAAAAACCCCATAACCCACACCCTTTCTCGTGGACTCTGTGTGTGTGTGTGTGTGTGTGTGTGTGTGTGTGTGTGTGTGTGGTGTGTGTGTGTGTGTGTGTGTGTGTGTGTGTGTGTGTGTGTGTGTGCCCTTTGAATAGTCTCTACGGAGAAGATTTTGCGCTTTATAAAAAAATGTAATTCTCAGTACCTTTTTCTAGACTGCTGCAATACTTCATGAAAAGCCCATTCCACAGAAACAAAACAAACAATCAATGACAAAAATTATTGCAATCCACATGCTTTTCTTCCGTGACTTGCATGCAAAACAGAGCTACCTGACGTCCTATCCGTGACGCCAAGGACATTTTGGTGACGTCAAAATAAAGTACGAGAAAAGAGCACACAAGGCGGTAATGAGCTCATGCAACAATTAGTGTTAGTGATGGTGTCTCGAAAAAAGTCACCTATAAAACCGATATAAAATCACGGACAGCGTTCGTTCAGTTGCAAAACTTTTACTGCAGCACCTGTTGGTATAAACAAAATTTATTCATTCATCGTAATCACAAGTTCAACAAATAAGTACAGGAAACACAAAAGCAGTATGCTTATTTGAGTGTTACCTATAGACAAAATGATACTTACACAGACATTTACGATGGCAAGATGGCAGATTGTCAAAAATTCAGAGTAAACAAAACAAACCAAGGACCAAAACACAACAACAAAAAACAAACAACCAAACAAAAAACAAAAAAGCTAAACAAAACGAAAAAAAGAAAGAAAGAAAAAAGCTCCTTGTTTAAGCCTGCGAAGAATTCCCTTAAACACACCTGGTTAATGTAAAGACCTGCATTTCTGCATATATATTATTGAAAGTGTCTCTGCAGTTGTGATTTTGGACTCAGAATGATTAAATTAACAAAATATGAAGAAGAAGAAGACACACAGAGAGAGGGAGAGGGGAACGCAAGACGCAAGACTCAAAAGTTTATCTGACTGGCCTGTGGCCTTCACAAAGGTTATACTAATAGTTGCAAACTGTACTTTAGCAAAATGTTCAGAGGAACATGTAAATCATAAGAAATAAGCAATCACATGTATATCCAGAATCTTTACAGTATGTAGATGAATATACACAAACATGAAGTGCACAAACGTAACTATACAGTCGCGTCATCATTCACAGCAATAGCAGTTCTCTTCGTTTAAAGACTAAGTACAGGAATATGGCAAAGTTCTTAATAAGAACCTTGTTTTCAGTTGATAGTTACAAAACAAGTCGAAATGAACTTGGCTGGCTGTAAAATTTATCAGGTATAAGTCTTTGGCGTAAATCGTTCAGAGCAGAACAACACAACGTAAAACGCACTTCATTTTCGACAGCAGCTCTACAGAGGGAGTGGGGAGATATACAGAGAGAGAATAGTCTCAAAACAACAACAAATTAATACAATTTAAAAATAAACACACACACATCCAATCTATCAAATGCGCCCTGATTTGTTCTGACGTAAATATACACACGTATTATTACATGCATACACGCACATAGCTATATTCAACAAATATTTTCCTAACAGACACGCATGCACGCGCGCGTACTTTCACACACTTTCATTCAGACAAACGTAAGTGCCACATGTGGTTTAAATACATGTTCATATACACACAGTTCAAAATATATCACACACATGATAACTGTAACACAAACTTTCACTCCCCTCACACACACACACACACACACACACACACACACAACACACACACACACACACACGCACACGCACGCACGCACGCACACACGCACGCACGCACGCACGCACGCACGCACACACGCACACACACACACACACACACACACACACACACACACACACACACACACACACACACACACACACACACACACACACACACCAAAGTACTTGACTTCCTCATGACTCCTTTCGTTTGTTTTTCTGTCTCCTCATTTGCCATTATTTTACTGACTCATTGCTCCTCCTCATTTTCTTCTTTGACTTGTAAATGATCAATTGGTTTATTCATTGCTCACTGGTCCATTGTTTCAAAAGACAAGCAAGTAATTCATTGTTGAGGTGTTATATTTAGATCTGAAATTTTTTAACAAAAAGTCCGACCGGAGGTGAGCCGGTTTGGCCTAGTGGTAAGGCGTTAGGCTGGTAAGCAGAGGGACCTTCGGTTCGAATCCGCTTCGGCTCTCCTTTCTCTTCAAAAGTTGTGGTCTGTGGACAGTCTTGTGACTTTGTCGCTCACAATTGTAAAACATTAAAATGGCTCTCATCGCTGCCCACCTTAATGCAGATGTAATTCTGGTGGTGACAGTGTAGCGATAGCCTGGTATATAATCTCCCTGTCCCCCCACCTCTATACCCCCTTTCCCCTTCTCTCCGTCCCTAATAAGCCTTATGGTTTCTGTGGACGTTAAGCACCATGTTTACTTATTTTTGTGGGGGGAGGAGGGGGAGGGGGAAAAAAAGGAGAGCCTACTCGGTTCGTAAAGAGCTTGTAAAGAAAGAAAGAATCTGAGACAGTTTTTGATCGGTTTGTAAAAGAGCCTATTTTTATTTATTTTTAAAGGGAGAGGGGAGAGAATAAGAGAGAGAGAGCCTACTCGGTTCGTAAAGAGCCTATAAAAAAAAAAAAAAAAGGAGCTTGGTAAAGAGCCCATTGTGTGCATCAGTTCATTTCACTGTGCGCTCATCGTTTACTTGTCTTTTCTATGATTCGAATGTCCAGATTGACTCCTTTTTTTCTTTTCTTTTCTTTTTCTTTTTCTTGATTGATTCCTTTTTTTTCTTCTTCTTCTTTTTTCTGTTTTGCTTCTTGCTTTGTTTTGTTGTTTGTTAGTTTATCTGGGTCAAAGTTATTGTGTATTAACAAAATGTGTAACGCTCTGAGATAACCGTAATGGTTGACTGGGCATAAAACACCAAATTACTTACTTACTTACTTACTTACTTACTTACTTACTTACTTACTTACTTACTTACTTACTTACTTACTTACTTACTTACTCAAGGTAGCATGAGAAAAAGAAAAAAGGGTATATGAAATGCGATAAGAGGCCATGTTATGCTTCCACACAAAGTTTCATAATTTTCCCACTTCTGGAAGCGATTAAAGGGAAAGCAAAGCCTGTAAACGTAGAAAATGTGCAGATAGATTACTGTCGATCTGTAGGCTTCATGTGATGTAATGTAAGAGAGTAGTTATAAGGCGCTTACACCTAACGTGAGCCCTTTGTGAGCCGATGTGGCCTAGCGGTAAGGCGTTAGGCTGGTAAGCGGAAGGACCTCGGTTCGATACCGCTTCGGCTCTCCTTTCTCATCAAAAAAGGTTGTGGTTTGTGGACACTGTCTTGTGACTTTGTCCATCACTTCCTACTGAAACATTAAAATGGCTCTCATCGCTGCCCATCTTAATGCAGGAATCATTCTGGTGGTGACAGTGTAGCGATAGGTATATAGTCTCCCTCTCCCCCCACCTCCATGCCCCCTTCCCCCCTTCTCCCCGTCCCTAATAAGCCTTATGGTTTCTGTGGACGTTAAGCACCATGTTTACTTACTTACGTGAGCCCGAAGCGCACAGGTAGTTGTTCTATCAATATTTAGCCCGAACTCGTGCCCCAAAGGTCGCAAAATCAAGTCCAACCAGGAGCGGTTGGAGAATTTTTTCTTCTCCCAGGTCAATTTGCAGTAGCTCGTGAAAGTGCAGGTGGCAGATTACATCCAAGCACACATGCGCCCTACGTATGTGGCCTCGAATGAATTGACACTGTAAACTGCTGCATGGTTGTATGGTGTACACAGAAAGTGCGCGGAGACTGCAGCAGTTTCACGTTTCCATGTAACAAGCAAATAGTGCTGTCAGTACACCACTTCGGTGGATATTTAAAACGCGTGACAGATACAATTCAGAAGGCTACAATCACTCATTCAGAATCACATGCGAGTGAGTCTGCTCGGGAGCCGGGAATAGCGCTATATAAAAGCGATCAATAATGATTGATACAAAAGAAGTACACTTTTGTTTTGTTTTGCTTCGAATTTGAGCTCCTTTGGCCGCAGCTGTGTTGGTTCTCTTGTAACCCATTAAGACAAGAACAAGTTTGGCTCGTGGCGCATTTGATATGTTTTTTACTTATCTCCCCCTTGTTCACGCAACCTATCACTAGCATACTGATGGATACAGAATAGCAGCACTTACCGTCCTTCTTTCTTGACTTTCAAACAGGGACAAAAAATTGAGTAAAAAACCCAGCTAACTTGTCTTTTTCATTTTTATGTTGTCACGACAGGGCTCGTGAAGTTTCTTGGCTTCAGATTCCATTTGGGGAGAGAACTGGAGCGACCCAGTTGCATACACATGGTAAAAATAATCATCATCAGTAGTAGTAATTTGAAAGATAGTTCGCATCTACCTAGTGAGCCGGTTTGGCCTAGCGGTAAGGCGTTAGGCTGGTAAGCGGAAGGACCTCGGTTCGATACCGCTTCGGCTCTCCTTTCTCATCAAAAAGGTTGTGGTTTGTGGACACTGTCCTGTGACTTTGTCCCTCACTTCCTACTGAAACATTAAAATCGCTCTCATCGCTGCCGATCTTAATGCAGGAGTCATTCTGGTGGTGACAGTGTAGCGATAGGTATATAATCTCCCTCTCCCCCACTTCCATACCCCTTTCCCCCCCCCCCCCCTTCTCCCCGTCCCTAATAAGCCGTACGGTTTCTGTGGACGTTAAGCACCGTGTTTACTTATTTACTTACATCTACCCCCACCCCCGCCCGCTCAAGAACAACAACAAAAACGTGCCTGGTTCGATCCTGATACATGACGTTGTGCACCTTTAAGCAGTCAGAGAGGAAATGTATGATCGTACTGCGCTGCTGCATAAGTTGAGAGACAGACAGACAGAGAGCCTTTGATAGTCTGATTTCTCGGCGGAGGAGATCTAATTTTGGGGGGGTCCACAGTAGCTGGTGTCGGGTGAATGCGAGCAGTTCTTTAAAACGAGTGTGGCGGTCAAGGCCCGTGCAAGCAACCATCACATGTACAAAACCAGCCTGTTCAAACTGTACAGGTACGAGACAGGTGCGAGTCAGCCGTTTGCAGCCAGCTGTCTGAACGATATTGTACGAACAGGAAAAGATTTCAACGATTGTGGTGTCCTTGAAAAGGTTGATCAGAAACCTGCAGTATAGCTTAACCTTTGTTAGATTAGTTTCTGTTTGATAATTATGCTGTAGATTGGTTTCTGTTTGATAATTATGTTGTAGTTTTATCTCGGCACCATAGAATTATCACGTTGTTTGGCAAAAGGTCAGACTGGGGCGTAGCTTTCGTCTGCAAACATGCCTCGGTGACAAAGACCTGACGTTTTAAAAATCGATCTTTCTACGTACCTCGTGTGTGTGTGTGTGTGTGTGGGGGGGGGGGGGGGTTGTAGTTGTGTTTTTTGTTTTGTTTTTGTTTGTTTGTTTGCTTTAAACAAACGTATCTTTAAAACAGTAAAATACAAAGGACAAACTGACTGATAGACTGCTAAATGTGTGTGGATGTGTGTGTGTAAATGTATGTGTGTGTGTGTGTGTGTATGTGTGTGTGTGTGCTCGCGCGTCGGGCGTGCGTGCATACGTGCGTGCGTGCGTGCGTGCGTGCGTGCGTGCGTGCGTGCGTGCGTGCGTGCGTGTGTGTGTGTGTGTGTGTGTGTGTGTGTGTGTGTGTGTGTGTGTGTGTGTGTGTGTGTGTGATTGTGATGTAACCTTAAAATAAATTGCAAACGACAAATACACTAGTAGACCGCTAAATCAACCTTTTTCAGTACGTTGAACAACAAATAAATCGATTGACTATGTATAGATGTGAGCAAGTGCTCTTTGTATACGTTTTACAATAACCCCGCCCCGCTTAACGGATCAACGCAATTTCATTACTGTACTGATAGTAACCCGGGAACCGGAGCAGACGACGCTTTTGTTTTGAAGCGCGGCGTGTGGCGTAACGCCACATGGCCTTCACACAGCCGACCGGCGATAGCCGCCAGTGCGCGGCATTTTCAAATCTGTTTTTCTCCCTTAACATTTTGACCGCTTGTTTGTTTACCTACTCTTTATTTACCTAGTCCTTTTTATGCACTAAGCCATGTGTAATATAATTTGGCAGCTTAGAATGTTTATTTAACGTTTATTTAGACACAGGATCGATCAGTAGCCGATGCCTTTCTAGGTCCATTCTTTTATAGCCGTCGTCTGCATGGCGCGCTTTGTTTAGTACTAGTAAATAGTAGTGAAACGTTGTTTTGATTCAGTTAAAGTAATCCTGTGTTGATCAATACTTTGTCGGATAGTATTTTGCTTAGCTGACTTCATGTTTAGTGTTTATTTGGGGTTGAAATTAACTTATTAAGTATTGTTTACTGTAGAAGCCAAGTTGTATTCATGGACTACTTAATATCACTATCAGTGGACGTTAAGCACCATGTTTACTTTGCTGCTGCGACTAAGATTACGCGCCCCAGGCGAAAGTTCGCATCGATTGTTTTATTATTAGTCTTTGAGTGTGTCTTGCTTCTCTTACAGAGCGTTATATTGTAATTGTTATGTACCATTTTAACCGTGGGAGCGTGTTCTTTATTCTGATGTAAGTTTTAGTAACATTTATATTTTGTACATTGTGTTAGTTGTGATTTAGTTGTATGAATCTGTTTATAGACAGGCGCTAGCCACGCTTCCCACTCTGGTTGTAAATAAAATAAGTCATGTGTGTAGATTTTGTTTATACGGTTTAAAAGATTGTAACTGTAGCTTTCATTTGAGGGGGCGGGGATAGCTCAGTGGTTAGAGCACCGGACTCGTGGTTGAAAGGTCGCGGGTTCGAATCCCTGCTGGAACGGCGGGAGAATTTTCTTCTCCAGGGTCGACTTTCTGTGCTGACTCTTATTTCGGTATCCGTTCCACCCCCGTGTTACCACAGTAGCACGTAAAAAATCCCGGTCATTCTGCCAAAAAGTGCAGGTGGCAGGTTACAGCTAAACACGCATACACCTTACGTATGTGGATTTTATTGAACCGTGCTTCGGCATTGGTCACAACTTGTCCCTAATATGTCAAATGACATCTGAGGACATTAAGCATCAACTCATCTTTCATTTGATGTTTTTCATGTTTTAATTGTTTTAGTTATCAACTCATCTTTCATTTGATGTTTTTCATGTTTTAATTGTTTTAGTTATTGTAGAGGAAAGTGTATTTGTGCGGGCCAAGGAAACACAGTTGTCAGCCATTTTGTGGTCCAGAGGGCCGTTTTTACTGTAGCGATAGCGTGTGTTCCCTGTGGCCCGCGCCGTTCTCTTATCTATGCGTGCGAGTGAGGATTTTGGGTGTGCTGAAAAATGTCTGCGGCTGAGAAAGTAAAACCTGATTGCTGCCGTACGCCTGCTGTGGTCTCCACTTTATTGACTCCGTTGCCTGTGTCCTGTCCTTTGACCACTCCACTCCATTACATATAAATGACTGACAAGTATTCTGGTCTTACAGTTTATCGCTTCGTCCATTGATGCTTGGTCCAGCTGTCGGTAGCATTCGTTAGCTGTGCTTGCCGGTAGTTAATTCCGTCCGCGGCGATTTTTTGTGTGCACGAACTAACCTGTGCCACACAGCTCAACAAAACAGTCCATGAATAATCAACAAACACGAATAACTGATAACGGGGAGCGCTGATAGCTCAGAAGTACAGCGCCGGACTGGTGATCGAAAGGTCTTGGGTTCGAGTCCCAGCAGGAGTGACGGTATAAAAAAAAATTTTTTTTTTTTTTTTTTTTTTAATTTAGCGCCGGACTCGTGATCGAAAGGTCGAGGGTTCGAGTCCTGGCAAGACGGTGGGCGAATTTTCCTCTCCAGGGTGTCTTTTTTGTTGGCTTTTATTTGGGTATCCGTTCCACTGTTACCGCAATAGTACGAAAAAAGATCCCGCTCATTCTGCCAAAAGTGCAGGTGGCAGTTACAGCTAAACACACATGCACCCTAAGTAGTGTGGCCTCGAATGAAGTTAACACTGTAAACTGGTGCATGGTTGTATGGTGTTCAAAACAAGTACGCCGAGATGGCGATTTCAAGTACGATTTCATGTAGCACCAACCAAACAGTGCTGTACCCACTTCGGATATTGTTGTTGTTTGTTTGTTTTGTTTGTTTGCAGGAGAGAGAAGAAGAAGAAGATCCAAAACGGATCTTCTTCTTCTTCTTCTTCTTCTTCTTCTTCTTCTTCTCTCTCTCTCTCTCTCTCTCTCTCTCTCTCTCTCTCTCTCTCTCTCTCTCTCTCTCTCTCTCTCTCTCTCTCATTTTTTTCTTCTTTTTTCTTCTTTTTCTTAATAAAGGTTGGAGGGATGGGGATGGAGGTACAGCTCCCTTACTGAGTTTTGTTTTTGTTTTGTTTTTGTTTTTCAGCACGGCCTTTGCTGGTGGCTGCGACTGCCACCACTATCAGCCACAGAAACAGCGACTCGCGTCACTCCCGCCTCTCTCTCTTTTATCAATCATCTCCGCTATCATTGGCGGGTGCTGCCACAAACGTCACTTTTGTCCCGACACGTTTTGTCGCGACAAACACGTTACTGATGCGACAAACACGTGTTTGTCGCGACAAAACATGTCTTTTGTCGCGACAAAATTATGTTTGTCGCGACAAAACTTTTGTCGCTACAAAAATATGTTTGTCGCGACGAGAGTTTTGTCGTGAAAAGCATACTTTGGTCGCGCCAAAAGACGTGTTTTGTCGCAACAAACACGAAAAAAAACTTTTGTCGCGACAAAAATGATACTTGTGGCAGCTCCCGGCAATGAATCTCCACAGCCAGACCGCTGCGTCGTAGACTAACAAACTGAAATTTCCAAGTAAAAAATCACCAGTCCAGAACGGCCATGACACTCTGGTGCATCGGGAAAGAGCACAAGACACGTCCGAAATTCCACCTGCATAATTATACTCAACGTCTTCGCATGCAGCAAATTCCGTACCATTTTGTCCTGTGACTACCAAACAATGACGGGACGTTACAGTCCAAGAACTAACGAAGTACCAAAGAAAAGAGCGCGTTCTAGAATGTTCCACCAGCTCTAAATACCTCGGAGTCGATATCGGAAGTGAATCAGAACACAGACAAATACCCGACAAAGCAGAACCGTCTGTATGTCTGTTAGGTGTCCATGGTGACAGATTTTCAGGCCCGTAACAACACCGAATTTTGGCCGATACCCGCTTCACACTGATCAGACCTCACCGGCAGCACCGCTGTGCAATGTGAAACAACCACACATCTCTACAAGTTTACAGACGGGAGCAGTTCAACGGAGAACGGGCAGATCAAATTCAGTAATG
>OY757555.1:10274544-10277044 GCA_963584105.1 Alviniconcha strummeri | reverse complement strand
GGGGGAGATAAAACAAACAGAAACGACGGGAGAGAGAAAGACATTTAAGACAGTGACTAATTTTCAGATATCCGACTAAAAAATATCTTGCTGCGACTGGTTAGAGCTTTTGTCTTCTGGCCCAGCAGACTTACTTACTTTTCCAATTATACCCATGACAGATCGAGGGTAGGATTCGATCCTCGTACGCACCGGTCAGTTTTCACCTCCAATAATTCATTTTTATGTCATACTGATTCCCGGCCCTGATTCTAGGGCCGACCCTTTGCACGCTTTATCCGTTTTCTCTCGCGGGGCCGCCACTTTAAAAAAAAAAAAAAAAAAAAAAAAATCCTGGCCCTTAGCATAGAACGCTGGGTCCATTTTCCGGGGAACTGTGGCTTAACTTGATGGTGGAAAGTCAGTCTGTTCGTGTAGTAAGACATCAAGCGAAAGGATCACTCTACAGAAAAATCAGCCTGTTTAGTGACACAGAGAATGGAAATATCACTCAACGCAGAGTAAAATAGAAACAGTCAATCCTTTTAGTGACACAGAGAGGGAAAAGAGAACTCCACAGAAACAATCAGTTTAGTGACACGGAGAAAGAGACACCATAGAAACAGACAGTCAATCAGTTTAGTGACACGGAGAGGGGAAACAGACACCATAGAAACAGACAATCAGTTTAGTGACACTGAGAGGGGAAAGAGACACCATAGAAACAGACAGTCAATCAGTTTAGTGACACGGAGAAAGAGACACCATAGAAGCAGACAGTCAATCAGTTTAGTGACACGGAGAAAGAGACACCATAGAAACAGTCAATCAGTTTAATGACACGGAGAAAGAGACACCATAGAAACAGACAGTCAATCAGTTTAGTGACACGGAGGGGGAAACAGACACTATAAAAACAGACAGTCGATGTGTTTAGTGTACTGAGAGCCGGTTTGGCCTAGCGGTAAGGCTGTAGGCTGGTAAGCGGAAGGACCTCGGTTCGATACCGCTTCGCCTCTCCTTCCTCTTCAAAAAGGTTTTGGTTTGTGGACATTGTCCTGTGACTGTGTCCATCACTTCCTACTGAAACATTAAAATGGCTCTCTTCTCTGCCCATCTTAATGCAGAAGTCACTCTGGTGGTGACAGTGTAGCGATAGGTATATAATCTCCCCCTCCTCCACCTCCATACCCCTTCCTCCCGTTCTCCCGTCCCTAATAAGCCTTGTGGTTTCTGTGGACGTTAAGCACCATGTTTACTTACTTACTGTTTAGTGACATAGTAAGGGGAAAGATAACTTCATAGAAAGTCAAATCAGTTTAGTGACACGGAGAGGGGAAATGTGTCAGCTAAATCGTATGAAAATGGTACAATAATTTAACATTTGATCGTTTCACACATGAATTTAAAAGAAGGGAGAAAAAATGAAGAAGAAAAAGAAAAAGAAAAAAAGAAGAAAAAAAAGATGAAAAAAAAGCGTCTGTGTGAGACGTTTAAAGTGAAAACTAAACACACATCCAAAATAACACACGACTAGTCGAATGAAGAAAATCAGCATAGGCCAGTCAACTAAATGCAATTTTGTGTTCATCGACTCCAGTGGCAAGACGCAGACGAACAAGATTGTGTCTACCTGTCCTCATGATTGAGTCATCGGATGCAGTCCGGTCACGCTGTTTTCCTCTCCTCACAGACTCCCCAATTGAAAAGCACAGGTCTGTATGCCACACACTTCCAGACACGAGCGAAGGGAGGCAATCCAGTTACTCAGTTGCTGTTTGCCGTTTACCACAAGCAAACAAATACTGGTTGCGAGGCTTTCTCTTGGCTTCAGCTGTCTGAATTCGCGACCCCCGTTGCCCTCTATTCTCCCTGATGAGTTTAGCAGGTTTTCCCATGCCCCGAGCTCGGGGAAAGCTTGGGGGGAATCTCGGCTTGGTTAACCCTTTGACTCTCACACAAATCCGTCTCGTAGTTTGACACAATACCTTTCAGCCGATGCCTTCTTCTTCCACCGCTTCCTCATTCTGTCCTTTTTCTCCTTTCCACGTCTTCTTCTTTCTCTTCTTCATCTGATTCACGGGATTCGCTATTTTGCCTCCATTCCTCTGTTCTTTTTTTAATTCCCGCTCTTTCATATGGGACCCTACCCCCACCCCTTTATTTTTTCCTTCTGATTTTTCTCGTCTCTCTCTCTCTCTCTCTCTCTCTCTCTCTCTCTCTCTCTCTCTCTCTCTCTCTCTCTCTCTCTTTGTTTTTGTTTTGTTTAGTTTGTTTCTTTTTTTCTCTCTTTCTTTCTTATTTTTTGGAGGGTGCGGGCTGGAGGGTGGGGGGGGGGGTGGGGGATGAGTCCTGTTGAGTTTAAATGAAGCGTGTGCTTCGGTACCGACAGCCCTGGGAACAGATTGGCGAGTGTTGCAAAACAGCAGCCGGAAACGGCCCCAGTCCAGTTATGGCCACAAAGAGTTTACATCCCCGTGGAACGGGCGAGGGTGAAACTGAAGAGGGAGCGAAAATATGA
>OY757555.1:10270711-10274344 GCA_963584105.1 Alviniconcha strummeri | reverse complement strand
CTTGGCTGTTTGACTGTCCTTTGATTGGTGGCCAGGTTGTTTGGTTGATGCTGCTTCTTATCTAGCTTTGTTGCTTAGGTCCAACGGCTCGCACCACAAAACATCGCATTCAGCTTTCTCCACACGCAAAAAAACAAAAACAAAAAAACTTGTCCTGCATAAAAGCTGTAAATTATTAACATTGTTATCAATGGTTAATTATTCATACTTAGGTTGACTGGTTGTCAAAAGCATACACTTGCTGACTCTTAGTTGACCAGTACATAATAATGCTAACTGGTTAGTCAGTTTGTTCTTGGATTTTAACGTCCAGTCTAATGCATTGGTCAGCTCAGGACGAATCACACATTCAAAAAACTAAATTCACACCAGTTCAAAACACGAAATCACTAAATCACAGGTTTGTCTAATTCACTGTTACACAGCGATAAATCCAACATCCATCTATCTATCAGTACATAATAATACATATTTTTTGTACATGGTATGTATGGTATGTACCCCCCCCCCCCACACACACACACACACACACACACACACACCACCCCTCAATGCTGATTTTTTTTAATCAAAATGCGTACAGCTGATTATGGCGGCCAGAACGATGCATTTCGTTAACCATAATTATAAGATCCAAACACTTTTCTTTCTTTTTTTAAAGTTCAAAAGAACGCTATTTACTACGGCAAAGCGAATTTTCGGGGTAGGCCCCTTTTTCAAGCTACAAAACAACACTTACACAAGTTAAACTGTAAAAAAAAAAAAAAAAAAGATGTAGGACACTGATCTGCTTCTAAAGCAGATAGGTGTCCATGTCCCACATGTTTTGGCATCCAATGTTTGGAACAATGTTGGCGTGACAATGACGTGTAATAATTATAAGAACAGGTGTAAACTCAATGCACTTGGCCTCGGTCGACCCACTACTTCAGTGAGAGGGGGCAGGGGGTCAAGGAAACCACTATCGACTGTCATTCAGTTAACCTGGAAATCCAACGGCATTTGTTGTCAACGGGAGAGAGACTAGGGAGTTTCAAGCGGCGACAAAGCAGGGATCATTGCCGACACGTGTGACTTGCATTTGGCGTGGTTCAAGCGGGGATCATTGCCGACACGTACCATTTGCGTTTGGTGTGGTTCTAGCGGGGATCATTGCCAACACATACCATTTGCGTTTGGCGTGGTTCAAGCGGGGATCATTGCCAACACATACCATTTGCGTTTGACGTGGCTCGTGCCTTGCACGGCCGTGGCTCGTGTAGCACGGAGTGCGCGACGTTTCCATCTGACGGCTTCCACCTTCAAAAAAATCACCTGCCGAAATCCGAGCAGTGCAGCCGACCCGTACACAACACGTGTGCCAATGGAAATACATTAATTACGACTGCGGGGACCCTACTCTGTGTGTGTGTGTGTGGGGGGGGGGGGTCTGTTTGTCTGTATGTGACGTGTATTGAGTGTGTCCTGTGTCTGTCGGTCTGTGCGTGCATGCGTGTGTGCGTGCGTACTTTTGTCTTTAGAAGACGTACAAATTTGCTACAAGAGAGAGACAGAGAGACAAAATCGGGGGGGGGGGGGGGGGGGCAAAATGAGAGGGACAGAGAGGGGGGGGCAAAATCAGAGGGACAGAGAGAGAGAGAGACAGAGAGACAGACAGTGACACACACAGTGACAGAGACAGACGAATATTTCACAATCAGAAACTGGGCGGGGACGTCTTTCGATCTGTGCTCCACTAAGAAAATCCACAGAAGCCCCTCTGGAAGTGACAAACGAGCTGGGTGGAGGATGGGGGGGGGGGAACAGAAAGCCTAACGATCGGCGCAGTACCCACCCCCTACCCCCACCCCTCCCGCCGCTCCCCGAAAGGCAGTAAGTCAGTATGCGATTTGCTATTAACACTCAGTTAACCATGCCGCCTACATGCTGTCTCTTTAGATGAATGTACCTTTGGTGGATGTTTACGTACACTGCACTTACTGGCTTACCATGTGACAGTTACCGTGGGCGACTCGGGTCTTTGTTGTCGTGTTCGTGTAATAGCTTTCCAGTGTTATCAGGTCTTTGTTGTTGTGTTCGTCTGACAGCTTTCCAGTGTTATCAGGTCTTTGTTGTTGTGTTCGTCTGACAGCTTTCCAGTGTTATCAGGTCTTTGTTGTTGTGTTCGTCTGACTGCTTTCCAGTGTTATCAGGTCTTTGTTGTTGTGTTCGTCTGACAGCTTTCCAGTGTTATCAGGTCTTTGTTGTTGTGTTCGTCTGACAGCTTTCCAGTGTTATCAGTCTTTGTTGTTGTGTTCGGGTGACAGCTTTCCGGTGTTGTTGTGTTCGTCTGACAGCTTTCCGGTGTTGTCGTGTTCGTGTAATAGCTTTCCAGTGTTATCAGTCTTTGTTGTTGTGTTCGTCTGACAGCTTTCCGGTGTTGTTGTGTTCGGGTAACAGCTTTTCAGTGTTATTAGGTCTTTGCTGTTGTGTTCGGGTGACAGCTTTCCAGTGTTGTTGTGTTCGGGTGACAGCTTTCCAGTGTTGTTGTGTTCCTGTGACAGCTTTCCAGTGTTGTTGTGTTCGGGTGACAGCTTTCCAGTGTTGTTGTGTTCGGGTGACAGCTTTCCAGTGTTGTTGTGTTCGGGTGACAGCTTTTCACTGTTGTTGTGTTCGGGTGACAGCTTTCCAGTGTTGTTGTGTTCGGGTGACAGCTTTCCAGTGTTGTTGTGTTCGGGTGACAGCTTTCCAGTGTTATCAGGTCTTTGTTGTTGTGTTCGTGTGAAGCGGCTTTCCAGCGTTAATTAACTCTTTTTGTTTGCTGATTTTGAGGTGAAACACAAGTTAAAAAAAATAAAATCAAAAACGACATACAAATATCGGTTGCACCGTAACCAAACAACCCAACAAACTAATCTGAAACAAGGATGACTGCTAGCGTTCTGAAAACAAGATCATACAATATTTTCAATACGACTGTTGTTTTGTGTTTTTGAAGAAAGGGCTTACGTCGAAATTTCGCGGGTTTTGTTGTTGTTGTTTGTTTTGTTGTCGTTTTGTTTGCTTATTGGTCTGTTTGTCGTTGTTGTTTTTGTTTTGTTATCGCCTTGATATAACCGCACTGGTTGACTGGGCGTAAAACACCAACTTATTTATTTACTTACTTCTGTTTTTTCCTTCTCTCTCTCTCTCTTTTTTTTTTTTTTTTTTTTTTTTTTTTTTCTCTCTCTCTCTTCTTTTCTTTCTTTTCTGGTTTTGTGTTTGTTTATGTGTTTAAGAAGTTCGATCAAGTAGACAAGAGCTGTCGAGCTGTGTGTGTGTGGGGGGGGGGGGGTGAGAGAGAGAGAGAGAGAGAGAGAGAGAGAGAGAGAGAGAGAGAGAGAGAGAGAGAGAGTGCGTGTGTGTGTGTGTGTGTGTGTGTGTGTGTGTGTGTGTGTGTGTGTGTGTGTGTGTGTGTGTGTGTGTGTGTGAGAGAGAGAGAGAGAGAGAGAGAGAGAGAGAGGGGGGGAGAGAGAGAGAGAGAGCGTGCGTGCATGCGTGAGCGCGCGCGCGCGCAACACAGAAAAAGTGAGTATGTCCTGTATTTCCTGCTGCCCATCGCAAGGTCTAGGCAAGACCGCGGCCACCAGACGAATTCTCCCCGAGGTCGCCTAA
>OY757555.1:10245711-10263211 GCA_963584105.1 Alviniconcha strummeri | reverse complement strand
AGCGCAGTTAACACACATAGTGTTCTCTCAGCTCTATGTTAGTTACTGGTGTTTTTTTGTGTTTTTTAAAGCAGTCATTCATGATTCGGATTCTTGTGGGATTAGGGCAAGCTGGCCACAGAGCTGTGGGAACGTGAGGCTTGACTGCCTTTTCTGCTTCCCGGAGTCCCGCCAGCTCTGTCTCTGTTTGGGTGGCCAGAACAGAACAACACAGCAACAACTGCTACACAGAACAGGCACGGAGAACAAACAGTGGAACCGACAGAAACACAGACAGAACAGCAGCAGCAACAACACAAAGGAAAACAACAACACAAACAACACAGACTGAGAGGACAACAAACAAAACAAAACAAACAAACTGTGACAAACACCGAAAATAACAAAACTGAGCAACAAAACAGTAACAATACAGAGAGAAAAATAATGAAAACGCACCAAGAAACTCTGCGTGTGTAGAAAACCGACAATCACGACACAGGGACAGAGAAAACAACACCAAGGAGACAGAATAACCATGACAAGAACACAGAGAGAACAACCGCAATACGACAGAGAGAACAACCACAACAGGAAGATAGCGAGAACAACCACAAGGAGACAGTAAACAACCACAACAAGAAGACAGAACAACCACAAGGAGACAAACAGAACAGGATGAACAACCACGACACTGTTAAGCAAAATAATAGGAGACATCATCATTTTAAACTGCTTTTTACTTATCAGCAGCGACAGTTAAGCGAAAGGATGGGATATCTCATAAACTTGATTGTTAGATAGAGCGCAGGCGTGTAAAAGCGAGGACATAATAAAAAGAAACCTGTGCGCTTAAAGCTACGTGTATAGTACAGTCAAAGAAATGGAGGCTTGTTATGTCTTCTTTGGAGAATAATACACGTCGAACGTCTCTCGAAACGAGAATATATATATATATATACAAGAAACGAGAATATGTGTGTGTGTGTGTGTGTGTGTGTGTGTGTGTGTGTGTGTGTGTGTGTGTGTGTGTGTGTGTGTAGAAGAAGGAAACATAATTAATAACATGTAAAAACAATCACACACACACACACACACACACACACACACACACACACACACACACACACACGGCTCCACGGCTGACTCAAAAAAGTCTCTCTCAGTCCCAGAAACCTAGTGCGCCCACATAAATAATTCCCACCCCGGCAAAAACTCCGCGATACACGTCCACACTCAAAACCCACCGACCCCCGCCAAGGGAAACAACTCGCGCAAGCAGGGGCCGACAAACACTTGCGGTTGACCTCTGCGGCGGGGTCAAGCAGTGGCTATCGGCTGCCAAATTGCTTCCCCTTGCCTCGTGCTGGTCATAACTGCCCGGTTCGCCCGAGTTCGTCGGTCTGAGACGAAATATGGCTTGTGTTTACCTCTGCCTGCATTGCATATCAAGACCATCAGCATCACTATGCCACGGTCCCGCGGCCTGTGTGGCGTTCTGACGCTGTACCAAAGATATTCTTTCCCTTAGGCTGTACCAAAGAGATTCTTTCCCTCTTGCTACATGTACCAAAGATATTCTTTCCCTTAGGCTGTACCAAAGAGATTCTTTCCCTCTTGCTACATGTACCAAAGATATTCTTTCCCTTTGGCTGTACCGAAGTGCTCACTGCTTGGCTAATGGGTCTGTTGGTTTCAGTGTAGCCTGCTCAGTTGCTTGTTTAGCTGCTAGCTTATTCAGTGTCTGGCTCGGTAGTTATTCGGTTGGTTACTTGGTTACTTCGTTCGCTCTTTGGCTAGTTTCTACTTGTTTGGTTGGTTAGTTGGTTGGTTGGTTGGCTGGTTGATTGGTCTCAAGAAACCCAACATCAACGACAACACGTCTAGGAGGTGGGAGGTATCCGAAGTCAGTCGCTTATTCCAATTTCTCCGTCCAAGAAGGCGGTCTTCATTTGAGGTTCACAAAAAATGGACGACCTATTTCCCCCTTTCCATTCTACATGTCAGTGTAAACAGATCCTTGATAGGTCCTTTTATATTTATTTAACATCCTAAATAGGTGCATACTGTCATCCATATGTATAATGTCTCTGATAAGTACATATTATGTCTTCATTACTTTGTTCAATGCTTCGACCGGGTAATGTAGCTCTTAAAAGACAAAATGATCTGTGTTTTTGTTTTGTTTTGTTTTTTTGCTTTTCCCGGTAGTAAAAGGTTGTGTGCTTTTTTACCTGTGACCCGTCGTGGAAGGCGAATACGATTTTAACTTACGACTGGTTGGGGGAGATCAGATTTTTACCTGTAACTGGTAGTCAAATAGATTTTTCTGTGATTGGTTGTAAATGGTGCATCAGATTTTACCTATGACTGGTCGTCAAAGGGGATCAGATTTTACCTTTGGTTGGTCATGAAACGAGAATCAGATTTTCCCTTTGGTTGGTCATGAAAGGGGAATCCGATTTTACCTGTGGTTGGTCATGAAAGGGGAATCCGATTTTACCTTTGGTTGGTCATAAATTTACCCGTGGTTAGTCGTGGAAGGGGAATCAGATTCTTACCTGTGACTGGTCGTGAAAGGGGAATCAAATTTTTACCTATGACTGGCAGTAAAAGATATTTTTACCTGTGACTGATCGTGAAAGGCGAATACGATTCCTACCTATGACTAGTCAGGGGAATAAGATTTTAAGCTGTGCCTGGTAATCGAAGAGACTCTTCTGTGGTTGGTCGTAAATGGAGAATCAGATTTTTACCTGTGACTGGTCGTGAATGTGGAATCAGATTTTACCTGTGCCTGGTCGTGAAAGATGAATCAGGTTTGTTCCTGGTCGTGAAAGGGGAATCAGATTTTACCTGTGACTGGTCGTGACTGAAAGGGAAATCAGATTTTACCTGTGACTGGCCGTGACTGAAAGGGGAATCAGATTTTGCATGTGGTTAGTCGTGAAAGGGGAATCAGATTTTACCTGTCGTTGGTCGTGAAAGGGGAATCAGATTTTACCTGTGGTTAGTCGTGAAAGGGGAATCAGATTTTATCTGTCGTTGGTCGTGAAAGAGGAATCATATTTTACCTGTGGTTAGTCGTCAAAGGGGAATCAGATTTTACCTGTGGTTGGTCGTGAAAAGGAAAACTGATGAGAATACCTGTGGTTGGTCATGAAAGGGGAATCAGATTTTACCTGTGACTGTTCGTGACTGAAAGGGGAATCAGATTTTACGTGTGACTGGTCGTGACTGAAAGAGGAATCAGATTTTACCGGTGACTGGTCGTGACTGAAAGGGGAATCAGATTTTACCGGTGGTTGGTCTTGAAAGGGGAATCAGATTCTTACCTGTGACGGGTCGTGAAAGATGAATCAGGTCTATTCCTATGACTCGTCGTGAAAGGGATTTTACCTGTGACTGATGGTGACTGAAAGGGGAATCCGATTTTACCTGTGACTGGTCGTGATCAGATTTTAGCTGTGGTTGGTCGTGAAAGGGGAATTAGATTTTACCTTTGGTCGTGACTGAAAGTGGAATCAGATTTTACCTGTGGTTGGTCGCTAAAGGTGAATCAGATTTTACCTGTGACTGGTCGTGACTGAAAGGGGAATCAGACTTTACCTGTGGTTGGTCGTGGAAGGGGAATCAGATTTTACCTGCGGTTGGTAGTGAAAGAGGAATAAGATTTTACGACCTGTGGTTGGTCGCGAAATCGTAATCAGATTTTACCTGTGACTGGTCGTGAAAGGGGGACCAGACTTTACCTGTGCCTGGTCGTGAAAGGTGAATCAGACTTTTACCCGTGATAGAACGAGAATGGTAAATCTGACTTTAAAAAAGTGATCTGCCGTGAAAATTGAAAATCGGTCTTCACCTATGATTGGTCGTGATTGGAAGAATTACTGTTTGTCCTTGAAACGACCTTTGCAGATCATATATCTGTCTGCTGCTGTGGACAGCCCTCTTGAGGAGAGAGGGGGGGGGTAGGAGAGGATGAGGAGGTGGCAGTGGGGGGGGGGGAGGTAGCCTGGAGTGGTGGACACGAGCACAAAGCGTACGGCGGGAAGCCGTGGTGCAGGAGATGGAGAGCTAAGGCACGTGCAGACGGCCGGCTCTCATTAATGTTGGGTCTGGACATTCCGCTCTGTCGGCCCCCGTTAGCCGCCGTGCGCACGCTGATGCAGCTGCCAGACTGACGGCTTGACCTCTCTGCCGCTCTCCTGAACTCTGGGGCTGGCCCCTGCACTGACCTCAACTGACTTGGCGCTGGGGGCAGGAGGCGGGGTCAGCGCTATGGGCCACCTTGCCAAACTGGTCCGAGGTGAATCTGGCACACCGGCTGAGAGCTACGTCAGGTTTTTTCTCAGGTTTCCTGAGCCGTGACACTGAATAAAGAACTGGCGCCTGGAACGAGTCTTCCGGTTTACACGAGCGAGACATCCGTGAAAACAGTTGAGCTAGAAAGCGTGAGACAACTCCGTGCAACACCGCCAAACTCACTCAGCCGAGGCCAGACACGGCACCGCCCTTTGCCGCACCGAGACGCGGCACGTAAGAAACTGGGGAATAGTCGGATCATGGCGGTTTCCGCGGGAAGCGGTCGCCGGGACTGATTTAATGTCCCTTCCTCAGAAAAATAAATCCGGAAAATAGCAGTGCTACTCTGCTAAAACTGTCCATATTAACATTGTGGTTAAGGGTGTCAGCCCAAATCTGTCTGCATCCAAAGATTCAAGCGTTCGAGAGTGTGTTTTTTAGCGAGTTGGCACAGCCTCTGCAACCGTGAGCCGGTTTGGCCCAGCGGGACATTGGTTCGAATCCGCTTCGGCTCTCCTTTCTCTTCAAAAGTTGTCGTCTGTGGACACTGTCTTGTGACTTTGTCCCTCACTATTATGAAACATTAAAATGGCTCTCATCGCTGCCCACCTTAATGCAGAAGTCATTCTGATGGTGACAGTGTAGCGATAGGTATACAATCAACCATACCCCTCCCCCCCCCCCCCTTCTCTCCGTCCCCAATAAGCCTCAAAGTTTCTGTGGACGTTAAGCATCATGTTTACTTACTCTGCAAGCCGGACACTGACAGCTTGGCGATACTCTGTTCAACAAACTGTTAGCAGCAGCCTACTTGCATTTTAACGTCCTGTTTGTGTGACCCGCACAGAGCCATCTTAGTCAGGACGAATAGATTTAAGGGGGACTGCATTCGAACGATTTGATTATCTTCCATAATAATCATAATAATGTTTGCTCCTCTGGGTACATAATATTTCGAATCACTGATTTCAATTGCTGGCCACGATCTGGGCCACGCGGACACCCTGCTGTTTTGATATTAAGAACGGAAGTGACAGCAGAAATAGTTACTGATTCGCCAAGTGGGCCGTCGACAAGTCGGCGAAGCTATACTAAGAGTATGTTTAGTCTCGCTCCATTGTGAGCCGGTTTGGCCTAGCGGTAAGGCGTTAGGCTGGTAAGCAGAAGGAACTCGGTTCGAATCCGCTTCGGCTCTCCTTCCTCTTCCGAAAGTTGTGGTCTGTGGACACTGTCTTTTGACTTTGTCCCTCACAATTATGAAACATTAAAATGGCTCTCATCGCTGCCCATCTTAATGCAGAAGTCGTTCTGGTGGTGACAGTGTAGCGATAGGTATATAATCTCCCTCTCCCCCCACCTCCATACCCCCCTCTCCCCCTTCTCCCCGTCCCTAATAAGCCTCATGGTTTCTATGGACGTTAAGCACCATGTTTACTTTACTCGCCCCATTGGCCTGACTTTAGTCTCCAATTAACTTTAAAAAGAGAGACAGACAGACAGAGAGACAGACAGACAGACAGAGAGTGGGGGGCGTGCCTAGTAGTCCGTACGGTCTCTGTGGACGTAAAGCAACATTTGAAGATTGAAGAGTGTGTGTGTGTGTGTGTGTGTGTGTGTGTGTGTGTGTGTGTGTGTGTGTGTGTGTGTGTGTGTGTGTGTGTGTGTGTTGGGGGGCGGAGGAGGGGAGAAGGGAGGGGGTAGGCTACTCGTGTGTGAACCTCGGTTCCAAACCGCTACCGCAGCTCGACCACACTGAGTCCAGTGCATGCCGTGTCCACTTGGCCCCAGCGACCCAGCAAGCTCAGGTATTTCAGCACACACACGTACGCGGACAGTGTGCGATGTTCGAATCCTTCTGGTGTACTGAGAAATACCGCAGAGACGCGGTTCGTGTGAATTAACTCAGGAGGACCGGCTGTTACACGAGTCAGTCACGCCAGTCACACGAAGACGCTTCACCTCCAGACCAGCGAATCCTTGCAGCATCGCGGACATGCGTAACCAATCACGAGATTCGTCCCCCGAGACTACCCCCTACGTGCAGGCACTGCACCGTGAAATGCAGATAGCCAGGAGGCGACGAGGCGTGACAGGCAGACAGGCGGGCGGGCAGACAGACAGACCGCGAGGAAGACAGGCAAGTAGACAGACAGACGTACACAAAAAGTTAGGCTGGCGGGCGGACAGATAGACGGGTAGGAGAGGCAGACAGATGGACAGAGACAGACAGATAGGCTGGCAGACAGTGAAACAGATACGTAGGCTGGCAGACAGACAGACCGTAGGTTGGCAGAGAGACAGACACGCAAGCTGGCAGTCAGACAGACAGGTAGGCTGGCAGACAGTGAGACAGACACGTAAGCTGACAGACAATGAGACAGGTGGGCTGGCAGACAGTGAGACAGACACGTAGGCAAAGACAGAGGAACAGGGTACAGACAGACTGGCAGACATGTATTACACAAACGGGTAGGCAGACAGACAGACTGGCAGACATATACTACACAAACAGGTAGGCAGACAGAAAGACAGCCTGGCAGACAAATATCTTACAAACAGGTAGGCAGGCAGACTGGCAGACATGTACAGATAGGAAGACAGACATACTGGCAGACATGTAATATACAAACAGGTAGGCAGATAGACAGACTGGCAGACATATATTATACAAACAGGCAGACAGGCAGACAGACAGATTGGCAGAATATTATACAAACAGGCAGGCAGACAGACAGATTGGCAGACATATACAGATAGGAAGACAGACGTGCTGGCAGACATGTAATATACAAACAAGTAGGCAGACAGACTGGCAGACTTATACAAACAGGCAGGCAGGCAGACAGACAGATTGGCAGACATATATTACACAAACAGGCAGACAGACAGATTGGCAGACATATATTATACAAACAGGCAGGCAGACAGACAGATTGGCAGACATATACAAACAGACAGGCAGGCAGGCAGACAGACAGACAGACAGACTGGCAGACACGGAAACAGGGAGGCAGAGTGACAGAGAGGCAAGCGGTGGACAGGCAGAACTGGAAGACACATGGACAGACAGGTAGGCAGACGGACAGAGGCACAAAGGTAAACAGAAGGGAGGAAAGGCAGGCAGGCAGGCAGACAGACAGACAGATAATAGGCAGACAGGCACGCAGAGTAACACACACACACACACACACACACACACACACACACACACACACACACACACACACACACACGCACACAGAAAGACAGACAGAGACAGAAACAGAGACAGGAACAGACAGAGTGAGAGAGAGAGAGGCAGTCGGGCTGACACAGAGACAACAGCTGCAAAGAGAACGACTGGAAGACACACTCACAACACTTACCCTTTCCACAAGTGTTCTGGACGGGAATTCCAGGCTGGTGGGCACACTTCGTTCAGATACATGCTAGCTACTGCCTCTAGCCACTCTTCAGGCGTGACATCACACTTCCCTCTTTACCTGCAAGAGGCCAGCACAACAGGTTAGCCGTTTTCCTCATGCAAAGTCCTGCAAACAAGATTGTAGTTAGAGAGACAGGCATTCGAGTATAGAATCTGCGTCTCAACCCTTTTTCTTCTTTGGGACAATCTCGGAGACTCTTTCACAGTGACAGTATCTCAGAAATCGCCCATGTCTAAGAAAATCGCCTAACTCTGAATATGCGATCAGGTTTAGGCAATACAAAATACATGTATTAGTTTCAAACAAACAACAAGAAAAAACAGCATCCGTTACTCACAGAAGGAACTGAAATGATGCTAAATGTTAGCAAAGCAGGCAAAGCTAACAAGTGAAACAGTATTATTTTCAATTGAACACCTGCGTCTAACAGTAAAATGTTTTGCTTCTCCTGAAAAGTTGAGGAAAAGGACTACGGTGATTTTGTTGTTGATTTTTTTTAATTTATTTTCAGACCACCGACGACGTGTCAAATCGTCATCAAATTCTAACACACAAAATCGTTCGAAAGACATACAAGTATGTAGGTCAAAAGATGATGTCATCCATGATCGTCGTCCAAGTTCCAAGAGACAATCGTTAAACAGATATACAAGTATGTAGGTCAAAAACTGATGTCATCCATGATCGTTGTCTAAGTTCCAAGACACAATCGTTAGACAGACATACAAGTATGTAGGTCAAAAACTGATGTCATCCATGATCGTTGTCCAAGTTCCAAGACACAATCGTTAGACAGACATACAAGTATGTAGGTCAAAAACTGACGTCATCCATGATCGTTGTCCAAGTTCCAAGACACAATCGTTAGACAGACATACAAGTATGTAGGTCAAAAACTGATGTCATCTATGATCGTTGTCCAAGTTCCAAGATACAATCGTTAGACATACATGCATGTAGGTCAAAAATTGATGTCCGTTCAGTCAAGAAGAAAGAGGGTTCTTTAAAATATCTAAAACTTTTCATTTCAAATCAGATAACTTCCAAAAAGAGAGCAAGTTGATGTCCTGCAGCCAAATGTAGAAATCCCCAATAGTAAAATTATGACTTTAAAAAAAAATCATACTGTGAAATGTAGATATAGTTATTTCAGTTTAATGTTTATATGTAGCTAAATATTTGTGTGTCCAGGTGTGTGTTGTTTTTGTTGCTGTTGTTTTTTCTTTTTGTTTTCTTTTTTGTTTGTTGTCTTTGTGTTGCCAGTTGCCTTCCATTGTGTGCTATTTTTTCATCCAAATAAACAGTTCCGTATTTTTTAGCAGACGGCGTTCTGTGGCACTGACGTCAGACAGTGTTTCGCTTCCGAAGGCACAAGTTGTTGTTGTTGTTTTTGTTGTTGTAAAAGTATTATCAAATTTAGTATTTCAGCGCCACGTAAACTCCCATACTCACAAACTTACCCAGAAGGTTTTGACAGCGTGGGCTGTACAGCCTTGCCTGTCTACCCACTTTTTAGCTATTCCTGTGTTCCACTTTGTCTACATCAAGTCCCATAATGAGCTGCTGCACGATTACAGATACTCTTATATATGACTTGGAGCCAGGGTGTAAATAACGCTATTGGTTTTTCTCCCTGTAAATCATGGACTGGTGAATAGAGCTGCTGCAGCTGCACGTGTCAAAACCACTGTGTGTGCAAACGAAACCCGAGAAACAGGATGCGGTATAAAAAGTCTACTGGTCTTACTTTATTTTGTCCGGCTAGTCTATTCTTTTTTCTTTTCTTTTTCTTCTTCTTCCAAATACCTTCTCTCTCTCTCTCTCTCTCTCTCTCTCTCTCTCTCTCTCTTTGCTCCCCTCTCACCCCCCTCCCCACCCCCCTGTGTGTGTGTTTGGGGTGGGTGGGTGGGTGCGTGCGTGCGTGCGTGCGTGCGTGTGTGTATGTGTGTGAGTGCGCGCGCGTATGTGTTATGTTGCGTGAGTAAGAGAGAGAGAGAGACAGTGTGTGTGTGTGTGTGTGTGTGTGTGTGTGTGTGTGTGTGTGTGTGTGTGTGTGTGTGTGTGTGTGTGTGTGTGTGTGAGTGTGTGTCTGTGTGTCTGTGTGAGTGTGTAAGAGAGAGAGTGAGAGTGTGTGTGTGTTGTTTGGTTTCGCCCTAATGTGACCTGTAACGTTGACTGGGTACTGAAAATCAATAACTAACCAACTTGTGTCTTGTTTGGTGGTTCCCCACCCCCGCCCCACCCAACCCCCGCCCCACCCGTTCATTGCTCGCTTCTCTCTGAAGTTGTGCGCGAGAGACCTCAGTTACGTGTGTATGTGTACAGTTCCTCAGTGGCTTTAGTCGTCAAGGTGGCGTCAAAAAGATATTCCTACTGTGAACCACGTCCAAAACAAGACACACAACAACAAACAAAAAACAAAAAAGAAACTAAAATAAAGGTCCACTGTACTGTGTCCCCAACACAAATGACATCGGCCCTTTGGCTCCTCCCCCGTCTGCCAGTCACTGTACCACAGCCAATCACTGCTCGCTGCACTGTGTGCGTCAGTTACATCACGCCGTCACGTGGCAATGACTAGCCTCCTAAAGAACCCGACACCGCCCTGCAAGCTTAGTGCATTAGTTCGTCAACTGGTTCGACACCAGTTGAAACCAGTAACACTGACAGACTATCGGACTGGAGCAATTACTACCAGTAACACTGACAGACTATCGGACTGGAGCAGTTACTGACATGCAGGTCTTTGTAATGCACATGCTGTGACACACCGACTGCCCGATGTGGACAGTGACACACAGACTGCCCGATGTGGACAGTGACACACCGACTGCCCGATGTGGACAGTGACACACCGACTGCCCGATGTGGACAGTGACACACCGACTGCCCGATGTGGACAGTGACACACCGACTGCCTGATGTGGACAGTGACACACAGACTGCCCGATGTGGACAGTGACACACAGACTGCCCGATGTGGACAGTGACACACAGACTGCCCGATGTGGACAATGTCACATACACTCCCCAATAATGACGGGCAACGGCAGACAGCTCGCGGATGATAGACAATGGCACACTGACTGCCTGAGGTGGACAATGGCACACTGACTGCCTGAGGTGGACAATGGCACACTGACTGCCCGACGTGGACAATGGCACACTGACTGCCTGAGGTGGACAATGGCACACAGACTGCCCGACGTGGACAATGGCACACAGACGCCCTGAGGTGGACAATGGCACATAGACTGCCTGAGGTGGACAATGGCACACAGACTGCCCGACGTGGACAATGGCACACAGACGCCCTGAGGTGGACAATGGCACATAGACTGCCTGAGGTGGACAATGGCACACAGACTGCCTGAGGTGGACAATGGCACATAGACTGCCTGAGGTGGACAATGGCACATAGACTGCCTGAGGTGGACAATGGCACACAGACTGCCCGACGTGGACAATGGCACATAGACTGCCTGAGGTGGACAATGGCACACAGACTGCCTGAGGTGGACAATGGCACATAGACTGCCTGAGGTGGACAATGGCACACAGACTGCCTGAGGTGAACAATGGCACACAGACTGCCTGAGGTGGACAATGGCACATAGACTGCCTGAGGTGGACAATGGCACACAGACTGCCTGAGGTGAACAATGGCACACAGACTGCCTGAGGTGGACAATGGCACATAGACTGCCTGAGGTGAACAATGGCACACAGACTGCCTGAGGTGGACAATGGCACATAGACTGCCTGAGGTGAACAATGGCACACAGACTGCCCAATATGCGCAACGACAGACTACTCGATACAGGCATTCACACACACACACACACACACACACACACACACACACACACACACACACACACACACACACACACACACACACACACACACACACACACTGCTCCATAATAATTATGGGCTATGCTAGACTGTCCGATAGAGACAATAGCACAGACTGTTCAATGTAGCCCGTATTGACACACAGACTGCCCGATAGGGGCAATGACAGACTGCCCGGTATGGACGATGACCCAGACTGCCCGGTACGGAAAATGACACTAACTATCCTATATGGTCAATGACACGCTGTCCGTCCTCCCTCTACCACCAAGCAAGTAACAAGGCTTATTAGGGACGGGGAGAAGTGGGGAAAGGGGTGTGGAGGTGGGGGAAGAGGGAGATTATATACCTATCGCTACACTGTCACCACGAGAATGATTCCTGCATTAAGATGGGCAGCGATGAGAGCCATTTTAAGGTTTCGGTAGGAAGTGATGGACAAAGTCACAAGACAGTGCCCACAAACCACAGCCTGTTTGTCATGTTGTCATATTGCTTTGTACCTGCACTGGACTGGTTGTTCATTAGTTCGATAGGCCGCGACAGAAGAAGAAAAAATCCAGTTTTATCTGTCCTACGTAATTAAGGTCTTATGTTCACCATCATCGGAGTGTTCTTTAATAAATGGTCAACGACCAATTGCTGTCATAGAAATAATGGCTTACGGTCCCAGCGCGTTTCCTTCTTTTTTGTTGGGATTGTTTGTTTGTTCCAAGTCTTCTCTGCTTTATGTTACATGGTACCTAAGTTGCTAGCGTGAAAGCATGTACATACTATGAACTACACGGTTATGCCACATTTCATGTGTATTTTAATATCTCTGTTATTATCATCATCAGCATCATTCTTCTTTTTCATTAGAAGTGGTAACTCAATTTCATTTCAGCTGAATTGTACTTCTTCTTTTTAGTTTTTTGGGGTTTTCTTTTTATGTTTTTTTGTTTGTTTGTTTGTTGTTGTTCTGGTTTGTTTTTCTTTTATGTTTTTTGTTTCATCGCGGCTTTTTGTCATGTTGATATTGATGTATGCATTTACAGTACTTGTACCTTTTTGATTGTCAAGTGGATTTTGATGTTGATAGTGTACAGCGCCGGGTGCTCGTAAATGTTTACGGGGTACAGCGCTATATAAGAGTCATTATTATTATTAGTTCAGTAACGCTTTATTCATCCCATAAGGGGAAATTCCATCAGATGGACTGATAACCTTTTTTTTAAGATAACGGTAATAAGAATAGACAACAGTACAGTTTCTCCTTCTTAAACTGGTTTTACATTGGTTTCACTTGCGTAGTACTGACTGGAAAGTACAAACACACAGGTAAACAATTCATAGCACTGATGTCATCATACAGTTCTATCTCTATGAGTAGTGCTATGAATTGTTTACCTGTGTTCCATTCTTTGCCTTCCCTCTGCGTGCACGCACACGCTTGGTCAGAAATCTGCTCTTTTTTATGCTGCACTGTCTGTCTGGAACAGTCTGTCTTAGATAGTTAGATCATCACACACTCACACCTTTCAGACCATCTTTCATATCTCACATCTTAAAGCTAAGCTACTGACTCTGTGAGTATGTGTGAGAGAGAGAGAGAGAGAGAGAGAGAGAGAGAGAGAGAGAGTGTGTGTGTGTGTGTGTGTGTGTGTGTGTGTGTGTGTGTGTGTGAGAGAGAGAGAGAGAGAGAGAGTGTGAGTGTGTGTGTGTGTGTGTGTGTGTGTGTGTGTTGTTGTTGTTGTTGTTGTTGTTGTTGTTGTTGTTGGTGTGTGTGTGTGTGTGTGTGTGTGTGTGTGTGTGTGTGTGTGTGTGTGTGTGTGTGTGTGTGTGTTGTTGTTGTTGTTGTTGTTGTTTGTGTGTGTGTGTGTGTTGTTGTTGTTTGTGGTGGTGGTGGTGGTGGTGGTGGTGGTGGTGGTGGTGGTGGTGGTGGTGGTGGTGGTGGTGGTGGTGGTGGTGGTGGTGGTGGTGGTGGTGTGTGTGTGTGTGTGTGTGTGTGTGTGTGTGTCTGTGTCTGTGTGTGTGTGTGTGAGTGTGTGTGGCGGTGGTGTACCTGTGTTTGGGCAAGGCGGTGTGAGTGTTACTGAAGGTGGCACTGGTGACACTTTATTTCTCAGTGGTCAGAATGGACATGGGCCGGATACTGACAAACAAGTACGTTTAGGTTTATATTTAACGGCAGCCGGTGGAATACACGACCCGATTCCTAGAGGATGTAGCGGCGCATGTGTCTTATGCTTGCGTGAGAGCTGACAGTAGTGGAAACAGTGTTCAGATGGGCAGCACAGTCACTAAAAAATAATGCAGTAACAAAACAAAGTGGTAGCAAAGAATGGTTCTGGCCGACGGAAATTGTGTCAAGCAACGAACGATACAAAGGTGAAACTGAAGAAGCATTATTATTGCAAATGTTGATGATGTTGATGATGAATATGTAAACATGCACTTGCGAAAGAGAGCGTGTGTCTGGAAGTACTGAGGATGCGGGTGGTATAAATCTGAAGGGATGTCAAAGACTGGCAGATACAGCAGGCCACGTGGGTCTAACTGGGGAGATAGACGTGCGCCCGTGTGATAATCTTAGTGTTACTGGAAAAGATGCTCAGCTAATTGTAACAGACCTTATCCAGACTGCAGCGGAAAATTCTACGATTCTAAAAAGTTGCCGTGCAAGTCAGAATCCTGGTTGTGTACATAGTGAAGAAAATCTTGGGGAATATGAATGTCGAGATGAAAGCTTATCCTCGCCTTGTACCAATGATAAGCTGCTTTCATTCCTGGCACTAAATGTCTGTGGAATTCTCTCAAAAATGAAACACCCAGATATTTTGTCTCTAATCTTCAATCATGATATAATAGCTATATCTGAAAGTAAACTTGACGACACAGACGCTGTTGACGTACCTGGATAAGTGGCTTTCTATAAAAACTGAGGTATATTTAGACGGAAGTCTGGTGGATTACTGTTATTAGTCAAGGAAGAACTGGCACAGCATGTGACAGTTTTTGAAAGCAAGGATAAAAAGCCTACAACTGATACTAGAGTGTAGGGTGGGTTGGGGGGGGGGGGGGGGGGGGGGACACTACTGTTTTATAAGTAGTGATCTCTCTGGCAATGTTTTATTTTTCAAACTAAGTTTGTTTGTTTGTTAATGTGTACCTCGCGACGTACTGTTTGTTTGTTAATGTGTACCTCGCGACGTGCTGTTTGTTTGTTAATGTGTACCTCGCGACGTGCTGTTTGTTTGTTGATGTGTACCTCGCGACGTGCTGTTTGTTGATGTGTACCTCGCGACGTGCTGTTTGTTTGTTGATGTGTACCTCGCGACGTGCTGTTTGGTGTGGCGTACATACCGCCAGAAGGGTCCCCATTTGAAAACAAGGATGTATTTACAGAACTGGAAAATTCTCTTCTACTTCTTGAGCACGACGGTGTCTGTTTTCTTGGGGATTTTAAAGCTAGCACTGGCGCTGTGGACGGCATTATCACAGATGGATTTAATAATGACCTTGACATGCCGTATGAAGTTTTTGATGATGTCCCTAGTAGTGACAAAAATCTGAGAATAATATCACAGGACATGGCTACAAACAACTACGGTTTTAGATTGTTGGATTTCTGCTAAACGGTTGATGTTGCCATTGTCAGTGGGCGTGCTGGATCAGACGCCATTATTGGGAAATGTACACGTGAAAATGTCAGTGTTGTTGATTATGCCTTAGTGTTGTCGGCCGGATTTGTTTCCACTGATAAGCGATTTTGCTGTGCTTGATTTTTGCGAATTGTACTCGGATGTCTATTGTCCAATAGTTTTAAAATTTAATCTTATTAAAGCACAGGAGACAGACCTTGGACACATTGAAAGTGATGATGATGTTTGTCTTGAGGGTGCTGACGAAAGAAACTTACAATTTATAACAACAAAAACAGTATGGTGTAAAACAAGGGAAGATGAGTATCTTTTTGCATTAGATGTAATTAATGGAATTAACATAGTACTGGATGAAGACTTCTTTCGCCAGAGATTATGTCTTTGGATGCTATTATCACACTGTTTTAAAAATCAATGAAGTTATGAAAAACAGAGGATTAAGCATGGGTCTGTTTAGAGACAATACCATACGAAAAAAAACAGGCATAAAAGGAAAATAGTGTGTCTGGTTTTATCGGCAGAATGCAAAAAGAAAAGAAAACGCTTTTTTAGAGCAAAGAATCAACATATGCGCTTAAAAGTGCACACACCGCTGAAATTCGAGCACAGTGTGAGTATAAAAAAGAAGTAAACAAACAGTCTCGGAAAATACCATTCAGACTTAGTTAAGAAAATTTGAATATTGAAAAGTAGTGACCCAAAGACTTACTGGAAAATTATTAATGGTACTAACTCTGAAAAACTCGAAGCATCTAGATGCATTGCCTCCCAGATGTTTTCAGAACACTTTAAAAGCCTGTTCAATGACACAACTAGAGATGCAAGAGATGATGGAAGAGAAGACCAAGATGCTGGCCATTATGACAATAACAATGAATTTTTAAATAAAGCCTTTGAAGAATGGGAAATACTGAAAGGCCATTATGACAATAACAATGAATTTTTAAATAAAGCCTTTGAAGAATGGGAAATACTGAAAGCACTGCAAAATCTGAAATCAAATAAACCTTCTGGTCATGATCAAATTATGAATGAGTTCCTTAAAACGTCTGCAGGAAAAATGACAGAGATATATAAGAAGCTATTTAATTTGATTCTCGTTTCTGGTAAGACCCCAAATGAATGTTTGATCGGCATGATGAAGCCCATATATAATCAAAAAGGTAGTTGTGATGATCAAAACAATTACAGACGCATAACTATTCTCAACTGCTTTGGCAAATTAATTACAAGTGTTATAAACAATAGATTAGTAGAGTATCTGTGCGTGCGTGCGTGCGTGCGTGCGTGCGTGCGTGCGTGCGTGCGTGCGTGCGTGTGTGTGTGTGTGTGTTACAGTCTCTGTGTGTGTGTGTGTGTGTGTGTGTGTGTGTGTGTGTGTGTGTGTGTGTGTGTGTGTGTGTGTGAGTGTATGTGTGAGTGTGTGAGCTTCCTTTCTCTGGTTTCTCGTAGTTTTTGTTGTTTCCTGTTTGTTTTGGAAATGCGTGCGATTGTGTTGTTGTTGTTTCTTTCGTTTTTTGTTGTTGTTGTTGTTGTTGTATGCATTTGCATGTTTTGTTTATTGCCGTGTCTAACCGTTGTGAAAATTGCCAGATGTTCTTTCATTGATGTTTCATGTACCCCCCACTGGGGTTTCTAAAATAAATTCCCTGACTTGGCTGGACTTCTGTGTCCTTCCCTACTGACGGGTTTCCTAGCCTGTCACACTGAATGAACAATTGCCTTCAACAGCGGCTTGAACCAGTCTGCCGCTCTTATGACCGGTACATCGTGAAAATTAATAGTCCAGCGATAAGCGTGAAACAACATAGTGCAACACCGCTAAATTCTATCAGCCATGGCCGCCAAACATGCGATGCCCGGCATCGACAACGGCACGTGAAAAAATATTCTGAAGACTTGGACTTTTTAGTACACGCTGGGTTATTTTGGGGTTTCCAAAACCCAACGAACCGCGACATGAACTACGGGATCTTTAACGTGCGTAAGTGATCTTTTTTCACGCGTATACACACGAGGGACCTCGGTTTTTTAGCCTCATCTGCACAGAATTTGAATCCGGAAAAATCTCAAGGCATGCGCAAAGCCTAGCGCATAACGGTAACCACCCATTTGACCGTCCATAATATCCATAAAATCCGGTTACTAATTCTTCTTCGTCGGTGTCCCGAAACAATAATAACAACAGTGGTCATTTCTATACCTCCTTATCTCACCGACAAGGACAAGCACACCGCACTTTACAAGATCAACAAAAAATCGCCGTCTTCGATCTTCTAATTAAAAGCT
>OY757555.1:10230343-10245511 GCA_963584105.1 Alviniconcha strummeri | reverse complement strand
GTTCAGATCTCACTCCAGAACCTTCCTGTTTGCCCAAGCTTTCCAGCAGAACTTTGTCTGAAATAAGGTGGCGTGTCTGACTATGGCTTGTTGAATGTAGACGGATGAATACGGATAGGGAGGGGGCTGGGGTTGCGGGTTCAGGGGAGAGCATGAGATAACATGATCCAGGCAAGATAAGGGTGGGGGCAGTGGGGTGGGGGGGAACCCAGAGTATTGATAATTTTTGCAGTACACATATCTTGTAATGCATGTTTTAATGGGCGCGTGGGGACTGACTCGTGCGCGCATGTGTGTGTGTGTGTGTGTGTGTGTGTGTGTGTGTGTGTGTGTGTGCGTGTGCGTGTGGTGTATATACATATAGTATTTACAGTTATTGTTCGCTATGATATGTTTATGGTCGACTACAATATTTAAGGTTTTGTTCAGTAGCTGAAATGCATGTCAATGTGGTTTTTGTCACGAGTTGCTTGTACAGCGCAGTGACTAACTCTGGCTAGAGAATCGCGCTTTATAAGACATTTATTAATATTATTGTGGGGTTTGTGGGGCGAATGCATGTGTGAGTGTGGGAAGAGGGGGGTATAACGAATACAGGGGGACTGTGTTTGAGGGTGCCCGGGAAGGGGGTGGTAGTCAGTAGGGGGTGTAGGATGGGTGCCGCGGGGGTGGGGATGGGGTGATTAAGTTGACTGATTGGTTGAACTAATTACGCAAGGATAAAGGTTTAGGCACGAATGCCTGTCGGGCAACCTGTTCTTGAAACAGTTACAAGATACACACACACACACACACACACACACACACACACACACACACACACACACACACACACACACACACACACACACTGACACACATATATATATATGATCATGAGGGAAACATCAGTGTCAGTCGATAATTATAAATAATACAAAACAGTAATAAACAGGGGTGAGTGTATGAGAGGGCGCCCAGAAGCGGGGGATGGTGGTGTGCGGAGGGGGGTGGGTGGGTGAGGAGGTAAGGGGGTTGGCCACACTCCGAGCATCGCTTTCCGGCACCTTCCTCCAAACTCTGCCAGATTTGGTTACGCCACTGAAGGGGCACTCTTTATCTCCGCGCAGCTGTCCACCGACGCGGTCAGCGCCCTCCGAAAGGTTCGGGTACTAATATGACTGTAGAAGCAACCTAGCGCCCAAACACGCACGTAAACATGAGGCGCATCCACCCCGGGTAAAAAAAAAAGAGTTCCGTCTCGATTCAGACGATTTTGATTTTATTTGAGCTGGCGTAAGCGACATGGTCAGTATAAAACAAATCTCTGATATGAGTTGTTTGTAACAAACTTACTCCTGTTTGAGCACCAACAAAAAAACTGCTCGTTAGCTGACAGTTTTCTGGACCCTATGGCGTAACTAAATACGGCAGTGGTTGAAGGAAGAATGTCGTAAACCAGTGCTTGGAGTTTCAGTGGGGGTTGGCCTGTCTCTCAAGCGCAGGTGACCATTTTTGACGGTTATGCGGAAATAGGAGGGTTTCATGGATGTGCAGGAATCGGTACGGGTGTCCCCCCCCCCCCCCCACCCCGGCCCCCACACACCTCCTTTGCCTGAGGAACCGTTGGGTCGGCAGCCGGCACAGTGACTGACTTGCAACCCCCAAAGTGCCCGCCAGGAGACCTAGCGGAGAAGAATCTCATTTCGTCTGACGGCGACAGCCCGTCACACGTGACTGCCGGTATTGCCTTTGTGCCGTCTTGTTAAGTTGTCGAGAGCGCCCCACGTGGGCTGTTTGGGCTACGTCACGTTTGGAGTGATGAGATAACCCCTGATTCATCGTTAGGCTCCTGAGTGACATTCGTTTTTAGTCACTGACTTGCCGTCCGGCTTGTGTTAGTGGTGGCTCTTCAGTTCTCGTTGTCCGTGGTTGCCTTCCGCACGAACCCTGCGTGCGGTGGCCACTGAAGGGAGAAATCAAACTCCAAACAGTGGTTTGCGACATACTTCCTTCAGGAGGCAGGTGCCGGAAAGCGGTGTTCGGAGTGTGGGGAGAAATGTGTCCAGCGGAGTCCAGTCTGGCTGGTACAGAGAGACCGCTTGCTGGCTCTGAGAACACACGCGTCTTGTCTGATAAATAGTTAAACACGTACGCGGACAGCGGAAGCCGCAGTTTCAGTTAAGTCAGGACTGAACAGACCGCTTGCTGGCTCTGAGAACACACGCGTCTTGTCTGATAAATAGTTAAACACGTACGCGGACAGCGGAAGCCGCAGTTTCAGTTAAGTCAGGACTGAACACACACACTCACACTGACACACACACACACGCACACTGACACACACACACTACACACACTCAGTCACACACACACACACACATGACACACACACGCACGCACACACGCACGCAGACACACACACACACACACACACACACACACAGTGATACACGGCACGCACGTGACGGCACACACACACACACACACACACACACACAATGGTCTAGGGCAGAACTTGAGACGTGACAGACCTGAGTTGGCTGAATGATCACTTGCAGTCAGTTGTATATATATATATATATATATATATATATATATATATATATATATATATATTATAGTTTTAACTGACGCAGTTCAGTTGAAGGCATGGGCGAGGACTGAACTTGTGACGAACGGAATGTAAGAAGGGAGCGAATTCCATAGCACAGCAGGATAAACAGCACTGGCCCGGTTTGTTGTTGTTCCGGCTAGATTTTGGATACTAAGCCGTATGCAGAATAAGACTTAAAGCTGATAGCTGATAAATTTGCTTTCTACAGTTTGACACAAATGAGTCTCGGTTTTGAGTCCAACTCTGGGTCTTATAAAATCAACGAGTAAAACTTTGCAAGAGTTTGTAATTCCATAGATTATCTAAACTTCTCAGCGAGCTCTCGCTGCCACCGCCAGTCAGTGGTGCCAATGCGTACGGCGCGCGCGTTTCGCACCGCGCATGCGCACTGCGAACTTGTGATGCGGTTCGGAAGGGGAGCAAAACGAGGAGTTCAAAATGTGATAGTCAACTTCGTGGAGTTGCTGGCGACACGTTCGTTGCATCTGGAGCTCTCATTCCAAGCTGCGGACACATAGCTGTCTCCTCAAGTTCCGAGGTATGTACGCTTATCGAAGGGCTTTCTTGTTTGCGATGCAGACTCGACTCTTAGCCTAACCGCGTTGATGGTTCGCAAAAGTTGCACACCCCGACAGGAAGTTGGAATGCGTCGTCTGCTTCGGTTTATACGCTGGCTTCTTCTGCTGTTCACAAACCCAGTAACTGACTGAGAGTATACAGGTAGACCGTTTGCATGTTGGGCGGGGTGGGATAGTGTACAGGGCTAACCACGTACAGGAAGCATGGAACCGTATGGCAAAGCGAAGAGGGAAGTTTTTTTTTTTTTTCTTCTTTTTTCTGCTTCTGTTTCACTTACGTCGAGAGTGTAAGACAACAATATTGGCCGAGTTTCAACAATCTTTTGCACCAAAAATATTACTTTTCAGGATGTTTTAAGCAGAGTGGATGGTCTCCCATGGAAGCCATTTATCTTCAGTCTCTCGCAGTAATTCTTACGAAGATCACTACAAGTTATAAAGGGGTCAGGTAATTACACAAGAGTTTATATAATATAGTTTCCTGGGGAAGACTCGCGGAGGTCTGTGGAAGAAGTACTGTGTGATAAACGGGCCAGCGGCTTGGACAGTTTCCAGGGCAAAGCGAGTCCAGTCGCACACTGTTCCATTTTGGAGGAAAGGACGTTGTGATAATAAAGGTGTCTTGAGACTGACCAGAAGCTGCAACTGTTTTCTGAGGAAGGCCATTAGGAAAGGACGTTGTGATAATAAAGGTGTCTTGAGACTGACCAGAAGCTGCAACTGTTTTCTGAGGAAGGCCATTCCGTGCAGTATCTACCACTCACAGTTCTGGGGAAGAAGCTGGGCAGCCAGTCTTCTGCTCGTGTATATAATATATATATATTTTTCTTCTCTTCAGACTTGATTGTGGTGTTACTGTTCACAGTTTTACCCAGGTGATGGTGTTTTGAATATTGGAAACAACACTTGTTGTTACAGGTATGGTGGATTACCCTTGAAGTTGGTTGACTTTAAGGAAAATATATCTGGAGTGAGCTTTAAAACTAGACCAGCAAGTGAATAAGTGGGGGACACTCTCTTTTTTTTTTCCCTCTGCCAGCATTTTGGAGTGGCTACATTCCCAGATTAAATATTACAGTTGTTACATGATTTTGAATTAGTCGGTGTTAGTACAATAGTGGTACACCTCTGCTCAAAGGAAATCTCTCTTAGTTTTTGTCTTCATCAGAGCGGTGTTCAACCCAACCATGATAATTAGTATAGGTTACAATTTACATCATCATCATCAGTCACTGTCAGTTTGTAAAATTAATTATATTAATACTAATGAAACTGTTATAAAGTTGGCTTAGTGCTATATGACGTGACTTTATATGAAATGTTTCCAGACTACGAAGCATATTTTTTGAGTGTCTGAATCTTGATTATGCATACATGTACCAGGTGGCCAGCAGTATTAAAGAATCTGAGTGAGTGTAGTGGGAGAACACAGATGTATAAGAATCCGAGTGAGTGTAGTGTGAGAACACAGATGTATAATGTATATAATATATATATAGTTAATACTGGGCATACATATTTTAGTCATGATACATGCTAACATAGCTAGAACTTCATTCAGAACACAGATGTATAATGGTGTTCATATATATATATTCATGATCTGCAACACATAGCTGGAACTTCATTCAGAACACATATAATATAGTTCATACAGAGCAGACATGTGTAGTCATTATCTGCAGTACATAGCTAGAAGTAGAACTTCATTCAGATGTATAATGTAGTTTATATGGGGCATACATATAAATTTATAGTATACTGAGATAGTCATGAACTGCAACACATAGCTAGAACTTCAGCTCAGACATTTATGGGGGCCAGCTAATACAAAATGTCTGGTGTGACTTGATTAGCTGTTATCATTATGAAGCAGGGATCTTGGTGTGACTTCATTAGTTAATGAAGTAGGGATCACACTCACAGGGGCGTCAATATATAATATTATAATAGCTGAGTGGTAGAGACTGGACTTGTGATGGAAGGTCACTGGTTCAGTCTCTAGTAGTAGAAGCAGTACAGTAGTATGAGCATTGGAAGAATATCTTTCTGGTACTGAGTGCTGACTTGCATTTGCCTTTCCTGTACCTTTTTCACACCATGTTACCCCAGGAACACATTATTATTATTATTTTTAAACCAACCCAACATTCAGTCATTCTGCCATGAGTGCAGGTGGCATGCATAATGAAACCTGCATACTGCCATGCATGGCTGACTATGCTGGCACTGGCAGTGTGTGGGCACTCACCAGGGAAACCAGCAACTCCTTAGCGAACCTTTGTTTCCGCTCACTGAGCCATTGACCACTTTGTCAACTGGCCCCTGACCTGAATTGGTGTGAACTGTCACCCAGCTAAACTCACTTTATTTAAAAACATTTCTTGAAAAACAGCACAGCCACAGGTGTAAAATAATTTGTCAAGCCTTGCATTTAAGAGGAAAAGGCCATCACCTCTGACTGGAATTGGTGTGAACTGTCATCCAGCTAAACTCACTTTATTTAAAAACATTTCTTGAGAAACAGCACAGCCTCAGGTGGAAAATAATTTGTCAAGCCTTGCATAAGACTAAGAGGAAAAGGCCATCACCTCTTACTGGAACTGGTGTGAACTGTGGTCCAGCTACTCACTTAATTTAAAATAATTATAATATTAATAAACTGAAAAACAGCACAGGTGGAGCAAAGAAGTTGTCGATCTTTGCACTGTTGCAGGAGAGGAAAAGGCCATCATGTTTACCAAGGGATCATAGATTTCCCATGTAATAAGTTCACCCAGAAAAAACCCTTTGACTTTGGCTTCCATTGTTAATAACTTGTCTTTTTCTTCTTAGAACTCTTCTTTTTCTTCCTTCATTACTCCTTTGAATCTGCAGCCAAGGCAAGACTGACATGTCTTCCTCTTCTGAAAGCTTTTTCCTCCTTTATTGCTTCTCAAGTTCTTTGAATCTGCAACCATGGGAAGACTGACAGACATAATGGCAGAAGCTGACTAGTGCATGGAAAGAGTGTATCTAGATGTATGCTTTGGAGGAGATGTGCTGGGCAGTATATATAATACAACTTGAACAGTTAACAAGTGTTAGGTTGCATACTATATTGACAGTGAACACTTCAAAATGTAGATAAATATATATTACTAGTTAATATAGTGATTTTAATTATCTTTTATTCATGATGTATGCATTTTGAGAAGGCGCAAGTGAGTGGGCGAGGGTGTGTTACTTAAGGCCAAATTAAGTATGTGATGGAATTTGTCATTTTGCGTGAACAATATAGGCATCATTGTGAGTTCAGCTCTGTGTGTGTGTGTGTGTATTCTTTATTCCTTTTCTATTTACTTGTTTTTATGAAGTATATTTGTCAGTGGCAGACAACCAAATTTCCTTGTTAAGGATTAATATAGTATTGTATTGAATTGCAAAACATGGAAACACTGTTCTGGTGCATTATTAATTTGTTTATGTTTGCTGTGAGTAGGTAAACACTCAAATCTACTGTCACACTTAATTTGATTGTGTTTGCTGTGAAAAGGTAAATTACTAAAATCTGCTGTCACGGTTAGGATATGGTAGCACTGCTGTAGTGACAGCTTTAGCCATAGTGTTGATAGTAAAGCCACCCACATTCCCAGCAAGGGTGAAGGGATGACAAAGTGTTGGATTTAAAAATAACTCTTAATAAGTAAGGCGGGGGGCGTGGGGTTGGGCTGTTGTTCAGTGTTCATTTGGGACTTGGGTGGACAATCAGCAAAAAGTAGCGGTTTACAGGGGAATAAATCTGTCCTGTCGGCTTTGATCAATGAAAGAACAAAAATTGCTGACAATGAAATTGCAGAGCCTGGCGGACATTATATTAGTTCTCTGAGATACTGCCGGGAACCGGCACTTTGGATGGGCGTGACGTTTCTTGTAATGCTGTTTGTCTGATCAGTCCATTGTCTGTAGTCCATTGTCTGTGGGATGGTAGTTGTGGCGTTGAGAAATTGACCTGCAGAGATAACCATGGTACAGGAGGCTCAAGGAGAGCTGGGTCCACGGGGGGGCAAGTACATTGTGAGGTGAGCCCAGCTCTTGGAAGGTTATGTACACATTGTGATTTGTCTCAGCTAGGTCTATACATTTTTGCTAGTAAACTTATAAGATGTATTTTTCTTACCTTTGCAGCTTTACCCTGTTCAAAAAGAGTAACCATTGAAATACATATAATTTCTTTTTCTTACTCTCTAAAGCTGCAGTACAAGGGCAGACGTTCGTACTTCCATCCTGAAGTTAGCAGATTTTACACAGCCTCAGTCCACAGACCTTTCGTTTACTTGAGGCCAAGAGGCAGAATATGTCCATCTGAGTACATTTTACCTGCGTTCCCCGAGAGCGAGGTTCACAAAACCAGTGCAGCTCTCTGTTAAGTGCAGGCTATGCAACTTTGCCATGACATCGTCATGTGATACGTCAGGACAGGCTAGTTGCTGGACATCTGGTGGCTTTACTTCATGGGTTGCATATGTTCACTCTCACATGCACTGCTATTTTCGTACTAACAAGGCCAAAAACAACAACAACAAAAACAAACAACAACAACAACAAAAAGAAGAAAACAACAACAACAAACTAAAATCGGCGTCTGTATTACTATTATGTTGTCTTATTCTTTTTTTCCCTACCATTTGCTCAGACTGCAGTCGGTATGTATTCAGCGGTTTCACTTTCACCCCATTTTCCCTTACCACTTGGTATTACAGCTGACTGCTCAGGCAGCCAAAGTAAGTTCTTCAACAGCAACTCCTTCTATCTTTTGGAAAGGTGTGTGTGTGTGTGTGTGTGTGTGTGTGTGTGTGTGTGTGTGTGTGTGTGTGTGTGTGTGTGTGTGTGAGAGAGAGAGAGAGAGAGAGGAAGGGGGGGGGGGGGTAGAGATGGTAGGGCGGTAATCGATGCAAAGAGTGTGTACTGAATCTGAAACAAAAACCAAATTTAAATATTGAACCGATTTTGGGGGCTACTTTTTGCACGGAAATTGGAACGCAGGATGAGGGAGTGGGAATTAGTCGCAGAGCTCCCCGGGGGCTACTTGCTCGCCTCCGCGTGCATGCTGTGGCGCGTGTAGTGACAGGTGTAGGGGCGGGCGCTGATGGAGCATGTGTGTTGAAACAAGGTGCAGCACGGGGCGGAAAATCAATAGCGTTGTCCCTCACCCTGCCACAGGGCCGCGCTGCTTCACCGGCACGTTTCGTCACCACTCTAATTGTCACACACACATCAGTCTCCTAGCTCACACAGCTACACCGGCACTTTTCCTTACCACTCTCACTGTCACACACATCAGTCTCCTAGCTCACACAGCTACACCGGCACTTTTCCTTACCACTCTCACTGTCACACACACGCATCAGTCTCCTAGCTCACACCGCTACACCGGCACGTTTTGTCACCACTCCCACTGACACACACACATCAGTCTCCTAGCTCACACAGCTACACCGGCACGTTTCGTCACCACTCTCACTGTCACACACACACACATCAGTCTCCTAGCTCACACAGCTACACCGGCACTTTTTCTTACCACCCTCACTGTCACACACGTCAGTCTCCTAGCTCACACAGCTACAGCGACACGTTCCATCACCACTCTCACTGTCAAACACATCAGTCTCTTAGCTCATCACCACTGACTCACATTCTCACACGCATCGGTCACTTAGCTCACACAGCTACACCGACACGTTCCATCACCACTCTCACTCTCACACAGCTACACCGACATGTTCCATCACCACTCACACTCTCACACACAGCGGTCTCCTAGCTCATCACCACTGTTACTCTCACAGTCACACACATCAGTCACTTAGCTCACACAGCTACACTGACACTTTTCATTACCACTTTCATTCTCACACACAGCAGTCTCCTAGCTCATCACCACTCTCACACTTAACAGTCTCTTAGCTCATCACCACTCTCACACCCAACAGTCGCTTAGCTCATCACCACTTTCACTCTCACACCCAACAGTCTCTTAGCTCATCACCACTTTCACTCTCACACCCAACAGTCTCTTAGCTCATCACCACTTTCACTCTCACACCCAACAGTCTCTTAGCTCGTCGCCACTTTCACTCTCACACCCAACAGTCTCTAAAGCCCGTTCTTAATTGGGCGAATGTTTCTTCGCGAACCTAGTTGGAAGTATTCGGCGAAGCTAGTTGGTTCTTAATTGGGCCAACTTTTCTTCGCGAACCTATTTGGAAGTATTCGTCGAAGCTATATTCGGGGTCCAAAAACCTTCGCTCAACATGTTCTGGGAACATTCGCCCTATTGGACGATCATTGCCTCTGATTGGCTGAGTGCAGAGCTCTCCTGTGAATGAAGAAAACACAAAAATAAAAATGGATGATGGGGTCGCTAGGTTCTTCACTCGCTTCGGAGGGAGTTTGTTTATTTGTTGACTTGTGGGAGGCGCAGCTTTGTCTCGGAGACCCAGAATGAGATAGTAGTTAGTTGAATTACCCTGTGAGGGATGATTAAAGTATATTGACCTGATTTGACTTTAGCCTACATTTTGGATCATGCTGTCTGCTGCGCATCTGCCGCAAGTTCGGGCCGAAGCTTGCATCTCATTACAAGCCAGTTGAGAATGAAGTAAAGTTTGGACTGTCCGAACCATATTCGGCGAACTAAAAGTTCAATTAAGAAACGAATCATAGTTCGTCGAAGTGTCCGAAGTATGTTGGGGCGAACAAACATTGGCCCAGTTAAGAACGGGCTTTAGCTCATCACCACTTTCACTTACACACACAAGGTTAGCTCACACAACTATACTGACAGACACATCCGTGAAGACCACTCTTTCGCACATCATACAAATACATTCATTACTGGTGGTGGGTTGGTAGAATGAGAAGAAAGAAAACAACAAATCAGTATGCAGAAGAGATGGGTTTTCAGTTGCCAGTTTTGACTTCAAAGAGTGAAGAAGGATGTCTGAAGAAAGAGGAAGAGAGTTCCAGATCACATGCCCGATACTTTGAATGGATCTCTCTCCCAGGGTCCTCTTGCCCATCCTCAGGGATGAGCACGGAAGGTCAGTGTAGCTGAGGCTGAGCGAAAAGAGCGAGAAGGCGAGTAGAGATGAGGCAACTCGGAGACCAGTCTCTGAGCTCCAACAGCTAAAACTGATCATCACTCTCCCACACAACAGTCTGTTTGCTCAGACTCTGAGCCCACAGTGCAGTGGCTGTGGTTCGTCTGCAACCGCTTCCTCTGCCACGATAACAGACCGTTACACGAGGTGTGTCAAACTCCAAGCACTGGTTTACGACATCCTTCCTTCAACCACTGCCGTATTTAGTTAGCTATAGGGTCCAGAAAACTGTCAGCTAACGAGCAGTTTTTTGTTGGTGCTCAAACAGTAGTAAGTTTGTGTCAAACAACTCAAATAAAACAAGGCGTTTTTATAGCCGTCAACAAAGTTTACACAACGCAAATAAAACGACAATCGTTTGAATCGAGATGGAACTCTTTTTTTACCCGGGGTGGATGCGTCTCATGTTTACGTGCGTTCTTTGGCGCTAGGTTGCTTCTACAGTCATATTAGTACCCGAACCTTTCGGAGGGCGCTGACCGCGTCGGTGGACAGCTGCGCGGAGATAAAGAGTGCCCCTTCAGTGGCGTAAGTAAATCTGGCAGTGTTTGGAGGAAGGTGCCGGAAAGCGATGCTCGGAGTGTGGAGGTGTATGTCACACTCCGAGCCGATCGCTTCAGGCACCTTCCTCCAAGAAAGATGTCGTAAACCAGTGCTCGGGGTTTGTGTGTGTGTGAGAGAGTGGGGTAGGGGGGGGGGGGGTGTGAGAGAGAGAGGGGGGGGGTGAGAGAGAGAGAGGGTGTGTATCAAACTCCAAGCACTGCATTGGTTTACGACATCCTTCCTTCAACCACTGCCGTATTTAGTTATGCCATAGGGTCCAGAAAACTGTCAGCTAACGAGCAGTATTTTGTTGGTGCTCAAACAGTAGTACGTTTGTTACAAACAACTCAAATAAAACAAGTCGTGTCATTTATAGCCGCCAACAAAGTTTACACCAGCGCAAATAAAACCACAATCTTTTGAATCGAGATGGAACTCTTTTTTATTTTTTTACCCGGGGTGGATGCGTCTCATGTTTACGTGCGTGCTTTGGCGCTAGGTTGATTCTACAGTCACATTAGTACCGGAAGCTTCCGGAGGGCGCTGACCGCGTCAGCGGACAGCTGCGCGGAGATAAAGAGTGCCCCCTCGGTGGCGTAAGTAAATCTGGCAGAGTTTGGAGGAAGGTGCCGGAAAGCGATGCTCGGAGTGTGGGTGTGTATCACACTCCGAGCATCGCTTTCCGGCATCTTCCTCCAAACTCTGCCAGATTTAGTTACGCCACTGAAGGGGCACTCTTTATCTCCGCGCAGCTGTCCACCGACGCGGTCAGCGCCCTCCGAAGATGAGCTGATGCTTAATGTCCTCAGATGTCATTTGACATATTAGGGACAAGTTGTGACCAATGCCGAAGCACGGTTCAATAAAATCCACATACGTAAGGTGTATGCGTGTTTAGCTGTAACCTGCCACCTGCACTTTTTGGCAGAATGACCGGGATTTTTTACGTGCTACTGTGGTAACACGGGGGTGGAACGGATACCGAAATAAGAGTCAGCACAGAAAGTCGACCCTGGAGAAGAAAATTCTCCCGCCGTTCCAGCAGGGATTCGAACCCGCGACCTTTCAATCACGAGTCCGGTGCTCTAACCACTGAGCTATCCCCGCCCCAAACGCCCTCCGAAAGGTTTGGGTACTAATATGACTGTGGAAGCAGCCTAGCGCCCAAGCACACACGTAAACATGAGACGCATCCACCCCGGGTAAAAAAGAGAGTTCCGTCTCGATTCAAACAATTTCAGTTGGTTTTATTTCAGCTGGCCTAAAAAACATAGTTATAAAACAAACGTCTGATATAATTTGAGTTGTTTGTAACAAACGTACTACTGTTTGAGCACCAACAAAAAACTGCTCGTTAGCTGACAGTTTTCTGGGACCTATGGCGTAACTAAATACGGCAGTGGTTGAAGGAAGGATGTCGTAAAGCAGTGCTTGGAGTTTGGGTGTGTATGTGTGTGTGAGAGAGAGAGGGAGAGAGAGAGAGTGTGTGTGTGTGTGGGGAGGGGGGGGGCAGGGAGAGGGAGGGTGTGGGGGGGCAGGGAGAGGGAGGGTGTGGGGGGGCAGGGAGAGGGAGGGTGTGCGGGGGCAGGGAGAGGGAGGGTGTGCGGGGGCAGGGGGAGGGTGGGTGTGTGTGTGTGTGTGGGGGGGGGGTGCAGGGAGAGGGAGGGTGTGTATGTGTGGAGGGGGGGGGAGAGGGAGGGTGTGTGTGTGTGTGTGTGGGGGGGGGGGGGCAGGGAGAGGGAGGGTGTGTGTGTGAGTGATACAGGTGTGAGTGATTCTGTTGATGATGATGACGGCGGTGGCGATTTGCGGATCGCGAACACGCCCATGCTGCAACAGAACACTCGCTGGTTCATTACAAGGAGCATGCAGGCTTGGTTGCAGGGATACGCTGCGGCAGCTGCCTTTCCCTTCGGATAGCGACCCGATTCCCTCATGGGAACAACTTCCAGCAGGAACAAAATGCAGACAACCAAACAGTGAACAAAATATTCAGAGAGACTGAAGGAACAAAATGCAGACAACCGAACACTGAAACAGTGAACAAAATATTCAGAGAGACTGAGGACTGACGTGTGTTTTTTGTGTTTTTTTTTCTCGTTTGTTTCCCCCTTGCCCAGCCGCCCTCCCGTCCGCTTCCGGAAGGGAATCTTTGATCCATTTGTTTGTACTCTGCCATATAATTTGAACAGAAAGTACTTCTGAAAACTGCTACTTACCCAAACTTACCCATACGATACTTTGGAATTATTAAAAGTAGAGGAAGAAAAGCCACACCGAAGGCTGTACATAAAGGACAAGATAATACATATGGTGACTGTAATGATGGCGGAAAGGACAAGATAATTCATATGGTGCTGTAATGATGGCGAAAAGACCAGATATTTTATATTGTGACTATGATGATGGCGAAAAGGACAAGATAATTCATATGGTGACTGTAATGATGGCGGAAAAGACCAGATATTTTATATTGTGACTATGATGATGGCGAAAAGGACAAGATAATTCATATGGTGACTGTAATGATGGCGGAAAAGACCAGATATTTTATATTGTGACTATGGTGATGACGAAAAGGACAAAATTCATATTGTGACTGTAATGATGGCGGAAAAGACCAGATATTTTATATTGTGACTATGATGATGGCGAAAAGGACAAGATAATTCATATGGTGACTGTAATGATGGCTGAAAAGACCAGATATTTTATATTGTGACTATGATGATGGCGAAAAGGACAAGATAATTCATATGATGACTGTAATGATGGCGAAAAGGACAAGATCATTCATATGGTGACTGTAAAGTGTAATGATGGCGGAAAGACAAGATAATTCATATGATGACTGTAATGATGGCGAAAAGGACAAGATAATTTATATAGTAATTATAATGATGGTGAAAAGGACAAGATAATTCATATTGATGATTACAATGAGGGCGAAAAGGACAAGATATTTCATACGGTGACTATAATGAGGGCGACAAAGTTGATGATGATGATGATGATGATGATGATGATGATGATAGAACAGCTCCAGAGAAATGTATTGACCTGTACAACGACACACAAGGATGATGATCATCATGGTCATTGTTGAATTCTGTGACTGTTGACTCACGAGCTTCCGCCTCAAGTGCAGCTGTACTCTCCGCTGCTTTGTCAAACGGTAACGATTCCAATCGGCTAATATTGACCAAAGATTACGCAACAAGCGACGCTAATGATGCTGGAAGTGCTGTCTGTGATTCGACTCTCTCTCGCTGTGTGTGTGTGTGGGAGGGGGGTGGGTGGGTGGGTGGGTGCGTGCGTTTCGGTGATGCCATGGCATATTGATGTATTATATTCATCAATTCTTATAATATCAGTAACAATGAAGTAAGGCAACAGAATGAGTTAAATTGTCCCATATATGATGTGTGTTCGTGTTCATGTTAGTTTCCCCCATATTTTTTTTATATTGTTTTGTGAAGAGGATTTTTTTTTTTTTTTTTTTACTTTTTTTTTGAAACTCGAGTTAAGTGAAAATTATTTTCGAACGATTGATTATATTTTTCAAAAGAGACTACGATATTTATGGCGGCCTACTTGCGTCAAAAGACAAAATTACTGTTCATTTGCACATAATTACTAATTTTGTCTTTTGACTCAGTTAACGGCGTACTTGCGTCAGAAGCACATAATTAGTAATCATCTTAACGTAATCAGTAATTATGTGCACATAATAGTAAATGTGTGCCTTTTGTTCTGCTTCCAACGGCTTACTTGCGTTAAAAGTACGTAATTACAGTGATGTCCACATATTAATTATTTACGTCGAAACGACGTAAGTGTGCATGTACGGACTTTTCAACCAATTCTGTTTGCTTTGTAGCAATGGCGGTTGCCCACATCGCATTTGCAAATCCCATTTCGTCATACATTTACCCATGCTTTCGGTCTTTAGTCTTCAGTCACCGCTACACTGTCGCAGGGGACAACGGCTGCCGCGCGGCAGAAAATCCTTCAGTCAGGCGAAATCAAACCGTCCTCCGAACTGACTTCGAGCATGCGTTGTCAGTGATTATTAGTAATTGTGTGCTGTTGACGCTAGTAAGTCTTTGGCAGAAGCACGAAAGGGTTATTTCAACATAATTAGGAGAGAAAACTCTCGAACCCGAGAACTCAATGACAATCGCATTAGCTCCATTTGGACCTATCCTTTGGCTGGTCCTTGCTTTAGGCCTACAACAAAGTTAACACAAATAAGCACGACTTATACTAGAAAAACACACACACACGCACGCACGCACGCACGCAG
>OY757555.1:10194562-10224562 GCA_963584105.1 Alviniconcha strummeri | reverse complement strand
AGAGGAAGGTCTTGCTGGCATCCTCTCCCAGTTGCCAAGAAAACAGCCTTCAGTTTGGAAAACTGGTCATCAACTGCAGGAAAACAACAACACAGTTTTGTTGTTACTGTTGATCTTGATTGAGAGAATGATCTACGGCCTACAGCATAATTAATAATAATCATTATCACTCTTATGATCTTACCATCACTTATCACAATATCAGACTGGCTAACGTTAGCAAAGCAGAAATCCACTTTTAATTTTGAACTAGAAATGCTGGTCAACATCCTATTAAAGTTTGAGAATTTAATTACGATTGTTGAAAAACGAAAAAGACTTTTAACAGAGTTCAAGTGCAGAAGTTATTATGATGTCGACTGTTTTCTCAGCATCTTAGTTACCTCCCCTGATGAAGAATTTCGATCACGAAAACAGCCATCGCCACAAATTTACGTCAAAGGTTCATCCCCCCAAAATAATACTGTTCCAGAAGACATCAGAGAATGTATTTCAATGACTATTTTTGTGAAAATTTGGCGTATTTTGGCAATATTTAGGAGAACAAGCGAGTGATCGACAACTTCCGGTGAGTCGTATTTGTAAACAAAGACAGAACTCTGAGTCGGTCGAGAAAATCGTAAGATTTTAGGCAATCCTGCAAGAATGAATCAAAATATCATATAAAAATGCTAAATTATGAGACCAACTATTACCAAATTCAGTAAACTGGAGCCAGGTGAAGAGAATACTCACGAATCATGTGCCAAAACTCTGTAATCGAGTCACAAAAACTCCACGTGGTCGATGCCATCTTGGATGAACTCGATTTGAAAAAAGCGCCTTTATTGCAGTCTTTTATTGGCTTGTGAAAGACCCACCGGTCATCAATCCATTAGCCCCATACCTCATTCGAAAGGGTACGAATTCAGCTTCATTTTGAGGGGGGATATTTTAGACATTTGAGGGCGTTTTGTGGTTTAAAATTGAGCAAAATTCCGATGTTCCTGCATAGGCGATGAGAGGCTGCCACTACCTATTTAAATAACATGCCAGGTATGTATCTTCAAATGTGCCAGGTGTGTATCTTTTAACGAGTACCGTCACACCTGCATATTAAAGGAAGAGATGAAATGCACAGAAAGCAAAGGGTCAATGAAGAGTGTTGCTGCCTGCTTTATTTTGCCTAGGTCTACAGGCAACTCGTGGTGTGGGGCAGGCACTTTACAATTTTTCATTATTATTATTATTAACTGCACTTCCGTGTTCTTTTAGAATCAGTACCACAAGCAGCAGAGCATGACAGTGAATTTAGTGACTCCAGTTCACTGTGCAACTAACGCGATAGAAATTCTGAAGAGGGTAACAATATGACAAGGATAGCTTAAATATTCAAGCTGTTAGTATTACACTTAATGGGATTTGACACTAAGTATCAGGGACAGTGATGGTGACATCATGGAATTACATAGGTTTTAAATATGTTTCTGTTTGATGGTGTTGCATCATAGTTTTTGGCTGAAGCAAGTTATACGAGTTTTTGGCTGAAGCAAGTTATACCAAAGCAGGTCAGCGAAAATTGACACACATCGTGAACATGATCGGTCAGCTCCACTGTGACAGTACTAGCCTTTAGTTTAACTAAAGAAGCGGAAACATAATTTTAATTGTATTCAACACTACACAGTCATAAACATATAATAATGAATAAACAGTAAACAATAACATTGCCTCCTGTTTACAAAGTTGAACAAGTACAATACACAAAGTGCGCAAAAATGAATCTGTTAGCAAACAACAGGTGGAAAGAACTACAACCTAAGCAGTGGATTTCAGTTAAATGTGATGTTACACTTGTTGCTGATCTAAAAGGCACTACTTGAGTGGTAATGAATACAGAAGGATGATAATCAGGGCAAGAATGCTGAGTCAGTGCACTTGTCCGCACCTGTAAGCTGATGTGTATAGAATATCATATTTAGGTTAATATGTATCATGTGAGCGCTCAGGGCGTTGATGAGTGCATGATAAATGTACATTATTATTAATATTATGGCATACATTGGTATAGTCGCCATACTTTCTTTCAGAACTTTTGATGTACATTCCCTTTTTAAAATGGCCATTGACCTTGACCTGTGCACACAGACATGATCAGTCGCGCCTTGGGTCCAGAGTTTGGAGGCAGTATAGGTTTTCTGTTCTACGTGGCCAACATCCTGGCCTGTGGTCTCTATGTAGCTGGATTTGTGGAGGGTGTGCTACTCAACTTCGGTGAAGGAGGTGAGGAAACCTGCGATGAATCCCTGATGGCAGACCATCCGAAAGAGTGTTGTGGGTTCTTACAGTTACAATCTTAGTGAAAGACCAGCTTTAAGAGAACTGTTGATCCTTGGTGAAAGACCAACCCTAAGAGTGCAGTAGGTCCTTGGTGAAAGACCAGCATTAAGAGTACAGTATTAAGACCGGCATTAGGAGTACAGTAGATCCTTGGTGAAAGACCAGACTTAAGAGTACAGTAGATCCTTGGTGAAAGACCAGCCTGAAGAGTATGTACGGTAGATCCTTGGTGAAAGACCAGCATTAAGAGTAGAGTCAATTTTTGGTGGAAGATCAGCGTTAAGAGTACAGTAGATTGTGGGTGAAAGACCAGCATGAAGAGAATAGTAGATTATTGGTGAAAACCAGACTTAAGGCTATAAGAGTACTGTAGATTCTTGGTGAAAGACCAGCCTTAAGATGTACAATTTCATTTTAACAGATTTTTTTTTTAAATCAGACTTAACTGTTTTCATTTCACAGTTTCTTATTATTTATTTTTATTATTTCTGACTTGTTCATAATATTTTTTTATTAGTTGTCAGCAAATCAGTACTACCATTTGTTTTATTTTTTTCTCTCCCTGTGACAGCTCACAAGATGGTGGCTGACGGAGGGGTTGGCTCTGACTCAAACGTTATACAGGGTTTTCTGTTACTAGAATAGAGAGTGTAACCTTGATGGATTGGTTAGCTCTGACTCTAATGTTATACAGGGTTTCCTGTTACTAGAATAGTGTAACCTTGTGAGGTTACAAGGATGTTGAAATCTAATTACTGTTTGACATGATTTTGTTTTTGTGGACTCACTCATTCTGTAAAAGTTGCAACCTGGTTTCCTGTTCCCAGGGTCCTTCATGCAAGATGGCGGGGGGCTGCCATCGGAGTCACAATGGTGGAAGTACCTCTACTCCACTGTGGTGCTTTTCTTCTGCCTCATCATCTGCGTCATTGGAGGGGGAATGTTTGCTCGCACGTCGGCACTTATTCTGCTGGTTAGTGGTGCATGCATTTTCAGTGGCACACCTCTTCAATCAATCAGTCAGTATCTTTATACTTTATAGTGTATTGTCCTGTGTTACATGAAAATATACATCCACACAGAATCAGGCATGGTGTTGAGAGTATTCATCATCATGCACAATTTTTTTTTTTTTTTTTGATGATCGCTTATATAGCGCTATTCTCCGCTCTCTTGAGCAGACTCACTGCGCTCGCATGCGGTTCTACATGAGTGACTAGCTTTTTTATAGCGCGTTTTTTGAATATCCACCGAAGTGGTGTCAGTACTTACAGCGCTGGCATGGCTGGTGCCACATGAAACATTCACAGTAGCAGGTTATCAATGTGCATACTGTGAAAATAAGAAGCTTGATAAAACACAAACTGCTGATAAGTTAAGGCGCAGTCACACTCACAGCAACTGCTTCATGTTTTATCACTAAGAGAGTAGTGTCCCATTAAGTGAATGATGAAGGAGAACAAGAACTACAAAAGAGAAAGAAAGAAAAAGAGATCCATGTCAGTGTCCTTACGCACTCCCATCCACAACCCCATTCACACTCACGCACCCAGTGGTGCATGCACAGTACACGAGTACTCTACCAAGGGTGTGGCTGTACCTGCATGAACAGGGGGAGGTCACTCCTGCTAAAGCATGATGAAAGAAAGACTGCTTCTCTTTTAATTTTGAGCTCTTTTTTTTTTTTAAACCCTAACTTTTGTCTCTCACCTGAGGCCAACCCTTGACCACTTGGTGGATTTTGTAGTGGCCATCAGTGAGGTGTTCCACTGTACTGAGCAACATCTAGCATCACCACATCTAACGTGGGATAGAAGTTTGAAATTAGCCTTCATTCCACTCTCTCTCTATATATCTAATTATGGGATGTGTGTCAGACAGAGTAATTGAACTGAACTGTCTCCTGTTCAGTTGAAGAAAGTTCCTTGAATTAAACCTTTGTTCTAAGAGAGAGGGGGAAACCACACACCTTTTATTTGTTTACTGTGACCTTCACCTTTGACCATGACCTTCACCTTAGACTGTGACCTTTGCAACTGAATTTTGACTGTCTTTTTCTCATCATGTGTCAGGTTTCAGTTCCAGATTCAGTTCAGGAATGTGTGTATGTGTGGCAGAGGGGGTTGTGGGGAGGGGGGGGGGGGGGTGCACACACTCCATTCTTCTTTTTGGCCTTTCACTGTCAGTTTTTCATTATGAGTGGGATCATTTTCATGAGTACTCAAAGTAAGATACTGTCATGTTAAGCCCATGGAGTTCTTTCATTTGAAACTATAGCCTTTCCGAGAGTTATTTTTGCGTAAAGCAGTGTCTGCCATGGTCGCTGACAGTGAAGTTGCTGAGTTGCATCCTTGACTGATGTCTGTACTGTGTTATCGGTTAAAGATTATTACTGTGCTTGTCATCAGTTGCCACAAGTGTCCTCATAGCAACAACATGAACATGATCTTGTCATGTATTGGTGCAATCATGTTGTCATTGTTGCAAGTGGTAGAACATACATAACTGCACACCATCAGTGATAATTCATCATCAGTCTAGTGATTGTGCTAGACATTTTCAAACTGGCGTGACATCTATGAGGTGGTGAAAGAGACAGTTACTTTAACGGGTGAGATAAACAGCTGTCTGTACTACTACTAGAGCTCTTCTAGCTCTTCTACCCTGCTCCCTTTCCAGTCTAGAACACATACACACACATTCACTCTCTCTCTCTCTCTCTCTGCTGTTTAATTTCTTCTTTTTATACATTCACACAAAATCAACAAACAAGGAAGTTAATTAACACTCAGAATATGCATCAGCGCTCTGGGCCTTGTTCTGTTTCAGATTTTTGGTTCACAAAGAAAAACAACAACTGAAGAATCAATCAAACAAAATAGCAGCTGGTGCATTTGACAGATTGCTGATATATTTTTTCCAGTGTATGCTAATCTTAACTGGTAAAATGTTGGAAATTGCTGGTTAAAAATTAACTCTGCCCTTACACAGTGTGTTGGTGTAGATCAAGCTTTCCTCGCAAACTTTCAACCTGACCACCATGTGGCACTGTGTTAACTGGTGGAATAGAAGGTTCTGAGCTGAGGTCTAAGCCCCACCTCTTTTGTTGCAAGCTGCCCATCTGACCTATGCGTGGCACTGTGTTGACTGCTGGAACAGAAGGTTCCGCACTGAGCTCTAAGCCCCACCTCTTTCCTCACAACCTTTCAACTTGAGCAAAATGTGGCACTATGTTGACTGATGGAATAGAAGGTTCTGCGCTGAGCCCTAAGCCCCGCCTCTTTTGTTGCAAGCTGCCCATGTGACCACCATGTGGTATTGTGTTGACTGGTGGAATAGAAGGTTCTGCGCTGAGCCCTAAGCCCCGCCTCTTTTGTTGCAAGCTGCCCATCTGACCACCATGTGGCATTGTGTTGACTGGTGGAATAGAAAGTTCCGAGCCGAATCCAATTTTTGGCCCACGATGCCAAGCAGAGAGCAGAGGGGTTATCAAAAATCTGATCCTGGTGGGGACCATTATTATGTTGGTTGCCTTGGTCAGACATGTGTTCCGCTACCCGAGTAGCTCATCACTGACCACCAGCACATAATGATGAGAGGATATCAGCCCGATACTAGCGAAAGAAAACTACCGTCTAGATGGTAGAATCCGCTTGCATGGGAGAATGCTCTCGGGTGACGCACCCAAGTAGCTCTAAATGAAGGGAGACGTACATTCAGAAGAAGTGAAAAAAGGTCCTGTCATTAATCAGCAGTAAATTTTGAATGTTAAAAAATAATTCATTTTTGTTGTTTGTTTGTAACGTTCCGCGCCTATAAACAGTGTATCCCTGTATGTATCTGAAGCGTCCAGTGTCATGTATGTATCTGAAGCGTCCAGTGTCATCGCGTCACGGCTGTTGCAGGTGGTTGTGGTGTGCACGCTGTCCGTCTTCATCAGCGTGTTTGTGAAGAACGACACCATACAGATCAGCATCCCCACATCGAACGGTTACGTGTACAGCAACGCCACGGACAACACAACGAAGTACGGGAACTACACAGGACTGAGGGCCAGCACGTTCAAGCAGAATCTTTATGGTCAGTGGAATAGTGCTGCTGCCGTGGCTACTGATTGCGAGCAAATGAAGTCGGGTTACTTACTGCCTGCGTATGTGCATGCTTCAGAGTTACGGAAAGAAGTGCATCTGTGGGTGGACGTACTCGCGTGGATCCCAGGAACTGGTTTGTGAATGGAATTGGAGCTTTTGAAAGCTTCAGAAAATGCAGGAGAAATCAAACTGACTCGTAGGAAACTGTGTAATTGCAGCCTTTTGAAAGCTTCAGAAAATGCAGGAGAAATCAAACTGACTCATAGGAAACTGTGTAATTGCAGCCTTTTGAAAGCTTCAGAAAATGCAGGAGAAATCAAACTGACTCATAGGAAACTGTGTAATTGCAGCCTTTTCATCCAGGTCATACTGGGTAGGTATAATTGTCACTGCATTGTTTGATCCTCTCTGCTGGCATCCGTGCACTGGAGGGACTTGTCACTTGACGCAGAAAGCTGCCAGTGAGTTAACCCACTTGGCCCCAGACTGCCCATCACCGCCCACACTTTTTCCTTACCGCGAGACTTGTAGCCTCATTTCCGCTGTTGTTTACTACTTTCAGCGATGTCCTTTGTTCAAAGTTCGGTGGAGTTTGAGAGACGCTGTGAATTTTCAAAGTTGCAAGATGGACACATGATAGATGCATGGAAATAAACAAAAACCCTTTTGTTAGCAATGGCGTCAGAGCTTCATCCTTTGAGATTTTAACTGCAAATTTGGCTCAGTTGCTTACTCAAGGAGCTTCATCTTTGGAGATTCAAACTGGAAATTTTGCAAATTCGGTTACCTCGTAGGCACCCAAAATCCTGACATTCAGATGCAGACATTTCTGACTTGGGATTACTATTTTTCATGCTTTTATTTTTCAGTGAAAAAAATCAAAACCTTGTTGGCTATGCAAGAACGCTGTATTCACAAACTGGGTAAAATATGAAGTGAGCTAAAACGTTTTGGTGTTTAGTATTGATTTTTAAAGTTGTAAACCGGGATCATTTGACAGAGTTACTTCCCTTCGCATGGGATTTTGTGACGAAAGGGCAGCAGCTGGTCGGGGATCAAGTGGGTTAAGATGAATGCCCTGTTGTAGCTCCCCACCTTACATTACCAGCTAGCTTTAGTTTCACAGGAAACTTTCAGTTTGGTTTTTTTTGTGAAGCAGCAGCAAAATAGTGAACTTACAGACACAGTCTGCCGTCTCTAAAGAACACAGGTTTTATGGGGCATTTAGAGGAGAGGAGAATAAGTGACAACATGAACATGTACTTGATGTGATGTGTTGCTGGACCTAATTTTAGGTATAGATGTCCTTTGTGCGATAAAAAATGCATCCGTGCATGCATGCCGGATAACATGAACACTTACCCACACTGCTTTTCATGAACACATCCACACTGCATAGCATTCAGTATACATCCACACTGCATGACATGAACATAATCACACTGAATACATGAACATGCTGACACTGACCACTGTGTGACCTAATTAAATACACTTACAGTACTGACACTGCACAAATGAACACATCTACAATGCGTCAACATGGCATCGCATGAATATTTTACAGCAGTATTTATGTAAGGATTTGCACCATCCAAATACCATTTGGATGGACGGATTAATGAATATACCCCCACTGCATGATATGAACATGTAATTTGTAAACATTGCACACCACAAACACATGGCATGAACACATCCACGCAGCATGATATGAAAACAACCATACCATGACATGAATGCATCCACGCTGCTTTAGCATGAACACATCCACGCAGCATGATATGAAAACAACCATACCATGACATGAATGCATCCACGCTGCTTTAGCATGAACACATCCATACTGCATGATATGAAAACAACCATACCATGACGTGAATGCATCCACGCTGCTTTAGCATGAACACATCCATACTGCATGATATGAAAGCAACCATACCATGACATGAATGCATCCACGCTGCTTTAGCATGAACACATCCATACTGCATGATATGAAAACAACCATACCATGACATGAACACACCCACACTGCACTAACATAAACTCATCCACACTGCATGACAATACATCCACACTCCATGCCCTGAACATATCCACACTGCATCACATGAACACACTGCATCACATGAACACACTGCATCACATGAACACATCCACATTGCATCATATGAACACATCCATACTGCATCACATTAATTCATGTACACTGCATGCCCTGAAAACATCCATATTGTGTGACATGTTCACATCTGCATAGCATGACCTGATATGAACACATTCACATGGTGTGACGTCAGAAATGCATACTGTGTGACGTGACGTGAACACATGTGGTTGTGGTTTCAGAGGACTTCACCAAGGACTACACATCCAACACTGAGCTGGACTTTGCCACGGTGTTTGCCATTCTCTTCAGCAGCGTCACAGGCATTCTCAATGGGGCCAACATGTCAGGTTTGTCTTGCTTTAGTTTTGTCTTTACTCCAAACATCTGTATGTGTGTGTGTGTGTGTGTGTGTGTGTGTGTGTGTGTGTGTGTGTATGCGTGTTTGTAGTGCTTTAAAAATTATTTTTTTATAATACTTTATGTAAATTGTTTTGGTAGGACTGTGCTCTACATGTGTACAGAATATCATATTTAGGTTAATATGTATCATGTGAGCGCTCAGGGTGTTGGTGAGCGCATGATAAATGTACATTATTATTATTACCTCAGGGGTGGGAATTGTACACAGATTTCACTGATTTCAATGAATGTGATGTTTGCACACTGCACGTGCACAGTCATTTCCGCTTCTGTTGCAACCTTGCATGCAAGTGTTCATAGGTATAGGTCCGTTTTCCTTGTGGAATTTAAGTTTGGATATGATTGTACCATCAGAAATGACCCTTGAGTGATGCAAAACTTTGGACACACTATTGCTTCCTGGCTGAACTGGTCAGGTGACCTGTTGTAGACAAATCCCGAGCCAGTGATGTAGTCAGTTTTGTATGGAAGAGTTCAGACTGGGTAGGGTGACTGTGGACAGAGTATAGAGTGGCACTGATGTGGCTGGGTTCAGACTAGGTTGGGTGACTGTGGGGACAGAGTGCAGAGTGGCAGTGATGTGATGTGACTGTGGGGACAGAGTGCAGAGTGGTGGTGATGTGGTGTGACTGTGGGGACAGTGGCGGTGATGTGGTGTGACTGTGGGGACAGTGGCGGTGATGTGATGTGACTGTGGGGACAGTGGCGGTGATGTGATGCGACTGTGGGGACAGTGGTGGTGATGTGATGTGACTGTGGGGACAGTGGTGGTGATGTGATGCGACTGTGGGGACAGTGGTGGTGATGTGATGCGACTGTGGGGACAGTGGTGGTGATGTGATGTGACTGTGGGGACAGAGTGCAGAGTGGTGGTGATGTGATGTGACTCTGGGGACAGTGGCGGTGATGTGATGTGACTGTGGGGACAGAGTGCAGAGTGGTGGTAATGTGATGTGACTCTGGGGACAGTGGTGGTGATATGATGTGACTGTGGGGACAGTGGCGGTGATGTGATGTGACTGTGGGGACAGAGTGCAGAGTGGTGGTAATGTGATGTGACTCTGGGGACAGTGGTGGTGATGTGATGCGACTGTGGGGACAGTGGCGGTGATGTGATGTGACTCTGGGGACAGAGTGCAGAGTGGCGGTGATGTGATGTGACTGTGGGAACAGAGTGCAGAGTGGCGGTGATGTGATGTGACTGTGGGGACAGAGTGCAGAGTGGTGGTAATGTGATGTGACTCTGGGGACAGTGGTGGTGATGTGATGCGACTGTGGGGACAGTGGCGGTGATGTGATGTGACTGTGGGGACAGAGTGCAGAGTGGCGGTGATATGATGTGACTGTGGGGACAGTGGCGGTGATGTGATGTGACTGTGGGGACAGAGTGCAGAGTGGCGGTGATGTGATGTGACTGTGGGAACAGAGTGCAGAGTGGTGGTGATGTGATGTGACTGTGGGGACAGAGTGCAGAGTGGCGGTGATGTGATGTGACTGTGGGAACAGAGTGCAGAGTGGCGGTGATGTGATGTGACTGTGGGGACAGAGTGCAGAGTGGTGGTGATGTGATGTGACTGTGGGGACAGTGGCGGTGATGTGATGTGACTGTGGGAACAGAGTGCAGAGTGGCGGTGATGTGATGTGACTGTGGGGACAGAGTGCAGAGTGGTGGTGATGTGATGTGACTGTGGGGACAGTGGCGGTGATGTGATGTGACTGTGGGGACAGTGGCGGTGATGTGATGCGACTGTGGGGACAGTGGCGGTGATGTGATGCGACTGTGGGGACAGTGGCGGTGATGTGATGCGACTGTGGGGACAGTGGTGGTGATGTGATGTGACTGTGGGGACAGTGGTGGTGATGTGATGCGACTGTGGGGACAGTGGTGGTGATGTGATGTGACTGTGGGGACAGAGTGCAGAGTGGTGGTGATGTGATGTGACTCTGGGGACAGTGGCGGTGATGTGATGTGACTGTGGGGACAGAGTGCAGAGTGGTGGTGATGTGATGTGACTGTGGGGACAGTGGCGGTGATGTGATGTGACTGTGGGGACAGAGTGCAGAGTGGTGGTGATGTGATGTGACTGTGGGGACAGAGTGCAGAGTGGTGGTAATGTGATGTGACTCTGGGGACAGTGGTGGTGATGTGATGCGACTCTGGGGACAGTGGCGGTGATGTGATGTGACTGTGGGGACAGTGGCGGTGATGTGATGCGACTCTGGGGACAGTGGCGGTGATGTGATGTGACTCTGGGGACAGTGGCGGTGATGTGATGTGACTCTGGGGACAGTGGCGGTGATGTGATGCGACTCTGGGGACAGTGGCGGTGATGTGATGCGACTCTGGGGACAGTGGCGGTGATGTGATGTGACTCTGGGGACAGTGGCGGTGATGTGATGTGACTGTGGGGACAGAGTGCAGAGTGGTGGTAATGTGATGTGACTCTGGGGACAGTGGTGGTGATGTGATGCGACTGTGGGGACAGTGGCGGTGATGTGATGTGACTGTGGGGACAGAGTGCAGAGTGGCGGTGATGTGATGTGACTGTGGGAACAGAGTGCAGAGTGGTGGTGATGTGATGTGACTGTGGGGACAGAGTGCAGAGTGGCGGTGATGTGATGTGACTGTGGGAACAGAGTGCAGAGTGGCGGTGATGTGATGTGACTGTGGGGACAGAGTGCAGAGTGGCGGTGATGTGATGTGACTGTGGGAACAGAGTGCAGAGTGGCGGTGATGTGATGTGACTGTGGGGACAGAGTGCAGAGTGGTGGTGATGTGATGTGACTGTGGGGACAGTGGCGGTGATGTGATGTGACTGTGGGGACAGAGTGCAGAGTGGCGGTGATGTGATGTGACTGTGGGAACAGAGTGCAGAGTGGCGGTGATGTGATGTGACTGTGGGGACAGAGTGCAGAGTGGTGGTGATGTGATGTGACTCTGGGGACAGTGGTGGTGATGTGATGTGACTGTGGGGACAGAGTGCTGATGGCAGTGATGTGGTTGCAGGTGAGCTGAAGGACCCCAGCAAGTCCATCCCCAAGGGAACCCTGTCAGCCGTGGCCTTCACCTTCTTCACCTACGTCATCATGACCATTCTCCTGGCTGGCTCCTGTGACCGGTAGGCACATGCAGCTACAGTCAAAGGCCATAACACAATTACTTCAGGTTGAAATTGTGCCCATAATACACGCTCCTTCAGGCTGAAATTTTGCTTGTAACACACGTTCCTTCAGGATGAAATTCTGCTTGTATCCCGCAGTCCTTCAGAATGAAATTCTGCTCACAACGCACACTCCTTGAGGATGAAATTCTGTTGGTAATGCGCACTCCTTCAGGATGAAATTCTGTTTGTTACGTGCTTTCCTTTAGGATGAAATTCTGTTTGTTACGTGCTTTCCTTTAGGATGAAATTCTGCTCATAAAGCTCATTCCTTGAGGATGAAATTCTGTTCATAATGCACACTCCTTCAGGTTGAAATTCTCCAGGGAACACTCCTTCAGGATGAAATTTATGCTCCTAACACACACTCCTTTAGGGTGAAATTCTGTTCATAGTGCACACTTGTTGTGTCTGTGCAGGTTCTTGCTGCAAAACAACTACGTGTTTCTGCAGCAAATCAACATATGGCCGCCTTTTGTGGTGATTGGTATTTTTGCCGCCACCTTGTCTGCTGCGCTGGGCAATCTGATTGGTGCCTCCAGGATCCTGGAGGCCTTGGGAAATGACCAGCTCTTCTGTAAGTTCTCAGAGTGCTGTACATGGCTGTGTGTACCTCTGTCAGTAATGGTAAATAAATACATTTCTAATTTGAACCCCTTTATGTGGGAGTTTGAAGCTCAAAGTGCTGTAAGTGTTTCTGTGTGTTGTCAGTAATAGTAAATAAATGCATTTCTAATGTGCAGAACCCCTTTATGTAGGAGTTTGAAGCTGAAAGTGCTATAAGTGTTTCTGTGTGTTGTTGTCAGTAATAGTAAATAAATGCATTTCTAATGCGCTGAACCCCTTTGTGTGGGGGTTTGAAGCTCAAAGTGCTGTAAATGTTGAGCTGAAAACAACACTGATGTAAATAACAAACAGGCTGAAGTGGGAGGGGGTTAGAGCCCAGATGGCTGTAACTGTAAGCCCATGGGGGAAATGTTCCAAAATACACAAACTAATTACATGACACATTTCTCTCCCTGGTTTGTCTGTTTTCTGATACTGTTCTGAGTTTGGCTCCGATAGTGTTGTATGTAAAACATGGTTGTCCTTGGTGAAGTGTGAGTTTGGCTCCACTAGTGTATGTAAAACATGGTTGTCCTTGGTGAAGTGTGAGTTTGGCTCCACTAGTGTATGTAAAACATGGTTGTCCACAGTGAGGTGTGAGTTTGGCTCCACTAGTGTATGCAAAACATGGTTGTCCACAGTGAAGAGTCATGGTTTTGTGTGAGTTTGGCTCCAGTGGTGTTGTATGTGAAACATAGTAGTCCATGGTGAAGATATATATTGAGTCCCTGTTCTGTGTGAGTTTGGCTCCAGTAGTGTATGTAAAACATGGTTGTCCACAGTGAAGAGTCACTGTTCTGTGTGAGTTTGGCTCCAGTAGTTTTGTCTGTAAAACTTGGTTGTCCATGTCAAAGAGTCTTTGTTCTGTGTGAGATCAACACACAAGGGAGTTAATCAGCGCTCAAAATATGTAACACAGGCACAGCAACAAAGACCTGAGTCGCCTGTGGTAACTCGCCTGGCATGCATGTAAATACAAGGTACATAAACTCCACCAGAGGTACATCCTCCGTTCTGTGTGAGTTTGGTTCCAATAATGTTTTATGTAAAACATGGTTGGCCCTGGTGAAGAGTCTGTTCTGTGTGAGTTTGGCTCCACTGGTGTTGTCTGTACTAAAACATGGTTGTCCATCTGTACTAAAACATGGTTGTCCATGGTGAAGTCACTGAATGGTGAGTTTGTGTTCACCAGGGGTCGTTCTGAAGCCAGCAACCATCACCACCAAGTCCGGCAACCCCTACATGGCCGTCCTCATCTCCTGGTTCCTGGTTCAGGTACATGACTGCATGTATACATTTTTTTTTTTTTTATCTGGCTCTGCAGCACTCATTTGACACAGCCTGACAACCTTACCTTTAATATAACATCTGGTTCCTGGTTCAGGTACATGACTGTGCATGTATACATTTTTTATCTGGCTCTGCAGCATTCGTTTTACACAGTCTGACAACCTTACCTATAATGCAACATCTCCTGGTTCAGGTACATGATTGTGCATGTATACATTTTTTTTATCTGGCTCTGCAGCATTCATTTTACACAGCCTGACAACCTTACCTATAATGCAACATCTCCTGGTTCAGGTATATGATTGTGCATGTATACATTTTTAATCTGGCTCTGCAGCGCTCATTTTTCACAGCCTGACAACCTTACCTTTAATGCAACATCTCCTGGTTCAGGGACATAACTAGATAAAATGGCCTGTCCAGTTTTGCTGCACCCCATCACTTTACACAACCTCACAGATAGTGCATCATCTCCTGGTTTGGTACAGATACACATGATGAAACTACGCATAGGTACAGTCACCATCTGGGTCTGCTATGTTCACTTGAGATAACCTTGCATAGAACATTTCAGGCACACAACCACACATACGTTCATACACCATCTGGTTCTGCTATGCTCATTTGAGACAACCTTGCATAGATCAGTGTCATTGCATCATCACCTGGTTCTGGTTCACAAATGTACATCCAGACACCATCTGTTCCCCTGCATTCCTTTTACATGACCTTGCGTACAGTACACTGTCTCCTGGTTCCTGGTTCAGGTACTCCACCATAATGTATACATGTTCGATCAGGTTCTGATGTGGGTCTAATACTACCTTGCTGTGAACAGACATAAAATATTGATTGACTGATCGAGGTTCCAATACACTCCCTTTACATGACCTTGCATACATACACTAGTTCCTGGTTCAGGTACTCCACCATAATGTATCCATGTTTGATCAGGTTTCGATGTGGCACTGTAAACTGGTGCATGGTTGTATGATGTACACAGAACTTGCACTTAGACAGCAGCAGTGGCAATAGCCATGTAACAATCAAACAGTGCTGTAACCACTTTGTGGATATTCAAAACACACTGCATAAACCTACACTCATTCAGAGTTGCATGTGAGAACACCACACAGGTCTGCTCCGAAGCAAAGAATAGCTCAGTAGTTGCCTTTCTGAAGTGCTTAAGGCTCATCTTGAGCTGAGGTGCTTGACAAGTGTTCATATTTGAAAATAAATAAAAAAGGGTGCATGAGACTGAGTGAGTGACTGTGTGTGTGACTGAGTATGACTATGTGTGTGAATCTGAGAGTGACAGATTCCAATTGCCCATTTCCTGTCCTGATTGTTGCAGTTGGTGCTGTTGATTGGTTCGCTGAATGCCATTGCCCCGGCTACCTCCGTCTTTTTCCTGCTCTCCTATGCTTCTGTCAACCTGGCCTGCTTAGGTCTGGAACTGGCTTCGGCGCCAAACTTCAGGTAGGTGGCACATTTTGCTTACCTGGGGTGTGGACTGGCTTTTGATGCAAAGTTCAGGTGTGTTATATGATACATGACTGTGTAGTTGATTAGGTCGGGAACTGGCTTTTTTTCTTTCTCACAATACTCCAGGTGTGTTGTTTGGTTCTGGTGTATGTGTATACTTGTGTGAGTTCCTCTTGTGCACGTTGTGTGTATTTGTGGGTGTGATGTGTGGAGTATTAGCAGATACTTTGCTCCGTGCACTTTGTGTGTGTTTGTGGGTGTAATGTATGGACTATTAGTGTGTACTTTGCTCCGTGCACTTTGTGTGTGTTTGTGGGTGTAATGTGTGGACTATTAGTGTGGACTTTGCTCCAGTCATGCAAAGAGCAGTGCCTGTTTATTTATGAGTTGGGTAGTGTTTTGTTAAAAATGTGGTATAGTGGCTGGGGACCCATCTCGCAGGCAGTGAGCCAGACTTTGTGATTTGCTGACTTGTGTTCACCCTGATGTTCATAATGATAGAACAATAATAATGGACATTTGTAAAGCGCCCACCCCGCAGCTTAAAGCACTGAAAAAACAGGCTATAACATGCGTAATGCATATCGAGACTGAGAATGGGATCCACAGTTTAAAAAACAGCTAACACATAACGTACACATCAACAATGGTTCAAGCATAACTGTGTGCAAGATGCACACACTCGCATGCACACACGCACACACACAAACACAAACACACATATACACAGATACAAACAAACACACACACACACACAGACACACACACACACACACACACACACACATAAACATATGACCTTTGGACATTGTCTTGGTGTTGAATACCAAGAATCAAGAACACAAGAATTTATCAGCTACAGGTGTTGTGTTTTTGAGCTGATGTTCAGTGTTTCATCCAGCACTCCTAACTCTAATCTCTTGCATGTTCGGTATTTTATCCAGTGCTCCTAACTCTAATGCCTTTTGTTCTTGGGTTGGTGTTCAGTCTTTTATCTGGCACTCTAACTATAATCCCTTGTGCTGTGTTCTTAGGCTGATGTTCGGTAATTCATCCGGCACTTACAGCTTTAATCCCTTGCTTGTGTGGTGTTCTCAGGCCCACGTTCCGCTACTTCACTTGGCACACGTGTGCGCTGGGCCTGGTTGGCTGCATGATCATGTGCTTCCTGATCAGCCCCATCTACACCTCCGTCGCTCTGGTCCTGATGCTGGTTCTCATCATCCTGCTGCACATCCGCTCCCTGCCCTCCACCTGGGGGTCCATCTCGCAGGCCTTGATCTTCCACCAGGTAAAAGGGAGATGAGTGGGGGTGGGGGTGGAGGGTCGTGGTGGGGATGCTTCCTACCCTCCGCTTAGGTGTCCGTCGCACAGGCCTCAATCTTCCACCAGGTAAAAATGGGGTGGGTCAGTTGGGGGGGGGGGGGGGGGGGTTGTTCTTGGTAGTGATGCTTCCTACCCGCCACTTAGGAGTCTGCTGCAGAGGACTTGATTTTCCACCAGGTAAAAATGGGGTGTTGGTGGGGGGGGTTGTTCTTGGTGGTGATGCTTCCTACCCGCCACTTAGGAGTCTGCTGCAGAGGACTTGATCTTCCACCAGGTAAAAATGGGGTGTTGGTGGGGGTTGTTCTTGGTGGTGGTGCTTCCTACCCGCCACTTTAGGAGTCTGCTGCAGAGGACTTGATCTTACACCAGGTAAAAATGGGGTGGGTCGGGGGGGGGGGGGGGTTGTTCTTGGTGGTGGTGCTTCCTACCCTCCACACGGGGATTTGCCTTACAGGGTTTGATCTGCCATTAGGTGGGATGGGGGGCCAGGGTATTATTATTTGAGTGTGATTGTCGTTCTTAATCCTGTGTAGAGCATTGTATTTCCACGGCAGCTGTTATTACGTGACTGTGTTGTGCATCCGCTTAGACAGTTGTTGAATGGCTGTGTTGTGAGGCCATGGGACAGCTGTTGTAGGACTGTGTTCTGTGTCCATGGGACAGCTGTTGTAGGACTGTGTTCTGTGTCCATGGAGACAGCTGTTGTAGGACTGTGTTCTGTGTCCATGGGACAGCTGTTGTAGGACTGTGTTCTGTGTCCATGGGACAGCTGTTGTAGGACTGTGTGCTGTGTCCATGGGACAGCTGTTGTAGGACTGTGTTCTGTGTCCATGGGACAGCTGTTGTAGGACTGTGTTCTGTGTCCATGGGACAGCTGTTGTAGGACTGTGTTCTGTGTCCATGGGACAGCTGTTGTAGGACTGTGTTCTGTGTCCATGGAGACAGCTGTTGTAGGACTGTGTTCTGTGTCCATGGGACAGCTGTTGTAGAACTGTGTTCTGTGACCATGGGACAGCTGTTGTAGAACTGTGTTCTGTGTCCATGGAGACAGCTGTTGTAGGACTGTGTTCTGTGTCCATGGAGACAGCTGTTGAATGACTGTGTTCTGTGTCCATGAGACAGCTGTTGTAGGACTGTGTTCTGTGTCCACGGAGACAGCTGTTGAATGACTGTGTTCTGTGTCCATGGAGACAGCTGTTGAATGACTGTGTTCTGTGTCCATGGAGACAGCTGTTGAGTGACTGTGTTCTGTGACCATGTAGACAGCTGTTTTTGTAGGACTGTGTTCTGTGACCATGGGGACAGCTGTTGTAGGACTGTGTTCTGTGTCCATGGGACAGCTGTTGTAGGACTGTGTTCTGTGTCCATGGAGACAGCTGTTGTAGGACTGTGTTCTGTGTCCATGGGACAGCTGTTGTAGGACTGTGTCCATGGGACAGCTGTTGTAGGACTGTGTTCTGTGTCCATGGGGACAGCTGCTGTAGGACTGTGTTCTGTGTCCATGTCGACAGCTGCTGTAGGACTGTGTTCTGTGACCATGTAGACAGCTGTTTTTGTAGGACTGTGTTCTGTGTCCATGGGACAGCTGTTGTAGGACTGTGTTCTGTGTCCATGCGGACAGCTGCTGGTATGATTGTGTTCTCTGTTCAGGTGCGAAAATACCTGCTGATGTTGGACCCCCGGAAGTCGCACGTCAAGTACTGGCGACCGCAGATCCTTCTGATGGTGGCCAACCCTCGCCAGTCCTGCCAGCTGATGGACTTCATCAACGACATCAAGAAGAGCGGCCTGTATGTCATTGGCCACGTCCAGACTGGTCGCCTGGACGACCACCAGAACGACCCCGTCAACGATGTGCTGCCACAGTGGCTCAAAGTAAGGGGTTTGGATTGATGCTGCTCAGTGTACTGATGTATGTGACACAGTGTGTTACAGTGTACTGGTGCTTGTATCACATAGTGCCTCAAAGTAAGGGGGTTTGGGTTGATGTTGCTCAGTGTACTGATGTATGCATGGATGTGTGTATGTTATTGTAATTATTCTTACTGTTATTGCCCTGTTCTCCCACTTTGTGAGGTAGATGGGCACTGTAGAAATCTTTGTTGTTAAGTGTTCTCATTAGTCAGCGTACACCCTGGTGTTGTGTGTGTGTGTGTGTGTGCGCGCGCGTGCATGCATGTGTGTGCGTGTGTGTATGCATGTGTGTGATGAAATGAGCATATCTGTATGTCTTAAGTGCTCTGGGATCTTACAAGATGAGGCGCCATAAATAATCTGTTATGTGTGTGTGTGGCAGATGGTGGACCACCTGAAGATCAAGGCCTTTGTGGAGGTAACTCTGGCCAACAGTGTCATCGAAGGCTTCCAGCAGCTGGTGCGAGTGTCCGGCCTCGGGGGCATGAAGCCCAACACCGTCTGCCTGGGCTTTTACGACAGCTCCCCGCCCATCGACACTCTCGTCAAGACCCGGCCCCGCAAACGACGCTTCTTTGCACGTGATGTAATGATAATAACAGTAGGGAATTTATAGAGTGCTTTCGGAGACTCAAAGCGCTTTACAACTGAAAGAAAAACATGCAGTGCACAAATACCGATTTACAATTACAAAGCAACAAACAAACAAACAAAACAAAATGAACCCAAATTTATAAGTATTTTCATATAAAGCATGGTAAAATACACACACACACACATGTATGGCTTTTTTTTTCTCTCCCCTTTTGACCAAGTACATCTGCTCATTAGCATGATGTTATTGTGCTCTGTCAGTCGCTCTGTTTTACTCACTCTTTGTTTCTGTGTAGGGGGAGGAATATAACATTATTCAATTGTAATTTTTCTTTTACGTCTCGTATTTTCAACATTACTCTAAGACGTAGTAAGGAAGGCAGCATAATTAATTGTTGATGCCATCTAAAAAGGAATAAAATTCAGGAACCGCTGGCTGTGGCTTGTTTGTTGTTGGCTACATCCAGACTGCCCACTGCATCACAAGCAATCTTGTACATTTTTTTTGCCCTCATTTTTGTTTCTCAGAAGTGGACAGAAGGAATCAGCGTACTTGTTTGGTGGAAAATTACTGATATGGACTAGCAGGTTTCTGTCTTTCTGTTGTAAATGATCTCATAAATGAGGTTTATAGGTCACTGTCTTTCTGTTGTAAATGATCTTTTAAATGGGGTTTATAGGTTTCTGTCTTTCTGTTGTAAATGATCTTGTAAATGGGGTTTATACAGATCTTTAGTGTACTTCTAAGTTCTTCATTTTCGAAAGCCCCTTCTCAAAGCCTTGAAAGTCTGTTAAATTCAGTTGGTCCTGGACCTGAAAGTCCTTAAACTTTGAGATGTGTACTCTAGTCTGGTTGAGTTTTCTGACGATAGCTGTCGCTGTGTCTCCTGTGTTTCATACCTCTTGACCCAGTCCTGCTGTCCCTGTCTTACTGTTCATTGTCCTACCTCCCAGTCCGGTTACTTCAGAAAGTAACGTACAGGCTTTGTTTCTGTTCCACAATGCTAGCAGTCATCTTGGTTTAAGATTTTCTTCTTTCTTGTGACAGCAGGTTTTTCTTTGCTTTTATTTTCTTATTTTATCGGATTGGTTCCGTAAAAATGAGAAAATTGGCCCTTGCGAGTCCTTGAAAAATCCATGACCTTGGTCTCTTGAAATGTGAATCCCTTTATTAGGCTGTGGTCTGATCTGAACAGGACTTGGAACACCAGTCTGCCTGCCTTGCCCAAAACCAAAATCTTTAAAGTCAATAACACTGATCTGACTTACACGCAAAACTCATCATTATTTAAAAAAATTATATATCAAGGATGATTGTAGTTTGACTGTTTGCATTTTGAGCATGTTGTACTAAACATTTTACAGTACGATTCTTATCAGCTGTTTGTTAAAAAAAGTTTTTTTTTGGATCTGTTATATATTTTCATTCAGAATCAATTCCTGCCTATGCATTTTCCATGTAAGTTGTTTTGAAAGTATTGTCACCCTTTGCTTTAGGTGGAAAATGGAACCTATGAAGAAGTTGCGTCATTCTTTGATGGAATCCGTGATGTGGAAGACCAGCGCCATATTTCGGCAACTGAGTATGTGATGATGATCCGAGACAGCCTGAAGATGCACAAAAACCTGTGCCTGTGTCGTCACTTTCATCTGCTTGACAAGCGCCAGATCATCTCCTCCACCGTCAACTCCTTCATTGACGTTTGGCCCATCAACCTCTTCCAGCCACAGATGGCCAGCTTCTTTGACAACACCAGTCTGTTCATGCTGCAGGTGTGTGTGTGTGTGTGTGTGTGTGTGGGTGAGTGAGTGTGTGCATGCATGTGTGTTACTGTTTCTGTGGGGCCAGGGAGGGTGGGGGGGGGAGGAGTATGTGTGTTTGAGAGAGTGTGTTCATAGTTGTTTGTGCTCATACACACAAACACTGTGTTTATCCACACACGCTCACATGCACACACACTCTCTTGCACACAAATACACACATACACACTCGTGTATGACTGTGTTTATACTTCATACACACAAACACACTCTCTTGCACACAAATACACACATACACACTCATGTATGATTGGATGCACATGTGTATTTGTATGTTGTTTGCATACATGATAGTGCACAGTCGCCCACAGTGAGGCCTAGAACAAGTTCATGGGTCAAGAGAGACAGTTTGAAACAGGATCCAGTGTGAGAACCAGTCTCACATTCGCAAGTACATCACTGAACTGCGCTCAGTGGCTCTCTTAATCAGAGTACAGTGTCATAACATTCTGCAGCTCTCTCACAGCCAGAATGAACTGTGCTCAGTGGCTCTCTTAATCAGAGTACAGTGTCATAACATTCTGCAGCTCTCTCACAGCCAGAATGGACTGTGCTCAGTGGCTCTCTTAATCAGAGTACAGTGTCATAACATTCTGCAGCTGTCACAGCCAGAATGGACTATAGCAGGGTCTGATGCTTCATAACTAAAGTCTGCTGTAATGGCATCCAGTGGTTTTCTGTACAATATAACAATGTCCAGTGGCTACCATATATACCTGAGGTCTGTTGCAATGGGGTCCGGTGACTCTCATGACTGCTTCCTGTCTAATAGTAATACCAGTCTGATCGCTTTCAGGGAGATGAAAATAAAAACTCTCTGTCCTGTCTTTGGGGTGGAGGCTTTGGCAGAAATGTTTTCCTGCAGCCTAAATTTGAAGATTTGACTTATATTTGTTGAAGTAAGGTAAACTGTGCGAGTATGTTTAAATGTGGGTGTGGGTGAGTGCATGCATGTGTGTCTTTTGCTTGGTACATTACGGTTAGGTCATTTTTGGACATGTCCAGCTTATATTATTGAGGACAATGCCTTGTCAGGTAACCAGTCAGCCTCCGTCACTACTGCGCCTTGTCAGGTAACCAGTCAGCCTCCAGCAGAACTGTGCCTTGTCAGGTAACCAGTCAGCCTCCATCACTACTGCGCCTTGTCAGGTAACCAGTCAGCCTCCAGCAGAACTGTGCCTTGTCAGGTAACCAGTCAGCCTCCATCCCTGTATCTTTTCTTCTGTCAGATTGCCTGCATCCTGAACATGGTGCCGAGCTGGCGAGCACGCACCACCCTGCGTGTGTTTCTGCCAGTCAACGCCACCACGGACAATGCGGTGCACAAGGAGCAGAAGCTGGGCATGTTCCTGCGACAGCTGCGAATCATGGCCCGCATCCAGGTGGTCAACTGGGACCACCTCCAGCACTACCTGCAGGACCCCAGTCTGTCCACTGCGGGCGAGGAGGATGGCGACAAGATTCAGGAGTACAGAGAGGTGAGTCCATCACTGCCTACAGGACCCCAGTCTGATTGCTGGGCATGTAGCTGGTTCTGCAGTTAGTGCTGTCTCCAGCACTACCTGCAGGACCCCAGTCTGTCCACTGAGGGTGAGGAGGATGGCAACAAAATTCAGGAGTACAGAGAGGTGAGTCTGTCACTACCTGCAGGACCCCGATCTGATTGCTGGATATGTAGCTGGTCCTGCAGTTAGCACTGTCTCCAGCACTACATGCAGGACCCATGTCTCAGGGTCAGGAGAACTGCCACAAGTTTCAGGAATACAGAGAGGTGAGTCCATCACTACCTGCAGGACCTCAGCATTTCCACCAAAGGTGAGGAAGATGGCGACAAGATCCAGGAGTACAGAGAGGTGAGTCCGTCACTACCTGCAGGACCCCAGTCTGTCCACAGAGAAGAGGAGGAGGAGGAACAGGTAAATATGTGTCCTGCAGGTGAAGATGTTGTTTAGTTCAGATGTGTAGTTTCCCACCTTGTTTACACGGGATGAGGTGGCTGGGGGCATGACTTGTGCATTAAGAAGTTGGCATTGGAAACGCCTTTAGCATATATATTCATATGTGTTTTAAAATAAATTTTGAATACATGTGTGTATTGATGTATGTATAGATCTGGTTAGTTTACCATATTACCAGCTTGTTTTAGCTTGTTTAAGTAATTTATAATGCATATAATTTTTTTATTTGTCTTGAAATTGTAAATTTGATGATGAACTGCTTTGTAGTGTAGCGCTCATGAACATTCTGTTTAGCTGCTTTATCAAATAAACTATTATAAGGCATATTAAAGTAAATTTAGTGACCCGAGTATACTTGAAGTAAGCTGTGGAGAAGAGATTAAACTTGGAAACTTTGTTATAGAACAGAACAGTGCTTCACACATGGATTGATAGAATATATTGCTGGTGGAGTTAGGTCTACATTGCATTTTCCAGTGAGGAGTGCAGACATTACAATTCTGGATGCGTAAAATACATGATCACAACTGTTGATGCGCCATTCTTTTCTCTCTCTCTCTCCTGTTGACAGGTTCCAGAGAACTTTGTGAAGGCGCTGAACGAGCTGATTGTAGCCAACTCCAGTCGCACGGCTGTGTCGTTCCTGTACCTGCCAAATCCCCCGGTGGACACATCCAGCTACGCCAAGTACCTGTCTCAACTGGAGGGCTTGACCAACAACCTGCAGCCCACAGTCTTTGTGCACGGCCTCCACCCTGTTACCTCCACCACCCTGTAGTTGCCCAAGCAGGTGTGCCACAAGTACCTGTCTCACCTGGCAGGACCTGTCTCACCTGGCACACCTGGTTGTGCAACAACCTGCAGCCCGCAGTCTTTGTGCATAGCCTCCGCCCTATTACCTCCACCACCCTGTAGTTGCCCAACCAGGTGTGCCAAGTAACTGCAAAGTATCTGTCTCACCTGGGAGGGCTTAAACAACAACAACTTGTAGTCCAGTCTTCATGCACAGTCTCCACCCATTTACCTCCATCTCTGAGAGCTGTCAGTAACAGCTGGTGCCCAGTAGCTGTCAGTAAGTGGTGCCCAGCAGCCGTTGGTAATAACTGGTGCCCAGCAGTTGTCAGTAACAGCTGGTGCCCAGCAGCTGTCAGTAATAACTGGTGCCCAGCAGCTGTCAGTAACAGCTGGTGCCCAGCAGTTGTCAGTAATAACTGGTGCCCAGCAGTTGTCAGTAATAACTGGTGCCCAGCAGTTGTCAGTAATAACTGGTGCCCAGCAGTTGTCAGTAATAACTGGTGCCCAGCAGCTGTCAGTAATAACTGGTGCCCAGCAGTTGTCAGTAATAACTGGTGCCCAGCAGTTGTCAGTAATAACTGGTGCCCAGCAGCTGTCAGTAACAGCTGGTGCCTTGCAGTTGTCGGTAACAGCTGGTGCCCAGTAGCTGTCAGTAACAGCTTGTGCCCAGCATCTGTCGATAACAACTGGTGCCCAGCAGCTGTCAATAACTGGTGCCTAGCATTGGTAATAACTGGTAACAACTGGTCATTGGTAATAACTGGTGCCCAGCAGCTGTCATTAATATCTAGTGCCCAGCAGCTGTCATTAATATCTAGTGCCCAGCACCTGTCACTAACAGCTGCTGCCCAGCAGCTGTCTAGAAACTGGTGCCCGTGGGCCCTGGATCAAGAGGATGAAAATCTCCAGGATGGTAGAAGGTAGGCATGGTGTGTGTTACACTGAGAACTACTGAACTTCATTGCTAAGAAACCCAGGTGCTAAGTACACCAGTAGAAATGCTGGAGGAGATAATCAAGCCTTAAGAGTTGCAGCTACAGCCAGCAAAGGAATGGGTATTTAGGGCAGTGCACTGTCATCCTTTTTGTGTGCCCTTGCTTTGCTGTTTTTTGTTCTGTTTTGTTTCAGGGGTGAGGGGTCGAGCTGACATCATTATATCGATCCACAAACAAAATGCTTGTTGTGAAAAATCTGGTTGGGCCAATGATGTGATTCATGCAGTAAATACTTTTCCATGCTGCTCGTAAAGACCACAATGGAGATAATTGTATTGGTACACTGGTAAGTGGTTTAAAAGACCCTGTGATATTGACCTGCGTTTAGTTCACTGGTTGAACCTTCCATGACAGTACCTGTCACTGAAGGCCCTGTCATGTACCTGTCACTGAGAGCCTCTGGCATCAGTGTGGGATGGATCAGTCTACGATGGACATACGAAAAGAAAAAATTGATAACCATCCCCCCCAATCCCTCCATCTCCTTCCCCAACTTCTTTCAGCACCTGACCCCCCCCCCCCCCCCCCCCCTCCACAATTTGTTTGGTGTCTTTTGGATGAAATTCATACTGCACAAAACTGGAAACAACAAACTTTTATTGCAAAGTTTTCATCCAGTGGAAAATGTGGCCCATGCATACACTGTGTGTGCTCTTGCTTATTATGTTCAACTAGTATGGTTGGGCACCTTGTTTTTTCTTTGTTGGGGGGGGGGGGGGGTCCCTAATCAATTGGGGAGACAGAATGGGGGTTAGGGTGGGGTGGATGTGATGACAAGAATGGGGGTTGGGGTGGGGTGGATGTGACAACAGGAAACCATAATCCTAGTCAGTCTTATCACGTGTGTGCGATCAAGTGTGTTTCGCCATGCTTTGTATGAATATGTTAGTGTTTTGTTTTTGTTGTTTGTTTATATACCATTGATGGTAGGTATTTGCACATTGCAGGTTTTTCTTTCAGTAGGTTGTAAAAACACTTCGAGTGTCTGAAAGCGCTCTATAAATTCCCTATCATTATTAGCATCAAAGGCAGTGATTCACAAAATATATGCTGCGTCCACATGCAGTGCTCTCCCTTAGTGCTGCACAGTCTAAACTTAAACAAGTTAAAGGCAACTGCTGTTTGCCCTGGTGTTGAAAACCACAGCTTGTTCTGCACTGCAAGCTTGAACCTGCTGATCATAGACCTAGCAGTAAAGTTCACAAGTAGGACTTGTAACATATTGTTTTGTCACAGGACTCATAACTAGGAGTACAGTCCACAAACAGGACTTGTAACAGGTGTGTTTTGTCACAGGACTTGTAACAATTTGTTTTGTCACAGGACTGGTAACAGATTGCTTTGTCACAGGACTTGTAACAATTTGTTTTGTCACAGGACTGGTAACAGATTGCTTTGTCACAGGACTTGTAACAATTTGTTTTGTCACAGGACTGGTAACAGATTGCTTTGTCACAGGACTTGTAACAATTTGTTTTGTCACAGGACTGGTAACAGATTGCTTTGTCACAGGACTTGTAATAACTTGTTTTGTCACAGGACTGGTAACAGATTGTTTTGTCACAGGACTTGTAACAGATTGTTTTGTTAACAGAGGGATTGATTTATCAGTGTTGCTGACAGTAGACAGTTTAAATTTGTGTTGTTGTTCATTGTTTTGTTAGCGCTTTAATGAATATGTGTATATATCTGTGTGATGTTTGTGAGAATTGTTAGTGTATGGAAGGTTAATAATTATGCATTGTTATCATTTATGATGTATTTCCACTTTCAATTGATTAAATAGTTTTGCATATTGTTTTTGTTACTTTATGTAAACATGTAGTTTGTGAAGTGCATCATGCTTATGGTAGTTGATGCGCTATTCAAATCTCATTTATTATAATATCATTATTATAAACATGTGAAATTAACATGTCTTAGCCTGCAAACAAGAACCCTTTTGAATGGTATATATAAATTTGATTTTGGGATGACAATAACTGTATAAAATGGACCTCTAAAAATGTGTGATTTGCATAGTTTATCTCTTTCGTTGTCTGCTTTTGCTTTGCTGAAACAGTTAAAAAATATAAATTGTTTATCTGTGATGTGTACATGCATGTGTACATAAACAGTTATAATGTGTATGGACGAGCCACAAAAAAGACCAAACATAATATGGCCCTGTTAAGTATGACCTGCACAGATGATGGGATGCTAAAAACCAACATCTAATTATTGAAACCAAATAATGGCTGATCTGATAGTGTGCTTGTGATAGTTCAAAGATGTTGACAGTGCATAGTCACAGAAGGACCTATTTCCTTCTACATCCTACCTCATTTTGTGACCTGTTTGGCTGTCAATGTACTCAGTGCTAGGGTTTTTATAACATGATTCACAGTATATTTTTATATATAAATATATTGGGTTTTTTGTTTTGTTTTTGTTTTTCGGGGTGGGGGTGGGGGGGGGGGGGAATATATTTTTATCCATTTGTTTTTATTCATTATGTATTTTAAAAATAATTTTTTTATATCTGTTCTTTGTTTAGTTATTCACTATTTAATAAAAGAAATAAAAGTGTCCATCTTTCTAGCAATGAGTTTAACACATTTCTGTCACTTTTTGGACTGTTTTTGCTTCATTTGCATAAAATTGTCAGATTAAGGAAACCAAACATGGAGGAGACTTGTACAGTCAGCTCTGCTAGGCATAACATAACAAAGTTTGAAATAAGGAGATCTGATTCAGGTGACGGCTGTGTGCATTTTGATAGATTTTAGCAGTCTTTGGTGATAATCTTTTGTTATGATGAGCAGTGTTGCGTAAAAAGACTGTGTCAAGGAATGTGATTGGATACTGCCTGCCCTGATGAGTCTTTGCCATGCAGTGGATTGCTGTGGAACATCCTGTGATGAATACTCTGTCTTTTCTCTAGACATAGAGGCAGGAAATCTTTTCTGTATAAGCAGGAAATCTTTTTTTCTAACAATATGTTTTATGTTTGGGAAGTGATTGGTTTTGTAGTTTGACTTGACAGGGGGTTGATATATATGTGAGAAGAGTTTAGAAATGTGTATTTGCTTATGACCCGAGTTTGACTGTCCGGAGGGGACCTTGTGTGGTTGACAGGACATTAAAATCCAATTACTACTACTACTACTTATAACAATAACAATACACTTTATTCATCCCAGCAGGAAATTAAAGCTGTTATTTGATCTTATACATTAATGCCCAATGAAGAATTGAATTGCACATATCTAAATAATTCAAAGTCTTGAAACACACACACTCTTGGATACACATCCCTTCTCTCAGTCTACATACACTAAAGCATTGATATAATGTTAATACCTAGCAAACCCAAAATTACATGGAATAATGTTATGTCTGACAAACTGAAACAAAAACTCTCAAATAAAATCATTAGGGACACAGCCCCCACTCTCCCTTGGAAAGTTACCTCAGCAGATGTCCTGACACATGCACATACACAGTTAATGACTGTTAATATAATTTTCATTAAAAACTTAGGGTAAAAATTAGACTTTATAAGTTTGTTCTTGGGAGTAGAAATCTTCCACTGTTGTTGCATCTGCTATTAAAGTATAGTGACTCACTGGATGTGTAGATCATTTAATATATGCGTTAGTTTTCTGTCCAGTCTCTTTTCATGTAGTCTTAAAATTGTCCAGTGGCTTTCCCACAACATGACCTGCTTTTTTTTTTTTTTACAGTCTTTTCCAGCCTCCCTCAGTCAATTTTTCAAATATTCCCACCCTAACAGACAGAACCAAACGTAATAAAGCTACATATTATGGCATTATAAAAAGTTACTAGCATGTATCTGAATTGACTCCAAATGATCTCAGCTTTCTCATGCAATACCTTCTCAGGTTCACTTTTTTTCAGCACAGAGTTGATGTTCTCTTTCCAGTTTTATACAGAAGTGGGAAATCTTTTCAGTATTGTAACAGAAGAAGGAAATGGAGTGCCAGGAAACGTATCTCAGCTTATGCCATGTAAGCTTCAAAACCGGCTGCAAAAATGTATGAAGTAATACTACTACTAATAATACATAACTTTTCTATAGCGCTATTCCCCGCTGAGTGAGCTCAACGTGCTTGATGATAATAATGATAAAACTAGTCATTTCTATGGAGCCATATCTCACCAACAACTAGTCTTCAGTGTGTATACTGCACATATGTAAGTCAGCCTTTGTGCTAATATATTGACCATTGAGAAATAAAGTTTAATCAGTCGATCAGTCAGTACTGTGTAGTGTCTGACTTACCGACAGGCTTTTGAAGTGCTGCCCAAAACTCAGCCTTTCCAACCCAGATTCTGCTTTCTGCTGCAGCCTTTTCCAGTTCTTTCAAGGCCATTTTTTCCACAGCCTCTTCAAACAAAGAAGTGACACGTCATAGTAGAGACTCAGACTCCTTTTTTTGGTAGGATGGAATGTGTTGGGCCCTGTGTTTAACCTTCATGTTTGGCTGGGCATTAAGTACAAAGTATCAAACTCTGTCACTGTGAAACGAACCTTCTCATGTGTGCTGATAGATTTTTCAGCAAACAGAATGTAGACGAGTGCCATGATACACAACTTTTTGATCCCTGTGATTTAGTGTCATGCTGCTACTGTGGTAGCAACTGGCTGGGTGTACTTTGATCGTTTTCCCTGAGGTCCAAGGTAATGATGTACAGACCTGATACACTCTTTTCAGTAACTGTTTCTAAACTCTTCTTCACAGCCGTGTCTATCCACCCCATCCACTGATCCAGTTTTCTGGGGTGTGTATGACAGAGAGAGTGAGTGTGTGTGAGTGAGTGAGTGAGAGAGAGAGTGTGAGAGAGAGAGTGAGTGTGTGTGAGTGAGTGAGAGAGTGTGTGTGTGTGTGTGAGAGAGAGAGTGTGTGAGTGAGAGAGAGAGTGTGTGTGAGAGAGAGAGAGAGTGTGTGTGTTGTTAGTGTTACTGTAAAGCGCCCTGTGCTCCCACCTTCTGCGGTAGATGGGTGCTACAGAAATCCCCTTTATTATTATTTTAGCTTATTTGCATGTCTCTTGCTGTTCATGACAGTAGCAGTTTTGAAAGAGGCCCGAGGACCCCCCTGTCCCCAG
>OY757555.1:10157062-10189562 GCA_963584105.1 Alviniconcha strummeri | reverse complement strand
TTTGTCACTGCTCCGCAGAAGTAAACGTTTGCGAAGGTTGTTCTTTGCAGCAACATTACTTTTGCAGTTAGCATGCAGAGCGGACAAAAGTGTGTCAGTTTTGCTTTGGCAAAATCAACTTTGCTTTCAAAACTACCCCTGGTTTGGTTATCATTTCTTATTTTAATGGCATTTACTGATTTAGAAATTATTGTGCAAAGTTCATTTGACTAGCATTTTTCTTCCTTTTTTATTGTTTTTTGGTTGTACTTGCTGTTTGGAAAATAACTCAGAATCTTGAAGCAGTGGCTTGTTTCGTTTTTCCCTGCCTGTTTTTATTGCTGTACCAGAATATCGATAATTATGCATCGTAATCATTCTATCAAATGAATGGAGTTTATGCTCATTGTGATACTGATAGTACCACTATAAGTGTGGAATCAATAGTTTACCAGTGTTATCTATCTATCTGTCTGTCTATCTATCTATCTATCTATCTATCTATCTATCTATCTATCTATCTATCTATCTATCTGTATAAAAACTGCAGCAATTGTGTTGAGCACTACTACTAGTTCTTTCTTTCTAACATGTTGCTTAACGTCCACGGAGACGAGATGGCCTATTAGGGACGGGGACAGAGTGGGAAGGGGACGAGAGAGTGAAAGGCTTGACCGCGGAAACCACCTGAAAAAGACCGGAGAGACTGTGGACTGCCGCCAGAACAATGGAAGTGTTAAGGCAGTGTCCCCTCGCCATTGCCCAGCGACTTGTGCACTGCGCAATTGCTCTTTCAACTGCTGTGCTGGACAGAGTCACTAAGACAATGTCCGTTGCACTGCTGTTGACGAACAACTTGGACAGCTCGAAGCAAAAGACGTCCAACTTGCTCAGCCCAGCGCCACCTCCCTACTCATGATCTCTTCTGGGCATAGTTGAGGGTCCAGCTCCACCTCCCTCCTCTAAGATCTCTAGATCTTTTGATCTCGCCTGGAACCCTGACCACTAGTTGATTTTGTTCTTGTAAATATAATACTGCTGCCTGCTTTTTCATATTTTTTCATAAGTAAAGTTGTTGCTTCGAAGTAATTTTTACAGCTGCAAATCTAAAAGCACCAAACTCATGCTTTTTCCAAGCCTTTAACAAATCAAAAATCTGAAACAGAACGAGGCCGAGAGGGCTTGTGCAGAATCAGCTCACAAAGGAGTTGATTACTAAATTAGTGCCCAAAATACATAATACAAGTACCACAATGAAGACACGAGTTTGCTACAGTAACTCTCACCTGGTATGTCGCCATGTGTGTATATTATACAAGGTTCATAAACTCCACCACTGAGAGGTACATTCTGTAACACTTTTGAGGACGTGCCTGTGGTGGAGTTTATGTACCTTGTATTTACATGCATGCCAGGTGACGGTTACCATAGGTGACTCAGGCCTTTGGTGATTGTTGTTGTACTTGTTTACATATTTTGAGTACTAATTAACTCCCTTATGTGTTGATGCTTTCATGAACCAGCCTGGCTTCTGATGAGAGATTGAGACCATGAACTGTGGTCCCTGTATGTAAACACATGATGCACAGTAAAGGTCCTGTAACCCACATCAGAATTGGGTGGATTTGGACATTGGACGTGCATGCCCAAATAACCTAGGCTAGAATAAGAATGCATGAAAGTGTTAGAAATAGAATCTTGATGATGAGTTGATGCTTAATGTCCTCAGATGTCAGTTGACATATTAGGGACAAGTTGTGACCAATGCCGAAGCACGGTTCAGTAATTCTTTACGTCCACAGAAACCAGAAGGCTCGTTAGGACGGACAGCCCAGGACGTCCACCTCGACACTCACACAGCTCCTGAACTATGATAGAATCTTGTCATTCAAGTGCCATTTTATAGCTTGACAGAAGGGATTACCCTGAAAATTTGCAAGTTCTGTCTTGTCCAAATAAATAGTGCTCTTTTGAATCTTCAGGATGTTGAAATTAGACACTATTATGGAAGAAGAAGAAGAGCCGAGATAGATTACTGAGACTCAGAGAGTGAGAGAGTGTGGTGTGCTTAATGAGACTGAGACTCTCAGTGAGAGCTCTAGAGTGGTATGCTCGAATACTCATAGTATAGTGTTTCATGTAAGGTTAAGACAGGTACAACTTCACTACAAGATTTTGTTCATTTGTTGCCGTTGTTTTGGAGTGGTGGGGGTGGTGGTGGTACCCTCTTCATTTTATTTATTATTATTATTATTTAGGATGAGGTGGGGGGGGGGGGGGGTGGTAGTCAGTGGTTTTACAGGAAATTATTTTTACTGTATTTACAGTGGGGTTTGACTTTTGAATAGGAATTTTTATATATTGAAATTATGTTTTTATTTCCTTTCCTTACATTTACAGATTGACTGCACTGGCAAAACAGCCTGTGAAACAATAATTCACCAACTGTGCTGGCAAAGCAGCCTGTGAAACAATATTTCACAAACTGCACTGGCAAAGCAGACAATATTTCACAAACTGCAGTCTTCTCAAGTTACGCACTGCTGGAACCACCTGTGGCAAGCAAAATGACTGTGCACAAAGAGCGAAATCATCGAGGGATCTTTGGGACACCTGAGGAGCCGATATTTAACAGCCCTCAGTGTCATGATTTTCCCCTGATTCTTCAAGAATCACTGATAAACATGGCATCCCAGAATGCTTCTGACATGCAGATGGCTAACAGCAAACAGGTGAGTAATGCAGGTGAGCGAGAACTTGTGAGCACAGCACACAGTGCTGAACCTATATGGGGAGTGGAGATAGCTCAGTGGTTAGAGCATCAGACTTGTGATCGAAAGGTCCGGGGTTCAAGTCCCAGCAGGAGCAGTGGGAGAATTTATTTCTCCAGGTCAACTTTCTGTGCTGACTGGTATTTTGGTATCTGTTCCACCGCTGTGTTACTACAGTATGTACTTTGTGTGTGTGTGTGTGTGTGTGTGTGTGTGTGTGTGTGTGTGTGTGTGTGTGTGTGTGTGTGTAACAGTTTTGAATGTATAATAATGCAAAACTGATTAAAGCGGGAATTCCATTCATGTATACCCTTGAGACATTTGACAGAAACAGACATGTACAAGTATACGTGCTGTTTTCTTTTCTTCAGTGTTTGATTTGATCATGCCTCTTAATTCTTATTTCTTAGCCAGTTTTGATTGTATTTCAGGGTTTATTCCGACAGGGTGTTGCCGCCAACTTTCTCTTCATTGTGTGCGAGAAGCTGCGTCTGCCCTACCAGGTCAAGTTTGTGGCCATTGAACTCTTTGACAGGTATGGCTGTGTCTAATTCTAGACAGACTTGTAGGGAAGAGCATTATTTTGAGGTGCTATTCAGCAGTATAAGTTTTTATAACAGAAGTTTAAACAAAAGCCAAGTATGTGTCTCCTCATCTGGACTCTGTAGTGTCCTTGCTTGTTCAGTACTCTTCCAAGAGGTTCATCAGTGACCTGATATTCAAACTAAATGCACTTGATATTAAAACTGAATGGCCTGAGTGACTTGATATTAAAACTAAATGCCCCGAGTGACCTGATAGTGATACTAAAATTGAATGCCCCAAGTGACCTGATATTAAAACTGATTGCCCCAAGTGACCTGATATTAAAATTAAATGCCCTGAGTGACCTCATAAATTATTAAAACTATGCCCCAAGTGACCTGATACTAAAATTGAGTGCCCCAAGTGACCTGATATTAAAACTGATTGCCCCGAGTGACCTGATACTAAAATTGAATGCCCAGTCAGACATGAAGGTAGGCAAAACACAGAACTTCTGCTGAGTTCCAGTGGATATAATGCACATGTTTGTCTGTTGGCGCTGGTGTCAGTGTTGTTTCTTTTTCCATGATTGGTGACAGGTTTATGCAGAAGCATGTTGAGGAGCTGTACGACCATGTGTACACCAACACCTCTCCGGCAGCGCAGAAGCGATTAGAATGGCAGACCATTGTGGACCGCGTGCAGAATCAGCTGTACCTGCGTGTTGTCTCCTGTTGTCAGATTGCCAGCAAGCTCAACTCGCACTACAAGGTGTGTGTGTGAATGTGCGTGTGTGTGTGTGTGTGTGTGTGTGTATGTGTGCATTGGTATGTATGTGTGTGTGTGTTTGTGTGTGTGTGTGTGTGTGAGTGCGTGCACTGGTGTGTGTGTGTGTGTGTGTGCACATGTGTGCATGCATGTGTGTGTGTGTGTGTGTGTGTGTGTGTGTGTGTGTGTGTGTGTGTGTGTGTGTGTGTGTGTGTGAGTGCTTGGGTGTGTGCCTCTGCATATGTGTGTTGGGGTGGAGGTTGGGGGGCTCTGAAGCAGTGGGCTTTGTGCATATCTCGGGTGCCTGTGGCCCAGGCAAACAACGTTGACATTGTTGTTATTGGCAGCATATCCTCTCCAGCAGGAATGTTGGGGCCAAAGAAGAAGACCTGTTGTGTGAAGGTTCCCGCATCAGCATAACTTTGAGCCATCATAATCTTCGTCACATAACAGATCACAGTACTGGAATCCCTGGCTGCATGCACAACCCTCTCAGCCAGTGCACTTTGAATCTCCGGCGTTTTATGAGTTAGGGATTGCTATCAACAAGAACAACAACCCAGCTGCCTAGGGGGAAATAGTATGACTTTAAACCATTATTTGGAACGCATAAATGAATTATAAAAAACAAAAAACAAAAAAACCTTCTGTGCAAGAATATGATTGTTCACAGTGCAAGGGTAGGGGCCAACATTTCCACATGTGCACACCACCAGTTGAGCACATGCACATGCAAGCACCTACTCACCCTGGAGACACACATGCACACATGCGTGAGCGCACACACACACACACACACACACACACACACACACACACACACACACACACACACACACACACACACACACACACACACACACCGGGGCTGAGATGGGGAGAAAGAAAGGAATAACACCACACTGAATTTTGGGGTATATATTTATACAGTATATATATGTATTAGTTACTACTGTTCTAAAACTCCTCTTACAAACAAATTTCATGTAACTTGCTGCTGTCTTTTGAGACCCTGTAAACTGAAGGCACATTAAATTGTTCAGATTTCATTACAGCAGTCACACTTCATAGCTGCGTGATCTTTCTTCACACGGGTTGCACAGGTGATATCGGTGTCACGAGCGAAGCGCTTTTTGCTGGAGTTGGGCCACAACTACACATCAAACAGCATTCTTCAGTCAGAGCTGCGCATTCTGAAGACGCTCAGTTTTCACGTTGCCCTCCTGACCCCACTGGACTATGTGGAAACCATTCTGCAAGTGCTCGGTGTGCTGGCTTCTTCTTCTGCTTAGTTGCACACTGTAACTTGGCGGTTGGCTGGTTGGTTGGTTTGCTGATTGGCCAGCGAGGGAGCAATTGACTGTAAGGTTGACAGGCCAGTGAGGGAGCAATTGACTATAAGGTTGATTGGCCAGTGAGGGAGTGGTTGACTGTAGGTTAATTGGCCAGCAAGAGATTGATTGACTGTATGGTTGATTGGCCAGCAAGAGATTGATTGACTGTAAGGTTAATTGGCCAGCAAGAGATTGATTGACTGTAGGTTGATGGGCCGGTGAGGGATTGATTGACTGTAGGATTGATTGCCAGTGAGTGATTGACTGACTGTAGGTTATTTGGCCAGTGAGGATTGATTGACTGTAGGATTGGTTGGCCAGTGAGGGATTGATTGATTGTAAGGTTGATTGGCCAGTGATGGATTGATTGACTTTAGGATAATTGGACAGTGACTGTAGGTTAATTGGCCAGTGAGGGATTAATTGACTGTAGGATTGATTAGCCAGTGAGGGATGGATTAACTGTAAGGATTGATTGGCCAGAGAGGGATGGATTGACTATGTGGTTGATTGGCCTTTGAGGGATTGATCGACTGTAAGGTTGATTGGCCAGGGAGTGATTGATTGACTCTAGGTTAATTGGCCAGTGAGTGATTGACTGACTCTAGGTTAATTGGCCAGTGAGGGATTGATTGACTTTAGGATTGATTGGCCAGTGAGTGATTGACTGTAGGTTAACTGGCCAGTGAGTGATTGACTGACTGAGGTTAATTGGCCAGTGAGGGATTGATTGACTGTAGGATTGATTGGCTACTGAGGGATTGATTGACTAGATTAATTGGCCAGTGAGTGATATGACTGACAGTAGGTTAATTTGGCAGTGAGGGTGATTGTAGGTTACTTGGTCAGTGACGGATTGACTAACTGTAGGTTATTTGACCAGTGAGGGATTGATTGACTGTAGGCTTAATTGGCCAGTAAGGAATTGATTGACTTTAGGTTAACTGGCCAGTGAGTGATTGACTGACCGTAGGTTAATTGGCCAGTGAGGGACTGATTGACTGTAGGACTGATTGGCCAGTGAGGGATGGATTGATTGTAAGGTGTATTGGTCAGTGAGGGATTGTAAGGTAGATCAGCCAGTGATTGATTGGCTGGGTAATTGACTGACTGGCCACATATCGATTAGTTGACTGGTTGGTTGATTGACCTATGACTGCTTGGTTGACTGAGTAGTTCAGTAGTTGACAAGTTGGTTGACTGGCCAGTGACTGATTATTGATTTATTAATTGATTATTGACTGGTTGTTGGCCAGTGACTGATCAGTTTATTGACACATTAGTCGAGTGGTCTCTTGATCAGCCAGTGCTTGATTGACTGGTTGGTTGAATGGCCTGCGACTGACTGGTGATTAGTTGACTGGTTGGTTGATTGGACAGTGATTGATTGATTGATTAGTTGACAGGTGGATTGGATGGCCTGTAATAAATTAATTGACTTGTTTACTCAATACTTGTTATTTGATCATTCAGTGATCAGTTGGTTGCTTAGTTCACTGGCTGTTGGTTGATCTGTCAGTGGTTAAGTGACTGCTTAGTTTTAAGTGACTGCTTAGCTGTTAGCACTGTTGAAATATTTCTTTGCTCCACTGACCAACTTGCTGGTGTGCTGCTTATCATAAAATTACTTTCTTGCAGTTGCATATTTGATTGGCTGAGTGACGGATCCTAATGTCAGCTGACTGAATTTGTTTCCTATTCACAGCCCACAATACAGTGGCCACAGATTTACCCATATCAGTGTACCAGTCAGTGTCAGTGAAGCTTCTCACTGTTCTGCACCTCAGATGTGAGAACATTTACAAGGATCTTCTGCGAACCAACTCATGCACACCGCTTTCCAGGCAGACAAGGTAAACTTTTTTCTCTGCATTTATACTTGTAGGTCGTGTCTGTCATCTTCACTGCGGTCACAAACACTGATCTCGGCTAAAACCAGTTTGGCAGTAAATCAAATGAGGCCACTCCGGTAAGAGCAGTTGAACAGCAGAGGAAAAGGGAGTCTCGTTTTGTGCCCTAAGGTGCTTTACACTCAGTTGAATCAGCATAGTCTGGGATAATCTTGACACCCCAAAAAGATCTTCCACAAACATTTCAAGAGGTCAAAGTGTAGAAAAAAATGAGCAAGTAATTGATTGTTGAGGCACCATCTTTAGGTCTGGAAGACCTGAAGCAGAGTGAATATGGGAGAAGGAGAGAAAAAAAGAGAGAAGAGAGTCCTACACCCTTCATAAAGAGCCCATTGGGGTCACCAGGTGGTCCCCACCCTCCCACCAGAGCTGCTTTTCTGATTTTGGCCCACAATGCTGAGCAGAGAAGTAGAAGGAAAGATTACTCATTGAGAAAAGGAAGTGTACATTGAGGAAAAGAAGTGCACATTGAGAAAATAAATGAAAGCCTGTAAGTTAGCATGCATGCACCACACACACCACACACACACACACACACACACACACACACACACACACACACACACACACACACACACATATTCATAAAATGTGGTTATTGGAGTCTTGCCCACTGATCCTCATCTTCAGATGGAACAAGGCCAGTTTCCTGAATGGATGTGTACAGATTTAATTCTTTTAGCTTTTTTAGCTTCCCACAAGGCTGGATGCTTTGGCATTTCGTATGCCCACTGATCACATTGGTAAATGAACCAACAAAGGATGGGAGTTAATTAGCACTCAGAGATGACCACATGAAAATAACAAAGACCGAAATTGCCTACAGTAACTCACCTGGCATTCAGGTAAATACAAGGTGCATAAACTCCACAAAAGATACATCCTCAAATGGATGGCTTTAGCTTTTCATTGTGGCAGGTTTGATGGTTTGGGTTTTCTGTTGGACTCCTCCCCCCCCCCCCCCCCCCCATGATGGTGAGTTCAGGTACAAGCATGCCCCCCCCCCCCCCCCAACCATGACGGTGAGTTCAGGTACAAGCATCCCCCCCCCCTCCCATGATGGTGAGTTCAGGTACCAGCATGCCTCCCCCCTCCCCCCCATGACAGTGAGTTCAGGTACCAGCATGCCTACCCCCCCCCCATGACGGTGAGTTCAGGTACCAGCATGCCTACCCCCCCCCATGACGACGGTGAGTTCAGGTACCAGCATGCCTACCCCCTCCCCCCCATGACAGTGAGTTCAGGTACCAGCATGCCTCCCCCCTCCCCCCCATGACAGTGAGTTCAGGTACCAGCATGCCTCCCCCCTCCCCCCCATGACAGTGAGTTCAGGTACCAGCATGCCTACCCCCCCCCCCCCCCATGACGGTGAGTTCAGGTACCAGCATGCCTACCCCCCCCCCCCCCCCCCCCCCATGACAGTGAGTTCAGGTACCAGCATGCCCCCTACCCCACTCCCCACCCCCCTATGACTGGTGAATTCAGGTACAACCCCCCCCCCCGACTGGTGAGTTCAGGTACCAGCATGCCTTCCCCACAGTCGGCACCAGCATGTCATAAATCAGGAACCCACCGTCATGGATGACTAGGGAACAGACCTATTTACTTGTATGATTTGGGCATAGTTTGTATGACTGTTTCAGATGTTGGATGAGTGACGTTCAGGCTGACAAACTGCTGATGGAGTTAATTGACTGTTTCAGATGTCGGATGAGTGAAGTTCAGGCTGACAAACTGCTGATGGAGTTAAGTGACTGTTTCAGATGTCGGATGAGTGAAGTTCAGGCTGACAAACTGCTGATGGGCACTGCTGTGATTGCTGCAGCCACCTACATCAGCGACCAACACAACACCGATGTGGTAAGTCCAGGGAGGCGTGTCCTGCTTGCAAATTCCTAGTGTTACAGTACTTACTGCTTTTTTCAGCCCATAGTTGGTGGTGACATGGCTGTAAGCATATTTTTAGCATCTTTTTTTCTTCTTTGAAAATTGCTATCCTAAATTCAGACTGGCGCAATGGACAGTAAGTCAGAACTTGAAACTCAAACTCTAACTCAAAAACTTTGACCCTCAAGGATAGTAGCATTATATGTCCAGAAAGTAAAGTGATGCATAACACACGGTTATTCTAACAAAGACAGCCTCACTCATCTTCTGTTTTATTGCTCATACCGCTTCATGAATCAGCGCAGGACAGAACATGAGAAGCTATTTGAGAACAAATTAAATTGTTTCAGCAGTTCTTATTAATTTTTATAGCATCTAATGATGGAACAGTCTTAGAACCATAAGCACAGAAAAACAAGTCATATGTGTTATATAATCAGACCATCAAGTGGCTGGAATAAAACTCCGTCCCAGGGCTGGAGGTCAAAGTCTTTGTGAGTGCACTAATTTATCACTCTAATGTCCACACATTTAATGTCCGCAGAACCAGTTGTTCTTAACTTAGTAGGTTGTCTTCACCTTCATGAATAATGAGCATGATTATTATTATTTGTACTTGTTAATAATTGAGAGAGAGAGACCGAGACAATGAACTGCATCACATTTCAATTGTGCAGGTGTTGCATATTTATTTGTGATGCCCAGCATCCTTCAGTCTAAAAAAAAATATAAAAAAAATTGAACAAAGTGTGGTGTTACTGTTGTTTTTATTTACGTTTCTTATTAATAGCTATGATTTGTGTTTAAGTTTTGTATTTTCAAGTCAAGTACTTCTTTATTCCATTCAGAGGAAATTTGTGTGTGTGTCACACTGACATGACACAAATGTGTGTGTGTGTGTTGTTAGTGTTATTGTCAAGCACCCTGTGCTCCCACCTTGTGTGGTAGATAGGTGCTCTAGAAATCCTCTTTTATTATTATTATTACAACAAACAAAAAATTTCAGTGTTCAGTTTTTCACTGGTATTATTGTCATCATGATATATATGTTGTTTATTATTGTTGATGGAGCTGAAGTTGTGTGTGTGTGTGTGTGTGTGTGTATTTCAGTGTATTTTGTAAGGAATTAAAAAAAAGAAGTTTAGTGTACTTGTGTGTAAACTGTAAAGTGCTTTGAGTCCATTTATGGCGCTCTGGAAAAGCATTAATTTTTAGTGTGACTCGAGTATTATGGAAGGGAGGAAACTGGGTATTCTTCGTTTCTAACACCCCCCAAGCCCTCTCACGCACTTGCCTCCCTTGGTCTGTGCCGCCCCTCTTGGCCCAACAGGGACATAAATTCGTCTTGGCGACAAGCCAGCTTGGAGCCAAGAAAAGCATTAGCTACCTTCTCCCCTGATTGGTCAAGAGCGGCGTGCTGCAGCGGCTGCACGGGTGATGCAATGATGCGGAAGTTCAAGTCATCATCTGCTCCTGAGAGCTGTCTCCCCAGCCCCTTTACTTTTCGCCTCACGCAGGGGGGGGGGGCCCCTCCCCATCACAGGCACCCAACCGAGTGCCTCTTTCTTCCGCTTCCTTGTCCAGTCCTTTGTTGTGTTCCTTGGCGAGGCAGGAACTGCTAGTGCCAGCTAGTGTACAAACACTTCACTCCATAATTACATAAAAGTAATTTGATTCAAAATGTATTTTTTTTTTTTTTTTTTTGAAGAAAAAAGGTTAATTGATTTTTCGGGTTTTGTTTTGTAAGTAAAATTTTTTTCTCTCCCCCTATTGTTTTAACAATTGGAATCAGCTTCACTAACAGTGTATGGAATAAAATGAATCAGAACTGCTAATAGTGTATGGAATAAAATGAATCAGGATCAGTAATAGTGTATGAAATAAAATGAATCAGAATCACCAACAGTGTATGGAATAAAATGAATCAGAATCACCTACAGTGTATGGAAGAAAATGAGTCAGAATCACCTACAGTGTATGGAGTAAAATGAATCAGAATCACCAACAGTGTATGAATAAAATGAATCAGAATCAACAACGGTCTATGGAATAAAATGAATCAGAATCACCAACACAGTGTATGGAATAAAATGAATCTAAATTGCCAACAATGCATAAAATAAAATGAGTCAGAATCACTAATAGTGTATGGAATAAAATAAATGAGTATTATCGCCAACAGTGCATAGAATAAAATGAATCAGAATCACGAGCAGTGTGGAAAATGTATTTGGCAGCATATGGAATAAAAACAAATCAGAATCGCCTACAGTGTCTGGAATAAAATGAATCTAAATCACCAACAGTGTATGGTATAAAACAAATCAGAATCACTAACAGTGTATGGAATAAAATGAGTCAGAATCACCAACAGTGTATGGAATAAAATGAATCAGAATTACTAACAGTATATGGAATAAAATCAGTCAGAATCACCAACAGTGTATGGAATAAAATGAATCTGGACCACTAACTGTGCAGTGTGTGAACAGTTTACTTTGGACATACATAATTGCTTGCATTTCAACTTCATAATGTGAACCACTAGACTAGACTAGTAAACAGGTGGAGTTTGAATTCATTTCTGCACACTTGTCCTTCAAAAGCTGTGATTTATGGACTCTTGTTTTGTGACTTCAGCCCACACCAAACTCACCAAATATATATAAATAATTAAGAAAACTAGAACATTGACATGACTTGCATTACTGCCTGCCCTGATATGACCATCATGGTTGACTGGGTGTACAAAAGGAATGAGTGAACAACTGCTGGTGAGGCTGACAAAACAGAACAGCTCTAGAGAAATGCACTCACCTATACGACCACACATAAAGAACAATTAAAAACACAAGTGCTTTCAACACATAGACTTTGTCTGGTGTAAGAAGAGAGAGAGAGAAAATAATAAAAGAAGAGGGAAGTAAAGAAGAAGATAGACAAGGAGTTGTACAAAAGCCAAGTTACTTACCATACTACTGCCCATCTGAATTGAGAATCAGTGGGACAGTGTCAGTTAGTGTCAGGCTGATAATATTGTGTACATGGGAGTTACCTTCTTCCCAGTCCCATGCTTTCTGTGACATGGTAAAAAGAGCTTGGCATTAAACAGGTCTTAGCAAAAAGCATTCAAGTAGGAATGGGAAAAAAGAGACATAGATGTATGTATGAAGGAAGTCCATGAATGTTGGTAGTGACTGAATATTAATGAGGCAGCATATATTTATATATATTTTTTTAGGTTGGGAGGAGTGGGGGGTGAACTCAATTTCCCACAGGAAAATGCCCAAAGAGGTTATAATTCAGTATGAGAAAAACAAATAATGGTATTTATAAAGTGCAAAATCTTGTCTGTAGAGACCGTTCCAAGCGCATGCCCACACACACACACACACACACACACACACACACACACACACACACACACACACACACACACACAAATCCAGGCTCTCAGCTCAGCAGAAAGGTTCTTCTGATTTGTAGCTTGAAGTGTGTGATCTAAGTGACAAATGAAATGCCCCCTTCAGTGGCCTGTTTGGGTGCCTGTGGGGTGAAAGTGTGGACATGCTGGTGATCTGATATTGTCTTGGACTTCCTTCCGGGGGGAGACGAGAAGTTTCCCCCGCCCTAAGAGGCTGTCTATCAACCTGCTGATCCCACTTGTAAGCCTCATCATATCTTTTTTATCCCATCTTTTTTCCTTTGTCTTTTTTTTTTTCCTTCTTCATGGGTTAGTGGCAGAACCCTTGTTTCCCCATTTTGTAATTCCTTCTATTCCCACTTCTTCCACCTTTTCCATTGATTTTTATCAGGCTGTGTGTCTTTCCTTCATGTCTGTGTGCATGCGCTTGTTTTCCATGTCTTTCTGCATGCCTCTCTCTCTCTCTCTCTCTCTCTCTCTCTCTTTCTCTCTCTCTCTCTGTCTCTGTCTTTAGGGTAGAGCATTTGCTGGCCGAAATTTTGTCTGTGTCACCTTTTTGTTTGTTATTCACTTATTGTTTCTTTCTGTATACATATCTGTCTCCCCCATTCCCGTCTTTCTCGTATTATGTTTGATGTCGAAAGTTCATTTATTCCACATGCATGCTTGTGTGTCATAACTTAGAAAATGTGTATGTGTGTGGTTAGATCTAGAAAGTGGAATAGTTCCTTGTTTGGGTAGGGGCTGGATGTAAAAAAAGCATACATGCTTATGCATGAAGAATTTGGCCTTATCTCTCTCATTCTGTTTGGTTCTGTCTTTCAGTGTGTCTGTTTTTGTGCCTGTGTCTGTCTCCTCTTGTTTGGTTCTTGTGTTTGTCTCTTTCAGCATCTCTCTTTCTGTGTCTCTTTTAGCACCTCTCTTTTTGCGCTTGTCTTTCTGTTCCTGTCTCTCTCTATATATATCTCCTTGTGTTTGTTTCTCATGTTTGCCTCTTTCAGTGTCTCTCTGTGCCTGTCTCTTTTCTCCTTGTGTTTATTTTTCATGTTTGTCTCACCTGGTGTCTCTCTTTTTGTTCCTGTCTCTATCTACTGTTTTGTTTTCATGTTTGTCTCTTTCAGTGTCTCTCTTTTTGTGCCTGTCTTTCTGTGCCTGTCTCAGTCTCCTTGTGTTTGGTTCTCGTGTTTCTCTCTTTCAGTGTCTTTTTTTGTGCCTGTCTTTCTGTGCCTGTCTCAGTCTCCTTGTGTTTGGTTCTCATGTTTGTCTCTTTCAGTGTCTTTTTTTGTGCCTGTCTTTCTGTGCCTGTCTCAGTCTCCTTGTGTTTGGTTCTCATGTTTGTCTCTTTGATTGTCTCTCTTACTGTGCCTGTCTGTAGCTCATTTTCTTCTTCTTTTTAGTGTCTCTCTTTTGTGTTGGTCTTTCTGTGCTCATTTGATGTTTGTGTATGTGTGTTTTGTTTTATGCTTGTGTAGGGATTGGTTTTGTGGACTGACGTGAGAAAGGTTTACATAATATATATATATATGTGTGTGTGTGTGTGTGTGTGTGTGTGTGTGTGTGTTGAAGTGTGCGTTTGCTTAGTTTTGACTTGAGCATGATTGTCCTGTGACACTGCATGGCTGACATGACGTTAAAATCCAATTACTATTTGCTGGGAGCCCACAGAATGTAAACAGGCCTAAAAAACTGATATAATTTGGTTTTGCAGTTGGCGAAAGAGGTTATTATTTGTATTGTAATTTTTTGTTTATGGTTATACTAAAATTAGAGGATGTACCTCTGGTGGAGTTTATGGACCTTGTATTTACATGCATGCCAGGTGAGAGTTACCGTAGGAGATTTAGAGGCTGTACCTCTGGTGGAGTTTATGTACCTTGTATTTACACGCATGCCAGATGAGAGTTACTGTAGGTGACTCAGGTCTTTGCTGCTGTATTTGTGTTACGTATTTTGAGCACTGTTAACCCCCGTGTATGTTGATTTTATAGTTACAGTAGTTTTATGCATAATCGTTTGGAACTGTTGGGGCATTTTCTGTGTTTGTGTATTTGACTTGAGTGTGGCTGTAGACATGACAAAGAGTTTTGAATGTGACCTTGTGTGATGGTGTTTGTTTATCCAGAGTTGATGCTACAGTTGACAGGACTTTAACATCCAGTTACTAACACTAACAGGCTAGTTATAACTAACTCAGTATATCAGTCTCTATCACTCTTTTTGTGGGCATGGTTCAGTTCCAGTGTTTGTGTTTTTGAAGAGTTTTGAATGTGACCTTGTGTGATGGTGTTTTACCTGAGCTGACCCAACAGTTGACAGGACCTTAACAGCCAGTTACTCACGGACTAGTTAGAACTGACTCGGTATTTCAGTCTCTATCACTCTTTTCTTCCTCATGGTTCTGTTCCAGTGTTTGTGTTTTTGAAGCTTTTCTGGCCTGACAAATGTTTGAGTTTCCAAAAACAGGTCGGTCTGTTTTTGCAGCCTGTCTGTGAACATGAGGTTGCACTAAAGACAATGACTGAAGTCAGATACAGTACTCTGTCAAACACCACATTGCACTTGGCAGGTGGATGTAATGTGGGAAATAGGTTCTGTGGCGGAGCTGGAAAGGAAAGCGGGTGGAGGGGAGCAACAGCAGTCTGGCAGGTGGATGTAATGTGGGAAATAGGTTCTGTGGCGGAGCTGGAAAGGGAAGCGGGTGGAGGGGAGCAACAGCAGTCTGGCAGGTGGATGTAATGTGGGAAATAGGTTCTGTGGCCGAGCTGGAAAGGGAAGCGGGTGGAGGGGAGCAACAGCAGTCTGGCAGGTGGATGTAATGTGGGAAATAGGTTCTGTGGCGGAGCTGGAAAGGAAAGCGGGTGGAGGGGAGCAACAGCAGTCTGGCAGGTGGATGTAATGTGGGAAATAGGTTCTGTGGCCGAGCTGGAAAGGGAAGCGGGTGGAGGGGAGCAACAGCAGTCTGGCAGGTGGATGTAATGTGGGAAATAGGTTCTGTGGCCGAGCTGGAAAGGGAAGCGGGTGGAGGGGAGCAACAGCAGTCTGGCAGGTGGATGTAATGTGGGAAATAGGTTCTGTGGCCGAGCTGGAAAGGGAAGCGGGTGGAGGGGAGCAACAGCAGTCGGGTTCCTTTGCCTTAAAACAGTGCGTGCAAAGGACTGATGAGTGCAGATAAATGTACACCTGGCAGAGAACACGCTGCCACATAACCTTGGTGCACATTTTTCATCGAATGGAATCTAATTGTTTTGTTATATGGAGAAGCAGTGAGTGTAACTTTGTTTTTGATTTGACTCCTTTCTCCTCTTTTCACACTTTTCCTTTTTGATTTATGTATAGGGTTATATGTTGTGGGGTTTTTTTTGGGGGTGGGTATCATGTCCTCAGTTTTTATTTCCTAGATCATAGGTGCCTTTTCAGAAGTGCCTTTATGTGTTTGCCTGCAGGTCATAGAACACTTATGCCGAATCACCCAGATACCTTGTGAAGACATTGAGGACTTTGTCACAACCCTGGTTCGGGAAATCCAGACAACACCTGATCACTGACACCTTTGGGAAATCCAGACAACACCCGATCACTGACACAGGAAATCCAGACAACACCTGATCACTGACACAGAAAGTCCAGACAGCACCTGATCACAGACGCCCATGGGAAATCCAGACAACACCTGATTGCTGGCACCTTTGGGAAATCAAGACAACACCTGATCACTGATACATACCCATGGGAAATCCAGACAACACCTGATTGCTGATCCCTTTGGGAAATCCAGACAACACCAGATTGCTGACACCTTAAATCCAGACAACACCCGATCACTGACACGGAAAGTCCAGACAACGCCTGATCACTGACACCTACAGGAAATCCAGACAACACCTGATCACTGACACCCTTGGGAAATCCAGACAAGATCTGACCACTGACATCCATGGGAAATCCAGACAAGACCTGATCACTGACACCCTTGGGAAATCCAGACAAGACCTGATCACTGACACCCTTGGGAAATCCAGACAAGACCTGATCACTGACACCCTTGGGAAATCCAGACAAGACCTGATCACTGACACCCTTGGGAAATCCAGACAACACCTGATCACTGACACCCTTGGGAAATCCAGACAACACCTGATCACTGACACCCTCGGGAAATCCAAACAAGACCTATCATTGACACCCTTTGGGAAATCCAGACAACACCTGATCACTGACACCCTTGGGAAATCCAGAGCAAACCCAATCACTGACACCCTTGGGAAATCCAGACCAAACCCAATCACTGACACCCTTGGGAAATCCAGACAAAACCCAATCACTGACACCTGGCTGTTACACTGGAAAGACCTTGGCTGGCTAGCTGGCTCTTCCAAACATGTAGGCCATATGTAGACCACTCTTTGGTGCATGAAGGTTAATATTGCTTCATGCTCATGGATATTATCACCTGATTCCTGGACTTGAAACAGGGCCTTGGTGGTGCCTGAAGGGGAACCACCACTTCATGAAACTGGGCAGGAGCTTGGGCATATGCTGGTGAACTGTCACTTCAAGAACGTGAGTAATGCATGAAAGTTAACCAATCACTTCATGAACCTGAATGAGATAAGTCTTTGATACATGAAAACGAACCACCACATGATCTGAGTCTCGACTGATAGTGAATCGTCACTTGACAAACTTGGAGAAGCATTCTAATAATAGCACATGTGATCTTTCCTGAACTTGGCATAAGTGCTTTGAGTGTGAAAGTGAACGCATGTCGTTGTCAACTTGAGGCAGGACCTCTGGTGCATGATCACTTCACGGCTAAATTCGAACCTTGCTTTGTGTGCATAAATTCCTGATGAGGGTTCAGCATAATTAATGAAGTAGATGTGCGCAGGAGACAGCTAACACTGCTAAATCTCTGTCCATCTCTGCTTCTGCCCATCTGTCTGTCTGTCTCTGTCTCTCTCCTTCGGGCGAAACCTAGGAGACTCTGCTTCTAGCCAACCATGCCATTTTGACTGTCTCCGTGCCTTCTTTTTTTGTTTTTGTGGTGGACTATTCTTCAACTGACATGGTCACTTCTGTGTTTATGGCTGGACCAACATCACATGTAGTATTTGTAGTAGTATGTTAACCTGTAATCTGTGCAGTATCACATGGACAGGACTTGGGACTATTCATTTGTTGTATGGGTCTTGAGCAGTGATATGATACTCAATATTAGTTTGACAGCGAAACCTTGTTGGTACCATTTAGAAGAAAAAACAACAGAATGGAGATCTCATTTACTATAATTATTCAGTCATGAATATTCCAAATGTGTTGACAATACCAGTTTGCCATGACTGAAAATGGTCACATCATAACCTACCCTTCCACTCTACCATCACACTCTCTGTCCACCCTGATAGTTTTTACTAATCTGCTGTCCACCTATATCCGCAGTCCACCTACCACCCTTCCAGTTTCAACCCTTGTGCTGTGCCACCCTTCCAGTCTCCACCGTCTTGCTGTGCCACCCTTCCAGTCTCCACCGTCTTGCTGTGCCACCCTTCCAGTCTCCACCGTTTTGCTGTGCCACCCTTCCAGTCTCCACCGTTTTGCTGTGCCACCCTTCCAGTCTCCACCGTCTTGCTGTGCCACCCTCCTAATCTCTACCCTTTTGCTTTGCCACCCTACCCGTCCACTCACCACTCAGCTCTCCACCCTTTCAGTCTCTACCCTTCCACTCATCACCCTACTCTCCACCCTTCCAGTCTCCACCCTTCCACTCACCACCCCACTCTCCACCCTTCCAGGTTCTACCCTTCCACTCACCACCCCACTCTCCACCCTTCCATTATGCACCGTCATAGACTCCACCCTTCCACTTTACCACCCTCATAGACTCCACCCTCCCACTCTACCACCATCATAGTCCCCAGCCTTCCACCCGCATAGACTCCACCCTTCCATTATGCACCCTCATAGACTCCACCCTTCCACTCTACCACCCTTCAATTATGCAGCCTCATAGACTCTGCCCTTCCATTCTGTCATCCTCATAATCTAAATATTTCTACTGTCCACCCTCATGGACTCCACCCTTTCACTCTGCCACCCTCATAGTCTGCATCCTTCCACTCTACCACCCTTATAATTTCCATCCTTCTGCTATCCACCCTCACAGTCTCTACCCTTCCATTCTACCGCCCACATATTCTCTACCCTCACACTATCCACTCTTACAATCTCTGCCCTTCCACTCTACCAACTCACAAGTCTCCACCCTTCCACACTCCACCATTCAACTTTCGCAGTTGACCATCCCACTTTCCAGCCCATGACACTCCGCCCTTCCACATTCTACCCGTCCACCCCTCTACTCATTCATACTTGACCCTCCCACTCTCCGCCCTTTCACACTCCACCCTTCCACTCCCTCCCACATTCCACCCTTCAGCACTCCGCCCCTCCGCTCTCCTTCATTCCACTCTTCCACATTCCACACTTCAATGCTCCGCCCCTCTACTCTCCCTCATTCCACCCTTCCACATTCCACCCGTCAACACTCCACCCCTCTACTCTCCCTCATTCCACCCTTCCACATTCCACCCTTCAACTCTCCACCCCTCCACTCTTTCACATTCCTCCTTTTCGCACTTCATCCTTCCACTCTCCACCCTTTCACATTCCACCCTTTAACACTCCACCCCTCCACTCTCTTATACTCCACCCTTCCACTCTCCACCCTTCATCCTTTCACTCTCCACCCTTTCATACCCCCCCTTCCACTCTCCCCTTCCATGCCTCATCCTTCCACTCTCCACCCTTTCACATTCCACCCTTCCATGAACACCCCACCCCACTCTTCTTTGATACTCCACCCTTCCACACTCCACCTGTTCACTCTTTCACACTCCACGCTTCCATTCTTCACCCTTTCACATTCCACCCTTCCATATTCCACCCTTCTGCACCCTTTCACACTCCGCCTTTCCACTCATCAGACACTCACCAGTCCCCGTCCCCAGTCTCTGCCCTTCCAGTTTCTGCCCTCCCACTCTCCACCCTTCCACGCTTCATCCTTCCACTCACATTCCACCCTTCCACCTTTCCATGGTACACTTCACTTGCCACCCTCCCTTTTTTTTTTACCATGCTGAATCCTTCCATCCCTTCTTCGCCCGCCACCTTCCCACTCTCCACTCTTCCACACTCCAACTTGTCATTCTCTGTTTTTCACCATCCCACTTTCCATCACAGTTCACACTCTCCACCATTTCACTCTTCACCTTTGCATTCCCGCCACCCTTTCACTCTCTCACCCATCCACACTCCAACTTTCCATTCTCCGCTTTTCACCCCTACCACTTTCCCACCACACTTTCCACCATTCCACTTTTCCTGTTTTCCTGTTTTCTGCACTTACGAAGCTGCCAACGTTTCTGAAACTTGTTTGAATCGAGTCGAGATATATTTGTTTTTGGTGTGTTTATTTTTGTTTGTTTTATTAACCCTTCTTTTCATTGTTTTACATTTGTTGCTTTTTTATTGTTATTTCTCTCTCGGGTTTGTGTGCATGCTCACACCATTGAATAGTTGATTGTGTGTGTGTGTGTGGAGGGGGGTGAGCTTTGACATAATGACTGTGTCATTATTGGATGTTCTCTGTAAGCCTTGTTTGACATTTGATGGAGAGCTGACTCTTCAGTTAGCAAGGGTGTTGATTCTGTATGAATGTGTTATATATTTGTACTGTGACTTTTTCAAAGTTCAGTGTTCTGTGTAACGTATCAGTTTGCACTGTAACTTTGTAACAGGTCAGTGTTCTTTGCAGATGTGCCAGTTTGCACTGTGACTGGCTGTTAAAAGTCAGTTCTCTGTGTCATGAGCCAATGTCCTCTGTATACATTATGTATATGCCATGTATTTGTTATTATGAGGTCTCAGTGAGGTTGCACTGGTTTGATTGCGTTACATATTTGCACATTGACTGTGTCACAATTCAGTATTCTCTGTAGCCGTACGTATCATTCAGTGAGGCTGCATTTGTTTGATTGTGTAAAGCATTTGCACTGTGACTATGTCATGATTTAATCTGCACATGTCTCAGTGAGTGTGCAGTTGCTTGTGTTACTTATTTTAGTGTGACTGTGTCACGATTGAGTCTTCTCAGTGACTGTATCAACAAGGGTGCACTTGTTTGATTGTTACATATTTACACTGTGACTACATATGCACTTGTTTGATTGTTACATGTATATTTACACTGTGACTATGCACTTGTTTGATTGTTACATATTTACACTGTGACTATGTCACAATTTAATGTTCTCTGTGGATGTGTCAAGGAAGCTGCACCTGTATGATTGCATTACATATATATATACACCATGACTCAGGTTGAATGTTCTCTCTAGATGTATCAGTGAGGTTGCATTTGTTTGTTACCTGTTTGCACTGTGACTATGTCATAATTGAATGTTCTCTACAGATGTATCAATCAGGGTGTGTGTGTCCATGTTACCTGTTTTTACTGTGACTATGTCACATTTGAATGTTCTCTGTAGATGTATCAATCAGGGTGTACTTGTCCATGTTACCTGTTTGTACTGTGACTATGTTACAGTTGAATGTTCTCTGTAGATGTATCAATCAGGGTGTACTTGTCCATGTTACCTGTTTGTACTGTCACTGTGTCAGTTTGAATGTTCTCTATAGATGTATCAATCAGGGTGTACTTGCCCATGTTACCTGTTTGTACTGTGACTATGTCCGTATCTCTGTGACTATGTCTATATCTCTGTATCTCATGGAGGATTGTTTTCTGTTGCAGTGAAGTCAAGGTGTAATTGTTACCTGTATTTCCACTATAACTATGTCAGGAGTATATTCAAAGAGGTAGCACTGGTATGGCTATATCTCGTAGAGGATTGTTTTCTGTCACAGTGAAGTCAAGGTGAGATTGTTACCTATCTCCACTGTAACTGTGTCAGGAGTTTACGTTCAGAGGTAGCACTGGCATGGCTATATCTGGTGGAGGATTGTTTTCTGTCCCAGTGAAGTCAAGGTGTGATTGTTACCTATTTCCACTGTAACTACGGAGAATATTCAAAGAGGCAGCACTGTATGGCTGTATCTCGTGGGTGATTGCTTTCTGTGGCAGTAGAGGTAAAGGTTAATAACACTGGTGTGACTGACAGTGTTATAATGGTAGTATTGTCAGGTTTGTATGTAAACGTGTTCTCCATTCTGTACGTGCAGTTTCAGCAGTGACAGTCATTTGCTTAAACGTGTTCCTGATTTGGTATGTGCATTTAATTGCCACACAGACGGTCACTTGTATGTAAACGTGTTCTTCGTTCTGTATGCAGGGATGTTACACTGACAGTCACTTGTAAGTTGCATGTAAACAGGTTCTTTATTCTGTACGTGCGATTGCTACACCGACTTTCACTTTTAAGTTGTATGTCACGTAAACGTGTTCTTGGTTCAGTAGACACAGTTGCTAGTCACTTGTAAGTTGTATGTAAACGTGTTCTTGGTTCTGTAGGCACAGTTGCTAGTCACTTGTAAGTTGCATGTAAATGTGTTCTTGGTTCTGTAGGAACAGTTGCTAGTCACTTGTAAGTTGTATGTAAACGTGTTCTTGGTTCTGTAGGCACAGTTGCTAGTCACTTGTAAGTTGTATGTAAACGTGTTCTTGATTCTGTACATGCGGCTGCTACACTGACAGTCACTTGTAAGTTGTATGTAAACGTGTTCTTGATTCTGTACATGCGGTTGCTACACTGAAAGTCACTTGTAAGTTGTATGTAAAACGTGTTCTTGATTCTGTAAGCACAGTTGCTGCACATTCAGTCACTTGTGTGTAAACATGTTTTTGATTCTACCGGCAGGTGCAGTTGCTACATCAACAGTCACTTGTAAACTATGTAAACGTGTTTTTGGTTCAGTAGGTACGGTTTCTAGTCACTTGTAAGTTGTATGTAAAGGTGTTCTCGATTCTGTGGGTGTTACACCGACATGTATGTATGTAAACATATTCTTGATTCTGCCGGTAGGTAAGGTTGCAGCATCAACAGTCACTTGTAAGTTGTATGTAAATGTGTTCTTGATTCTGTAGGTGTGGTTGCTAGTCCCTTGAAGTTGTATGTAAACATATTCTTGATTCTGTAAGCGCAGTTACTAGTCACTTTTAAGTTGTATGTAAATGTGTTCTTGATTCTGCGGACGTGGTTGCTAGTCACTTGTAAGTTGTATGTAAGCGTGTTCTCGATTCTGTATGCTTGGTTTCTACACTGAGTGACAGTCACTTGTATGTAAACGTGCTGTCGATTCTGTACACGCGGTTGATACATGAATAATGACCAAGCTGGCGTGTGAGTGGTTGAGCTTAAACTGGGCAGTCTGGTGTCCATTACTCCTTTTCACTGTGCACTGTTTACCACTCGTTGGCTTCAACTACACGTCTCTGGACTTCAGCTAGGAATGCTCAGCATTAAATTGCAGTTTTACTTCTCTGTAGTTGTGCTTTTTACAGATCGCGTTTTTTCTTCTCGTCAGAAGCTTTTGTCAACCCTTGTGTCAGATTGTGTGTGTGTGTGTGTGTGTGTGTGTGTGTGTGTGTGTGTGTGTGTGTGTGTGTGTGAGAGAGAGAGAGAGAGAGAGAGAGAGAGAGAGAGAGAGAGAGAGAGAGAGAGAGAGATTCGTAAATAACAAACACAACATTTTTTTTTTTTTTTTTTTTTTTTTTACATTTTATTGGTAACAAAGCCTTGATACATTTAGCAATAAAAGACTGCAGACGGCACCAACATCAAAGGAACACAACTACAATACGGCAGAAGAGAGAGCTAGAGAAAGAACTGGGAGACGAAAAGAAAGAAAGAAAGACAGATGAAGAGAAGAGAGGAATGAAACCGTGGACAGGGAGAGAGTTCCGACAGAGTGGGGGCAAGACTGACAGGTGGACAGCACGATGATATTGTTACAACACCACCAGCAACATGGAGACATTCATCTGTGGCTACGTTCATTGTTGCTACAGTCGCTGCAACATTGTACGCTTCTACATATACAGGGGAGGGGGGGGGGGGTCCGAGGGGTCAACTTCACTGACGCGTCGTAATGAGAACGTTTCTTGGGGGGGACCCCGGGTTTGAATTATCACAATCACCTCAGACACGAAAAATAAACTAAACAAAACGTCAAGACAGCGTTGCAATACCAAACAGATACATACCACTTCAATCATTAAAAAAGAGAATTAATTTGATTTCATTATATTAAGCACCAACAAAATTCAATAAACGCACAGCTTTTGCCTTTACTGTGAACAAGAAAGGCAGAAAGATTTACAACTACATGAGCTAGGTAACTTGTGAAATATGATTGTTGTCGTTCTTTTCTCCTGTTAGTAATGAAAATGTACCCTTGCCGGTCGGGCCACCCCTTTTAGTGTTGTAATAAGCCCAAAAACGGGGGGGGAATACAAAGCAACATCACCACGATAAAACCGATGTTAGTAGTATCGTCGGCGAATGCTCCTCTGTTCGCATTGATGATGTGCGAAAGTAACAATGAAACGGGGGGGGGAAAAAAAACACAAAAAAAACATTGAAATTGATACACCAGAAGGCAGAAAATGAAAAGGGGGGAAAAGGTAATATTGCAGTAGTTGCTCCGATATTCCATCTACTGATATTCAAGTGAAACAGCACCAGAAGCCGATCGGCATAAACACTCAGAGATTGCATATCTGGGAAAAAGTCATTTTTCCATCAATGCTGCCTTTGCAAAGAAGCAGTATACCAAAGGTAAGAACAAGACCTGTTTCAACAAAGCATGCTTAAAATCAGTCCAAAGAACCAGAACAAAAACCGTCATTGTTTTCTCTTTTGTTGTCTTTCGGATATAACTTCAATGAAAGCTTTGCCAGGATTACTTGACATAGTAGGCACGTGGTTTCGTGTGCAGAGTGGCAACTAATTGATCAGCTTCTGCTACACTTTAAAATAAAGCGGCACCGGCCCTCTGTCGTGATGCAATGAGCTTTTTATATATTTGTTTTATATATTTTTTGCGCTGGAAGTGGTTGAAATGCATATCTGCAAGCGTGTTGAAAAGCGTGCAGTGCACAGCCTCGAGTCCATTCCGCATTGTCGGACATGCGCAGTGTCACGTTTCAGCAACGTCCGGCATGTCAAAAAACGTGCAGTGCACAGCCTCGAGTCCATTCCGCATTGTCGGACATGCGCAGTGTCGCGTTTCAGCAACTTCCGGCACCAAGCAAACTCATTGCTAAACGGCAGTGGCAGGACAGCCCTTTAAAGAAAGGAAAGGCAAATAGAGATGTACAGAAGACGGGGATGTCTTCAACTACGGCCTCATTCTGACGAGTTGCTTCTTCAATTTGGACTCCTTTGTGCCAAATGTTCCAAAGTTACGCGACTTCAGATTGGAAATTTCTGTTCTATTACTGTGGTAACTCATGTTGTTTTTTTTTTTTTCTGTCTTTTTTTCTTCAGTAATGTACATTTTCTAATTAAACAACATTTAATCGCGTTGATTCAAACAAGGGGTGGCCACATTATTTTTCGACCTTTGGTCTGTATATGATTAATATCGTGTGTGTGTGTGTATGTCTATGTGTGGTTAGAATGGCATTTCGCATTTTTGTTGGAAGTACAATTTCTTTAAATGCTGTTTTCCTCCATTTTGATGTTTAGAGACTAACCTTCAATAATGCAAGAGCATCCAGTTCCTATCACCAGTTCCTCTGCAAAGTGTAAAATCCAAGTAGAAAAATTCCAGGCAAAATAACAGCATAAACGATCACTTCTGCCGCATAAGTATACGATTTGTCAGCTTTCATTTAGATCAACAGCACTTGTGTCATATACAACATCGCTGTAAACCCCAGCTTCAAATTTGTTATTGTTTCCACCTTGGTCTGTTCTCAACCCCTTCCCTGCCAGAGTTTGTGCCGCTGGTTCGAATTCCTTCACCGAATTGTCACATACATGGTTAATTGTATTACTGTGTCTATTTATAAACGCACTGTAATGAATGGTGCGTCGACAAGACGAATTCCTATACACATTCTAATGTCACTGGCAAATAAATATTCTTGTAATCTTGTAAAAAGAAAAAAAAAGGAGGGGTGGGGGGGAGCCAGAAATATCCATTCGGAGAGGATATTGTTTGCTCTACATGAGAATGTGCAAAAGGTGTGAATTTACGCTGTGTCACGTGACATCAAACAATCCAATGGGAAGCAATCTTCCTATGACGTCATATAATGTCCTATCGGCAAGGAGAGGAGAGACTCAAAGAGAAAAGTCCGCGTATTAACCGGCGCCTTGTTTTCTGGTCAATATATATATATTTAAAAACACACACCCACTTACCTGATTTTACACTACAACAATCAGCTGCAGAACAAATTAATGAACATTTTGATACAAGTCAGTTTGTACAGTTCCTCTACAGTGGGTCTTCCTTAGTTTCAGTTCGACTAAGGGGAGGTGTGGGTGCGGCAATAACAAACAAAATCACCAACTTCAGCTACAGTCCCATAAAAAACCGGACCCAGTATTCTGGGGAAGTACTTATGAAATCGTCGCCTCCCTTAGTAAATACGCTTGACGAACATCGATTAAAGTTGGTACACTGAGGTGTGTTCACTGGGCTGCATGCTGTGTCAGCACAGACTCTGGAATAGCTAAGGGTTAAAGGTAGGCTGTGCCATACAACTCAAAAATCGACCTTAAAGTCGTAAGAGGCGAATACTTACTCTGGCTGAACTACCACACGGTTTCGGTCAGAACCAACTGCATGATCAATGTTTATTCCACAATTCTCACTGAAGCTTGACCAAAGTATATATTTATTCCACAATTCTCACTAAAACCTGACCCAAGTATACATTTATTCCACAACTGTCACTGAAACTTGACTCAAGCATATATCTCAAAAGTTACAAAGGGGCTATTGCACCACGGCGTGACTAACGCTTGTGAGGAGGATCGTCTGGCGATTGCTATTGGATCTCACCAACCCAGTGACCCACAGCAGATAATGTTTGACGTCACTTGTATTTGAACAATCAGCATTGGAATTGGCGTGAAAATTGTCGATGCAAATTTGACACTGTATGGTGACACGAGACGGAAGATATTTCGGTGTATACATTTTTATTTTTTATTTTTTTTAAATCTCTGTTTTCGATGACAATCTCAGCTGATTTACCTACATTTTATTTTCCACGACATTTTTCCGTACAACAAAACTTTTGATTTCCTTCTCTCTTATATAATGAGAGAGAGAGAGAGAGAGAGAGAGAGAGAGAGAGAGAGAGAGAGAGAGAGAGAGAGAGAGAGAGAGAGAGAGAGAGAGCTAATCAAAGTGGATGAACAGTTTGCCTCAACGCATTAATGTTGGGGGCGATATTGGCTGGTTCCGTTGAGAGAATTCATTCAGTGTTCAGAAGTAATCGTGCACTACACAAAGCGAGAACAGATAGCAGCTTTGTCACTCCAAGTGCCTAGAGACCCCAAAACAAACGGGAATGCTATCCTGCAATCACAAGATAAGACGGGCCGGACACCCACCTGACGGACCAGCACACAGACTGCCGTTTTCGACAGACCAGCACACACCGACTGCCGTTTTCGACAGACCAGGACACACTGACTGCCGTTTTCGACAGACCAGCACACACCGACTGCCGTTTTTGACAGACCTGGACATACTGACTGCCGTTTGCGACAGACCAGCACACACCGACTGCCATTTTCGACAGACCAGCACACACTGACTGCCGTTTGCGACAGACCAGCACACACCGACTGCCATTTTCGACAGACCAGCACACACCGACTGCCATTTTCGACAGACCAGCACACACCGACTGCCGCTCTCAGAGGCAAGAAAAAGAGCGCTAGACTGGCATGTCTTGTACAGACTGTGATATGAACACCAAGTGTTAAAAAACAGCACGAATAAAAAAATGACTCGAAAACTATCTCAACGAACGTTGCAAGTAACATGTGTTTTGCTAGAACACAAAATGAACTGGACATACATTGTCTGTGGTAGACTAATCGCCACATTAATTTGTTACTCACGTAGTGTTATTAAAACATGACTACACACATTAGTATCTCACCGTGTCCAAACTCCCCATAAACGCGGTGTCACAAGACATCCACAAGAATCTCCGCTTCCTACTTGAGACAAGTAAAAGCAGAGGTTTCCAAGCAAAACGACGTTTTCAAGCAAAACGATAACAGTAGAATCGTCCAATAACGCGAGAAACGACATCACAAATGTAGATTGCAAAAATGTACAACACCGTGCGAGACGTCCGTTCGTCGGTTTGTGCTCATGCCTTCGTACTTTTTTCTCTTCTGAATCCGATTTAAGAGAAAGAAAGAAAGGAGAAGAAACCATCAATTACTTCTTCGTGAAAGATGGAAATATAAATTTTATAAAGCACACGTGTAAACTTGTCAAAACTATAAAGCAAACGGGAATATCCCAGGAATCAAACGATAGCCCAGTTACATATATATTTTATTATTTATTTATTTATTTTGAACGTGTCAATGGGGACTAGGTAGGCAGAATGAAATATGACTGGCCGTTTCTACGGTACCCCAACGTGAACAGAATCCAACCGGTTTTCCTATTAAAAAATAAAACAAAAATGCCCTGAAATTGTTACAACAGGCTTTTGTTTGTTTTGTTTCAAAGATGTCCGGAAATGATTAGAACTTGACCCGATTTCTGAAAAGCTGCTCAGAAACGCAGTAAGCAGAAGCTAAGACAAACTGACCAGGACGACTCCACGTAGCGTAATATACTCACACCCCAGTGCCGACACACTGGTGACGTCACAGACAAAACCAATACTCCAAGAAACAACGATGAAGTGTGAAAGACAAAAAGGAAAGGAAACCGATGGATGACGAGGTACACTCACAAACGAATTAAACACGACGAACCAAAAACAACTAGGTGCAAGTGGGACAGGAAAACAAATCCGAGAGAAATCAACCAGCATATGTATTGAATTCATATTCGTTCCACAACCATAAGAAGACATTGAACTTTTTCGTACAAAGAATGCCGAGATTTGAAACTGTGACGAAGATGTGACGTAAACATGAAGCAATAATGACATAGCATTACGTATAGAGTCATCAAGTCGTTGTCTGGGAAACATTCACACTGAACAGCTTCTTTCCAACGGTGACATCCGTTCTGATAGACAGCTTGAAGTGGAAGTCACTTGGCTTTCATCAGACATGCACATCTACAACCCGATGACTGCCAGGGTGAAGTCTTCAGCTGCCTCGGTGTCACAAACACTGTCTGTCCTGCTTTACTCCAGGCGACGGGGTGAGGGGCCAGTGTCAGTAGCTAGTTAACCCCCTATATGTCTGGCCTGTCAACAGTAACAAGAACAACGTGGAATTGTGTGTATGTGTGTGTGCACGCGCGCGTGTGTGTATGTGTGTGTGTGTGTTGTGGGGGGGGGGGGGGGGGGGAGGAGTTGGAGGTGGAAGCAGTTACAACAAAAACACCGTGGATGGGAAAAGTATATATATAGGTAATCATGATAAAACTCTAAAAATGAGCTAGCCGCCACGAACAAAGCCGGACGAATTAAAATTATCAAAATAAAAGGTAGATGGCTGGCGGCAAAGTTGGCAGCAGGACAAACGGTGTCTGTGACAAGACATATGCCCTATGGATCTGTTCCCGCGCGATGCCGGTACTCACAGGTGGTGCGCGCTTGGAACAGACTGGTGAACTGTACACTAGATGGAGACCTACACACACTCTGTCTACATTCAACAACAACATAAATGAAATGCTGAGGGGAAAAAAAATTAAAAAATCACGGCAAGAGACATGAGTTATGTGGAACAACTGGCAGCGGATGTGAATTCTGATGCTTCCAACTATACAATCGGTACGTATAAAGAAACGGAAAAGGACAAGTCAAGTCAAAGTCGATTTGCAATGAACGATCATAGAAACATGTCAACAACATCAACAACACCACGCACGCTTCTCACGACACTGAGAAATTGTAACCTCCACCACATGTCGAGAGAGTAGACAAAGGAAGATTGAGACGTACAAGCGACCGATTAGGACAGACTGGCGTCAACAAAAGACCAATGAACACGGGAGGATTCAAACCTACCAACGGCTCTGTCAAAAGGTTCTGGGGGCAGGGAAGATTAAGACCTAGCGGCCCCCTTTCGAAATCAACAAGGAACAATAAACACGGAACCGAGCAACCGCTTAAGAGACGCTGATGTCGGCAAAAAAAGAAAGAAAAAGCAATGAGCAAAGATGAATTAAGACCCGCAACAGCGTAGTACAGATTGATGTCCAGCAAAGAGCGATGAAATGAGGGAAGATTCAGACAGGACTGTACAGAACAGATAGCAACACGGAGCAGAGAAGAAGAAGAAGAAGAAGAAGAAGAAGAAGAAGAAGAAGAAGAAGAAGAAGAAGAAGACGTAGTAGAACAGGTGGGAAGTCGTTGGTGCACCAGGGACGTTAGATGTGTACATGTCCCCGCCACACGGAACAAATGTCAACACATAACGAGAGGCCAAAAAGAACGGTGAACAAACGATGTACGATGAACCATAAACGCAGAATTGTTAGTTTCTAACGCATTTCTAAAAAGTATTCACACAAACGGGTGGAGACCCTGTCGTTTGGGTACGAAGGGGGGGGGGGCGGGGTGGAGGGGGGGGGAGGGGAACATAACAAATTGAGCAAATCAAAGTGAATATGTCCATACAATTGCTTAACTTCCGACATTCGATAAAATGAAACGCAATGGGGAAAGAAAGGCGAATTCAGTACATTTTGCCACAAAAGCCTTTATGTAACGGAAGCATTCAGTGTCCGCCCGTTTCAGCGATGGAAACCACGCGCACATCACGTGTCTAAACAGACCGATACTTGAACATACCTTGTACGTAGAAAAATGATTACGATTTGAATAAAAAAAACAAAAAAAACAAAAAACAGGCGAAAAGCCGTTCCAAATGACGTCTCATAAAGCAAACAAAACCACAAATCAGACGGCGTCGTTCGTTTTAAATCTGGGGAGTTAGTTCTGCTTTGACAGCCCTGTGCAGCTTCTGACACAGGCGTGACGAAAAGCGCCTGTTAAGGGCTATACAAAGCTTATGTCATGTACGTCACGGTTAGGGCAGCGTATGCAACACGAACAAGAGGTCGACAAAAGACACTCAAACTATCAAACTATCACTCGGGATCATTTTTACCCAAACCTCAATCATCCAGAGAGAGAGAGAGAGAGAGAGAGAGAGAGAGAGAGAGAGAGAGAGAGAGAGAGAGAGAGAGAGAGACGAGAGAGAGAGAGAGAAGAGAGAGAGAGAGAGAGAGAGTAAAAGGATGGGATCAAGTTTAAATACAAAGCAGTCAGTAATATTTGAATGTTGGTTTTCACAGACAAAAAACTTCAACAACGGAGCACTTTCTTGCAGAATTTTCCCCCGTTTGATACAACCATTACGTACATATTGAAACACAGTATATTGTTACGTGATAACATTAGCAGATCTTATTGCATTCCTCCCAGGACATTTGCACAGGTTCACTGTTCCCTTTGAGACCAATGGGGGAAAGGGCAAGACAATATCTGCACGTAATACATTTGATTTTAGCGCTAATCAGTTCAAAAAAATAAATCTGAAACAAGAATGACCGCTAGCATTCTAAAACAAGATCCAAACACATAAAAATCCTTATAATCCCCTTGACAAAGGGATCACCCCGAAAATTTGCAGATTGTGTGTCTGTGTCATAATAAATAATCATTCTTTTGACTCTTTTATGTGTTTGGAGCTAATCAGTCATTCCAAAATGCGTCGTTTTTATGCATTTCTAACTCTCCTAACACAGCTATTGTAGGGACACTCCGTCGGGTTAACATCAGAAACTGCACAGTCACACCAACAACATCCTTCACGGAAGCACAAACAATATGCAGTTCTGCCACATTTTGTCATTTAAATTCTAGTCTTTATTTATATTTATTTAAACGTTTTTCGTTTTTGTTTTTAGTGATCACTTACTGATGAAGACAAACCCAAGAGAACTGAATCACAAAATACAGATAAGAAGGAAAAAACAAAACAAAAAAGAAACGAGAAACTCCATTAAGTCTGCCTGCTACTCATCCTGGTCTGTGCAGGACGGAGGCGGGAAGTCCTCGGGAGCCTACAACCATTTCCACAAGTGCCACCGTATTATGTAATGTGTCACTACCCTCTGTGTCAAACACCAGTCTGTAGAAAGGACAAGACTAAGTGGGTCATCTGGTTGCAACCAATGCACCCTGACGAAGCCAGTTTAGAACTGGGTTCTATTCAATCATGGAATAGATTATTGGTTTCTCATCAACAAGGAAGAATTTTAGGAAGTGTGGGGAGCGGGGTAGGGCCAGATCTCAGATCAAGGGAGGGTAAATATTGGCTTGGGGAGGAGAAGGGGGGGGGGGGGGGGGGCGTTGGGGGGCGGGGGGAGGGCTCATTCGCCTGTACTTCAAAATTCAACCTTTTCCCTACTACCTAACCCACAGGTCAACGTCCAGTCAACACAGACAGGGTAAGGTAGCAACTCGCTGCACTTTACCCAGCGTCCACTAGCAGCGGTCTTCAGATCGTCCTCAGCCTGTCCCGAGACGAGGTGCTTACAACAAATTATCATCACTTGTATAATAATTCACTGTTCTTAACATCCTAGTTGCCGCCCAGTACGGACAGTTATGTTCTTATTGTCCTATTTCCCGCCCGGTATGGACAGTTATGTTCTTATTGTCCTATTTCCCCGCCCGGTATGGACAGTTATGTTCTTATTGTC
>OY757555.1:10136114-10156862 GCA_963584105.1 Alviniconcha strummeri | reverse complement strand
TCGCTGTTCTTGAAGATTAAAAGCATGGAACATTCTTAAATCCTTCTTTTTCTCTCTTTGTTTTTTTCGTTCTTCTTCGTCTTCTTCTTCTTCTTCTTCTTCTTCTTCTTCTTCTTCTTCTTCTTCTTCTTCTTCTTCTTCTTCTTCTTCTTCTTCTTTGTGTGTGTGTGTGTGTGTGTGTGTGTGTGTGTGTGTGTGTTGTGTGTGTGTGTGTGTGTGTGTGTGTGTGTGTGTTGTGTTGTTGTTGTTATTGTGTGTGTTTTTTTGTGTGTTTTTTTTTGGGGGGGGTTGTTTTTGGTGTTTTTGTTTGTTTTTTTTTGTTGGGGGGTGGGGTGGGGGTGTTGGTTTGTGTGTGTGTGTTCGATCGCTTTATTTTTATTTATTTTCTCTCTCTCCCCCCCCCCCCTCTGTCTGTCTCCCCCCCCCCCTGTCTGTCCCCCCCACCCCCCCATCTCTGTCTGTCTTCCACCCCCCACCCCACCCCCCACCTCGGGAAACCGGTTTTATTTTCTTCACCGTTTTGCAATGAGAGAAGCATTTCAGTGCTACTGACATAAAATATATTTCTAAGTAATTCTATGTTCTGGGCACGACACAAGTGTGAAGAACTCTATGGGGACAGAAAAGACGGAAAGTGGGAGGGAAGGAGAGAAGAGAGACAGAGGGAGAATTTTATCATCTCGGTGACTGATTCCGACGCTACATTTAAGACTGAACACAGGCATTGAAGACAATTTACCTATGTAACACACCGAACAGAGGAAAGGTGCAAAAGTCAAACATTCAGTAGACATTTAGTCATCTCTCTATCAAAGCAAAGCAAATTAACTACATTGTTCGTAAACATGCAGTTTTGATATACAAGTTATTGAAAATCGTTGCACACAGGCAGAATCGATCCTTTATTAGTTTCGGCCTGTAAAATTGGCATCAATGGAAAAGGAAATCTTGATTCTCTTGTATCCTCCCCCCCCCCACCCCCTCCCCTTGACAACACTTTTAGTTTTTACTCGTATCAGCAAAAAAAAAATACAAAAAAAAAACGAAACATAAAAACTAAGTCTTGGGGCTGTTCAACTGTTTTGTTTAGTCTAATCAAAGCTCCTTTCGGCGATGGCAATGCCGAATTAATTACCATCGTGAACTCACAGATTTCTTATGTGAATAGAGTCTAATTAGTGTCCCAAGACTTTGCTGGCTCCAGGCAGCTGTGGTCTTCAAGAGCATCCCCTTTTTTTAAGTGATATTTTCCCCACTTGAATGTAGACTTCATTTCTTTTTGTGCTCGGATGTTGTACTCTTCAAGAAACACAAGACTATTGTGCGTTTAAGAAACACAAGACTGTATTGTGCGTTTTTTGCTCTCAATTAGATGTTTTGTCTGGCACAAAAGAAACTCGAGGGGATTTTTGTCAGGTTACCTGTCCTGAGTTTTAGCATCGATGCTGTAGTTTTAAGTCATCAAAGACACCTTTATTGAAATGAGATATACAGCAAACAAAAAGCACAGGCTGCAGCACAGGGAGGAAAAAAACCGCCGTAGGCGTGTAGGAGGCGTCGATCCTGCTCAGGACTTTTATTAGACTGATTAGTTTCTTTTATGCTACTGAGAAGTTTTTAGTTCCCAGCAGTAAACCATTCTTTTGAAAGGGAAAAAAGAAGCTTGTCTGAGAGAGATTTGTTATCTTCTTTTTTTTTCTTTTTTTTCTCTCCAGTTGCCAGAGAAGTTTTTTTTGTTTTTGTTTTTTGTGCTCGGAGGATTTTTTTTTTTTTTGGAGGGGGGGGGGTTTCACGTTTTGCTTCGGCTGTTCACTAAACTGTCTTCAAGAATCACGCACAAGTGCCGTAACTATTTCGCTGATTACTTATTTTTTTGTGTTGTCGTTTTTTGTTTGTTTTTTGTTTTAATGGAATGACTATGTTTGTCTTTCAACTTTTAAAAAAAGAAGAAAAAAGAAAGGAAAAAAAGCCGATATTAACTTCTCTCTCTCTCTCTCTCTCTCTCTCTCTCTCTCTCTCTCTCTCTCTCTCTCTCTCTCTCTCTCTCTCTCTTGCGGGGGAGGGGGGGGGGGAACGTGTATTTGATTTTCTATCGTTTGAGTGTGAAACTTAAAAATGGTGACAAACGGATATCAATTTGGGTTCTTATCTTTTTATTGGATTTGTGTGTGTGTGTGTGTGTGTGTGTGTACGTGTGTGTGTGTGTGTGTGTACGTGTGTGCGCGCGCGCGCGTTATTTTTTGGGTTTGTGTGTGTGGTGTATGTATGCATTGCGTTTTTGTGTGTGATGTATGTGTGGATTGTGTCGTTATGTGTAGTGTATATGTGCTTTGTGTGTGGTGTATGCGTGCATTGTGTCTTTGTGGGGGGGTGGGGTGTATGTGTGCATTGTGTGTGTGTGTGTGTGTGTGTGTGTGTGTGTGCGTGTGTGTACGCGCGCGCGTGTGACTTCTTTGCTGCCTGTTCTTATTGCTCAGGTGGTAAGGTAAATGTAGATTATCAAACCGCCAACCCCTTCTAAACAAGACGACAAAACTGTGAATCACGACCAATCTAATGGACATAGTGAATCACTGGCCTCGCTCATTCTAATCGTCACGGTCAGGTTCTCTTAGTTAGACACGGACTTTAACCATTCTAACCGTTGCGGTCAACCACCATCAATAGATCATAGACCTCACTCACTCTGTCACGGTGAAGCTCTGTTAATGAATCATAGACCTCACTGACTCTGACACGGTGAAGCTCTGTTAATGAATCATAGAACTCACTCATTCTGTCACGGTGAAGCTCTGTTAATGAATCATAGAACTCACTCATTCTGTCACGGTGAAACTTTGTTAATGAATCATAGACCTCACTCATTCTGTCACGGTGAAGCTCTGTTAATGAATCATAAACCTCATTCTGTCACGGTGAAGCTCTGTTAATGAATCATAGAACTCACTCATTCTGTCACGGTGAAACTTTGTTAATGAATCATAGACCTCACTCATTCTGTCACGGTGAAGCTCTGTTAATGAATCATAGACCTCACTCATTCTATCACGGTGAAACTATGTTAATGAATCATAAACCTCATTCTGTCACGGTGAAGCTCTGTTAATGAATCATAGACCTCACTTAATCTGTCACGGTGAAGCTCCTCTGTTAATGAATCATAGACCTCACTTAATCTGTCACGGTGAAGCTCTGTTAATGAATCATAGACCTCGCTCATTCTGTCACGGTGAAGCTCTGTTAATGAATCACAGACCTCACTCATTCTGTCACGGTGAAGCTCTGTTAATCAGTTATAGATCTCACTCACTCTGTCACGGTGAAGCTCTGTTAATCAGTCATAGATCTCACTCACTCTGTCACGGTGAAGCTCTGTTAATCAGTCATAGACCTCACTCACTCTGTCACGGCGAAGCTCTGTTACGTTAATGAATCATAGACCTCACTCACTCTGTCACGGTGAAGCTCTGTTAAAGAATCGTAGACCTCACTCAATCTAACCGTCACGGTGCAGCTCTATTAATGAATCGTAGACCTCACTCAATCTAACCGTCACGATCAAGCTCTGTTAAAGAATCATAGACCTCACTCATTCTGTCACTCATTCTGTGTATCGCGGTCAGCATCTGTTAGATATATGGATGTTATGCATATATAGCCTGTTATATTATACAGCCGGCATGGTCACCCTATGGGAAATTAATCGTCATCTTGCCGATTCCAGTCTGGGTCAGATCTCGAAACGACATTTAAGTGTGGAACTCTCCGAAACGAAATTTTAGCGTGGAATTCTCCGGAACGAAATTTATGTGTGGAATTCTCTGAAACGAAATTTTAGTGTGGAATTCTCCGGAACGAAATTTAAGTGGGGAATTCTCCGAAACAAAATTTTAGTGTGGAATTCTCCGGAACGAAATTTATGTGTGAAATTCTCCGAACCGACATTTAAGTGTGGAATTCTCTGAAACGAAATTTTATTGTGGAATTCTCTGAACGAAATTTATGTATAGAATTATCCGGAACGAAATTTAAGTGTGGAATTCTTCGAAACGAAATTTATGTGTGGAATTCTGCGAAACGAAATTTATGTGTGGAATTCTGCGAAACGAAATTTTAGTGTGGAATTCTCTGAAACGAAATTTTAGTGTGGAATTCTCTGGAACGAAATTTATGTATAGAATTATCCGGAACGAAATTTAAGTGTGGAATTCTCCGAAACAAAATTGTAGTGTGGAATTCTCTGAAACGAAATTTTAGTGTGGAATTCTTCGAAACGAAACTTTAGTGTGGAATTAGAATGTAAGTCCTTCTTGCTCTTCTTTTCTTCTCTGTGCGGTGTTTACGATTATTTTTGAGGTTCTGTGTACATATTATTCATGACCTTGTGCAGCGCAGTGTGTAAAACTGTAAAGGGCAGTGTGTAAAACTGTAAAGGGCAGTGTGTAAAACCCTTGTCGGTGAGATGCCACGTTATAGAAATGACGGTTAGTATAATTATTATTAATTTCAGTTGCTGTGGTGCTTGGCCAGTGCACCGTCCTTTCTGACTGATCTCTCCTTGTTCTGCTGACTCTCTGTTTCACAATCGTTCTCACTCTTGTTTCAGAATCCCTACTTCGTTGTCGTCTTCGTCATCATCCCTTTCATCATCTTTGTCATCACTGAAGAGTCATTTCGGTTTTGACGCTCATTCATTGGTTGTGTGTGTGTGTGTGTGTATGTGTGTGTGTGTGTGTGCGCGCGCGCGTGAGTGTACGCGTGCATGTATGTATGTGCGTGTGTGTGTGTGTCCGAGCGTGCGTGCGTTCGTGCGTGCGTGTGTGTGTGTGAATTAACACTCCAATCAGACATGGTGTCCCAGTGCCTACCTTCATATCCACACCAGAGCAAACACACGTGGACACGAGCTCTGGAAGTGTTCCCACTGTGCGTGTGTGTGTGTGTGTGTGTGTGTGTGTGTGTGTGTGTGTGTGTGTGTGTGTGTGTGTGTGTGTGTGTGTGTGTGTGTGTGTGCTTGAGACTTTCAACACCAGATCAGACATGTTGTACCTGTGCTCTGGAAGCGTTCCCACCGTGTGTGTGTGTGTGTATGTGTGTTTCAGATTTTCAACACCAGATCAGACATGCTGTACCTGTGCTGTGGAAGTGTTCCCACCGTGTGTGTGTGTGTGTGTATATATATATATATATGTGTGTGTGTATGTGTGTTTCAGATTTTCAACACGAAGTCGGACATGCTGATCCACTGCCAGCAGATCCACAAGCAAGATCCCAAGCCCTACAAGTGTCCCACCTGCTCCAAGTGCTTCGCCAACTCGTCTTATCTCTCGCAGCACGCCCGCATTCACTCTGGAATCAAACCCTACAAGTGTGAGATTTGTGAGCGCAAATTCACCCAGGTAAGTCCTGCTGTGTGTGGACCGTGTAGTGGAACTTTACATATATTATAGTTTCTGCCATAGTTAGGCTGTTAATCTGAATGAGATCGTTTTATGAATTTTCTTGCTAAACTTTTTTGGGGGGGTTGGGGGGGGGGTATCACTTTCAACTCTGTTGATTGTTCGTGTTAAGGTGAGGGATGTAGTTTTGTGACGTTTCATGCTTTTTTATGATTATAATGATATGCATTGTTTAAACTTAACTTGTAGGCATACTGTTAATGATGCAGTCACCTTTTACCATGCCCAAGAGTCACTGAGACTGCAGTAGAGTTACAGGAGGTTAAGATACGGGTAGATCCAAACTCCAAGCACTGGTTTACGGCATCCCACCTCTTTTTGGAGGCTGAGGTGCCGGAAAGCGATGCAGGGAGTGCGGGGTAGATCCGGACACACAAGCTAACTGCAGCTTGCCTGGTATGTGTGTGCGCAAGGACTGATCTGTTGTAGGATCGGCCACATCCACCCCGTCCTCCTCCTCTTTTCCTGCATCCAAGCTTGCATTGGGCCTTGGGAGGTGACTGCAACTTTAACAACAAAAAAATCAACCGTTTTGTTACATGATTGATGTACGATTTAACAACATCGATTGAATTCGTCATTGTGTACTTCATCACTCTGAGACTGTTCACAATAGGATGCGTCTTCTTTCATTCACTTTGCGCAAAAAGTGGTTGAAATTTGTCAGAGGACGTTCTTCAGTATCTCATTACTTTTGACAGCTAGCTGATTGGTCTTGATTTATTAGCAATGCTTCATTGTCTGTGTGTTGGTTTTCTTAAAGTTGTCTTTGTTTTGTTTTCCCCCATAGAAAGCTTTGGGTTTCGACTCGTATGGAAAAACGAGTTTTTCGCGGAGCCTGTGGAAACTACGTCTCTTAAACATTGTATGACAATGTAAGATCCAATAAGCTTCACGTTCCGGTATCGGTTTCGGTGTCCTTGGCTTTCATTGTTCAAGGTCACAGAGGATCGGAAAGCTTATGTTGCAGGTTGTCTTATATTTTGGTACGTTCTGGTGAAACTTTGTATGCTGTTGCGTGCATCGACATGAACGTGCACGCGGCTCTTTTCCTGCGCTCAGTGTGTAAGTAAGGACAATGAAGCACGCGTTTTGAGACTGAAGATGCACGTCACTATTAGCTTTTGAGAAACTGCTGAAATGAGATATTTCAACCGTACATTGCACAATCATTTCTACCGCTGCGGTCTGCTTTCGCATGGCAGGGTTCTTGACTTTGGTCGAGTTTTAAAGTCACAGCAGTCTCGGGAGGAGTTGTGATTTGAATTTGGCAAGTGCCTGTCCAGTCGAACTGCACGGACGGTCGCGATCATGGTGCACAACAATGCTTACGGCAACTTTAACCTGTCCAGAAGTGCAGTAAACGACGTTTTTCCGGCCGTGACAAAACGCCCTGGTTTTGGGGTGAGAGCTTTCAAACTGTGCATGCTGATGATTGGAATCGCTGTTGAATTTACCGGTTCCTGCCGCTGCTGGTGACCTTGGTTCCGTTACACAGTCACATAATTTGAAGTCAAGGAATTGTTTTCTGTTTCGAATATGAGTCGACGCGGCCCTTACGCCTCTTGTTTGTAGCCTATAATTTATAGTCGTGCGTTTTTGTGCGTGTACAGTGTAATAGCCGATTTTCGTTTTTGTGTGTGTCCCTCCCAGACCTTGGGTTCCGTTTTGTTGTATTTATCGGCCGTTAGCGTTTCTGGGGGAACAGCCTAAACGTACATGAAGTAGTGCAGTTCGTTCTGCTTCTAGTTTGTTAGTTCCAACTTGTCCTTCGTCATTTAATTTCTCTTTGCCAACGCTTTAAAAACATTAAATGAAAAAGTTTCATGACGAAATTGCAAAAAAATAAACGTAAATCTGCAAAGTAAAGGCAAATTGCATTTTGGACGTTAAAAATCGCGAACGTTAAACGTTGGACGTAAAGCATCCCACCGTATGATACTTATAGCGCTCATTCGTAGACGCAGATTTCTTCCTCCTCCTCTTCTTCTTCTTCTTCCTCTTCTTCTTCTTCTTCTTCTTACTATTATTATTATTATTATTAATATTATTATTATTATCAGCGTTGTTTTTCTTTCGTGGATTTTTTTTTATTTCTTCTTCTTCTTTTTTCTTCTTTCTTTCTTTCTTTCTTACTTTCTTTCTTCTTCATTTTCATTTAGTTCTTGGTCGTATTTTATTTATGAGTCGTTTATCCTGTGACCGGTTTTCTTTTTCCTCACTGGTTTTGCTTTCTTGGTGTCTTTATCAGCTTTTGACGGGAATCAGGGTTCGAGCCTCGTGTAGGCAGACACAATGAGCTGCTCCTTTCCAGCGGCTTAACCCCGACCTTCCACAGCCGTGGTCAGTTTCTAGCTAGATTTCCATCACAGACCAGAAGCAGACTTTAAAATTGGGTCGGTAGTGTAACGTCGTATGGGATCGGTTTTACCTCAGCCTGGCTGTTTTGACCAAATTACATGGACACGATGGAAGATTGGAAGTGTTAAACAATTGTGAACTTAATGTCGTTGTTTCATTCGCCCTAATACTGGTTACTGGGTGTAAAAAAAAGAAAGAAAACGTTTTCTCTCTACCGCTAGCCCTTTCCCTCTCTCCCTCTCTCTCTTACCTCTCTTACCCCTGTCTCCTCTCCCCCTCCACCCCCACCTCTCTCTCTCTTCCCTTCTCTCTTATCCATATCTCCTCTCTTCCCCCCTCTCTCTTATCCCTGCACCCCCCTCTCTCTCCCCCCTCTCTCTTATTCCTGTCGCCCCCACCTCTCTCTCTCTCTCCCTCCCTCCTCTATCTCCCCCTCTCTCCCCTATCTCCCCCCTCTCTCTCCCTCCATTCGTCCCGCCCCCCCCCCCTTTTCCTCCTTCCCTTCCCGCTCTCTCTCTGTCTCTCCCCCTCCCCATCCCCACTCTCTCTGTTGTACGAGAAGGGAAGAGGGCAGAAAGAAAGCAGACTAACGATGCCTGACGTCAGTATGTCTACATTTCACTTCATGTGATGGGTATTAATTTGTCTCCAGTCCATGGCTAGCTAAGGTCCTTGTCACACGGTACACAATGCTGATATTAATAACTCGAGAGAATCAGGGAAAAACAACAATGCTGTAGGATTTGTTCCACGTATTATCTTGTCTTGTTTGTTGGGTTTCTTTTTTCTTTCCCCCCCCCCCCCCCCCCCCCCATTTTTATTTTTATTCTTCTTTTTTTTCTTTTTTTTTTCTTTTCTTTCCTCTTTTTTTTATATTTTTATTAATGTTTGCATTACTGTTAGGAACCCATTCTTTTTCAGCATACTGAGTTGTGTCCTTTTGTTGTGTGTATCATTTTGCTTCTGTTTGACAATCGTTTCAGCAGTAGAATCTTGTATTTGCTTCATGACCTAGAGTATCCAGTTAATGTAGGTATGTGGTATATCGTCGTTTTTTGTTTTTGTTTTTGTTTTTTTGTTGTTGTTTTTCAGGAAGAACGTATTAATTTTACTGTAAACGGGTGGTATGCTCTGACAGAATAACGATGTTTGTTGAGTAAAATTTCCATCGGTTGTATTAATTCGATTGTGAGAAAAAGGCACGGGCTGCGGACACAGACATCGGTGTTTCATCTTGCTTTTGCGCTGGTCGCGAGTAATGCGCATTATTTCGCGCTGCAAATTTTCTTGGGCAAACTGGGTCACAAACAGATGTCTTCGGTATCAACAGCCCCTGCTTTTTTTCTTGCTTTTTCTTTTTCTTTTTTCTTTGTTCTACGATCGTTTCTTGCGTTTTGTTACTGCAGCAACAATGTTTAAAATGTTTGATTGTGACCGAAAGTTGGGTAAGGTGTGACCGTGTTGTTAGGGAAATGAATAAACACGCTTGCCCTCAGCCAGCTGGCATTCCATTTCCCTCGCGCATTTTGAGAATGCTCTGCGCAATCCAGGGCTCTGCTGGTGTTGCCAGTATGCAGGTGACGTAAAATAAAATTTAAAAAGAAGAAGCCCAACTCTTTCGAGAACGACAAAGGAAGGACTGTCTACTGGTGCGCGGTTGTACTGCTGCCGTCTAATGAATATTCACTGTTATAATCACTACCTCCATAGTGTTGGCTTCTGCGCTACGTGGCTGGCCAAGGTAGGAAAGGTTGCCGGTCCAAACGTTGCACTGACGCCAGTTTGTGTGGGACGGTGCGTGTTGCCGGTCCAAACGTTGCACTGTCGCCAGTTTGTGTTGGACGGTGCGTGTTGCCGGTCCAAACGTTGCACTGACGCCAGTTGGTGTGGGACGGTGCGTGTTGCCGGTCCAAACGTTGCACTGACGCCAGTTTGTGTTGGACGGTGTGTGTTGCCGGTCCAAACGTTGCACTGACGCTAGTTGGTGTGGGACGGTTGGTGTTGCCAGTCCAAACGTTGCACTGACGCCAGTTGGTGTGGGACGGTTGGTGTTGCCGGTCCAATCGTTGCACTGACGCCAGTTGGTGTGGGACGGTTGGTGTTGCCGGTCCAATCGTTGCACTGACGCCAGTTGGTGTGGGACGGTGCGTGCTCATCGCCTTGCCCTCGCGTTCAGTAGGCCTCCCTAATTCCCACAGACGCGGTCACACGCTACCCAGATGCCTTGTTTCATGTATTCACCATTTGCCACTGTTTTTCTCTGCCAGCTGACGATATTGAAGCAGCATATTCGAATACATACAAAAGAAAAGCCGTACTTGTGCACACATCTTGGCTGCGGCAAAGCCTTCACTCAGGTCTCTCGTTCTCTCCCTCTCTCTCTCACCTTTCGCACTCTCTTCGCTCTCATCAGTACCTTCTCAGTCACTTCATGTTCTTTGTCCTTTTGCCTCTCTCTCTCTGACCATTTGTTGTTGGGTTTTTTACATGTTTCAGAAACTTTTGTGAATGTGATTGAGAATTGTTTGACCAATTTGGTTTACCAACACTATCATGTAGCGGTCATGTTGAAAAAGAAGAAAGAAAAGAAAAAAGAGAAGAAAAAAAAGAGGAAAGAGTCACTGTTTTGATCAGTGCAGGTGCGTTATAATAGTCGGTAACCAGTAAACATTCGCTGTCTATCGTATCAGATTCAGTGATCAGCGTAAAGTATTGAATTACCCCACAGTCTAGCATGCAAGGATTTCATTCCCGTGTCAAAGGTCCGTTAGTTATGGTAAAGAAGCAGAAAATACCAGATTTCTTTCACGCATTCACCCTGTAAATGGGAAAGGGGTTGCAAACTGTAAATCTGTTATAACGTCAAGAGTTCGTTAGACTGGAAGGCAGAAAACTTGAAGCTTAGTTGTCTCATGACATCAGAAACGTTGGGGTTAACGAGACATTTTGTCATAAACCATTTTGTAATTACAAAATCAACGAAAGAGCAAAATAAGGAAATAATTTTGTAAATGAATTTAACTGAAATTTCAGACTCCAAATTTCCATCAGTCAAAACTGAACTTTAAGTGCCTTTTTTTCTTTTTGGTGATGACGCATTGAGAATGACGTCACGACACGTTGTGTGTCTGTTGTAGCTGTCCCAGCTCCAGCAACATACGCGAACGCACACGAACGAACGGCCGTTCCACTGCATGTATCTGGGATGCGGAAAGTCGTTCACTCAGGTCTTAACACATTTTCTACTTTTTGGGGGGTGTAGTGCAATTCCAGTGCCAGTTACATAAAAGTCGATTTTGTTAGATTTTGGACAGTATATGCCATCTGGAAGTAGAATTGAGGATTAACGTCAGATGTGAAAATAGATTTTATTACAACTCTGACGGAAGTAGATTATGCATGAGTAGATTTTTTTTTAGATCGAAATTGTGCTTGAAAAGACATTCTTAATTTGTATAAAATCGTTCGAAATTCGCTTTTGAAATATGTAGGTGAAATATTTATTTGTTAAAACAATTCTTCAGTGATTATTTGTGATACTTGGTACTATGGAGAAGTATCGTATTTTTTGTGTGTAGAGCAACCAATGTGCATAAGTATCAGTACGAGAAAAGTAGAAGTAATTGTTTTACATCTTTTGGAAATTTATAAACTGACGTAAAGAAGGGAGTAAATTTGTAGAAATACTATTGGGAATGTGGCTACTATGAGAATAAATACTGAACTTAGGGCATGACATGATTGGTTCGTGGCCGTGTGTGCGAGTTTTTAGCGTGTCTGTGCGGAGTAGACGTAATAAACTGCAATACGTTTGTTTAGCATTGGTCGGGCCCTGAGTGCACAGTGTTTGTGTGTGTTTTAGTTATCGACACTGAAACAACATGTACGAACACACACGAACGAGAGACCGTACCGATGTATGCACCTTGGATGTGATAAAGCTTTTACACAGGTGCTGCACTTTTTTTTGTGGACTTCAATCATATACACGGCTCTCTGCCTTTCTTTCCTCCCTTTTTCTTTCTTTCTTTTCTGTTATTTTTTTGTTTTGTTTTTTGTTATTTTTCATATTTCTCTGCCAGCCTGCCTGCCTGTCTGTCTGTCTGCCAGCCTCTCTTTCTCCCTCTCTCTCTCTCTCTCTCTCTCTCTCTCTCTCTCTCTCTCTCTCTCTCTCTCTCTCTCACACACACACACACACACACACACACAAACACACATATACACACTTACGTGTACACACTCACATATAAACACACACACACACACACACACACACACACACACACACACACGCAAACACGTACATACACACTCGCACGCACGCACGCACGCACGCACACACACACACACACACACACACACACACACATACACACACAACCATGTACATACAAACACGCACACACACATACACACACACACACACACACACACACACACACACACACACACACACACACGTACACACACACACACACACACACACGCACACACGCACGCACGCACGCACGCACACACACACACACACATACACACACACACACACACACACACACACACACAATGTAGACTTGATAAGTGGTCTACCCCATGTCATATCAGCCGTATATCATTTAACGCAGTGTGGGAATCTACCTGTTTGTCACTTCTCGTCCATTGCTCTACTTTCCATTTTGTGACACTGATGTCCAATATTTCATTTACTATTTTTCTAGGTGTTATTCGGATCACGTTTTCACTTTTTTCCATTGAAGTATTAGTGTGGTCTTCGGGAACTATCATAACTATTCTTGATATAGATGTTTCCCGTGTATCTAATGGTTTCCGTGTGTGGCGATGAATGTAAATACAACCACTGCCATTCTCTGGAATACAAGTTTGAATTTTAATATTAAAGGTAAAAAGAAGCTTTCTCTTTTTTTATTAAAAGAGCGACTCTGGGGTGGATCAAAACTGAAGATCCGTTGCAACCACACAATGCTAATTATACCCTCTTCATTGCCTCAATCTGCTACATCATCGTTCGGACATAATATAGCCTATTTTCATCAATTTGGAACATTTTATGTAACATTCTCATCTACATTTTATATATTATATACCTTTCTCGACCCACATTGTAGTATTGTAAAAATTGGATAGATGTTAAATTTTGTGTAACCCACGAGGATATATGCAGCCTCTGATTGTTGGTGTTTTCAGGACCAATTGCGACGTCCTTTTTATTGATATTGTGCCTTGTTCCTCTCACGCAGCTGACCATCTTACAGCAGCACATCCGAATTCACACAAAGGAAAGGCCCTATCACTGCCTTCACTTGGGATGCGGAAAGTCCTTTACTCAGGTCTCTGGTGGCTCTTCGCACGTTACTGCAATGTCATTTCATGGCCGTATAATCATTTTCCACTACTTGAAACTAGTCATGAAAATTAAATACGGTTAGGGAGGTAGCTATTACCCTAGCAGTTTCAGATTTTTCACGTCATGAAAATGAAATACGGTTAGGGAGGTAGCTATTACCCTAGCAGTTTCTGATTTTTCACGTCATGAAAATGAAATACGGTTAGGGAGGTAGCTATTACCCTAGCAGTTTCTGATTTTTCAAGTCATGAAAATTAAATACTGTTGGGTAGGTAGCTATTACCCTAGCAGTTTCTGATTTTTTGACGTCATAAAAATTAAATACGGTTAGGGAGGTAGCTATTACCCTAGCAGTTTCTGATTTTTCGCGTCATGAAAATGAAATACGGTTAGGGAGGTAGCTATTACCATAGCAGTTTCAGATTTTTTGACGTCATGAAAATTAAATACGGTTAGGGAAGTAGCTATACCCTAGCAGTTTCAGATTTTTCACGTCATGAAAATTTAATACAGGTAGGGTGGTAGCTATTACCGTAGCAGTTTCAGATTTTTTGACGTCATGAAAATGAAATACGGTTAGGGAGGTAGCTATTACCGTAGCAGTTTCAGATTTTTTGACGTCATGAAAATGAAATACGGTTAGGGAGGTAGCTATTACTCTAGCAGTTTCTGATTTTTCACGTTATTAAAATCAAATACGGTTGAGGGTGGTAATTGCTATAGCAGTTTTTGATTTTTTTTCACTCGAAGTTTGGTGCGTTGTTTTTTAACGCCTACTGTAGTCAACTTCCAGCATTTGATAGCGTGTCTCGAAAGAAAAGTACGGTTACGGTCATTACGTCACAGGCTAGGATGGTTACCACAACTGCCTCGTATTTATCTTTACGCGTGTGTGGCTTGTCTTTGGTAGGCAGTTCAATTCCTAAACTTGGCGAGCAGTCATGAAAATCAAGTGCAGAGGTGGTGACTTCAAACATTGGGACGAAGGCTTCGAAAAAGCTTAAATGATTGTCACTTACGCAGTCATAAAGCTTACTTGCAAACTTAAAATAGAAATCACTTCAGAGGCAAGAAAAGGATAAAAGACGCCAAAAAACAAAACAGAGGAGAAAAGGAGAGGGAACAAAACAACAACAAGAAAAAAAGGAAAAAAAACAAACAAACAAAAACGACCAAGTTGTTGACTTTTTATTAAAGAATGTGAGGAGCTGGCACAGGACAGCAGTAAAAGGTTACAAAGTATCTGTTGCCAGAGGCCAAGCGAAGCACTTCAGTCGATTTTTACATTCCATTAGCCACGATACTCCTAAAATGTCATTCATGTCGTAGACTTTTGTTCGAAGTAAACTGATACACGTTGTAACGACTTGGTACGGACTGTGAAATGTTTCTGTCAAACAAAGGCTACCGTTTGGAAACGCTCCTCTGTGCTAAATGTTATTGTATCGCTCGATCACTGGAATATTGTCTAAGTGATGAATGTTAAGATTACTATTAAGCAAAATCGATGATTAGAAGTTGGTGTTCCGTGCCCGAGTTACTGTGAAAGAAAATGAATTGTTCAACAAAGCGGTCTTGTATTGTGACTTTTAGATTGCTTTCAAACAAACATAAATGTCAGGAAACGGTCGTCTGTGGCAAACCTAGATCAATCATTTGGAAAGCGTCACTGGCGGTAAACACTAAGATATCCATGAAACTCAGAGGAAACTGCTGTGATGAAAGTTAAGGAGAAACAACATCATCTTTCGGAAATGATATTCTCTGATAAATTTTAGAAAGGTAAACGATCGTTAGAAAACATTCCAACGGTGACTACTTAGGTCGCTGTAAAACAGCAGGAAACATTTGTTTTGTGGTAGGCAGATTTAATATGCTTCAACTATGTTATGACGTAAATAATGAAATAATCTTGTTATGAATTCTAAAAGTGTTTCGCGATTTTCATTAAAATTGTCATGATGTTGGCTAGACATTTACTGTCATGATTTATGCGTTCTGATGACGCAACCGTCCTGTGTCATTTGTATTTAAATTCTGTTGTTCCGAATACGAATATAATTACAAAATATACTTTTCTAGAAGATTTTATCAGATGAGTTTTGTTTTTATGGAGGTAAATTAGGTTAACAGGGAAATTAGCTAGAATGTGACCCACATCTACAGTAAAACTTGCTCTAAAGAGAGTCCAAGAAAATCAACTTTATTTTTGAATTCGATTGTGTGTGGGTTTTTGTTTGTTTGTTTTTTGTTTTTTGTTTTTTTGTTTTTTTGTCTTTGGTACATCACTTAAAAAGGTGTGATCGAAAAAAGAAAGAAATGATCCAGATAAAGTATGCAATTGACAGCTTCAGTTTTATAATGATGATTAGGTAGGTATGGTATTTGTAAACTTTGTTGTATAGCGGTATATAGGTAGGTATAGTGTTTGTAAACCTTGATGTGTAGTGGCATATAGGTAGGTAGTGTTTGTAAACCTTGTTGGACACGAGTGTAGCAACTTTGTGTATCTCCTTTTGTTTCCTGGCAGTTGGCTCATCTGAGAGCGCACGTGCGAATACACACGAACGAAAAACCCTACACTTGTTTGCACGAGGGCTGCGGCAAGGCTTTCACTCAGGTCTCTGTCTGTTGTGCTTATTTTTCGAGGCTTTGTCGAGTTTGCTAATTGAAAAGAGTTACTCCTGATCACTGTGTGTGTTAATTGTGCTCCACTCTTCTTAAAACACTGATTGCTTTTGATAGGAGAATAGGGGAAAGAATGCCAACTATGTTTACAAACACTTTTGGCTGATTCTTTGTCAGTCGTCTTAGCATGTCAGCGTGAACACTTTCCCAACAGTTGTATGTACCCAGTTATTGTCCACCCATAGAAAATAATGTGTTAAAAGACTGATGAAGACGAGGAAAACATTTTTTATTTTTTTATTTTTTTAGAACTATTGAGAGACAGATTTATGTCAAGTCTTTGAGAATAGTAAAATTGATGTGACTTTTTTTAAATTCTGAGAATTGCGTGAATTCAAACGCAGTGAAGTATGGGGATGGCGGCTATGGTTAACTTCAGCGTAGTACTTAAAGTGTGTTCTGTTGACCACAAACAACTGCTTTAAAGATGAATGAATAGCTGTTGCTAGGGCAAAGTACACGTGAAATAAAGTCATGGTAGCGTAGTCAAACATTTTGTCGATGTCTACGAAATGCTGCAGCTTGATGCATGCTACAATTTGTAGTGTTGGTAAACAGGGTTGGTGAGAAAGCTAACGTCTGTTTTTGTTGTCTTTTCTTTCTAGCTAACGCAGCTCAAGCAGCATGTACGAATTCATACCCACGAGAAACCGTATCATTGTACACACGATGGGTGCGGCAAGAGTTTTACTCAGGTGTCTATCTCTCAATCACACTGTCCTGTGTCTTTTTTGTTCGTCCATCTCTCCATGGCTTTCGCTCCTCGGGTAGCTCATATACGCTAACTTGACCCCCGGTCGTATGACTCGCCCAACACTGATGGAGAACTGTAGTGAGTTGTGAATCTGAGTGCAGTCTCTCAGAAATTACAGAAATTTTGTCTTTGAACACACTAGTGTTGTTTTTGTTTTGTTTTGTTTAGCTTTTGACGAGTCATCGTGATTCAATCATAGATTCACAAACAAAATATGTTTCTCGTTACCATGCCTTGTGCGTTGTAAAACTGAGATTTACTTGAAGATGAGTATTTTATTTTTATAGTAATTCCTTTGTATGCAACTAGTCGTGGCGCGAGTTGAATAGATAAATTATTTTAAATGCAAATTTTGTGGGGAAAACAACAGAATGGAGTACTTCATAAGATATGTGTATTGTTCTCTAAATTAATTTCCATAAGATTTAATGCCATTCGTTTAAAAAAGAAAAAGATATATTTGCCATTCGTTTAATATAAAAAAAATCGTGAGGTGGTAGATCAATCAGTGTAATGGCTCTTTAGTATATCTTTGCCTAAGCAAATATTAAGGAGACACATTCTTATTCGTTTTTAAAACGTTTTTAAAAACTATGAAGTCAGTAGTGTTACGAGTTTGTTTTTTGTTTTTGTTTTTTAAGAAAACGATTTTGCAAATCTTACTGTCGCTTTGAATAAAATATTGCCATGTTCTTTGTATTCTGTGTATATTTTTACAAGTAAAATGTCCACGAGACATTCTAGTGTTTGAACAAGAAGTTGGCAGTAGAGATTACTTTAGTTGTCAGCTGTCAGCGGAGATTGTCACGGTCTCGAGCTGTCAGCGGAGATTGTCACGGTCTCCAGCTGTCCGCGGAGGTTGTCACGGTCTCCAGTTGTCAGTGGAGATTGTCACGGTCTCCAGCTGTCAGCGGAGATTGTCACAGTCTCCAACTGTCAGCGGAGGTTGTCACGGTCTCCAGTTGTCAGCTGTGATTGCCACGGTCTCCAGCTGTCAGCGGAGGTTGTCACGGTCTCCAGTTGTCAGCTGAAATTGTCACGGTCTCTAGCTGTCAGCCGAGATCCGTTGTCAATGGGGATTGTCATAGTCTCCAGCTGTCAGCGGAGATCCGTTGTCAGCGGAGATTGTCATAGTCTCCAGTTGTTAGCGGAGATTGTCAGGGTCTCCAGCTTTTAGCGGAGATTGTCACGGTCTCCAGCAGTGTTGGCGTGTACGGCAGAGGACAGGTAGCGGCTAATGTCATGTGTTATCTCTTGTAGCTGTCCCAGTTACAGCAGCACGTGCGCACACACACCAACGAGCGCCCCTACCACTGCTTGCATCAGGGCTGTGGCGAAGCCTTTATTCAGGTCTCTATGTTACTACTGCAACCTTTCTTTTGAGGAACAGTGTAGTTCTTCTCTCCATCTAAACTTTACTCAGGTCTCTTATATTACTACTGCAACGTTTATTTTGAGGAAGAGTGTAGTTCTTCTCTCCATCTAAACTACCCCAACCCACGACTTGTTTGATTTTTATTTTATTTTATATATATATATTTTATTTTATTTTATTTTCTCCTGAGATGATGTCCTTTCGGTTTTATTTTTGAAGAACCTTTTCTCGAGAGTTTGATTTTGCAACATACCGTTTCCAAATGACTATTCCCGTCCACTTCGTTAGCTAAGTAATAAGCAATAAGCAACAACAACAAAAATCAAGCAAACAATAAAGAGATTCCTACGAGAGTAGGGGGGAAAAAGAAGAAGGGAAAAAAAAAAAATGAAAAAAAAAAATGTACAAAATAATCGGCGAGGATGAAATAAAGACGTAATCAAGAGTGATCAATGTCAGTTTCCTGTAAAATAATGTCATTTCTTCTCTCCCCCTCTGTCTCGCTCTCGCCCCACCGTCCCCCCCCACCCACCACCCCCCCCCCCACCCCACCCCGCCCCCCCCCCCCACCCCACCAGCCCCGCCCTCAGACCTTTAGTCCTCCCCTTTTGGTTGTTGCGTCTTTTGTTTTGTTTCCTTTCAAGTGATAAACTGTCTTTTCAGAGATTCCGTTTGTATAACTTTTGGGGGTGGGGGGGCGGCGGGGGTCTGTCAGACAATGACTTGTTCACCAATCTCATCTTTTTCATTTCGTGTTGAACATATATTACCAGTGTACCGACAAGTGATCAGTATCAATAAAAAAATATTTTAAAAATATAATAAAAAATGCTGTTTCAAACTCACGCATCACCTCTGTCAACAAGTAATACTCATGGTTTCAAACTCACGCATTCAAAGCATTGCGTCCGCCTCAATATCGACTTGACAACTGGACCAAGAGTGGCAGGAGGTAGGTACGTATCGACGTATGTGTTTCCTCGTCTGCTGTTTGTTATTATTAAACTTTATCTTGACACAAACGGAATCTCTGCTGCTGCTTTTTTCTTTCTTTTTTTCTCTCATTTTATTCAAATATTTTTCTTTTTGTTTTGTTTTTAAAACCTGAGCACAAAGAGAAGACAGATCTACTTTTAGAGAAGTGAGAAGAAGTGCACATTGATTTTTGTAACGTACGGTTACAGTTTACGTAAAGAATGTGCCCTGAGGCAAGGTGATGAGTTGGAGGCACCCAGATATTGCTGGTTTGTTTTAAGCACCACATTTGATGTCGGGAAGTCCGAGTGGGACTGAAAGATTTTTGGTGAAATAACGGTGAAGTTTATGAATTGTTTAACTGCTGATGATAATATGGCCATTCCCCCCACACCCCACACCCCTCACCCCTCACCACACCCCCAGCCCGCCCCCGTCCCGCCAACCCTCCCATCCCACCCACCCACGCCCTTTCGTTCCCATCAGCTGTCATTTCCATCCGAAAGAAATGCGTTGTTAAATTGTGTTCGCCCCACACCCACTGTGACGTTTAATCAGCTGTCATTTGCATCAGAAATGCGTTGTTAAACTGTCTTCGCCCCACACCCACTATGACGTTTGATGAGCTGTCATTTGCATCAGAAATGCGTTGTTAAACTGTCTTCGCCCCACACCCACTATGACGTTTGATGAGCTGTCTTTTGCATCAGAAATGCGTTGTTAAACTGTCTTCGCCCCACACCCAGTATAACGTTTGATGAGCTGTCATTTGCATCAGAAATGCGTTGTTAAACTGTCTTCGCCCCACACCCAGTATGACGTTTAATCAGCTGTCATTTGCATCAGAAATGCGTTGTTAAACTGTCTTCGCCCCACACCCAGTATGACGTTTAATCAGCTGTCATTTGCATCAGAAATGCGTTGTTAAACTGTCTTCGCCCCACACCCAGTATGACGTTTAATCAGTTGTCACTTCCATCAGAAAGAAACGCGTTGTTAAATTGTGTTCACCCCACACCTATTATGACGTTTAATCAACTGTCACTTGCATCAGAAAGAAATGCGCTGTTAAATTGTGTTCGCCCCACACCCAGTATGACGTTTAATCAACTGTCACTTGCATCAGAAAGAAATGCGCTGTTAAAATGTCTTCGCCCCACACCCACTGTGACGTTTAACCAGCTGTCACTTGCATCAGAAAGAAATGCGTTGTTAAATTGTCTTCACCCCACACCCACTATGACGCTTCTGTCACGAGTACGTAGACCCTAAGTGCTGGACCCTGGGTAGAGGTTACGCCGCATCCAACGATGCTTCACAGCGGTTCATGTCTTGTTCCAGTAAGTCAAAGGGTTCAGTCCAGTTTGTGCCGGGCTCTGCTTCCCCGTGAGATTTCAGTGAAGAAATGACCATTGTGTATCAATCAAGTTACACCACAGTAATGAACATTATTGTCCACTTCTGTCCAGGTGTTAGCCAGGGGCCACGTTCTGACACATGAACGCAAGAAAGAGGAGCAGGAGAAATATGGCGGACTGGATTGTTTACCGCATTTGTGGAAGGAAAATGGACAGGAAATCGATTCTATGGGACGCTTTGCTTACTAGATCCCCAAGACGTTCACCACTTCCTATGCTCCGTGGCTTCGCAGGACGCTGAGTGAACGAATTAACTAACGAAAGGCTTTTCAAGTCTCTGGGAGATGCAGGCACTTGGGATGATGGCCACGATTGCTTGAGTAACGGATGGACTTTAACGATTCCGCTTTCCTGCT
>OY757555.1:10133254-10135914 GCA_963584105.1 Alviniconcha strummeri | reverse complement strand
CATTCAGTGACCCTGTTCATGCTTTGCATTCAGTGATCTCATCTTCACGCCTTACATTCAGTGATCTCATCTTCATGCTTTGCATACCGTGATCTCTTTGTCATGCCCAGCATTTCAGTGATCTCTTTATTGTGCCTTGCATTCAATGATCTCTTGTACATGCCTTGCATCCAGTGATCTCATCTTTATGCCATGCATTCGGTGATCTCTTGTTCATGCCTTGCATTCAGTGATCTCATCTTCATGCCTTGCATTCAGTGACTCTGTTCATGCTTTGCATTTAGTGATCTCATCTTCACGCCTTGCATTCAGTGATCTCATCTTTATGCCATGCATTCGGTGATCTCTTTGTCATGACTTGCATTTAGTGATCTCATCTTCACGCCTTGCATTCAGTGATCTCATCTTCATGCTTTGCATACCGTGATCTCTTTGTCATGCCCAGCATTTCAGTGATCTCTTTATCATGCCTTGCATTCAGTGATCTCATCTTTATGCCTTGCACTCGGTGATCTCTTTGTTATGCCTTGCATTCAGTGATCTCTTTGTTATGCCTTGCATTCAGTGATCTCATCTTCATGCCTTGCATTCGGTGATCTCTTTGTTATGCCTTGCATTCAATGATCTCTTTGTTATGCCTTACATTCAGTGATCTCATCTTCATGCTTGCATTCGGTGATCTCTTTGCCATGACTTGCATTCGGTGATCTCTTTGCCATGACTTGCATTCGGTGATCTCTTTGTCATGACATGTATTCAGTGATCTCTTTGTTCATGCCTTGCATTCGTTGATCTTGCCATGTCTTGCATTCAGTAATTTCATCTCATGCCTTGCATTCAGTGATCTCTTTGTCATGCATTGCATTCAATGATCTCATCTTGAGGCCCTGCATTCGGTGATATCATCTCCACGCCTTGCATTCGGTGATCTCTTTGTCATGCATTGCATTCAATGATCTCATCTTCATGCGTTGCATTCCATGATCTCATGTTGCATTCAGTGATCTCTTTGTCATGCCTTGCATTCAGTGTTCTCATCTTTCACGCATTCAGTGATCTCATGTCCATACCTTGCATTCGGTGGTCTTATCTTAATGCCTTGCATTCGGTGACCTCGGTGTCATGCTCTGCTGTCCGTGTTCTCATTTTCATGCCTTGCAGTTCGTGTTCTCATTTTCATGCCTTGCAGTTCGTGTTCTCATTTTCATGCCTTGCAGTCCGTGTTCTCATTTTCATGCCTTGCATTCATTGTTCTCGGTATCATACTATGCAGTCCGTGTTCTCATTTTCATGCCTTGCATTCAGTGTTCTCGTGTTCTTAGCACGTTCGTACCATGCAGTCCATGTTCTCGTGATCATGTATTGCGGTTAGTGTTCCTATGCCCATGTTTTTTTCAGTTAGTGATCTCGTGTGCATGCCTGTTCATGCCTGGCAGTCTGGTGTTCTAGTTCATTTTCCAGCCATGCACTTAGTGTTCTCATGTTCACGACCGCGCACTTAGTGTTCCGTTTATGCCTCGCAGTCAGCGTTCTCACGTTTTTGCCAAGTCGTCTGTGTTCCCGTGCGTATTCCTTGCCTTGCGGATGGATGGTGTTATCATGTTCGGATCTTGCCGTCAATGTTCTCATGGATTCTGCTGTTTACGACTTGCGTTCATTGTTTTCATGTTCTTGACTTATTACAGTTAGTGTTCTGCTGTTCGGGCTTTGCAGTCAGTATTCTCACGATCATCCCATCTAGCCAGTGGTCATTTTCATGTTGATGTCGATCCGAATGTTGCAGTACCCCGTTTCCCATAACCTTCTTAGTGATCGTTTTTGTGGTGAAGAAACCGGTAGCATCGCACTGTCCATGTCTCTGTCTGTCTCTGTGCTTCTCCGTGCCTCTCTCTCTCCTCTCTCTCTCTCTCTCTCTCTCTCTCTCTCTCTCTCTCTCTCTCTCTCTCTCTCTCTCTCTCTCTCTCTCTCTCTCTCTCTGTGCCTCTCTCTCTCTCTCTCTCTCTCTCTCTCTCTCTCTCTCTCTCTCTCTCTCTCTCTCTCTCTGTGCCTCTCTCTCTCTCTCTCTCTCTCTCTCTCTCTCTCTGTGCCTTTCTCTCTCTCTCTCTCTCTCTCTCTCTCTCTCTCTCTGTGCCTCTGTCTCTGTCTCTGTCTCTCTCTCTCTCTGTTCTCGCTCGCTCTTCTCACCCTCTCTCGGTGTGTGTGTGTGTGTGTGTGTGTGTGTGTGTGTGTGTGTGTGTGTGTGTGTGTGTGTGTGAATTCTCAGAAAACAACAAGCTTTATACAGCAGAAAGAAAGAGTAAATAAGTGATCGGTTTTTAACGCCGGGTAAACCTGTTACGTCATATCAGGGCAAAACATACTATGTGAACATCAAACACTGTTTCATTAATCATATTAAAACCAAACAGAAAAATTCAGTAGTGTTTAGCAATAGTTAAAGTTGATCAGTACCTAATTAATTACTGTTCGTTGAAAGCATTATACTTTCGTGAGAGAAAATGAAAGATGGAGTTCAGGGAAATACCTCCAAACAGCATCTTCAAAGAATTTGCTTTAGAGAATCTTTCTCTAACATCAGTTAAATCTGAACATTACAACAAAAGCATGGCATGTTCAAAGCGAAACGACTCGTTTCAAGAAGCACACAAAAGGGCGGCTCT
>OY757555.1:10115754-10128254 GCA_963584105.1 Alviniconcha strummeri | reverse complement strand
ACCGAGAGACATTACGCGACATTTTCAGACTGTGTGTGAGGAAGAGGAAGGAGAGTGAAGGAAGGGAGGTCACCGAAACGACTGAATAAAACAAATAGATGTGCTGCGCTCCCAGGGTTATTACCTCTTCTTTTGAATGTGCGTGTGTGTGTGTGTGTGTGTGTGTGTGTGTGTGTGTGTGTGTGTGTGTGTGTGTGTGTGTGTGTGTGTGTGTGTGTGTGTGTATGTGTGCATGTGCGTACTCCTGTGTGTGTGCGTGCACGTGTTTGTGTGTGTGCGTGCGAGTGTGTTTGTGCACGTGTATGCGTGCATTTGTGCGTGTGTGTGTGTGTGTGTGTGTGTGTGTGTGTGTGTGTATGTGTGTGCGTGCATTTGTGCGTGTGTGTGTGTGATTGTGTACGTGTGTCTATGTGCGTGCGTGCGTGTGTGTGTGTGTGTGTGTGTGTGTGTGTGTGTGTGTGTGTTAGTGTGTGCGTGTGCGTTAAGGTGTGTGTGTGTTAGGGTGGGTGTGTGGTTGGGTCGGTGTATTCTTTTTGTTTTTAAGTGACGCTGTGTGGTTTATGGGACATTCAGATCTAAGCAAACTTGAAATGTTCATTTTCACATTATTTTGGGTGAGCCACAAAAAAAATGAAAAGCCGGAAGTCCGGCTGGAAATCACGTGACATCCTTGCCGAGAAGAATCAACACACAAGGGAGTTAATTTAGTAGCGTTCCAAAGACGCCACACAAACACAACAACAAAGATCTGAGTCTTGAGTTTGTGGAAACAAACAAACAAACAAATAAACCCCGGACACCCGCAAAAAGAACGAAAACAGTCCACTGCCACAGCAATTTGTTCGATCCTTTTTACGGGAGAGCGGCGCGGACCAGAGCAGAGACTGTGCTGTCATTGTTGAAAGCGCTATAGCTCCTTGCTGGAGTGACTTGGGTAGACTGGATTACCGCTACATGCTGTTTTTTCTGCAGCGGGTTAACGATCGTACCGGCTTCCCCATGTGTAATGACAAATGTGTATCGCCCTGATATAGCTGTAATGGTTAACTGGGCGTAAGACACCAAATTTCTTACGTACTTGTTCTGTGAAGGTGGATTTGTGTGTGTGTGTTGTTGCTGTTTTTTTTTTTGTTTTTTTTTTTTGTTTTTTGGGGGGGGGGTTGTTTTGTTTCTCCCCCAAATTAAACTTTATTTGGGGAAACTACAGGGTCAGCTACAACACTAAAAACACGTGAAAAACACGAGAATAATGACAATAGATGCATTTATGTAGCGGTATTCTCTGACCTACACAAACTCACTCAGTTGTCGAGCTGACTCATGGCTATCGACTGATAAAGAAGAAAGAAAAGAAAAAAAGAGAAAAAAATCAACGCACGGGCTGTGCCAAACCTCGTTTGTTTGTTTGTTTTGCTTCATTTTGTTGTTGAAATTCCTTTTCCACATACTGATGTGCAGTTGTGTGCTATGAAATTTGCCTGAATTGTAATTAATCTGTGGACCTTTTTTTTCTGTTGTTGCAGATTCCTATTTCAAGTGGAGCAAGCCCCACACAACAGATCATGGTGAGTGTATCTTCAGATAGAAATTACACCGGTTCCTTTTCCTGTTTTCGTGGTGTCCTAGTTTGCATTTTTATTTTCAGGTTTTCGTGTGTATGCACACCGTCCAGACGGATGGGGTAGAGTTGGGGTAGGTAAGGTGGGGTGGGGTAGGGGTGGGTGAGGTGGGGTTGGGTAGAGTACGGGTGAGTTGGAGTTGGTGAGGTAGGTGGAACTGGACTGCTTGGCGTGCAGTTGTGGTGGGTGGGGTGGGTTAGATGGGGTAGGGTATAGGTCGGGTGGGTGGCGCCGGGCTGGGTTGATGACGGGAAAGTGTAGTTCCGGAGGGTAGGGTGGGGCGGCTAAAGTTGTACTGGGGTAGAATGGTGTAAGGTGAGTAGGGGTGGGTGAGGTGAGGTGCGGTGGGTGAGCTGGGGTGGGGTGGAGTGGGTGAGCTGGGGTGGGTGAGGTGGAGTATGGGTGGGTGAGGTGGGGTGGAGTAGGGGTGGGTGGGTGAGGTGGTTTGGGGTGGGTGAGGTGAGGTGGAGTAGGGGTGGGTGAGGTGGGGTGGGATGGGTGAGGTGGGGTGCAGTAGGGGTGGGTGAGGTGGGTGGGATGGGTGAGGTGGGGTGCAGTAGGGGTGGGTGGGTGAGGTGGTTTGGGGTGGGTGAGGTGAGGTGGAGTAGGGGTGGGTGAGGTGGGGTGGGATGGGTGAGGTGGGGTGCAGTAGGGGTGGGTGAGGTGGGTGGGATGGGTGAGGTGGGGTGCAGTAGGGGTGGGTGGGTGAAGTGGTTTGGGGTGGGCGAGGTGAGGTGGGGTGGGTGAGGCTGGGCGGAGTTGGAATGAGGGAGGTGAGGTTGGATGGAGTTCTGGTGGGCGAGGTGGGGTTAGGTGTAGTTCGGATGGGTGACGTGGGGTGGAGGTGAAAGGAGTGAGGTGGGGGTGGAGCTCGGATAGGTGAGTGGGTTGAGTTGGAAGGGGGGGGAGTTGGGGGGGGGAGGGGGCGATGAGGTGGAAATGTACTGAAGATGGGTGAGGTGGGGTGAGTTGGAGTTGGTGAGGTAGGTAGAATTGGACTGCTTGGCGTGCAGTTGTGGTGGGTGGGGTGGGTTAGATGGGGTAGGGTGTAGGTCGGGTAGGTGATGCGGGGCTGGGTTGTTAAAGGGAGGGTGTAGTTCCGGGGGGTAGGGTGGGGCGGCTAAAGTTGGACTGGGGTGGAATGTTGGGAGGGGAGGGAGGGGCGGGGTATCGATAGTGAGATGGGGTGAGGTGGAACAGTGGCTTGTGAAGTGGGGTGGGTGGAGTATAGAGGTGGGGGGGGGGAGTTGTGGGGGGTGATGTGGGATGGGTGCGGTTGGGTGGAGCGGGGGAGTTGGGGATGGGTGGGGCGGGTGAATGGTGGGTGTGCCCGCTAAAGTGATATACCAGTGCGGTGCCCTACAACACGACTTCGTTGCTAGACGGCAAACAGCGGGAGGAGTGTGGTGTGGTGCGCAGTTCACCGACACACGCATATGCACGCGGGATCATCTCACGCAGCAGCCATAAAATGTGCCCTTTAAGACGCAAGAGACATAAACTACTCTTCCTTCTTACTCCGATAAGCAAACGTGCAAGTGCTGATCGATCGAACGTTCACCGGAATGGAAACAAAAAAACTCAGACATTCAGTCGCAAACAAAAACAACCAACGGTGTGTGTGTGTGTGTGTGTGTGTGTGTGTGTGTGTGTGTGTGTGTGTGTGTGTATGAGAGAGAGAGAGAGAGTGCGTGTGTGTGTATGTGCGTGCGTGCCTGTGTGTGTGTGTGTGTGTGTGTGTGTGTGTGAGAGAGAGAGAGAGAGAGAGAGGAGGTGTGTGATGTGTGGATGGGTGGGTGTGACCTTCATGGAATTTAACAACTCGGTATTTACTCACACGCAAGGTAATCTTAGGCGACCCGTGTCTCTCCTAGTGTGTCCCTAGCTTTACGCTTCACGTAAATCGAGCGGTATATAAAAACAAACATTAAAAGGCCTTTGCTGATACCACAACCAGACCCTCCTTTGTAGGCTTCGTTCCGTTTCGCATTACACGTACATAATAAGTAAACATGGTGTTTAATGTCCACAGAAACCGTGAGGCTTATTAGGGACGGGGAGAAGGGGGGGAAGGGATTATGGTGGTGAGGGAAGAGGGAGACTATTATACCTGTGCGTGCGTGCGTGAGTGTGTGCGTGCGTGCGTGCGTGCGTGTGCGCGCGCGCGCGCGTGTGTGTGTGTGCGTGCGTGCGTGCGTGCGTGCGTTCAGTTCATTGAGAAAGGTTTCAAGAGAACCGAATATTTTGAACACAATGCGGTCAACCTTCGTAATCCTTTCGGCGTTGTTTCCCTAATAAGTACGGTAATCGGCAAACACGGTACGCTTGACCCATGCCAGCCTCCTGTCTGTGATGACAGGAGTTTATGCAGAGGTCTGCCGTGGCCTGGCCCTCTCTTATCTCCTATGACTGCGTTCACCAAACACCATCTTTCTCAATTCTCCTTTCCATTCAGCCATAACTTTATTTGCCTTTCTGGAGAAGATAAGGGATAAAAACTTTAGCTCAAACCATAACATTTTTTTTATAGGATTGCCATCCGCCGTTACAAACTTGGTTAATTATTCTGTTAATACAACGTTGGCCTATGAACGCAAAAGTCAGACGGTTCATCCAGTCACTGTGACCCAAAGCGTATTGGTATTACTTTCTCGGCAAACTACCTGTAGCACTGAAAAACTGAGAAAGGAATACTATATATACTTTTCGTCTTCCAGGTCTGGTGCCCGATCTTGGACACTTTGGCTAAGTGATTAACACGGCAGGAAACATGAGTGTACAAGCAGCAGCACGCGGCTCCGTTGTCTAGGATCGGACAGCGCATGAAAAGGGAGCACCTAGTCTGGATCTCTTTTAACGAAAAGCGAAATATTTACGTCGTGTAGGCTATTCTCCACAAACACCCAAGACAGCACGGACAGAAAAACAACACTATTTCTTGACTCCTGCGTGGGTTTGACTGACGTGACAGTCCTGTTATTGTGCTTCAGTGATTTCACATCCAAGGGACAGTTCAACGCGCAAGGCTGCGACAGGTAATCGAACCTGCGTCAGTATTACGCCCGGCTTTTCAGTCCGCCGCTTTACCAGCTGAACTCTCCCCGCCCTGTGTGCACAGAGAAAGCTCCCGTCTGCTTGACTGTGAGCCGGTTTGGCCTAGCGGTAAGGTGTTCGGCTGGTAAGCAGAGGGACCTCGGTCCGAATCTGCTTCGGCTGTCCTTTCTCTTCAGAAATTGTGGTGTGTGGACATTGTCTTGTGACTTTGCCTCTCACAATTAATGAAACATTAAAATGGCTCTCATCACTGCCCATCTTAATGCAGTAGTCATTCTGGTGGTGACAGTGTAGCGATAGGTATATAATCTCCCTCTCCCTAACCTTCATAAACCCTTTCCCCTTCTCCCCGTCCCCAATAAGCCGTACGGTTTCTGTGGACGTTAAACACCGTGTTTACTTCTGCTTGACTGAACTCCTCAAGGTTTACAAACCAACCCGCCCGCTACCCTCTTCTTCTGATACTTCCATTCTCTGTCTTCCTTCTGCTTGCGCACATTTGGTCATCTGTTTCTTATGCTGCACCGTCTGGAACAACAACAATAACAATATACTTTATTAATCCCAGTGGAAAATTAAAGCTGTCGTTCGATCGCACAACGAAGAACATATCTCAATAATCCTAAGTCATGAACCACACGCACATACACACTCTTAGACATACGCCCCCTTTCTCTCAATCTGCATACACTAATACGAATGATCTAACAGTCTCCCTTGCAAAAATACAAATCTGAAAAATCCGTGACTAAATAAGTAAGCGTTCGTTTTAACATTTTTGTGTTTGGATCTTCGCTTGCAAAGTTAGATCATCAAACGCGCATCTTTCAAAATCATCTCTGAGATTTACCTCATCAAGTTGTCCTGTTGACTGTGCAGGCGTGTATGTCAGTATGTGGCTGTGTTTGTTTGTGTGTGTGTGTGTGTGTGTGTGTGTGTGTGTGTGTGTGTGTGTGTGTGTGTGTGTGTGTGTGTGTGTGTGCGTGCGTGCGAGCGCGCGTATGCGCGCGCTAGCGGAAGGTTGTTTTGACTGTGTTTTGGTTCTTTGCTTTGTAGTGGGTTATGTGCTCCAATTTGGAGAATTAGCACATGAATGTGTACATTGTCATTATTATACACTCTAACCTTGTCTTACCTTTTCTGCTTGAACTTCATCTGTAACTGACAATAACGTCCAGATTTACTCACATCTTCAGTTTCTGACACATTGTTAGTTATAGTTACTGCTTGGATGTATATTCCGTACACACTCACCACTGAACCTGTTTAAATCGCTTGTAATCATGAGCTGGGTGACCTGTTTTATTCCGCGGCCCCAAACCAGTTAAAACGGATGGAGAAGATTTGTAAAAATAAAATAAAGATGAATGTATCGGGAAGGTCGAAATTAGCGCAAGGAAGAAGTTGCTGGCAATGGGCGAAGCATGCGTGGCTATATTCTGACCTACTCCAGGTTTAAAAGGGAGAACGTTTGTCAGCTCTGGGTTCTCGACAGAACGGACGTTAATTTCTGCGTCCGCAGTACCTCACAGTGGGATTTCTGGGGGGATGAGTTGATGCTTAATGTCCTCAGATGTCATTTGACATATTAGGGACAAGTTGTGACCAATGCCGAAGCACGGTTCAATAAAATCCACATACGTAAGGTGTATGCGTGTTTAGCTGTAACCTGCCACCTGCACTTTTTGGCAGAATGACCGGGATTTTTTACGTGCTACTGCGGTAACACGGGGGTGGAACGGATACCGAAATAAGAGTCAGCACAGAAAGTCGACCCTGGAGAAGAAAATTCTCCCGCCGTTCCAGCAGGGATTCGAACCCGCGACCTTTCAATCACGAGTCCGGTGCTCTAACCACTGAGCTATCCCCGCCCCCATTCTTCTGGGGGGATGCTGATGGCCAGTTTATATACATGCTAGAGTTAGATGAACAGACATGCATCACAGACACTGATCTTTAGCCGATACCTTGTATGCTCGTCCTTCGTGTTCATTGTTCCTAGATGACGTAGGCACGCGTTCATTGTTCCTAGATGACGTAGGCACGTGTTCATTGTTCATAGATGACGTAGGCACGTGTTCATTGCTCCTAGATGACGTAGGCACGTTCTGAGTTGTCCCGATTCTGGCGGCTATGATTAACGGCGATCAGTTCCAACGTGTTGGTCTTGTTGTCTGTCCCTCCTGTGCCCTCCCTGACTTGCTGGGCGTGAAATGGGAGGAACCAATCAGTGACCCAGCTTCTTGTTGGGCTGTGCTCATTGGAAGGGCAAGGGAAGCTCGGAGTCGAGATGAACGCGGAATATTAGTGTGCTTTGTCTTAGCGACTTGAGAGAGAGGGGCGGAGGGAGGGAGAGAGGGAGGGGGAGAGGATGGGAGGGAGGGGGAGAGAGAGAGTGTGAGACAGAGGGGAGAGACAGGGGGAGAGAGATAGAGACAGAGAGAGACACAGAGAGAGGAGGGGTGGGGAGGGGGGGGAGACAGAGAGGGAGGGGGAGAGGATGGGAGGGAGGGGGAGAGAGAGAATGTGAGACAGAGGGGAGAGACATGGGGAGAGAGAGAGGCAGAGACAGGAAGAGACACTTAGAATGGGGGGGGGGAGACATAGAGGGAGGGGGAGAGGAGGGGAGGGAGGGAGAGAGAGAGAATGTGAGACAGAGGGGAGAGACAGGGGGAGAGAGATAGAGACAGGGACAGGGACAGACACAGAGAGAGGGGGTTGGGGAGAGAGAGGAGGGGGGAGACAGAGAGAGGGGGAGAGAGAGACGGAGAGACAAAGAGGGGGAGAGGCAGAGGGAGAGGGGGGGGAGAGACAGAGAGAGGGAGACAGAGGGAGATGCAGCGAGAGAAGGGGGAGAGAGACAATGGGAGAGAGAAAGACAATGGGAGAGAGAGAGAGATTGAGGGGGAGGCAGAGGGAGGGAGAGAGAGAGAGAGAGAGAGAGAGAGAGAGAGAGAGAGAGAGAGAGAGAGAGATTAGTTGTTGTTTTTTATTGATCTTCAATACTTGAAGAAAAAGATTTTAGGCAGTAACCTCCTCTTACAATCTGTCCTCTTTTTTTCTTTTCTTTTTTTCTTCTCCTTTTTAACAAACAGACTGTGCAAAGTAGAAATAGAAAGAGATTGGATGAACTTTAAGGATAATGACTTTGCGCAGACGTCTAGACTTACAATGTGTAGGAGCTAGCAGACACACACAAACACAGTTCTTGGATGGTAACGCCTCGTCAGCCATACGGATTCAAATTCTTCTGCACCAGTTCAAGACGAGTCACCCAGTTTTAATCACAAGGAAGTAAGGCGCTTGTCTGCAGTTTTGAACGCAGCACAGCCAACAACAAACACATCCACGTAATACAAAAAATCAAGGTATTGTTAAGGACTGATTATCAGTATTTAAGTTTCGCTTATTTACAAATGACAAATATTTTCAAACAAATTATCCGTTCAAGACAAGTCACCCAATTTTAATCACAAGTAAGGCGCTTGTTTGCAGTTTTGAGCACAACACAGCCAACAACAAACACATCCACGTAATAAATAAAAATCAAGGTGATGTTAAGGATTAATTATCAGTATTTACGTTTCGCTTATTTACAAATGACAGAAATATTTTCAAACAAATTATCCGTTGCATATTCAGTACAAAGTCAAAACACCGTTCATGAAATCACAAGTATGTCTGGTATCCACAGACAAAGACATTATTTGTTGTTAACGAGTGAACGAACTCGAAAACTTTATTTTACAAGGACTGTAGTTTAGGTTGAGTCAAAACCGGTCTTACAACTAGTCCTTGCTAAGTTACTAATGATAATAACAATTGAAAAAAAAGAAGATATATAATACTTACAAGGCATCATTTATAATACATATATGAAGCATGAATGAACGAGTTAAAAAATATACATGGAGCATAAAAACCCTCCACACGCACATATGCGTGTTTACAGCGCCAGAAGCATATATGCATACAATGCATACGTCACTCAGTTATAAGCATACAACCAGCAGGTAAGGCAGTAAAATATCTGATAGATATTATCAGCGGTAAGTACCAAAAAGAAAAAGAACAAGCAGCGGGAAAGTGAGGAGGGTTGGGCGGAACTGTACTGGTGTAGAAACCAGGTCTCAGATGACTAGTCACTGCAACGGCAATACCAGTCACTCTAAAAAACGCACCGTCTCTCCCTCTCTTTCTCTGCCTTTATCTGTCTGTCTGTCTGTCTGTCTGTCTCTTTCTCTCTGTCCTGTCTATATTTCATTCCCACTGTCTCTGGCTCTCTCTCTCTCTCTCTCTCTCTCGCGCGCGCGCGCGCGCGCGCGCGCGCGCGCGCGCGCGCTCTCTGTCTCTATCTCTCTGTCTCTCTGTCTCTGTATCTGTCTCTCTGCTGTCATAATCCACCCTGTGTAACTGCCTCAAGGTGTACACGAAGTTTACGCTTGAAGGAGCGGGGCGAGAGATAGAGAGAGAGGGGGGTGGGGGGGGGTGGGGGGGTGAGGGGGGGAGAGATTTAATCTTTATTTTGACGAGGGTAATAGATAAGCTTGTATGCTTTTTTACATCCAGCCCTCGCCCAAACAAGGGACTACTCTAGATCTAGTTATGCATCTACACATTTTCTAAGCTACGACACACCGGTATACACGTGAAATAAATGAAGTTTACACATCAAACATGATGAGAGAGAGAGAGAGAGAGAGAGAGGGAGAGAGAGAGAGAAGTCGAACTCGAAAACTTTATTTTACAGGGATTGTAGTTTAGGTTCAGTCAAAAACCTGTCTAGCAACTAGTCCTAGCTAAGCTACTGATGAGTAAATATAAAATTACGGGCATCATTTATATACAGAGCGAGAGGTGGAGAGAGACAGACAGACACAGAGAGAGAGAGAGAGAGAGAGAGAGAGAGAGAGAGAGAGAGAGAGAGAGAGAGAGAGAGCAACAACCGAAAAGAGAGCAAGGGACAAAAAGGGGTGTGAAGCAATTGCCCCGGGTATATTCCATTTCACGTGGAACAAAAGGTGCGTACAACTGACGCAGGGGCGCCACACTTTGTCGGCGCTCGCATCGATTATGAGCGCGCTTAAGCACCACACATAAACAGCCGACGTTTCTCCTTCTGACGAAGCTGACGGCAGTACGTAATTAATAATAAGGTAAGGCGTAGTCAGTCGGTAACTCGATACTCCACGAGGCCTGCGTTCTGCTTTAACGAGTGCACGCCCTAAGGAGGATGCAAAAGAGCTCGCATCATATTTATTGACGAGGTCTCGGGAAGCAACGTAAGAATCGACAGGAAGAGAAGCAGCGATAAAGATGGCGTCACAAGTGACTATGGGCGCGGTATAAAGAGAATGAGTGCGGGTTGTTGGCGTCGCTTGACGCCTTGTTGTGCAGCTCGTCTTGTCGGATGGCCCTTTGTCTTGTTCCGTTTGTTTGTTTTTCTGCGCTTCGTTTCTTGAGACATAAACTGACTCCTGCAATCAGACGGCAGTTTTATCATTTTCGCTCCGTGTGTAATTTGCTCTCTATGTCTCTGTATCTGTCTCTCTCTCTCTGTCTCTGTCTCTCCCTCTCTCTCTCTGCCACTCTCTCTCTCTCTGTCTCTCTCTCTCTGTCTCTCTCTCTCCCCTACCCTCCCTTTCACCCCTCTCTCTGTTCCCTCTCCGAGTGGGTTTTAATTGCAGGAGAGTAAAAGACACGCAATTGTCTCAGTCGGACCGAAGGGCTTTCTGTCAGAACACGGCGAGCACCGAGACGGAATACTATCCCAAAGCGTGGAAACTGTAACCTACGCTGTTGCTTGCCGGAGCTTTTTTCTTTTCATCTGGTTGGGCGTTTTTTGTTGGCAGAGCTCCGCCCCTTTTCTATTTGCTGGGCAGAGTGCTGATATTTAACACTCGAATTGCGTGGTGCCTGATGCCTTGTGTTGCACATTGACTCGGTGTCTGATTTCGTTCTCGTCCGTCGGCTCTGCTGGCGTCTGTATAGTCACTTGAAAAGTACACTTTGAACAAGTGCAAGCACACGTTCAACTACTTACTTTATCAACGAACACGTACACGCGGAGACACACATACACGCGGACACACACACACACACACACACACACGCACGCACGCACGCACGCACGCACGCACGCACGCACGCACGCACGCACGCACGCACGCACGCACGCACTCACGCACGCACACAAACGCACACGCTCTCTCTGTCTCTGTCTCAGTCTCTGTCTCAGTCCCTGTCTCTCTGTCTGTCTGTCTCTCTCTGTCTGTCTGTCTCTGTTTCTCACTGTGTGCGGTTGCTTGCTTGCCCCAAATTCGTTAACATTAGGCGCAATATTATCTGTTTTATTGATTTTTATTGTCTTTAATATACATTTCTCTGTTTAATATGGCTTGAAAATAAGCATACAGTTGACGCAATTGCTTTTCTTCATATGTGTAAACCTTACAGACGGGTAAAGTGTGTGTGTATGTATGTTCATTGCATATTGACACAGGCAGCGGCTGCAATTGAAAACGTTTTCTAAGTACTACATGTTTCAAATCTTGTTTTCAACTACAGACAAATGGTCCTCACAGATGTACACGTACAACTTAGATTATTTAGATTTTGTTGTTGTTTTTGTTTTCATAATAATTACATGAACACCTCTTGGAGCATAAATTATGTGTGGAAAACAGACGAGCAACAATGTCCTAAATCGGAGTTTGTGTTTTTTATAACTTAACATTTGCTGTGAGAGGTTTAATACCTGCGGAAGTCTGTCCGATAGCTGCTTACTTTCTGTTTTTAAGATGTAATATATTACATGATTTGTTTGTTTATTTTTTATTTATTTTTTCCTTTCTATTGGTAATTTCCTTTGTTCCTTTGTTTATGTACTTGTTTATTTTAGTTTGTGTAACGGCTGTGTATTGAGTTGCAGTACCTGGTAAAAATCTAACCTCTGCCATGATTTCTCTCTCTCTCTCTCGCAGCAGCATGCATGATGTCGAGGGATTTTTGGGTGAGCGTTACTTACTCTTCAATGGCGTGTGGTCCAGCACTTCCGTCTGTTTAGTCAAAACTGTTTTGTCCCACTTTCGTATCAGATGATCATGAAGCACCAGTCGCCGTTTGCTGTGTCTGTCTTTCTCTCTTTCCTTCATTCTGGCATCGATACATTTGGATCATTGGATTTTTATATTTATTATTATTGATTTGGTTTCATTGGTTATCTTTCTTTTTGCATAGTTTGGTTGTTATTTATGTGTTTATGAATGTTTCTTCTCATTGTTCTTCACATTTTTTATCGATGTATTTTTCATTCTTATGGTCTTCTGTTGTTCGTTCTTTGATTTATTTTGGGGTTGTTTTCTGTATTGTTTTCATTGGATTTCTGTAAATGTAATGATTTTTGTTTTGCTTGTTTGTTTATTAGTTGTTGTTTTTTTCAATGGTAAAATACATTTGACTTTTTCCCCTTTTTTGTTCATTTAATGACGGCAACAGTAAGGATTGAAGAACTTTATTTCACTGAGTGTCTTCTTTATTTCTAAACCATGCGCTTGGCTGGGAAAGCAAAGAATTTTAACACGGTTTGTCTTTGTGTGATCAGCCTTCGTCAATCACATCTCAGATCATTTCTTCTCACATGGTCAGCCATGTCTTTATTTTCGGATTTAGTTTAATTCTCCATTTCTTTTGCTTGGGTTTTATCATGAGTTGCCCTGACCTGTGGGTGAAAGGATGTTAAAACGCAGTACAAATTAATGCATATTATATCACTGTTCCTTGGTTTTCTTTTCTTGTCTTTTATTTTGGGTGTGGAAAATTGTCATT
>OY757555.1:10104755-10109755 GCA_963584105.1 Alviniconcha strummeri | reverse complement strand
CCTCGACTGTCACGCAGCTCCTGAACTATGGCCAAGCACTGTATCGCGATACGTGAGCTGTTAGAGACAGGCCGCTGAAAGCCGGGTGGAGTCAGCCTATGGGAATTAACCGTAGACGTCGTCCAAGAATGATGAACTACTCCCACCACACCCACCCCACACCGGGCGTCAAGCTACTCCCACCACACCCACCACACCCCACCCCACCCCCGGGCGTCACGCTTCCCCATCTTCAGCCGTTTCCTGTGAGGACGTTGTACCATTGGAGCTCGGAAGAAAGTATAGTCCCCAATTTCAAACTGGTTTTCCTGACTTTCCGCGGTAACGCTACACGATGTATTTGCTTGCTTTTGTTTTCCCCGCCTTTTTTTTTTTTTTTTTAATCTTCCCCTTCTTTTCTTCCCCTTCCCCCGAGCGGTTAACACTTGCAATATCCCGTTGAAACTTGACGACTATAATACGAATCAGCAGCAAAAGCTCCCCAGACAAGGCACTATGCCGCCAAAACCTGGTGATTAAAATTCAGCAAAAAATTGCCTGACGAAGTGTGAAATATCAAGCAAAGCATTTGGCTGTGCGGTGTGTAAAGAAGAAGAAAAACCATCTCCGAGACATATGATTTGAAATTGTCTTGATTCTGAAACCAGACCAGTTCCTGTCGTCTGTCTAAGGAGGCTGGGTGGAGAGAAAAAATCCCGGGGATGGATGAGAGAACTATTACGTTTCTGTGGCTGGCGTCCTGCGCTGAGTCTCTTAAGTATGTTAGAAACCCAAGGTATCAACTCTCAGAAGACAGTCAGGGGGAAGGGTTCACACAGAATTGAACAGAAAACATGCACGTGCGACGTGAACGTGTTCTATTGATTTTGATCTTCATCTTCTTATTCTTCTTCTCCTTCTTCTTCCCCCGTGGTGTGGTCCCCGAATGGGAGAAACGGCGGAAAGTCAACTCATGAAATGGAAATGATCGTAGTAATTACGTGTACGATCAGCTTAAAACTGGAGATTATCGTAATAGTTACGTCTACGATCAGTTTAAAACTGGAGATGATCGTAATAGTTACGTCTACGATCAGCTTAAAACTGGAGATGATCGTAATAGTTACGTCTACGATCAGCTTAAAACTGGAGATGATCGTAATAGTTACGTCTACGATCAGCTTAAAAATGGAGATGATCGTAATTGTTACGTCTACGATCAGCTTAAAAATGGAGATGATCGTGATAATTACGTGTACGATCAGCTGAAAAATGGAGATGATCGTAATTGTTACGTGTACAATCAGCTTAAAAATGGAGATGATCGTGATAATTACGTGTACGATCAGCTGAAAACTGGAGATGATCGTAATAGTTAGGTGTCCAATCAGCTTAAGAATGGAGATGATCGTAATAATTATGTGTACGATCAGCTTATGGGAAAGGGAACAAACCATACAAAGGAGACTAAACATGAGGAAGACCTAACAAATACAAGCAACGCAAACGGATATCAAACTCGATGAACAGAGAAACGAAGAACAGTGTTCTTGGAAATGTACCTCTTTTCGAGACTTTTCTTAGCAAAACAAACCATTCCCGATCTCTGTTCCAGCCATAATAACAGCGTTCTGATAATACAGATGAGGATAACTAGAAGACTTTGCAATTTTTTGTTCTTTATATGCATTTTTTTGTTAGGTAAAAATCATAATTCAGAGTTTGTCATTTTAGGTAAAAGTCACAATTCAGAGACTGTCATTTTAGGTAAAAAATCATAATTCAGAGTTTGTCATTTTAGGTAAAAATCATAATTCGGAGTTTGTCATTTTAGGTAAAAATCATAATTCAGAGATTGCCATTTTAGGGAAAAATCACAACTCAGAGATTGTCATTATATTTTCATTGACAAGCAGGCAAAACGTTAAAGGTTTTTGTTGTTGTTATTGTCGATGGTCGTATTCTTCTTCTCGCACCAGCAAAGGCAGTGAACGTATTGCTTTTCGCACCAGCAAATGCACAGAAGGTATTGCTTCTCGCACCAGCAAAGGCAGTGAACTTATTGCTTTTCGCACCAGCAAATGCACAGAAGGTATTGCTTCTCGCACCAGCAAATGCAGTGAACGTATGCTTTTCGCACCAGCAAATGCACAGAACGTATTGCTTCTCGCACCAGCAAATGCAGTGAACGTATTGCTTCCGTATGGATGTAATTACATCCTTGCTCTACACTTTGTCTTCGTCACTATCATCATTATCAACTTCGTCATCATTAGGACGGGTAATTGAAGTATCGATAACATTGAGGATCATTTATGGTGAAACGAAATGGCTAGGAATTAGTTGGAAACAAAACACAGTATTTCGAGGATATTTATAAATAAATAATTTCAGCTGAAGTCTCTGCTGTTGGGTGCATGTTTGTGTAATAGGAACACAGTGAAGTTTCCACTGACTTTAGAAATGGTTAAAGCCTATGGGTTAGACACATTTTCATTGAAACTGAAATTGTGAACCTACTTTTCATTTATCCGAGAAAATAAAATTTAAAAGATTATTTAAAGAAGGGGAGAGGGAGAGAGAGGGGGAAGGAGACAGCAACCCCACACCCCACCCCACTCTAAAAGAAAAGAAGAAAAAATGAAGAAAACAAACCACAAAATAATGTTGTTAAACTGGCAGGATGTGTTTTGGTTTTAAATCGTCGTAATTTACCCACATTACCTAAACTAGGCAATGCTAAACACAAGAACAATGGTTTCAAACTAGCCGATAGAAGGTATGCAGTAGCTTGAGTAGATGACTAAATAGGCAAACGAAGACAAAGCGACAGCACGAAGAGGAGAGAGAGAGAGAGAGACAGAGACAGACAGAGAGACAGAGAGAGAGAGAGAGAGAGAGAGAGAGAGAGAGAGAGAGAGAGAGAGAGAGAGAGAGAGAGAAGAAGAAGAAGAAGAAAGGATCTTGTAATATTGTAAATTTTAGGATCGATGCGTATCAGACAGTTTGTTTGAAAAGAAAGGTGTACGAACACTGTGCATTCTTTAACATCCGCTCCTCTTTTTCTTTACGTCTGTCTCTGTCTCTTTCTGTCTCTGTCTGTCTGTCTCTCTCTCTGTCTCTGTCTCTCTCTCCGTCTGTCTCTGTCTCTGTCTCTGTCTCTGTCTCTCTCTCTCTCTCTCTCTCTCTCTCTCTCTCTCTCTCTCTCTCTCTCTCTCTCTCTACCTTTTTTTTTTTTTTTTTTGACATGTATCAAAATAAACCATCTCGGTTTCATTTCCCCCCCCCAAAAAAAGAGAGCATGCATCCGATCGACTCTTGTCAGTGGATCGTTTCAAGCTGATGAAAATCAAGGTAATTGTTGGTGCTACGAGTGCTCCGTTTGTACGTCGACTCGCGTAACCCATTATTAGACTGACAGATGTCGAAGGGAAGTAACTCTACACCGCACGCACAGTTACCGCGCCGAAGCTTTACAAGTATGGCGGCTTAAAAACAATTACCGTGATTTTCCGTCTTCGAATGTCTTCCGAGGGTTTATTTTGAGTTGCCGCAGGTAAGAGTTCTTGGTTGATACGATAGGATAGCTGTCAGTCTGGAAAAGTTCTAAGCTGGATATCAAAACGGCTTTATTAATTAGGAATAGTAAGCTGGGACGTTCTGAAATAGGTCAATGCATAATTTTGTTCTCCGCGGAAAAAAAGAAAGAAACCACAAAACAAAAGGGGGGAGGGATTGGGGGGGGGGGGGGGGATGAACAAAAACCTGAAAATGACGTCCCAAGTTTTTGGCTTCCTTTCTTTTTTATCTTCTCCTTTTTTTATTTTCTTTGTGTGTGTGTGTGTGTGTGTGTGTGTGTGTGTGTGTGTGTGTGTGTGTGTGTTGCTTGTTTCTTTGTTTTTATTGTTGTTTTTGTTTTAATTGTATCTTCTGTAATATAGACATTGCGTTTCGTATTTGTTTTTGATCTTTGTGGGTTGTGCTGTCTTTTTAGATTGTACATGGGTATATTTGTGGATAATAATTATTGCTTCTTATAGATCAGCATCTTTTCGTCATTCGATCTATGTGTGTCGACTGTTGTTGTTTTTTGTTGTTGTTTTGTTTTAGTTTTTTTGCTTTTCATTTCTCTTTTAGTTGTCTCCTCTATTGTTTTTTGTTTTGTTGTTGGTGCTGTTTTTGTTTGTTTTGAGTATCGATTTTAAAGTATTGAGACATTTCTTTCTTTAAGGCCATGCTGAATTTCTTATCACTAAACATTTGTATGATGGGCTAATGACGCTTCCCCCCTTTGTTTTTCCTTTCTTTTTCTTTTTTTCCGAACTCGTCCAAAAGCTTAATTACTTCTTTCTCTCATTTGGTGTCTTGTTCATTTTCTCCCTCACCCCATCTCTTTAGACTTTTCAGGTCTTTTTGTCTGTGACTATACCCTCTTTTGATATCAAACCTTCTGTGCAATAACCAGAAGCGAGATGGATATTGCACAGGTTTCATATCAAAAGGGGGTATAGTCACAGACAAAAAGACCTGAAAAGTCTAAAGAGATGGGTGAGGGAGAAAATGAACAGGACATTAAATGAGAGAAAGAAGTAATTAAGCTTTCGGACGAGTTAGAAATAAAAAAAAAAAAAAAAAAAAAAAAAAAGGGAGTGATAACATGGTTGCGGGTTGTTGGGTGGAGAGGAAGCAAACAAATACGCGCCTACAAAAACATCGAAAATGCAATCGCAGACTCGGACTTTTCGGGGACATAAAACAAGATGTTACAGCAAAAACAAAAATAACGAAAACTACTCGGGCAGACTTTTGCGCACTCTTTCAACAACAGTGTTTTAATTATCATAAAAAGAGGAGATTATCAAGAATGAGGCGTCAAAGTGTACGCAATAAAAACCCGTATTGCTCGTAAAAACTCACTACGAACGTTTTTGTTTGTTGGGCTGTCTGGCTCGTTTGGCGAGATTTGTCCGTCATCACTTATCGCATTTTCTCCCGTCCTCTTCTCCTTCGCTAAGGTTTAG
>OY757555.1:10093662-10102055 GCA_963584105.1 Alviniconcha strummeri | reverse complement strand
CACCGGAAGTAATCCCTTTGTTTTTTTTGTTTGTTTGTTTGTTTGTTTACACCCATTCAAGCAGGACGATTACATCAAGGCGACCTCTTCCCAGCCACCAGTCAGAGAGCTGGTCTGGCCTAGCGGTAAGGCGGTAGGCTGGTAAGCGGAAGGACCTCGGTTCGATACCGCTTCGGCTCTCCTTTCCCTTCAAAAGTTGAGGTTTGTGGACACGGTCATTCTTGTAACTTTGTCCCTCACAATTAATGAAACATTAAAATGCCTCCCATCGCTGCCCATCTTAATGCAGGTGTCATTCTGGTGGTGACAGTGTAGCGATAGGTATAATTATAATCTCCCTCTCCCCCCACCTCCATACCCCCTTCCCCCTATTCTCCCCGTCCCTAATAAACTTATGGTTTCTGTGGACGTTAAGCACCATGTTTACTTATAGCCGCCAGTTCCGAGCTAGTCATCTGACTCATTGCTGCAATCACTTGAACTTTGTTCATAACCTGTGCAGCTGCACAACTACAGGTCTCAGGTTGAACGCATAATGCGTAAAATGTGTTTACATATACACGCGTGCATGGTCATGTATACTCATATGCGTGAAAGAATGCTAGTATGTGTACTGATGTGTAGTTTGCTATGTTTTCATACCACAAATTCTCGGCGAGTGAATTACATGACTACTATTTCAGGTAAAAGGTATAGCTAATTCTCGCGCTTTTCTTCTCTTTATTCGTGTGTCTTTGTTTGTCTTGTTCATCTCGTCACACACACACACACACACACACACACACACACACACACACACACACACAAAGAGAGAGAGAGAGAGAGAGAGAGAGAGAGAGAGAGAGAGAGAGAGAGAGAGAGAGACAGACAGACAGACAGAGAGAGAGACAGAGAGAGAGAGACAGAGACAGAGACCGAGAGACAGACAGACAGAGACAGAAAGAGCCCAGGTTCGTCTACTACAACCACATACCACGCTATATAAGATAGCATAAGGTGTACATAAAACCACAAATAAAATATAATCATAATTTTGCATTCCTCGCACCACCACCCCAACACACACACACACACACACACACACACACACACACACACACACACACACACACACACACACACTAGTTGTTAGACGGGTTGCTGAATGAGCCTAAACTACAATCCCTGTAAAATAAGGCTTTCGAGTTCTCTCTCTGTCTGTCTGTCTGTCTCTCTCTCTCACGACATGAACAAAACAAGCAAAATGTATTTCAGATACTCGTGGCAATACACGATTGAAAACACAACAGTTGGGCCGCAAAACCAGCAAAGTTTGATATAGCAGTACAGCCCTAATAAAAGCTCGATTGTTCAGTGCAGTCGTAACCTGTAACAAAGTCACCAACACAGTGACTGTATTGTGACGTGCACAGACGGAGTCCCGTGGCAAACAAGGCGTGTCCGTTCAGTTTTCACAAATCGATTTCTGCCTGCCGGCTTCACCTGTCTTGAAGATGTGAGGACCTGCAGTAGCAGCTGGGTTTCTCAGGTCTACCTTTGCCAGCTATCGTATACCTACCTGCAGAAAAGGCTCATGAATGAAAGCCTCGCTGTCGTAAGAAATGGTAAGTACAATACGCATATATATATATATCATTTTAAAAACCGGAATTGTTTTGGGTGTAAGTCGCTACAATGCCGCAACAGGAGAAACGGTAAATGTCGGGTTTCTATTCGTCAGCCAACACAAGGCAAACATATAATAGTGGCAGATTAATCAAACTGACGTTTGAGGCTATTCCTACTGGAAGATCAACAGCGACGTTCCATTCTGCACGTGAACATCCCTCACACACTGTGGTGGCAGCTTCGCACGTGAAAAATAAACGCTTTGTATGTAAGAACAAAGCACACTTTCCACATATCTGGCTTTTATGGAGCAACAAGTAGACAAGTCGGCTAGTTGTTACGGTAAAGCAGCTGATTTCGGGTTTCTTGGGTCACTCTGGTTTCACATGGGTGAAAAGCGAGAAAAGGGAGAGAAAAAAAACTTTTTGCTTCTGTGTGCCTGTTGCTTGAAAAGCAATAAACAACAACAACAATAACAACAACAACAACAACACACACACACACACACACACACACACACACACACACACACACACACGCACACACACACACACACACACACACACACACACACACACACACACACACACACACTTTGCTAACATCTTTGTTTTGTCTATACCTGTTTTGTCATTACAATAATTTGGTCTTCTCTTCAATTTCAACCGATTTGTTTCATTCTCTTTCTCTAGGATGGCAATGAACCTTGTGACGATTTATCAAAATATGACGTCAGCGAAAATGTGACGTCAGTGACCCGTCTGCCAGAAGTAGTAGCAGTCACGTGCCCAGCCTGCCTGCTGACTTTTCCGACTTCAAGAGCCGGCATTGATCGGACATGTCGCGCGCGCACCTAGGTGTTGTCAACGCCCAACAGAAATACGAGAAAGGACTTGAGAACAGTGCGGGCGCTTGCAAGCAATTAAATACGCGTACATACCTGAACTCAAGTCACCGGGCCGTCCCTGTTATTACCTACATGCGTTCAAATCCAACCATCCAATATCGGCGTAAAGCTTTAGTCACATTGATCTGTAAATGTCTGTGCGTGCCTCATACCGACATATGCATGCATTGCACTTACACAAAGCATGAAACAGATGAGTGGCAGACCGATACATATACACGTACACAGACAGACCGGCAGAGCAGACAGACATGTCGGAATGCTTACAAAAGAAAAGATTTCAACGGCTGGGCTTATGATTGATGGCATATATAGGCATGCATAATTACTACGTTACGTCGTTTACACTATCCTTCTCAAATTACATGTTCCCAGGATATATATACAGAGAGAGAGAGAGAGGGTGGGTGGAAGACAGAGGTGGGCGGCAAATGGAGGGTGGGGAGAGAAATCACGCAACCTAACCTTACAGAGATACTAATTAGGATAATATATGTCGAATTTCTCACGGAAAAGAGACCTAAATTATCATGGAAAAGAGACCTGAATTACGGGAAAAAAAAGACCAAAAGAGACCCAAAATTTCTCTTGAAAAGAGATCTGAATTTCTCATGGAATGGAGACCTGAATATATCATGCCCCCCGCCCCCCTCCTTCCTCCCACAGAGTTCTTCATGGAGCCAATCGTCTTTGGGGAAATAAAGAATACCCAACAGAAATTCAAAAACAAAATAGAATCTCAAGTTACAACGTTTCTGCGAAAAGAAGCATGAGCAATACTAATAAACCTCAGCTTCATTATGTGCACACACCGGCATGTTTGTTTGTCTGCTAACAATATAGTTTCACCACAAAACTACCTGTAGTCTTATTGCTACTTGGCAACTGTAGGTCTGCAGACAAAGTACATTCTCCTACCTATAAGTGAGTAAATTGATGTTTTACGCCCAGTCAACCAGTGCGGTTATATCAGGGCGACTACCTATATGTAATATTGACATTTTATTTATATAATTATTCCTTACGCACTAGAAGTGGCTCAAAATCGCTTGATTGTGACTATCAGCAGAGTAATCTATTTTATATGGCGGGCCCACATGGGAAACTACGTTAGCCAAAACTAACGCAGTTAAAACTAACCAAAACAAAGCCAAAACTAACGCAGTTAAAACTAACCCAAACTAAGCCAAAACTAACGCAGTTAAAACTAACCAAACACAGTTATAACTAACCAAAACTGGCACAGTTAAAACTAACCAAAACTAAAGCAAGACTAATGCAGTTAAAACTAACCAAAACTAAACCAAAACTAACGCAGTTAAAACTAACCAAAACTAAGCCAAAAGGAACACAGTTAAAACTAACCAAACCTAACGCAGTTAAAATATAGGGAGATGACCTGGACAGGGAAAGTAGAAATTGGGACAAAGAAGAAACTTCTGGCAGTGGGCGAAGTAGGACTATTCGTGGCTATATTCTGACCTATTCCAGGCTTTGAAGGGCGCTCCGCTGGATTCTCAACAGATGGGACCTTAATTTCTGCGTCCGCAGTACCCCACTGCGGGTAATAAAATGAAAACTTTAGTATTACATAGAAAACAAGAACACCTCCCGCTCTCCCCACCCACCAATTGTGAAACATAAACTTTTTAGTATCTCGAAGCGAAATCTTTGCTTTGGGCGAGAAGAAAAACTGCAGCAATGCACACGACAATAGCAATCGTGATGTAATAGCCAGAGAATCACATTATCTTTGGATTACATGAATAATGCACCTCTCCATACTGTTAGGTCTAAATACACAAAAGATTAAAATAAGAAAGTCTTTGCTTGAACAAGGGGAAAACAAACTGTGCTTCGTTTTCTACTCTTCTTTGAGAGAGAGAGAGAGAGAGAGAGAGAGAGAGAGAGAGAGAGAGAGAGAGAGAGAGAGAGAGAGAGAGAGAGAGAGAGAGAGAGAGTGTGAGAGAGAGAGAGAGAGAGAGAGAGAGAGAGAGAGAGAGAGAGAGAGAGAGAGAGAGAGAGAGAGAGAGAGTGCTTCTTCCATTTCTTAATTTTATTTGAAGACGTTTCATATAAGTGATATGTGTTTCAGTACTATGAATGGCTCTGATCCTGCTTAATTTTTTGAACTGCTGCATGTCTGCACTCCTTCTCGAACACTACGCTCTTCTTCTGACACCCGCATGCGGAAAATCCAACAATACAAACGCAAGAGTCATGGCTTGTGTGCTTTCTCTTGCTTTGGACCCCACATCTGGAATTCACTCCCACAAGAACTTAGACACTGCTCAACCCTGTCATCTTTTAAAGCCAAACTGAGAACCTTCCTCTTCTCACAGTATTTTCATCCCAACTAATATCAATACCCAGTTTCTGCTACAGTCAGTGTGTGTGTGTGTGTGTGTGTGTGTGTGTGTGTGTGTGTGTGTGTGTGTGTGTGTGTGTGTGTGTGTGTGTGTGTGTGTGTGTGTGCGCGTGTGTGTTTCCATATAATAACTTATGTAAATTGTATTGGTAGGTGCTCTACATGAGTATAGAATATTGTATTTAGTTTAATATGTATCATGTGAGCGCTCAGGGCGTTGATAAGCGCACGAGAAATGTACGTTATTATTATATTTGTTCTTAAAATTGCACTTCAATTTCGATGAAAACCCGACAAACTGCCTCTTTCATCTTTCTGATACCAAAATTAGGTTGCTGTATTTAAACAGTCTGCAAAGACTTCGTTTAAAAAATGTTTAAAAAATAAAATTTGAAAATAAAAAAGAACCATCCACCGTCTCATAACAATATCAAATGTTTTGACTAAAAAAAAAAAAAAAAAAAAAAAAGGTCAAAGTGATGTCACAGAACATCACAAACGTTGTGTACTTTAAAAAAAAAAAAAAAAAAAGTCACACAGCACGCTGCTGTATCAAACGAAGTGAACACTTGTAACACAAGTAACAGGACGCGGGTTCGACTCACTCTCTGTAGAGTCGTCGAATTTCATCGGACACATGAAACCAAACTTAATAGGATTGTCACTGGGCGCTCGAGTTTGCTCCCTCTCTCTCTCTCTTTGTACTAATTCCCCCCCCCCTCCCACCCCCCATCCCTCCCCACGCCCCGTCAAAACCTAAAACTCGCCATAATGAGCTCATCTCGCCTTCTCTCTCTCTCTCCTCCCTCCCTCTCTCCACCCTACAATCCTTGTAAAATAAAGTTTTCGAGTTCGAGTTCTCACTCTCTCTCTCTGGGCCCATGGCCTTTTTCAATAAACCATTTAGACTCAGATTCGGTCTGTCTGTCTGCCTCTTCACTAAGCACGCCCTTACCCCCCCACCCCCCTTTCCCCACCCTCCGCCCCACCAATACTGAAAACTCCCACGAAACGTAGTGAAAGGCGAAGTCAGAGGGGACAGCCCCACGTCAGTGCAACAAGCCAACTGCATCATCATGCCTGGCAATTATAAAAATGGCTTCCCTTTTTTCCCAACACTCGGCACACGCTGAAACCACACAGACCGGATGACTTCTCTGGCACACAAACGCCCACCGACTCAACTGTGGGTGGGACTCGACCTGTGGTCAAGTCTTCTACGCCACAGCGTGTCGCCAAAGGTTTGTGTGTGTGTGTGCGTGTGTGTGTGTGTGTGTGTGTGTGTGTGTGTGTGTGTGTGTGTGTGTGTGTGTGTGTGTGTGTGTGCGTGTGTGTGCGTGTGTGTGTGTGTGTGTGTGTGTGTGTGTGTGTGTGTGCGTGCGTGCGTGCGTGCGTGTGTGTGTGTGTGTTGAAGTGGGAAAAACATCCGGTCTATTTAAGTGGAGAAAGCATCCGGTCTATTCAAGTGGAGAAACCATCCGGTCTATCTTTCGTGTTTTACCCGTGGACTACGTGCTGCTCGCCTTACCCACATTCTGTCCATGATCTACCTACTGCCCACCTTACCCACATTCTGTCCATAATCTACCTACTGCTCACCTTACCCGCATTGCGTCCATAATTACCTGTGGTTTGCCAGCTGCTCACCTTACCCACACTGTGTCTATAATTACCTGTGGTCTACCTGCTGCTCACCTTGCCCACATTGTGCCCATAATTATTTGCGGTCTACCTGCTGCTCATCCTACCCACACTATGTCCATAATGACCTGTGGTCTAACTGCTGTTCACCGTATCCACAAAATCCTCTCTGTTAGTGTCTTACTTTTGGTCTACCCGCTGGTCCGATTACCTAGAAAACTCGACCAATTGCACCGTAACCCTGGTCTACCCGCTGTTGAAATTACCTAGAAAACTCTGCCTGCCAACACTCTGGTCTAACCGCTGTTCGTAATTACCACTGCGATTCCGCGGTGTTTGCTTGCCCGAATCGCCCCGATAATATCTGGATATTATTTGCAACCGTTATGGTTGACTGGGCACACACAACAAACAAGGTCCTTCCTTGTTACCCTCCAATTAACCCCGTCAGCTGACAGTGTCTAAATACATCCGGTCTACCCGCTCAGCGTCAGTTCGTTACATTTGAAAATCAACCCCGTCAGCTGAGTGTCTGAATACATCCGGTTTAGCCGATGTATTCCGCTACTGTCGTATCAGTCTCAGTGTTCGTCACCTTGAAAATTAACCCCCTGTGCCAGCCAGAGGGTACCCCCGGTTTAGCCGTTCTTCGTCACCTGCACAGTGATATCTCAGTGTTCGTTACCCTGAAAATTAACCCTCTCTGTCAGCCGTTCTTCGTCACCTGCACAGTGATATCTCAGTGTTCGTTACCCTGAAAATTAACCCTCTCTGTCAACCGTTTTACCCGTTCTTCGTCACCTGCACAGCAATATCTCGGTGTTGACTATCTTGAAAATTAACCCTTTCTGTCCACCAGTTTACCCGTTCTTTACCACCTGCTCAGCGATATCTCGGTGTTGGTTACCATTAAAATTAACCCTTTCTGTCCACCAGTTTACCCGTTTTTCGTCACCTGCACTGCGATATATCGGTGTTGGTTACCCTTAAAATTAACCCTTTCTGTCCACCATTTTACCCGTTCTTCGTCACCTGCACAGCGATATCTCGGTGCCGGTTACCAGGTAAAAACGAATCAACCATGTCTGTCAACTGGTAAGAAAAGAGCCAGCGGTGCGGTAAAGTGAACACGAACCCTCTCCACGACGTTGTCTTACCTCTGGCGGAGAACAGGCAGGGTAGCACATAACCGCTGGGATACATTTCATCTCCGGTCGTCTCCCTTCCGCCACCGCCCTGGCACCCTCCTTCCGCCTCAGGTCCCAGCAGAGAGAGAGTCGGAGCGGCGGTATGTATATTCACTCCGTCATTACCGAACCTTTACCGAACTAACCGCTCCCTCTGGCTTTTCTCCACCGGAACCAGGCGCTGACGGTGACGGTGACGGTGCGGTTGGTCTGGGCCGATCAGCGATCTTTCAAAGGGATCAGCTTTCCTCGCCTGCAAGTGAGACTCTCCATCGCTCGACTGCTAAGCTATAAACACCCGCCCAGTACCGGCGTTCATCCCTGCTGCACGAGAAGCGTTCTGGAGAGCGGAGCAATCAGACAGCGATTGCCAACAACTACTGCATAGCTAATCGATCACACGACAGATAGACGCCGCCCGCAAACAACGTTTTGATTTACAGTTTCCATCCCGCTGAGGAGGGAGGGAGAGAACCCCGGCTCTTCGCTCGGATCGGCGTATATCGCGTGTGTAAGCGCGCGGGGTTAACTGATATATTATCTACGTTGACGACAGGGAGGCAGGCAACCACTGGGCTGGCTGGGGAGACAATGACAACCGCATGCTGCCCGAGGATGTTGTGAAGGTTTCACCTTCATTCGTCGCTCGTCAATACAACAACTTTAGTCGCTGCTGTATTTA
>OY757555.1:10066162-10088662 GCA_963584105.1 Alviniconcha strummeri | reverse complement strand
TCTTATCAGTACCCAAATTCCAATCACTGGGTTACGACATTCTTCCTTCAACCGCTGTCGTATTTAGTTACGCCATAGGGTCCAGAAAACTGTCAGCTAACGAGCAGTTTTTTGTTGGTGCTCAGACAGTAGTAAGTTTGCTACAAACAACTCAGATAAAACCAGGCGTGTCATTTATAGCCGCCAACAAAGTTTACACCAGCACAAAATTTAATAGAACCACAATCGTTTGAATCGAGACGGAACTCTCTTTTTTACCCGTGGTGGATGCGTGTTATGTTTACGTGCGTGCTTTGGCGCTAGGTTGCTTCTACAGTCATATTAGTACCCGAACCTTTCGGAGGGCGCTGACCGCGTCGCTGGACAGCTGCGCGGAGATAAAGAGTGCCCCTTCAGTGGCGTAACTAAATCTGGCAGAGTTTGGAGAAGGTGCCGGAAAGCGGTGCTCGAAGTGTGATCAGTACCCAAACCTTTCGGAGGGCGCTGACCGCGTCAGTGGACAGCTGCGCGGAGATAGAGTGCCCCTTCAGTGGCGTAACCAAATCTGGCAAGGTTTGTAGGAAAGTGCTGGAAAGCGATGCTCGGAGTGTGAGGTAAAATTAATGCTATCATCTGTGCAGACGAAGGCTAACAGGTAAATGCTGTCATCTGTGCAGACGAAGGCTAACAGGTAAATGCTGTCATCTGTGCAGACGAAGGCTAACAGGTAAATGCTGTCATCTGTGCAGACGAAGGCTAACAGGTAAATGCTGTCATCTGTGCAGACAGGCCTCGTTGTGCTCATTTCAGGTTGTGGCCATGTTAACGTGTTGTTGTTGAGTTGATGCTGAATGTCCTCAGATGTCATTTGACATATTAGGGACAAGTTGTGACCAATGCCGAAGCACGGTTCAATACGTAAGGTGTATGCGTGTTTAGCTGTAACCTGCCACCTGCACTTTTGGCAGAATGACCGGGATTTTTTACGTGCTACTGTGGTAACACGGGGGTGGAACGGATACCGAAATAAGAGTCAGCACAGAAAGTCGACCCTGGAGAAGAAAATTCTCCCGCCGTTCCAGCAGGGATTCGAACCCGCGACCTTTCAATCACGAGTTCGGCGCTCTAACCACTGAGCTATCCCCGCCCCCCTCATGTTAACGTGTTTTTCCGGGACTCCTTTATGTGTCTGGATCTTGCAAGAAGCATCATTTGATACGTGTAAATTTTAAGCTGATCTCGGTTCAAATCGCTACTCTCTTTGTTTTACTAAGAGTGCTTTCCATTTCAACAATGTCAACCAAATTTTCCAGCACCTTAATGTCATTGTAATGTTGTTTTCTATTTCAACAATGTCAACCAAATTTTCCAGTACCTTAATGTCGTTGTAATGTTGTTTTCTATTTCAACAATGTCAACCAAATTTTCCAGTACCTTAATGTCTTTGTAATGTTGTTTTCTATTTCAACAGTGTCAACCAAATTTTCCAGTACCTTAATGTCGTTGTAATGTTGTTTTCTATTTCAACAATGTCAACCAAATTTTCCAGTACCTTAATGTCGTTGTAATGTTGTTTTCTATTTCAACAATGACAACCACATTTTCCAGCACCTTACTGTCATTGTAATGTTGTTTTCTATTTCAACAATGTCAACCACATTTTCCAGCACCTTACTGTCATTGTAATGTTGTTTTCTATTTCAACAATGTCAACTAAATTCTTCAGCACCTTATTGTCATTGTAATGTCATGACTTACGGCGCGTCCACGGCATGACAAGTCAATGTTTTAGCGCGTCAAAGTCATTGCAAAATTGTAATTTCCCCGCGTGTTAACGTCATTGCAAAATTGTAACTTCCTCGCGTGTTAACGTCATTGCAAAACTGTGACTTCCGCCGCGTGTTAACGTCATTGCAAAACTATAACCTTCAGTATGTTAACAACACGTTACGTTTCATTGTATTTTCCCAACATAATTGTCCGGCTACCTTAATTTTTTATAAATTTATTACAACAACTCTACAAACTCACAGTATTTTAGCATTGCAAGGTTGCAAGTTTGAGAATACATCATTAAAAACAAGGATACCGTAATCACTTTTTCTTCTGTCTCAGTTTTTATGTACAGTATAAAAACTGCAAAGCTACAAAGTCTGATGTCTTTTTTTCAAACATCAACATCCATGCCAAATAACAACTCGGATGGCTACCAAAGCTCTTTAGCGTGTATGCGTTTATTCATGCGTACGCGCGTGTGTCAACATTATCCATGCTGGCGTGTTATGAATGAATGAATGAAAATTTATTTATTAGGCTAAGGTGTATAAAAACGTCCACGCAAAACCTCGCTTATTCAAAGCGCCAGATACACACAGTGCAGACATGCAAGGTCTCACAAGCTTTAACTACCAATGACAGTGTGCAAACATGTGTGACCGAGTGCATCTGCACATTGTGTTTGTGTTGTGGTATGTACTCTGTGTGTAGCTCTGTCGATGTTCTTTCGTGTGTGTACGTCATTCGATCTTTTACGTATGCGTTACGTGTTGTGATTTAGACGTCACTATGAGACGTCACTAGAAGAGAGCCAGGGAAGGCGGGAGGGAATAACAACGACCTCTCTCGTATGTACCATCCAAAAGAAAAGAAGAAATAAAATCAGGAACCTCTGGCTGTGGCTCGTTTGTTGTTCCTTACTTCCAACCTGCGACTTCCATCCCGACCATTTACACATGTAAACTCTCACAAGCTGTAACTACCAATGACAGAGTGCAGACATGTAAGCTTAGCTCTCACAAGCTGTAACTACCAATGACAGAGTGCAGACATGTAAGCTTAGCTCTCACAAGCTGTAACTACCAATGACAGAGTGCAGACATGTAAGCTTAGCTCTCACAAGCTGTAACTACCAATGACAGAGTGCAGACATGTAAGCTTAGCTCTCACAAGCTGTAACTACCAATGACAGAGTGCAGACATGTAAGCTCTCACAAGCTGTAACTACCAATGACAGAGTGCAGACATGTAAGCTCTCACAAGCTGTAACTACCAATGACAGTGTGCAGACATGTAAGCTTAGCTCTCACAAGCTGTAACTACCAATGACAGTGTGCAGACATGTAAGCTTAGCTCTCACAAGCTGTAACTACCAATGACAGTGTGCAGACATGTAAGCTCTCACAAGCTGTAACTACCAATGACAGTGTGCAGACATGTAAGCTTAGCTCTCACAAGCTGTAACTACCAATGACAGAGTGCAGACATGTAAGCTTAGCTCTCACAAGCTGTAACTACCAATGACAGAGTGCAGACATGTAAGCTTAGCTCTCACAAGCTGTAACTACCAATGACAGTGTGCAGACATGTAAGCTCTCACAAGCTGTAACTACCAATGACAGTGTGCAGACATGTAAGCTTAGCTCTCACAAGCTGTAACTACCAATGACAGTGTGCAGACATGTAAGCTTATCTCTCACAAGCTGTAACTACCAAAAGACATTCATACCGATAAAGTACAAACAGCCCCTACACACCACAGCCACCCCTTCCGAAAGTGCAACTGTACATAACCGTTAAATGTAGAAATATATACGGCGATAAAAATGTTTTTAAAAAATCAGTATTTATGGCAATGTACTTCACACACGCACCAGCGAGAGCGCACATCACACACAGTCGCATCGACTATCCTGCCTAGGCAAAGAGGTGAGTTTTCAAAGATGGTATCTATCTATCTATCTATCTATCTATCTATTATCCTGCCTAGGTAAAGAGGTGAGTTTTCAAAGATGGTATCTATCTATCTATCTATCTATCTATCTATCTACTATCCTGCCTAGGTAAAGAGGTGAGTTTTCAAAGAAGTTAGCTATTTACCTATCTATCTATCTCGTGAAATGGCAGCTTCTTGCTGTATGAAATTCCGGGCAGCGACATGACGGCTGCGAAGGAAGACCTTTACTGTCTATTGCTTGATGCCAGAGCAGTTAAAGATGGATGCTTAGTCAAGGCCGGAGTTGCTGAGCGTGGCGGAGCTCCATAAACAAGACATCATTCACATCGTGTATCCGAGGCCTGTAGGCGCAATTGTCGGCATCAAGACAACTGCAAGAAACAGCCCGTAATATTGCTAAGTGTCGTACTCGTTTTTCCTGCCATTTAAAAGGTCACCAACTATTGAACAGTGTTATTCATCGGTTTCCAGAGCTGTCGACTGCTCTCTGTCTCTGTCTCTCTCTCCCCATCTCTATCTATATCGCTTTTTTCTGTCTCTGTCTCTTTCTTTCTCTCTGTCTCTCTCCCACCCACCCTCGTTGTTAGACGCTCTCTCTCTCTCTCTCGCTTGTTTAATGTTATCCACTTGGTTGTTGCTTCTTCGTAATGCCCCACATAAAATAATGTACACAGTTCGTGTTAAATTACCACAGGTCTTTATTTCACGCAACGGGCAAACCTTTGCACAGTGCAGAAACTGGTGATCATGCAAAGACCTGGCTTTTCTGTATAGTCGATTTTTTTCAAAGAGGATGTCTGCAAATGATGCTGTTGCTGGAGAAGCAGGGAAGACGGGAGATAACGACGTCGGCAGAGCCCCGAGCCAATGGCGTTCTTAAAGACTTCTCGGCCTCTTGTCCTCTCGCTTTTTATTCGCACAACGTATGTGAAGAAGTGATATTATTGTCAAAAGATCGTGGAGAATTGAAAACCGGTCTCGCATTTGTTATAAAAACTGCATATCGAACAGGACAAAAAGTTCCACTTTCCACACTGCCTGGGAGCACTTTCACAAACCTAGGTTACGCTTGAATGCACTACGTCATATCTACGGGTCACGTGTTACGTCAGTCCGGTTACAAGCTAGCAACAGTTGGAAAAAAGAAGAGAAAGAATCACACACACACACACACACACACACACACACACACACACACACACACACACACACACACACACACACACACAGCTTTGTGATATGAGCTAAAGAAACGACGCAGAAGCTGTCTGTAATCAAATCAGTGCGTTAGTCACGCATCAGCGCTTTCGCTGATTGGTGGAGGCAGCGCGGATGGCGCAGTCACGTGACACTCCCTTGTCACGGGAACACTTTGCTGAGCAGAAAGTTTGAACCGCCAAATCCCTGGGGCTTTTTCGGCCACAGCCGAAAAGTATGAAACATGAGACAGCCAAACTGCTCTAGTTGTCAAAAACGGAGTGCATTTTATCTGATCTTTAAACCTTTAAAGAAAATGGGGGGAAAAAAGAACTCTCGATCATTTCTATATTAAGATGTCACTCACTTGCGTTGTTTCTATCTGGTAGCGCAGTATAACCGTGTTCTGTCTACTCCGGTAATTACAAGAAATAAGATTTCTCCATCAAGACACATACAAAAAATTAAAAACATAAACCCAAGGGAACGCATCAGCCGTATCACTTAAGTCGTTTCTTCAAAACAAAATCATAAAACAAGGATGACTGCTAGCACATGTTTTGTATTATCCTATTAAATTAGCGTTCTTTCATAGCCGGTTATGTGTTTAGAACTCTTTGTCCTTTATTCATTATTATTATGTGAGAGTTGAGCACCATGCGGTACGCTCAGGTTCCACTTTCGATTTCTCCTGGAATTTAATGTTTTGACGAAATATAACTGATTAAATGTTGATTTAGTTCATTTCTTTTTTACATAACGTTACTCATAATAGAGTGTCTGTGTCAAAATAAATAAGCGTTCGTTCGAATCTTGTGTTTGGGTCTCATAATGTTACTGAATTGTAAGGCTTCCATTGGGTTTAATATAATTATGGTTTAGTATTTGATGCTTATATACGTATATAATTTGGTTAGCCCTGATATGACCCACTACGTTGACTAGGCGTTAAAAACCAATTACTGCGATTGCCGTGGGCTACGTGTAATTATCACAATATTAACTTGGATTTTGTTTTTCTTTCACAAGCAACCTTTTTCCTTGCGCGGTTAGATGAAAGTGAAATGTTACAAAATACAAAAAAGGACTTTATCATTCATAATAAATGCCTAAAATGGAAATTTCTCTTTTGGGCCACTCAAATAAAATGCTGCATGTTCGTGTGGACGGAATGTTTACGAACACTCAGTTCTGACTGGAAAAGTGGGCAAGGTGGGTGGCGCGGGGGGGCAAAGGGAGGAGGGGGGGGGGGCAAATGGAGGAGGGGGGGCAAAGGGAGGAGGGGGGGGCAAAGGGAGGCGGGGGAGAGGGGAGACGGCAGGAGAAGAGAAAGGTGTCTACATCAAGGGACAGCCCCTTTGAATTTTGCATCTATTGGGAAACAGACATGTTGTGGATTGGGAGGAGGGAGAGGGGGTTGGGGGGGGGGGGGGGGGCGTTGGGGAGAAAGTAAGAGTGCTGAAATCAAAGAAAACGGAAAGTTCCTCTGTATTATTCTCCCTAAAGTAAGACAAAACAAACGTAGCTGAAAAGTTGGCAGAGGATTTGAACAAAATGAAGTTGAATGAACGGGAAGGTAGAAATTAGGACAAGGCAGTAATAAGAAGATCCAAACACATACATGGTTAAAAAGAACGCTGTTTACTAGGACAAAACACAAACAATCGCCTAAAACACAAACAATCGCCTTCTTTTTAACCTTTTTGTAAGTTTCGATCTGGTTTCAGAACGCTACCAGTCATTCTTGTTTCAGATGCGTGTGGGTTTTCTGTGTGTGTGTATGTGTGTGTGTGTGTGTGTGTGTGTGTGTGTGTGTGTGTGTGTGTGTGTGTGTGTGTGTGTGTGTGTGTGTGTGTGTGTGTGTGTTTACGGAAGAACATTAATTTTTCAGCTCTGGGATACCAACAGAAGGGGGACCCTAATTTCTACAAGTCGGCAATACCCCACTACAGGAGCGAGTCGACGTGCAAACAATACAGGAAGAAGAAGAAAAAAAGTCAAAACATACGAAACAACAACAACAACAAAAGTCAAAACCAAAACAACAACAACAACAACAACAAAACAAACAAACAAACAAACAAAAAGCACACGTGCACCACTCACCGGGGCTCGACTCGCCATTTTCAGAGAAGCACACACCAGAAGCACACACCCGCTGAGCCACCAGGGATCCACAAAGAAACGGAAGGGGGCGAGTGGGGGTGAGGGGGGTGAAGTTGGCGTCACCCCACGACTGACGATGCGGTTGCTGTGTCGGCGCCCTTTATTGGGCCGGCTTGGCGATCGCCGTACAGATACCGGGGCTGAGCTGATCCCGTAAAGGGTAGGCTAGGAACCTTTGCCCCGGCTCACCGATAGGCGCACGATACCGATATGGGCATTAGGCCCACGTCCTGATACTGATACGGGGCATTACACGGCTGTGCTGACGCGGATCAACGCCCAGCGAAGAGTTGTTCCGATGCCGATACGGGCATTACAGGGATATTGTCACACTTAAGGGCGAGTTGTGTTCCTACTGATAGGAGTATTAGCGCCCGTGGGGCCGGGACAAGCACGGCCTCATCCGTTTTCGGAGCAAGCGATTTTATCGTGCACGCGGCACACGTTTGTCGATGGAGTGAAAGGTTATTGTTCTGCTGGTGTCAGGTGTTTTGTCGGGGTTAGGGATGACAGCTACTTGTTTGGCCCGTTTTGTATATTATTATGGCATTGGCTGGTTCGATTTTTGGTTATTTGTGTGTGTGTGTGTGTGTGTGTGTGTGTGTGTGTGTGTGTGTGTGTGTGTGTGTGTGTTTGTGTGCGCGCGCGTGCGTGCGTGAGTGCGTGCGTGCGTGCGTGTGTGTGTGTGTGTGTGCCTGCATACGTGTGTGTGTGTGTGTGTGTGTGTGTGTGTGTGTGTGTGTGTGTGTTGGGGGGGGGGGGGGGTAGTGTAGTGTAGTACAGTGCAATGTGGCGTTTGCGTGTATCCGAGCAGTCACAGTGTCACTGATTGCAGCCATGTCTTCCTGCCGACGTTGAACAATGTAACTCACAAAGCTAAAGATGACGAGCCGCGATTCCATTGGCCGCACGTGAACAAGCGCGGCTGTGGCAACAACAAGGCCAATGCTCGTCGAAGCCACCCCTAGCGCAGTGTTGTGAGCAAGGCAAGTCACTTACGTCTTGCAACACAAAATACCATCATACTTACGTCAGCACAACGTGCCATCAAACTTACGTCAACACAAAATGCCATAATATTTACATCAACGCAAAATACCATCATACTTACGTCAACTTACTTGTGTGTGTGTGTGTGTGTGTGTGTGTGTGTGTGTGTGTGTGTGTGTGTGTGTGTGTGTGTGTGTGTGTGTGTGTGTGTGTGTGTGTGTGTGTGTGTGTGCATCTTTTGCATAATTATGCTTGAACACTTGTCGATATATACATATTTATTTTTTTGGATAACATTTTCCATCTCGATGTACATTATGTATGCATGTTCAGCTCTTTGAGCCGCAGGGCAGGCACTTTACAAATTTCCATTATTATTTTTATTTACGCAAAACACGGTCATACTTTCGTCAACACAAAATATCGTCATACTTACGTCAACACAAAAATATCGTCATACTTACGTCAACACAAAATACCATCATACGGACAACCATAGTAGTTATTTAGTTGTCTATAGTCAGTTCTTGGATTTTAACGTCCCGTCAACCGTACTGAGCCACATCAGGATGAATCGTACATTTAATTCTTTGACATCAGTTCAAAACACGAATCTCTAAATCACGATTTTGTCTAATACGCTGTCGGAAAGTTAAAAACAGACCACCAGTCTATGTGTTAATGCCCAAAGACACATGTTTTGTTACCCATTTATATTCCGCGGGCACTCACCACGCGAACCTGCTTAAATCGCTTGTGAATCTAACGTAGTCAAACAGCAAGGGGAGGATTGGGGAACAAATGAAGGTGAATGGACTGGGAAGGTAGAAATTTGGAGGCGGAAGAAATTCCTGGCAGTGGGCAAACCATGTGCGGCTATATTCTGACCTACTCCTGGCTTTAAAGGGAGAACATTTGTCAGCTCTGGGTTCTAAACAGAGTGGACCTTAATTTCTGCGTCCGCAGTACCTCATTGCGGGGAAACCCCGTTAAATCAACTAATAAGTCTGCTGGTAACTTCGTATGTAACACTCTAGTCACACTCTAGTTATACCAGGGTTCAACACATGAAAAAGATGTAAATGATGATGAAGATGATGGCTGATTCCTCGCAGACGAGGATTTGTGAAGGTTACGGTAAAATAAATAATAATAATAATAAAAAAATAAAAAAAATAAAAAAACTCAGCTCAGAATACACAAGTCTTCATTTAGCAACATAGTTCGCAACTTAAAAACAGTATACGGACAAAAGTCAGTTAATTAAATGACAAATAAGATCGAAAATCGCCGTCCTGATACACGCTATATTTACGCTTTCCCCTTTGAGCATCTGCCAGCAGTTATAAATGTTCTGAAGCCTACGTATAGTCCACGAGTTTCAAACCCCGCCATCTGCCTCATCAGCTGTCTGCGACGACGAACAGGCTGACATTTTCTACTGGGGCGGGTCCACACGAGAAACTGTCGCAGCCACGTCATTTTCGTGTCTTTCTCTGGGGCTTAACGTCCACAGAAATATCTTACGGTTTATTATTAGGACTGCTAGCGTTCTAAAACAGATCCAAACACATTAAAATAAAATAAACAACAACATAACAAAACAGCTCAAACAAAAGCAGACCTACATCTCATTTTTCACCGTTTAACTGTTGTTTTGAGTGTTGTTTTGTAGCTTGAAAAAGGGGGTTACCCCGAAATTTCGCCTGTTGCGTCACAATATAGCGTTCTTTTAACCTTTTTGTGTGTTTGGATCTTGCTCTTTCAGCAGTATTTCGGAGCAAGTCACAGACAGTGTCCACAGAAGTGACTGCTGAAAAAGCCATGCCAACACAGTTCACGGCTGATAAAGACAGAAGGGAACAAATGAAGCCGAATGAATTGCTGGCAGCAAGATAAACACGCAAGGCTATATTCTGATCTAGCTACTACAGGCTAGAAGGATAGGGTTTCTGATAGGTTTGTTTCCGAACCTCAGCTACCTGCGTCCTTAGCAAAACCACTACCGGGAATGGATGGAGTAAGTCAGCAGTTCGCAGAATATTCCAAGTCTGTCTAATCTGAATTCCAGCTTAAGACTTTCCTGTTCAGACCTAGGCAGACCCTCCTGTGAGCATAGATTATGTGTACATCCGCGTGGCATACATTTGTGAACTCGATGAAGCCGATGATGGCTAACGTCTGAAGACGTGAGGCATACTGGGCACAGTTTCTGTACCTTTTTATTTTCGTACAAAAACTCGCGTGCCGAGTGAGTTACAGCAGGAGAATCGGGTATTTACTGTTGCTCTCGTGTGGCGTCTTCCTAGCGCTAATTAGCTCATTTGGCTTGTTGAGGCTGAAGATTTTTGTTTTTGTTTAAAGATTAAAAAAAAAAAGTGTACTGGCGGTCACAAACAGCAACAGTGACGGAGATCGAGTCAAGTAAATGAAATAAAAATAACCACAATGAAGGAGAGAAAAAGAAAGAAAAGAAAAAAGAAAGTGCTCTTAAACCGTTATGTGTGGGTCACATAACGGTTATGTGTCAAGGATGACAGTAGTTCCTAGTCTGGAGTTTAGTAAGTCAACCCAGGTAATAGGCAAAAGTACACACAGAGGCAGATCAATTTAAAAAAGACAAATGAATTATGGAGAAAACAAAAACAAAGTTGTTGTTGTTGTAGGGTTTTTATGGCGTGTGTGGACGTGCTCCTTGGCTGTGCTTCTCATGTCTTATCTGCGAAAAAAACTCTTTTACTGTCCTAATTGTTGTAGGCAGGCAGTGAATTACGGGTTGGTCAACCAATGATTCTGCGTTGCGCGCGTGGCCACACGTGGAACCTACCATTGTCTACAAAGGAGAGACAGACAGACAGAGACAGAGAGAGACAGAGACAAAGACAGACAGGGAGAGAGACAGAGAGACGGACAGAGACAGAGACAGAGAGAGATAGAGAGAGAAAGAGAGAGAAAGTATACAGACACACAGGTGACGTATTATTATTATTATTATTAGTGTTAGTATTGTCTTGATTACATTATTATCCGAATTCTGATTGTTATTAATCGTATATTTCCGTTCTTCGTTTCCCCTTCTTCCGTCGCCTTCGTCTTTTTCTGTGCACAATACAATTTGCTGAAAATATGTCTGCGGTGGAGTTTGTGTACCTTGTATTTACACGTATGCCAGGTGAGAGCTACAGTAGGGAACTCAGGTCTTTGTTGCTGTGTTTGTGCTTCGTATTTCGAGCGCTAATTAACTCCCTTGTGTAAATTAACTCCTTTGTGTATTGATTTTTAATATAATCTGCTGTTTCACTTCGCCATTGCAAGTATGTATATCGTCGCAAAGGTCACAAAAGGATATCGCTGTTGTGTTTCCTACGCTTGTTGCTTGTTAAATTTACGTTTACGATGTGCGAAGAAAATCACTGTCGGTGACTCCCATTTTTGTCGCGACAAACATAATTTTGTCGCGACAAACGCTTTGTCGCGACAAGCATACTTCTGTCGCAACAAAAGACGTGTTTTGTCGCGACAAACACGTGTCTGTCGCGACAAAAATGATACTTGTGGCAGCTCCCGCCACTGATAGAATAAAGCGTGTTTAAACCATAGCTAGACGGAATGGGGTGCGGGTGGGGGAGGTGGGGTGAAGCAAATATACGAAATAATGATATATTCCTTTTCAGAATTCCAAATAACTGTATCTGTTGAGTGCGTTGCAGCATCCAGGTATGTGGCATGAACGCAACGGTTTACGCATCAGTGTGCATTACTGTTGATTTTGTAAAGCGTGTTGGGCTCACCCTTGTCGGTGAGACACGGCGCAATAGAAATGACCGCTGTTGCATCGAATGAAAAGCTGCCTTTCCCATCCAGTATAAAGTCTGGTTGAGAAAAACACACATTGACAAGCGTAAAAGGTCTCCTCATCACTGAACTTATATATTCTTTTGAAAACTGAAGATAACGATTTTGTACGGTGCTCAAAGGAACCGAAGCTTTAGTTACGCTGCAACAAAACATGCAGCTTTGTCATTGCCTCTCAAGTAACAGAATTATCAATAATCCCTATCAAACCATTTGTTAACTCCAGGCGTGCGTCTGAGTGTGTACAACAACAACAACAACAACAATAACAAACCGAAAATGTTCGCCCCCACCCTCCCCCACCACCATTTTCTCGCCCCCCCCCCCCCCCCCCCCGCCCCCCCACACCCTTTCCCGGTCCGTTTTTGTTGTTGTCATTGTTTAACTGATGCAGTCTAGCAAGCGGTGCTGATGAAGGGAGCAAAGCTCCCGAAGATTTGCTTGATGAAATAAGACAGCAGATTCTTCTTACAATGAACATACATCTGCAACTCTCCGTCCCGGCTATTATTCCCAAACGAGATGGCTTCGAGTGGGTTGGAGGGGCGGAGAGGGGGGGGGGGGGACCGGCGGGAGGAGGCGGGAGAAGGATGAAAGCCTCTTCCCATGCTAAATTTTCAGGTATCAGCTATATAGCTCACACATTTAGCCCACGCAAGCTCAGAAATTCTGTTGTTTCTAGCGTAAATATAAACAACGGTAACACCACAATTGTCCGTTTTCTTGAACCTTCAAGATCAAAACGTTTTCGTTTGTCAATGAAATTCTGTTGTTGCTGTTGCTGTTGTTGTTGTTGTGTGTGTGTGTGTTTTTTTGGGTGTTTTTCCCCCCCTTTCACATTTCGAGTGCAGACCTTCCCCATCGAAGACACCAGCGGCCTGATCGCATACTCATGCAAAACGTTACGTCAGTCGATACACACAAGAAGGAAAAGCGTTCTTAGACAAGACCGTCGTTTTTTGTTTGTTTTTGTTTTGTTTTAGTTTTTTAGTTTTTTTTAAATTTCAAACAAAAGAACAAAAATGAGTTTTCGATCCTGTGGCTTTGATGCACGTTTTGGATGCTGGCAGAAACACTACTTCAGTGCAGCACTGCGGAACAGCCGGGCAAACAAACACAATAACACAACATTCTGTCTCTGCGCTACTCTTCATCCTAGTCACACTACTCTTCATCCTAGTCACACTACTCTTCATTCTAGTCACACTACTCTTCATCCTAGTCACAATCGCCTGAATGCCTACTTGACGAGGCACAGTACACCTAACGCTCCGTCTCGGACGAAAAACAAGATGCAAAAAAAAAACAAAAAAAAAACTGAACTTGACCATGGTGTCTCTGTTCTTTCGACAAAGTCATATAATTATGACGGTTTGGGATTTTAATTTTTTTAATTTTTTTTAAACTCTGATAAAGATCAACGTCAATAACTAGCGTTATTCAAGAAAGAAAAATCCGATGCTACAAGCACAGTATCTGGATAATCCCTACAGAAAGTAAGACCTTTGCCACCGCCCCCCCCCCCCTCCTGCTACCGCCCCCCCCCCCCCCACCCCCAACTACACACACCACCACCACCGTCACCATCCCAAAAAGGCAAAGAAGAGGAAGAAAATGAACAAACACGATTCAGGACTGAAAAAAGAAGAAGAAGAAGAAGCTTTATCTTGAAGGCATTGTTTGTGCATTTAATGTGCAGTTCAAACAGAATGTGGGCACGTACTTCTCGTTTTGTGTGTGTGTGTGTGTGTGTGTGTGTGTGTGTGTGCGTGCGTGCGTGCGTGCGTGCGTGCGTGCGTGCGTGCGTGTGTGTGTGTGTGTGTGCGTGTGTATGTGTGTGTGTGTGCTAGTTTGATTTGTATTAGTCGTGTTTGGCGTCACTGACACAACTGCACACTGACCTGATCTGCGCCCCCCCACCCCCTCCTCCACCCCCTGTGTCTATCAAGTTGTTATTTTGTGTGGCAAACTGCAATACTTTGGATACTCTTTTCACATGTTTTTAAATTAATGAGCCCTTAGTATAGTTACCTGAATGGCCACGTGAGGGAAGGTTAAACCAGCATTACTTGTCTGAACATAAACAAGAACTGATTAGTCTCCGTGTTTTTTGACGGCAATGGCACTAAAAATAGAAACGTGAGACCCGCGTCATTTCCGGTGGACATGTTCGAAAAAGAAATTGTTTAAAACGTGCAGACTCCTACATAACCCGTCCAGTTAAAAACAAAAACGCACAAACAGTGAAAGTTATGTTTCCTACTTTTGAGAAAATAAGTGTCATCCGCTGCTTCAGCCGCGCAACAGTAAAGCTAAGGGATTACTTGCACGTGCAAACGACAAAAAATATAACGTAGATCTGCTCCTTGCTTCATTTCCATTGCGGTAGTAAGGATTGGCCCGATTTGTTTCAAAACTTTGAAGTCGCCTTCCTCTCTTCGTTTTATAATACCGTTGAAGTCGTCTTTGTCTGTTCATTTTATAATACTGTCTCTTGACAAAGAGATAACGCGCATTTTGATTTGAAGGTTGATCGACCCTTTCTCTGCCATGCTCTCCTGCTTAATAATGATAGTATCGATAATGATTTATTTTATTCGCTATTCCTCCAAATGGGAGCACATAGTTCATTACAATGCGAAGAACCGCGCTAGCGCGAGCACGCGCACACACAGACATACGCACACGTGCGCGCGCGCGCGCATACACACACACACACACATACACACACACACACACACACACACACACACACACACACACACACACACACACACACACACACTGTCAGTACAGCTAAGCAGTGCTTGAAGAGTTAGGATTTCAGAGACGATTTGAAAGACGAAAGTGTGTTTGCTGATCTGACTGCAAGGGAGACTGTTCCAGACAAACGGTGCAGCATAAGGAAAACACCTGGAACCAAGCGAGTGCATGCACGCACAGGGAAGACAAAAGAATGGCAAAATCCGAAGAAGAGCGTTGCTGGCAGGTTGGTTTGTAAACTTTAAGGAGTTCAGTCAAGCAGCCGGGGGCAGTGGAGGCTAATAAGAGGTTTAGTGCTTTTGCAGTTCTGTTCCTCAAACTACTGGAACAGGCATAACAACACACAGTAACTTTAAAATCAGAGACGCATTTATCTACTGAATACCTTTTATTTTCCCCAAAGAAGGGTACAATTTAGTGCTCGTCAACTTACATGTCATCAGTAACAGCGGACTGTTTTAAGGGACCATTTCTAAAACTCGTTCGTTCTGTGAAGCAAATGAATCATCTTCTAAAACAACAATACCTTGTTTTAAAGGATTCGTTTTTAAGTACAAGAGTTAGGCTGCCACTTACTCTCATTGCCCACTCATGCCTAGCGTATAGAAACCGAAGACGAGAGAGAAAAGAAGAAGAAAAAAGGAACGAGAAGCAAATGTGTATTTCAAACTGTGCACACGTGGATCAAAACTAAGGGAAAGGTGCGCGGTACATACACTCAAATCGTTCTTCTGACACTGCTAAAGCATCCTGACGCCACTTCACCCAAGACACACTCACTATCCGACAACATCCCACAGAACATCCTGACGACGTTTAACCAGAAACACACTCACTACCACCAGGATTATAGCTTAGGAATAAACAACAACGCTCGCGCGCACAAAAGCTGCCTGTTTTCGTGACTCTGCTCAGAAGACACAGAGAACCGAGGTCGTGAGTGCTATAGGGTGCACACCTACGCGTGTTAAAGATCCCACGGCAACTGGAAACAGAATATCCTCCAGGAGCAGTTCTGTATAATTTCCGTATTAGTTCATTGTCTCGTGTTGTCCTGTTAAAAGGAAGCGTTCTCTATTGCCGACTGTTTGTTCACATTCCACACTGTTTTGTATTGTCCTAGTTAAAAACAGAAAGTGGAAAAAAGCACCCTGCAGAATATTTTGTGTGCAAATTCCATATTGTCTCGTACTGTCCTCTCTAAAAAGCGTTCTTTGTATAACTTTGGTCTGAACAAATTCCATATTGTCTCGTATAGTCCTCTTAATTTTTTTTTTAATTTTTTTTTTAACCAACGATCTTTCTATAACTTTGGAGTGAATAAGTTCCATATCGTCTGGTATCCAACTCTTTAAAAGGCGTTCTTTGTATATCTTTGGTCAGAACAAATTCTATACTGTCTCGTATTGTCGACTGTCCTGTCTAAACAATTATCTGTCTATAACTTTGGTCTGAACAAATTCCACACTGTTTTGCATTGTTCTTTTTTTTCTTCTTTTTCTTTCTTCTCCCCCCCCCCCCCCCCCACCCCCTCCATCTCTCATTTTTTTTCTTCTTCTTTTTAATCTTTTGTGTGCTTTAAAGTGGAAAAACTCCGCACTGCTTGCACTGTCCTATTAAAAGCGTTCTTTGTAATCGTTTCTTTATTTTGATCTGTAGAAATTTCACACTGTTTTGTATCCTCCTTTAAGCGTTCTTTACGCGTTCTATGTGTGTTTCCGGTTTGTAAAAATTCCATATTGTTTTAGCTTTAGTTTCTATTAAAAAGGCGTTGTTCTCAATTCTCTTTGTCTCCTGAGCTGAACAAAATCCACATTATTTTTGTTGTCATATTCAAAAAAAGTTACTTTGAGCCTTCTGTTCCAGACAAATTCCACAACGTTTTTTTACTGTAGCCTTTAGTGTCTTTTGATATGTAGAAATTCCACGCTGTTGCGTTATGGCGGAGTTTAGGAGAAAAAACAAAACAAAACAAAAAACGTTCTTTTTAACTTTATGTATGGTCTGATTTGCAGAAATTCAACAGTTTTTTATTGTCCTATTAATATCGTCTTTTATAACCATTAATTTTCTGCGTTTCAATTTGTATGAATTCCATTTCTTGTGTGTGTGTGTACTGTCCCATTAAAAGCGTCCTTTATTACCTTTTCGTGTTCTGATATGTGGAAATTCCACATTCTTGGTACTGTCCTATTAAAACGCCCTTTATAACCATTTCTACATTTCAATCTGTAGGAATTCCACAAAACATTTTTGTATTGTCCTATCGAAACCGTCCTTTTTAACCTTTTTGTGTTTCGATCTGTAGAGAAATTCCACACTTTTTGGTATTGTTTTATTAAAAACGTCTTTTATAACCATTTCTGCTTTTCAGTCCCTAGAATTTCCACATTAATTTCTTTTTTTGTATTTTCCTATTAAAAACGTGCTTTATAACTGTTTTCGTGTTTCAACGTGTAGACACTACACATTGTTTTGTATTGTCTTATCAAATGCGTCCGTAATAATCCCTTTTTCTTTTTTTCTTCAGACATTACACATTGTTTTGTATTGTCTTATCAAATGCGTCCGTAATAAACTTCTTCTTTTTTCCCCTTCCGTTTCGATCTGAGAGAAATTCCATCACTGTTAGGAGTTAGTCAGCAGATTGTCGCAGCTGGCTGGCTGTAGTGAACCGATCAGAATTTCTCACTCGAAACAGCCCTAGCAGGGACGATGAAGTACACGGAGGGAGGGGGCAGATGCAAAACCAAAACCAAAAACCAGTAAGAGGTAAGCTAAGCAGAACCCAATGCTAAACAGAGCAAAAGTGTCTAGTTGTAATTTGATAGCCACCACCTCCAAAACTTCACGTACCTATCAAGTAGTCCCTGAACGCTGTTGAAAAACAACACAATCAGCTAAACATGAACGTCACTCGTACTTTTTCCACACATATCATGTTGAAAAACAACACAATCAGCTAAGTATGGAGGCCACTCGTAGTTCCTCCTCACGCAACATCTACCAGTAACAAGGAACACACACACACACACACACACACACACACACACACACACACACACACACACACACACACACACACACACTCTCTCTCTCTCTCTCTCACACACACACACACACACACACACACACACACACACACACACACACACACACACACACACACACACACACACACAATAGCGCGCAAAATTCATCAAAGTTGCAAGTCATGCATCACAAACGGGCAGAGAACAAAATGTCAACATTTTCTAATGCGTTACAAACACAAATCCGACAGAAGCAGTCACATAAAAAAACAAAGCTAATTCAGTAAAAAAACAAAAACAAAAACAAAAACACGATCATCAACAACCACATGATCCACAATGTCGTCAGTCAGGACAGTCAGAACCAGGAAAAAATCATTTGAACTACTTCATCTGCGTGTTAGTAAGTCACATTATTGGTAGAGTTCAGTCCAAGCAAGACCTGCTAATAAAAATGCAACAAGCGACAGAGATAGATAGAGAGCTAACTATCGACCAAAGCAGCGACTGTTTATCACCCAGATCTACGGAAGTAAACATGTGTATCAGTGATCAGGGAAGAAAAACAGACGGGAACAAGAAAAGCACAACACAAAAACGGACCAGCACGTGGCTGCCACTTCCGCTTTTCAGTTCCACACCACTGAACAACAACACCCTCGTGCTCACTCACCCATAAACGTGGACGTGGCGAGCATGGCTGGACCTTTAAGTGACACACCCCTCCCTAAAGACGCCGAGCGAGGCGGAGACCACGCACACAGTCACACTACTGACACACGCGGACGGACAGACAAACAGGTAGGTGGACAGACGAAGACGACTCAGTGTGGACTGCTATGTGCGGCACGCAGGGCAGAGCGCAACGTTGGTCTTTTTCCCTCTGACACATGGCCGCCCGCCCGCTCTTTTTACCATCGCCGGCTCCACAACAGTCGATGCAGATGCACGCGTGCTATTTGTGCAGCGTCCAATCAGAGCCATCTAAGTGCTGTCGCCGTTGTCGCGGTGGTAGTGGCGGCGAAACACAGCCACCGCCGGGCCTCGCCAATTACACCTACTCTCCGTTTCTTCCCAGCCTGTGTTTTCTGGAGCCAGTGCCATTAGCATTGTAACGCGCGCACAGGTCTCCCAGGCTCCCGTCTCCAAGAAGCAGCAACAAGCAGCGGCAGCAGCAGCAGCAGCAGCAGGGGCATCGCGCCTCGCCAGCCCCGTCGCACGGAGGGTGGGGCTGCGAGGAGGGAGGAGCCTTGTCAGCGGAGAGCCCTGGGTAGAGCTCGACGACACTTCCTACCCACCACTGCCTACGTCCACCTCCTGCTTCCCGACAGCACTCCCATCGCACAGGCCCTCCCAAGTAAAGACGTGGGGAGCGGGGGTAGGCGGGTGGTGGGTGGGAAGGGGGTGGGGGTTGCGGAGGAGGCGGGTGGATGGTGGGGTAAGGGGGTACGGAGGAGGAGTGCGGGGAGGGGTGGGGAGTGCGTTGGGGTGTGGGTGGGGGGGTCCTCGGCAATGGCATCACGACACTGAGCAGCCACAGTGGAATAGAGTTCGCAAAGGTCAGGAACAAGCCCGTGGTCAACAACACCGAGCCTTTTCCCCTAGCCAGGAGGTGAGGTTTGAACCGAGCAGGTGCCGACACAGACCAGGAGGTTCTCTGGAGAGTCGTTGATGGATGACGCTGGCCAGACTGACGGTGGGCCAAGACCCAAGCGGAAGGCAGAAGACTACCGTTGCCCATCCTAAGGTCACGTTAACGGTTAATTACGCATGGGTGTGATCTAACCAAGGACCCCACCCCTCGGCACCTTCAGAACTGGCTTTATCTGGCGCCATTGTGAATGGGCGTAAGGTGACCCCACAGGAAGTGAGGAGACCAACTGACACAGGATGACACACAGCTGGTGGACGGATACGTTGACCCCACAGGAAGTGAGGAGACCAATTGACACAGGATGACGCACAGGCAGCGGGTGCACTGACACGGTGACCCCACAGGAAATGAGGCCAGGCGACATGACACAGGACGACATACAGGATGACCCACGGGAAATGGGGTAGACTGACCTCCTGTCCGTTACAGTTCTTTTACGGAACTATCCCAAACTGGCCTGTTCTTTCACAGACCTACCCCTCATAGATCTCGTCTTTTACAGACCTATCCCTCACAGACCTGTTCTTTTACAGACCTATCCTTCATAGACATGTTCTTTTACAGACCTTCCCCTTAAAGGCTCGTCCCTTCCAGACCTGTTCATTTAGAGACCTGTTCCTTAAAGGCCTGCCCCTTAAAGACATGTGCCTTAATGATCTGTCCCTTAAAGACCTGTTCTTGTACAGACATGGCGCTCGCGGACCTGTTCCTTTAATGTGCAGAAATGTTCCTTAAAACCTGTCCCATACAGACATTGTTTTACAGAGCGGTCCATTACAGACCCGCCCCTTACAAACCGGCTGTACTTTTACAGACCTGTCCCTCAAAAACCTGAGCTTTAAAGACCTGTGCCTTAAAGACCAACCTTTTACAGACCTGTGCCTTAAAGACCAACCCTTTACAGGCCTGTGCCTTAAAGACCAACCCTTTACAGGCCTGTGCCTTAAAGATCAACCCTTTACAGGCCTGTGCCTCAAAGACCAACCATTTACAGACCTGTGCCTTAAAGACCAACCCTTTACAAGCCTGTGCCTTAAAGACCTCTCTTCTTTGGACAAAATCCTATATGTCGGTTTCCTTTTTCAAATTCCGATAAAAACCAATGTCAATAACAAATGTTATTCAAGATCCAAATATCCGTATGCTACAAGCATAGCATCAGGATAACCCCTACAGAAACTAAGACCCCCCCCCCCCCCACCCCCACCCCCACCAACACACACACACACACACAACACACCACCATCCCCCAAAAAAGGAAGAAGAAGAGGAAGAAAATGAACGAACACGATTCAGGACTGAAAGACTAACGCGAAGCAAGAAGTGAACACGAGTTGTGAATATTAAGAACACGGTGAAAAGGACGACAAAGACGATTACAGTCAAAAAACAAAAAAACTAAAATTAGAAAATAGGCATAGTTTTCTCTCTCCCAATACAAAATACTGGGATGTCGACGCGGTTGTTTATGCAGAAACTACAACAGCACGTGCGTTTCTCCACTGGAGGGTAGGGGGACGGGTACTTGGGTCTTTGTTGAGGAGGGAATGGGGGGATAGGTACTTGGGTCTTTGTTAAGGAGGGTAGGGGACGGGTACTTGGGTCTTTGTTAAGGAGGGTAGGGGGACGGGTACTTGGGTCTTTCTTAAGGAGGGTAGGGGACAGGTACTTGGGTCTTTGTTAAGGAGAAAAGGGGAACGGGTACTTGGGTCTTTGTTAAAGAGTGGTAAAAAAACGAAAACAAAAACTAAACAAAAAACGAAAACAAAACTGCTAAAGTGGCCAAAGGAAGCGAACAAATGCTAGACTTTATTTCTAGTAGGAAGCGTTGCGTAGCTGCAGAATTTCTTAGCCAGATGCAGTGAGCGAAGTCAACAACTATTGATCACGGGGACATGGCGGAGAGGGGGGCGGAAGAGGGGTGGGGGTAGGCGGGGTGGGAGTAGGGGGTAGGGGGAGGAGGGGGATTGGCAGAGGGGGCTTGAAAAAGAAAACGCTAGAACAAACACACACACACACACACACACACACACACACACACACACACACACACACACACACACACACACACACACACACACACAAACAAACAAAAAACAAAACACTTTCCCGGAACAATAGGAAGACCTCTATCGTGGAAATACGTCGTTTGGGAGAAGCCTGCGGAAATGTACCCCTAAACGCTAGTCAACATGTCCCCCTCCCCCCCCCCCCACTCCCCCCTCCCCCCCCACGCACACACACACACACACTCCGCCCCCCAACCCCACCACCAATACCCCCCCCTGCTTCCCACCAATCCTAACAATGAAACAAGTAGGCAAACCGTAACACACTGAGACGCGGGAGAGGGGAAGGGAAGAGAGTAGGGGCGCTTTTAAAAAAATATTAAAGAAGATTGGAGAATGCGGTGTGTGTGTGGGTGGGGGGGGGGGAGAGGGGGAGTGGGGGGGCAAGGGGTGGGGGGGGGAGGACGGGCTTCCAACAGCGGGCTGGACACGGTCGTTGAGGGTCTGTGGAGGGCAGCTGACGACGGAAGCTGCAGTTTAAGACGAAGACTGCATGCTGTGGAGATGGAGGCAGCTCGTAGGTGGGGCGCAGTCTGCAGTTTTAGGTCTTAGCGGAGCTGTTCTAGTCTAAGACAAACTTAGCTCTTTTTTTTTCTCTTTTTTTCTGGATCCTCAGCTGGAATACACTCCCACCCAAATAAAAAACATTTAGTTCACAGTGCAGTTTTAAAATAAATTTGCGTAAGTTCCGAAACTCTGCACTATCCCGGGCCTGTATTTGTATGATTTTAATGTAATAAAACACCGCGTCTGTATATGTAGTTTTGATACACATCAGTGTGGATAACATGTCTCCGTCAGGTTATATTGCCTGTGACATTCGGTAACCTAGTTGAACTTACTGTCAATTGTAATGCTAGTGTTGATGTTGCTACCGTTTTGTAATACTGTGTGAGTTTTGAATTGTCATTAATAATCGTTATATGTGTTGTCTATGTAGCTTAGCAAGGACAGATTGTGATAATAGCCTATTACCTAAAATCTCAATCCTTGAGAAATAAAATTCTCAGTTCTGAGTTCTAAAGCGAAAAGCCTAGCGAGGCTCAAGATCCAAGCACACAC
>OY757555.1:10055519-10060519 GCA_963584105.1 Alviniconcha strummeri | reverse complement strand
TTGCCAACTGGTCTATCAATCACTATGTCAGAGTTGGGGGAAGGGGGGCGGGGGCGTGGGTGGTGGAGGTGTGGGGGGTGTGGGGGGGCACACAGACACAAACAGAAAAATACGTGCGTGTGTGTGTGTGTGTGTGTGTGTGTGTGTGTGTGTGTGTGTGTGTGTGTGTGTGTGTGTGTGTGTGTGTGTGTGTGTGTGTGTGTGTGTGTGTGTGTTGTGTGCGTGCGTGTGCGTGTGTGGTGTAGCCAGGGAGAGAACTCGAACTCAAAAATCTCTTTTTACAAGGATTGGCGAGAGAGAGCGAGAACTCAAACTCGAAAACTTTATTTTACAAGGATTGTAGTTTAGGTTCAATCAAATCCTGTCTAGCAACTACTCCTTGCTAAGCTACTGATGAGTTGGTATCAATTTACAGACATTATGTATATACATATAGGCATCAATGAGTGAGTGAAATGTTATACATGAGAAATCGTACACAAACAGAGCGTGTTCACAGCGCCAGATGAACACATGAACATCATTCAGTTGTATACTCTGTTTGTCTGTCTGTCTGTCTGTCTGTCATACACACACACACACACACACACACACACACACACACACACACACACACACACACACACACACACACACATACATACACACACACACACACCACACACACACTCCTCTCCAAATAAAACTCAGCCCCACCCCCTTCTTCCGTCGCTCTCTCACTCATCCGAACTCTGTTCAGCCTCCACTAAGGATGAAGTGAAGCAGACAGACATCGGTTATAATTTCTGTTCCAGCTGTGAACCCTCAGTCAAAGTGTGATATTCCGCGCTAAGAAACTAATGACTGATCTGAGTATTGATCTTTCGTCCCCGGCGCCAAAGAAAAGGCAGACTCAAGCCCGTGGTTGATGTCATGAATACTATGGTAAGATTATCCTGTAGCAACACACTCTTTCAATGGGACTGGGTGGGACAACACAGCCACTGAGCCACTGAGTCACACTGTATATGCGTATATCTCTGGTAGACAGCATATATTTTATGCCATGTGGCTGCTGGACACGCTTCATGTCCTTCCCCGCTTCATTGAACAAATTATTCCACGCCTGAAGGCACATGGATCTACAGGCTACTGACAAGAAAGACAAGGAGAAAAAAACGACTTGTGTTAATTCTCACTTCCATGTTGTTTCAACTTCACTTTTCGTGACTCACAAAAAAAAAAAAAAAAAAAAAACGACTGAAAAATACATGAGGGTTAAACGAACATACATCATGTACAAGCTGTATAAAAATGCGGTGGTTATTATCATTTAACGCACTTGCGAAAGGGGCGCAAAAACTGAGCGCTGGTCGTGCAAAAGACACTGGCCACCATCACCTTCCTTCTCTAGGGAGCCAGTTCCAGTTTCAGTACAGTTTTGCTTTACATCCACATATACCATATTATGGATATTAGGGACGGGGAGCCCGGGGAGCCCTCGACTTTCACCACAGCTCCCGTGCTCTGTTCAGTTGGCAAGTCGTTACTATACGTTTTATTTCAAAGCACAATCACACACTCAGTTAGCCGGTTTGGCCTAGCAGTAAGGCGTTAAGCTGGTAAGCAGAAGGACCTCGGTTCGAATCTTCTTCGGCTCTCCTTTCTCTTCAAAAGTTGTGGTCTGTGGACACTGTCTTGTGACTTTGTCCCTCACAATTATGAAACATTAAAATGGCTCTCGTCGCTGCCAACCTTAATGCAGAAGTCATTCTGGTGGTGACAGTGTAGCGATAGGTCTATAATCTTCCTCTCCCCCCACCTTCATACCCCCTCCCCCCCTTCTCCCCGTCCCTAATAAGCCTCATGGACGTTAATCACCATGTTTACTTACTCAGTTTACACACACTGATCAAAGCATGCGAGATTTACCGGTCAGTGCTTTGTTCGACTTGGGGGTCCAGCGGTCTCGGCTGATTTGGAGGAGTAAGCTATACAGTAAGCATCTATGGTATGGCAAAGCAACCTTGCTTCCGAGACACTGCAGATGTGTATAATTATCTTGGGCGCTGGTATTCTGCACACCAATTCTACCAATACCTTGAACATCCTTGGTAAACACTGTGTTCATATCATTTATTGCGTTTACATCCGCTAGTATTGTACTCATACCCTTCAGTGCGTTTACACGATAAGCTACCACTGTATTCATATCCTCTCATGTATCTGCACATCACAGTATTGATGTCTCCAAATGTGTGTGCACGATTAGCTATCGCTGTATATTCACACACTTCAATGTATTTACATGATAAAGGTACCACTGCATCCATATCCTTTAAAGTTTTCTACACGATATGCTTGTGCTTACACGGTATCTATTCGACGTATTCATATCCGTTGAACTGTTTACATGATAAACTGTCGTTTCATTCATAGCCTTTTGGTACGTTAGATAATAAGCTATCATTTAACGTGTGTATTCGAATCCTTCAACGTGCATACATAGTGGAACAAATCTAGGAAAATGCACTTACCAATAAGACGAAAAACAGGAACACAATGATACACAAGCGCGTTCGACGAGTAATAGTGTATACATAAGCTATCATTGTATAGATAATAGTAAATGCTTTTCTAAAGCGCCGAATCCCTCTGTGACTATACATGTTTGAGGCTCAAAGCGGTACACATGAAACATTATAACAATACACAACCTAATTTAATAATGCATTACATATTTCACTCTATCTCCCCCTCCCCCCCCCCCCCCCCCAACTCCCCAGCATCCACACACGTACACCCCCACACACATATACAAAATTTAGCAACTTCTCGCTTCCTCCTTTCTCTCCCAGTCTCCCCCCCCCCCCCCCCCCCCAACACACACACACACATCAGTCAGCCAGTGACGACGTCAAGATCAAACAATCAAGTACAGTATTCAATGCCTGTTAAAGGGTTAGAGCAGCTCAGAGTAGGCAGAAATAAAGAGAAAAGTTTAAAGAGAAGTTCTGAACTGTGAGAGAGAACTGCAGTGTTGGATGTCAGCAGGAAGGTTGTTCCAGACAAGGACAGCCTGAACAGAGAAGACCGGTAACCACAACCTTTAAGTCTCCATCTTGTACAACAGTTTCTTTTCCAGCTAAATTGGAACGGAGTGTGCGAGAAGGAGTGTATACATACATACAGGATGACAGGTATGGTGGCTGGGTACCATCAAAAGCAAAAGCAAACAAAATAACCAAAAACAAAAACAAAAAAACGGAAAAGAAAAGTGGCTATCTTAAAAAAGAATCCTGTCTTTGACTGGCAGCCAGTGAAGTGCCTTAGGCAATGGTCTAAGAACCTTCGATGCTCCGTTTTGAACGTTTTGCAGCCTCTACAGCTGATCACAGTTGATGTCAATGAGCAAAGAGTTGCAGTAGTCCAACCGACTGAGAACAAAAGAACACATGAGCTGAGCAGTGGTTTTCGTCGTCAGGAGATGGCGGATAGAGCTAATTGTTCTGATCTCGAGATGACTACGACACGCTGAACGACTGATGTGGTCAGTATGTTTCACCATAGACATTGTCAATGTAGACCCCGAGATTTTTGACATGGCCTTTGAAGGAAATGTCATGACTGCCATCTCTCAAGTGGTTTTAATACATAACATCTTTTAAAAGGTTTACACAAGGTATGATTGTATTCATGTATTGTAATGCATTTACATAATCTGTCTTTGTGTTCGGATCCTTTAAAGACATACACGAGCTATCATCGTATTCACATCCTTTAACGACCAGGAATTACCTCCCCATTCTCTGTTAGACACAGCCAATCATTTTCATCGTTCCAGTCCAACGTTAAAACGTTCCTCTTGAAACAGTATGTTGCACTAGTTACGATTCTGCCTACAGTGTGTGCGTGCGTGCGTGCGTGCGTATGTGTGTGTGTGTGTGTGTGTGTGTGTGTGTGTGTGTGTGTGTGTGTGTGTGTGTGTGTGTGTGTGTGTGTGACAGAGAGACAGAGACAGAAATGTGTGTGGGGGGAGGTAAGGTGGTGGGGGGGGGGGGGGTCGAAGGGGGAACGAGAGATAGTTTGCTACCTTTATTTATTAATCTTTTCTCTTTGTTACATATATATCTATTTATTTATCTTTTCTCCTGGTTTTGTGTTACGCAGTTCATTTTAAAACGCTTCGAGCCTGCAGAAAGGTAGGCGCTCCAGAAATACCGCATGATTAGTATTACTGTTCTGTCTTCATACAAGCTACCATCCTACCCATGGCCTTCAAACAGTTTACACAAGCTAGCTATTGTTGTATTCAGATATTAAATGTGTTTCATGAGCTATGATCGTATTCATATCCTTTAACGTGTTTGCATGAGCACTTATCGTATTCATGAATATCCTGCTTCCATATGTTTACAAAAGTTATCACATCCCCGTTTTGTCCCGGCGCCTTTGCGTCCTACATTCCGATGAACTGAACGTAACTGTGTCGACATATTACTGTATTTATGGATGAATTGAACGTATGTGTGTCGACATATTGCTGTATGCATGAACTGAATGTATGTGTGTCGACATATTACTCTATGGATGAACTGAATGTATGTGTGTCGACATATTACTATCAGCCATACAGCTTTACTGTCATTGTGTGAGCAGTCACTGTCAGCCACGCAACATAAACTGTATTGATGTGACTGTATCAGTGTGTCAGTCACACAGCATGAACTGAATCGGTGTGACTATACGGCCACACAGCTTCAACTGTATCGGTGTGACTGTACGGCCACACAGCATGAACTGTATCGGTGTGACTATACGGACAAACAGCATGAATTGTATCAGTGTGACTGTACGGCCACACACCATGAACTGTATCAGTGTGACTATACGGCCACACAGCATGAACTGTATCAGTGTGACTATCGGCCACACAGCATGAACTGCATCGGTGTGACTATACGGCCACACAACATGAACTGTATCGGTGTGACTGTCGGCCACACAGCATGAACTGTATT
>OY757555.1:10043019-10050519 GCA_963584105.1 Alviniconcha strummeri | reverse complement strand
ACTACTACTACTACTATCAAACTCCGGAAAAGTCGGAGCGAGTACACACGTCTGCTCCTAAAAATAGCCGCAGGAAAAAGAAGAAAAAAAGCACACCACAACATTCTACTCGCGCGATCGACCAAACGAGAGCACAAAAAATAAACGAAACAAGGTTAGTGGAATCGTTTTTACCTGAAGAAGGAAACGCGGGACTCTTCGTCATAGCGGCAAAGGCAGCAATAAAAACACCAGCCTTCTTCAACAACTTCGACATGCAGGGCATATGAGCGCAAGAACCCCCCCTTTTTTTCTTCTTCTTTTTTTTTTTTTTTTTTTTTGCCTCGCCCCTTTTTTTTTCCCCCTCTTTTTTTTCTTCTCCCCCGTAGCTCCTTTTTTTATCTCTCACCTCTGCCTGGCCCCTGTGAGTGAATAAAAAAAGTGTGCAGTCTCTGTAGACAGCGCAGTGCAGAGAGGGGAAAAAAAAGGCCAGGGGGGGAGGTGGAGGCAGTGGGGTTGGCAGTGCTTATCTATGCATGAGGCCAAGCGCAGCGGCTGGGGCCGCGGCGCAGTGGTTGACACACGCAAATCACATTTTTCACATCGCCAGCCATGTTTCTCTTTATGACTGGTGACTCGCGTGGCACGCCACAAACTGTGGACTGGGTTACGCTGACAAACAGGGGGTGGGGTTGGAGAGTGGGGGAGGGAGAGGAGTGGGGTGGGGGGTTGGATGGGGGCTCGCACAGAACAAAGAATAAGAACATAATATATTAAATGATGCCCTGCTCATTTTTACCGAAGCGCGAGACGGAAATATTAGTTGTTTGTATACATCACAGTAAAAGTGCACACAGGTCACGCGGATAGGTGGGCGGTCAAAGACACGAGACGCGGAGATTGATCATAGGTTGCGGGTTTGATTTCCGATTCTGGCGGCAGCTGAACCCCCCCTTCTCTCTCTCTCCTCATAAGTTGCGAGTTTGATTTTCGATTCTAGTGGCAGCTGGACTCTCCACCCTCCTCTCTCTCTCTCTCTCTCTCTCTCTCTCTCTCTCTCTCTCTCTCTCTCATAATTATGTCCTTATTCTGCCCAACCCTACCTTGCCATGCCCTGTCCTGCCCTGTCCCGTCCTGCCATGCCCTGTCCTGACCTGTCCAGTCCTGTCCTGCCCTGTCCTGCCATGCCCTGTCCTCCCTGCCCTGCCCCGTCCTGCCATGCCCTGTCCCGTCCTGCCCTGTCCTGCCCTGCCCTACCTGCCCTGCCTACCCTACCCTGCCCTGTCCCGTCCTGCCATGCCCTGTCCCGCCCTGCCCTGTCCTGCCCTGCCTACCCTGTCCCGTCCTGCCATGCCCTGCCCTGTCCCGTCCTGCCCTGCCCTGCCCTGCCTACCCTACACTGCCCTGTCCCGTCCTGCCATGCCCTGCCCTGTCCCGTCCTGCCTACCCTGCCCTGCCCTGTCCCGTCCTGCCATGCCCTGCCCTGTCCTGCCCTGTCCCGTCCTGCCTACCCTGCCCTGCCTGCCCTGCCCTGCCTACCCTGCCCTGTCCCGTCCTGCCTACCCTGCCCTGCCCTGCCTACCCTGCCCTGTCCCGTCCTGCCTACCCTGCCCTGCCCACCCTGCCCTGTCCCGTCCTGCCTACCCTGCCCTGCCCTGCCTACCCTGCCCTGTCCCGTCCTGCCTACCCTGCCCTGCCCTGCCTACCCTGCCCTGTCCCGTCCTGCCTACCCTGCCCTGCCCTGCCTACCCTGCCCTGTCCCGTCCTGCCATGCCCTGGCATGACTTACCATGCTCTGCCTATCCTGCCCTGTCCCGTCCTGACCTGCCTGCCCTACCCTGCCCTGTCTTGTCCTGCCGTACCCTGTCCAGCCCTGCACTGCTCTGGGCGGTCCCGCCGTTCAGAGAACGTGCATTTCACGCGTTTTGCAACTATGAACATGGAGAGCTCATGATTTGGTAGCAGGAGGTATTCACACGGCGTGACACGATTCAAGATTTAAGACTATTATTTTACACGAGGAATTAAATACGCGGCTACAGAAGTGGAAAGAAAGGAAAGAAAAAGGTGTTGTAAGCATTAAATTCGCTTCTTTATGCACGTAATATTAAGAACAAGAATGTACATTTATTGTTACGCCCCTGAGCGCTCACATGATACATAATAACCTAAATATCATATTCTATTATACACAAGTAGAGCATAGTCCTATCAAAATTTACAGAAAATATTATACAGACAAACAAACACACGCACTACACACACGCACTACACACACACACACACACACACACACACACACACACACACACACACACACATTCGTGACACTCTTTAACCGACCCTATCACTAATGGTAGGAGCGCGGGTGTCACTTTAAACGGGGCATGTCAAACACTTGATCCTAAGCACTGCAGATGGTGACTGCTTGTCAGATTATACAGGCGTAGGGAATGTGGGCGCTTTAGAATCATTATCGCCATCACAGTCCTTAAAACTAACGATTAGTTAGAAAGGAGCTGTGGTTCTTCAGTGCTCGTGACAATGACTATGGGGCAAATCGAGTCCAAATTAAACTGTCATAAAATGATGTAAACAGCTTTTGGTTCAATAACGCATTGAAGTTTCAAAATCAAGTGAAAGCTAAACTACTACTACTACTACTACTACTACTACTACTACTACTACTACTACTACTACTACTACTACTAAGAAGAAGAAGAAGAAGAAGAAGAAGAAGAAGAAGAAGAAGAAAAAGAACAACAACAACAACAACAACAACGTGACAGCGGTGATGATCATGACGTTGAAAACTGAAAAACAAAGAAACAAACCAAACGCCACTGATCTTTCTCAAACAACTCACGACCACTAAACGTTCCTACCAAATAACTGTACCCCCACTCCCACCATCCACGCACACACACATACAAACAACAGTCAAAACCAGTTTTCGATATAAACTGCTTCATAGCATGTGGACTATGTGCAGTAGTCGGACGGTCAAATCCATAACGCTTTAATTGAGACAAATGCGGAGCCTCGTCTTCGAGGACACAATGTTACTTTTCTGTACAGTGGGTCCACAAGTGTTACCAACAGGCTGAGGGCAATTAATCGAGCTATTAACCCCTTCACTGCCATAATGTCATTTGAAAACGACCCCTAAAAGTGCGAAATTTGAAACCCTAAAGCCTTTTTGTCCTCTTTTTCGCAATGGCATGTGAAAGGATTTTCATCAAAACGCATAGCACTGAGACTGTATGCTATAGGACCGGAATATATACTGTTTGCAGGCGAATCTGTGCATCTTTCAGCCCGGAAATTTTACAGGCGGGGCAGTGAAGGGGTTAATAGCACGTGTGGTTCCCGAGTCTGAAGGTGATGCGATGGTTGGAGATGAAAAAGAACGCCTGGTGCAAGGTATGATGACACACGTTGCTCCAAACGTTACGAGACTTTCATCAGGCCCGAGAACCCAATATCGAAAGGAGTCCTCGTGTGTATTCAATAAAAGGCTTGTAGTAATTAATGCATATATTTGTAGTGTGTGTGTGTGTGTGTGGGGGGGGGGGGGGGGGGGGGGTCGTGTCGTGTCGTGTGTGTGTGTGTGTGTGTGTGTGTCGTGTCGTGTCGTGTCGTGTCGTGTCGTGTCGTGTCGTGTGTGTGTGTGTGTGTGTGTGTGTGTGTGTGTGTGTGTGTGTGTGTGTGTGTGTGTGTGTGTGTGTGATGAAATGAGTGTATCCTCATGTCTTTCTAAGCGCTCTGGGCCCTTACGCGATGGGGGCACTATAAATAATATATTATTATTATTGTCATTATTATTATTATTATTGTAGCTTTATCCGTCACGTACAAACTTTAACTGATTTCTGCTGAGTGCTGTATTGTGAGCCCGTCCAGAGATCGAGTGTGAATGTTCCATTTTGACGGCCATTTTTGCGTGATGCACTGTTCTTTATCTAAAACAAAGACTTTAACCACCGCCATCTTCCATTTTATTGCTCATATTGCTTCATGAATCAGTGCAAAGCAGAACCCATCAAGGCATCTGAAAACAAATTAAATTGTTTTAGTAGTTTTTATTCATTTCTCTAGAAAAACAGCACGCGGTTCACCAGCACCGAAGAGCAACCCACAGATTAACATCAATACATTGATTCAATAAATCCAGAATCCTTCAATTTAATTCCGACGGGCATTGAGGGCACTGCCCATTGCAGCAATTTCCAGAAGGCTTCGGGAAGACCGAGATCATTAATTCTAATCGCTATCTTCCACATTTACTTGTCAGAGTAGAGGGGTGGATGCAAAAATGAAGTCCCCTCTGCTGAGTAGGCACTTCAAGCTGACATATCGCATTCCAAGATGAGTTGCTTAGAATGTCATTATTATCGTAATGAGAAGGTGGAGCGGGATCATCCTTATTATCGTCGTCTTCGTCGTCGTTGTTGTCATTAATTGGAGGACATCAATCTTTCCAATGTCAGCCTTCCGTGTTCGCTCAATTTCACTGTTAATTCCCACCACCTCTCTGGAAACACAAAGCGGCGTGTATCATACACGGGGCGTCAGATCTGGTCTTTTTATCTTTTTTAATCCGGGCATTTGTGGGTTTCACCAGGTATAAGTTGTAACCTTTTCATGTGTTACATTCAGTGTATCCATCCACTTGTATTTATTTCAGTATACACACGGAGAAAAAAAGAGAAAAAGAAAAAGAGAAAAAAAAGAGCACTTCTTCCTCTGTCCATGTTTCCACGGAACTGGCATGAAACTGCGGACTCTGACACTAGAACCATAACATAACACTACGCATTCTCCGATACCACTACTATAACTGCAAACTCATCCACTTGTAGCTGTTGCAATAACTGTGCATTCTCTCAGACACCATAGCGCCATGGGAAAAAACAAAAACAAAAAATGCAGGCACACTCTCGGACACCATAATAGCCATAACAACAAACTACAGGCACATTCTCTAAAACCATCCAGCCATAACAAAAACTGCAGGCACGCTCTCTGAAGCCATAATTATAGCTATAACAAAAAAACAAAAAAACTGCAGGCACACTCTCTGAAACCATAATTATAGCTATAACAAAAAACTGCAGGCACACTCTCTGAAAACCATAATTATAGCCATGAAAAATGCAGGCACACTCTCTGAAATCATACAGCCATAACAAAAAACTGCAGGCACACTCTCTGTAACAATAATTACTGCCATAACAAAAAAACTGCAGGTACACTCTCTGAAACCGTAATTATAGCCGTAACAAAAAGCTGCATGCACGCTCTCTGAAACTGCAGGCACGCTCTCTGAAACCATACAGCCAAAACAAAATGCTGCAGGCACATTCTCTGAAACCATAATTATAGCTATAACAAAAACTGCAGGCACACTCTCTGAAACCATAATTATAGCCATGAAAAAAATGCAGGCACACTCTGAAACCATACAGCCATAACAAAAAACTGCAGGCACACTCTCTGAAACAATAATTACTACCATAACAAAAAAATTGCAGGTACACTCTCTGAAACCGTAATTATAGCCGTAACAAAAAGCTGCAGGCACACTCTCTGAAGTCATACAGCCATAACAAAAAACTGCAGGCACACTCTCTGAAGTCATACAGCCATAACAAAAAACTGCAGGCACACTCTCTGAAATCATACAGCCATAACAAACAAAAAATTGCAGGCACACTTTCTAAAACCATATAGCCATAAAAAAAAACTTAGAAAAAAACTGCAGATACACTCTCGGACACTACAGAGACATAACAATAAACTTCAGGCGCACTCTCTGACACCATATATAACCATCAAACAGCAGTCGGTGTGTCTCAGCCGCTGCATTCTCAGTACACGTTTCCTAAAAACCCATCTCTCTGTGTGCTCACCCTCCACTCTGTCCCTAGTGACGTCTCTCTGCGTGCTCACCCTCCACTCTGTCCCTAACGACATCTCTCTGCGTGCTCACCCTCTACTCTGTCCCTAATGACGTCTCTCCGCGTGCTCACCCTCCACTCTGTCCCTAACGACGTCTCTCTGCGTGCTCACCCTCCACTCTGTCCCTAATGACGTCTCTCTGTGTGCTCACCCTCCACTGTGTCCCTAGTGATCTCTCTGCGTGCTCACCCTCCACTGTGTCCCTAGTGATCTCTCTGCGTGCTCACCCTCCACTGTGTCCATAGTGATCTCTCTGCGTGCTCACCCTCCACTGTGTCCATAGTGATCTCTCTGCGTGCTCACCCTCCACTGTGTCCCTAGTGATCTCTCTGCGTGCACACCCTCCACTCTGTCCCTAGTGATCTCTCTGCGTGCTCACCCTCCACTCTGTCCCTAGTGATCTCTCTGCGTGCTTACCCTCTACTATGTCCCCTCGTGACGTCTCTCTGTGTGCTCACCCTCCACCGTGTCCCCAATGACGTCTCTCTGTGTGCTCACCCTCCACTGTGTCCCTAGTGATCTCTGCGTGCTCCCCCCCTCCCCTGTGTCCCTAGTGATCTCTCTGCGTGCTCACCCTCCACTGTGTCCATAGTGATCTCTCTGCGTGCTCACCCTCCACTGTGTCCATAGTGATCTCTCTGCGTGCTCACCCTCCACTGTGTCCCTAGTGATCTCTCTGCGTGCACACCCTCCACTCTGTCCCTAGTGATCTCTCTGCGTGCTCACCCTCCACTCTGTCCCTAGTGATCTCTCTGCGTGCTTACCCTCTACTATGTCCCCTCGTGACGTCTCTCTGTGTGCTCACCCTCCACCGTGTCCCCAATGACGTCTCTCTGCGTGCTTACCCTCTACTATGTCCCCTCGTGACGTCTCTCTGTGTGCTCACCCTCCACCGTGTCCCCAATGACGTCTCTCTGTGTGCTCACCCTCCACTGTGTCCCTAGTGATCTCTGCGTGCTCCCCCCCTCCCCCCCCCCCCCCCCCCCCCCCCCACTGTGTGAAACATGCTTCCAATAAGAAGAGATCGATTGTAACATGCAACGTTACGCACCATGCGTCAGCGCGCTGAAAACCGAGTCAGTGGGGGCCGGTGAGGAAAACGTACACAGAAGGCGAGGATGGCGAAAGGCAGTAGGTGTTACAAAAGGTGGCTGAATTGTTCTTATCACACTAATGCCAGCTACACTGAGAGACTAAAAACAAAGCGGGGAAGGGGGAGGGAGGGGGTACAACGTTCGTGGACATTTACGTCCCGTCGTCCCGGTCTAGGTCATCCCAGAATAAAAGAAGAAGAAGACAGATGATTGGCTAAAGAAGAAGAAGAAGAACAACAACAACAACAACAACAACAAAGAATACAAAGAAGAATACAAAGAAGAAGAACAACAACAACACAATAACCACAACAACAACAATTTCAAAGAAAAAGAAGAAGAAGAAGAAGAAGAAGAAGAAGAAGAAGAAGAAGAAGAAGAAGAAGAAGAACAACAACAACAACAACAACAACAACAACAACAACAACAACAACAACAACAACAGCGTGACAGCGGTGATGATCAT
>OY757555.1:9942162-10042819 GCA_963584105.1 Alviniconcha strummeri | reverse complement strand
AAATCTGGACTACAGGTAAACGTTTACCAGTGTGACCAAAACGCTAAGAAAGGGGTCTGTGCTAAACCCACTGTTTTCTGCAAGCACCAGGACAGGCGGGGTACTCCCTTTCCCGGCCAGGTGGTCCAACAACCGTTTTCTCGCCAAGGGGATGCAAACAAAGACCGAAACGGCCGAACAACTGGGAAACAACACTAAACTGGAAAGGCATAGACAAGACATTGACTAGCTGTCGTCCGTACAAACTCGCTTTCAAGCAGATGATGTCCAGTTTTGTCCATTATGAAAATCTGAACTCTGTCGTGAAGAAAATGTTCAAAGTACATCAACACAAACTCCATACCGCTTGCGTCACATCAACACAAATTCAAAATACTTTACAGTTTAAGCAGATGTTTCAGTAACAATCTTATGGATGGTTAAAGTTTTATGAAACGTAATAGGCTTCTTTTTTTCGCCTTGAAATGTGGCCACCGGCAATTTAAAAGAACAAGAAAGTGAAATCAGACTACTTTAATGATATATATTTATCTCGGTATGAACTAGGGAATACGTCATATTCGAGATGTGAAGCTCACTCCTACATTGCACTGCCCTCAGACAGCAAGACTTACCGATGAAAGAATGATACTACCAACCACACATCCTACATCATAGAAACAGCAGTAAACTAGCAGAAAACATTGTTGCTACATCACCTGGTCTGAGCTGAAGCTGCATAGTCAAGGAACTTAGTGGTTTCCGCCAGCGTTGCAATCCAGTCATCAAACCGTATTCTTACGAGTGTTAGTATTTGTCAAAGGTCAAACTCACTAAGGTCACAACGACACGGCAGAGCAATAGTTACGTTACACTGACAGCAGAAGCCAAGGACTCGCCCACTATCGTCACTCGCACAGCAGAGCACCATCACTATCGTTACTTACACAGCAGAACACCATCACTATCGTCGCTCACACAGAACAACATCACTATTGTCATTCACACAGCAGAACACCATCACTGTCGTCACTCACACAGCAGAACACCATCACTATCGTCACTCACACAGCAGAACACCCATCACTATCGTCACTCACACAGCAGAACACCATCACTATCGTCACTCACACAACCCACTGTAGAACACCATCACTATCATCACTCACACAACTCACTGTAGAACACCCTATCATCACTCACACAACTCACTGTGGAACACAGTCACTATCATCACTCACAAAGCCCACTGTAGAACACCATCACTATCACCACTCAAACAGCAGAACACGATCACTATCGTCACTCACATAGCAGAACAAGATCACCATCGTCACTTAAACAACTCACTGTAAAACACCATCACTATCATCACTCACACAACTCACTGTAGAACACCATCACTATCATCACTCACACAACTCACTGTAGAACACCCTATCATCACTCACACAACTCACTGTAGAACACAATCACTATCATCTCTTACAAAGCCCACTGTAGAATACCATCACTATCGTCACTCACACATACAACAGCAGAACACCATCACTATCGTTACTCACACAGCAGAACACCATCACTATCGTCACTCACGCAACAGAACACCATCACTATCGTCACTCACACAGCAGAACACCATCACTATCGTTACTCACACAAGTCACTGTAGAACACCATCACTATCGTCACTCACACAGCAGAACACCATCACTATTGTCACTCACACAAGTCACTGTAGAACACCATCACAATCGTTACTCACACAAGTCACTGTAGAACACCATCACTATCATCACTCACACAAGTCACTGTAGAACACCATCACTATCATCACTCACACAAGTCACTGTAGAACACAATCACTATCATCACTCACACAACTCACTGTAGAACACCATCACTATCATCATTCAAACGAGTCATCGCAGAATGTCTGTTACCGCTGTGGCCAGTTTCACTCCAAATACAGAAGTCAACCAAAACATAAAACTCAAACACAACCACAGAAACTTGTATTTCAAATAAACAAACAAGCAACAACAACAAAAAAAAGAAAGAAGGGGCAGGGAGAAAAGGCTTAGTTTGATGAGAATACACATAAAACCAAGTGTTTGAAAAAACAACAACCAAACTACGGCAGTGGAAAAGCACGTCAGCCGGAACTGTGATCAAACCGTCAATCAAACGAGGGGAACACTCTCACAACAAAATCACACGCCACACACACAAAACACGTTCGAGCATTATACAGCAGTCTGACTCTCAGCAGAAGGTAAAAAATAAATAATAATAATAAAATATAACAAAAGGAAGAGGATTACACCATAGAAAAACCCTGCACTCTTGTCAAATCTAACAGCAAGCAAGAACTCTCACGATTAAACAAACAAATCAATCGTCAATCCACAGAAGAGGGAAAAAAAAACAAAAAAAACACAACCAACTCGGCACAAAAACGCAAACAGTACCAGCTTTTCTGGACAAGTTAGTTTCCGTAAGGCACCTAGACCGGACATGGCGTCATCCAAGGGAAGCAACTCTGGGTTCAGGTCGCTTAGCCGCTACAAAACGAACAAGAGGAACAAAATGTAGTGTTTATGTTGTTGCAGTCAAAAAGCAAGGTAATTTTTTTTTCAACACAGATTTGTAGGTACAGAGTGTTGTACACTGACTGAAGGACAACCATATACTGACAAAGCAGAGCGAGAGAAACCTGCTGAATTGAACCGGGTGATGACGGCTGCGTGCCCTAACTTACAGGCATATCATCATGTGTCCTACTTTACCATCGTGTAGCCTCAGTGACAGACATATCATTGCGTGTCCTACTTTACTGACACACCACAGTGTGACCTCAGTGACAGACATATCATTGCGTGTCCTACTTCACTGACACACCACAGTGTGACCTCAGTGACAGACATATCACTGCGTATCCTATTTTACTGACACACCACAGTGTGACCTCAGTGACAGACATATCATTGCGTGTCCTACTTTACTGACACACCACAGCGTGACCTCAGTGACAGCCATATCATTGCGTGTCCTACTTTATTGTCACACCATAGTGTGACCTCAGTGACAGCCATATCATTGCGTGTCCTACTTTACTGACACACCACAGTGTGACCTCAGTGACAGACATATCATTGCGTGTCCTACTTTATTGTCACACCATAGTGTGACCTCAGTGACAGACATATTGCGTGTCCTACTTTATTGATACACCATAGTGTGGTGACACTGACAGACATAAATGTACAAAAGATGGAGACAGGCAAAAGGCTGAAGACGAACAAGCTTCGTGCCATGGTAACAGGTGCTCCACATGCGCTGTCGAGTGCTTGGCACAGACATGGGCAACAGAGAGAGAGAGAGAGAGGAGAGAGAGAGAGAGAGAGAGAGAGAGAGAGAGAGAGAGAGAGAGAGAGAGAGAGGATATTCGAAAGGCAATCAATCTAAAACAATATCAATGAATACAAACCCGTAATAAATAAATATATCAATAACTAAGGCACTTTATACCTGCTGCATTTCAAACAACGAAGCTGAAAACGCACTCTACACTGTCAAGGAAAGGAGCTAACAGCGGGTCACAAGTCACCATTGTGACCTATGACCTGTGACCCGCCTGCTGAGAAGTGGCAAACACAGGGAGCATCCACCTGCCGTCGTTGGGGTGCCGGAAAGCAGAGAACGCGACACGCATGCATCGGTTACCGCTACCGCAGTCTAACTCCTCGTGGGCTTGAGAGAAATCCACAAGGAATAAAACAGTACAGAATTAAGATTATATTTAAAAAAAAGCACGCACACGTATACAGAAACAACTCGTGTGTGGTTTCAGGAAAATCACATGAAAAAATGGGGAGAGAGAGAGAGGGGGGAAAAAAGAAGAAGAAAAAAAGGAGTACCCAGACAAAGAGAAACACAAGACAATAAACTCTGACTAAAGGCAGTCAGTAGGGAACCGGTCACAGCCTTCACCCCCCCCACCCCCCCACCGCCTTCTAACAATGTGTTGACGATATATTCCGTTCTGACCACCCCTCATTTCTTCCCCCCCCCCCCCCCCCTCCACGCACACAATAATATGTTCGATATCCTAATCCTCACAAGCATGGCACTCTGACACTGGGTCTATACACACCCTGACAACTAGACCCGTGTGCTCCCTGACAGCAAAAACCTCCAACACGGGGGCTGCGTCAGCCAATGTATAGCGAGTATAAAAAAAGGCTGGGGAGTGAGTTATGGCACAATAATACGGTGCTCGGGTCGACTAAACCTAGATCACTGCCATAGACTGTTCAATGGTCCTCCACCATGCAAATAATCCGCGCCTAGAGGTCTCAACTTTGCAAAGGTGGTTTGGGTGGCGGGGTGGGGGGTGGGGGGTGGGGGGGGGGTGTGGGGGGTGGTGGGGGGTAGGGGGTAGGGGGGTACTGGAATAGCACACAGGGTTAGGTGAAATGGGTAGCGATACCCGGAGTGTTGTGTTGAAAAGAGCTGTGCAAGACGGACCGACGCGTCTGGGAGTGATGAATTGGTACTGGCTGGGTTTCACACACGGTCTCCGCGTTGATAGACCTGTCCTCGCTTTGCTTTGCATAACTGACACGTCACCAACCCCACTGGCAATGGACCATTTTTAATGAGCGAGACAAGAGGACAGAAAGATAGACTGGGCCCACATGGGGTCTGCAACAACGGCGAGACCACGAGACTGGGGCCATTCATTCGGTCATGTACGAATCGGGGTTCGAACCCCGTATGCAACATATAGATTCCGAGTCTGCTTGAACCACCCGACCAGGAGAACTTAGGGAACATTGTCTGATTCATTGACTGCTTCGTTACTGTCTGATTCACTGACTGGTTCATGGACTGGTTCGTTGTCTGGTTCACTGCCCGCTTCACTGACTGACTGTCGGTGTTCGGCTGGACTGACCGTGCGTACGGAAACAATCAGCGCTTCCCAGTTCACGTCCGTCAGCTTCTTTGTCTCCCCACAATGACCCTTTCTCCGTCAGCTTCTTTGACTCTCCACAATTACCCTTTTTTTCTGTCATGTTTGTGATAAGTGGCTGGTTGGGTTTTGTCACCATAGGTGTGACGACTGGTATGACAATTGCATGATTACGAGCAGCGCTGATGGAATTTATGTTTATAGGTCTGTATCCATTAGTGCATCAACTCTGTAGCTCTGTATCCCTGAAGCACATGTTTGCTGGCCCGTGTCGCTGTATTTTATAACTGCTCAGTGCTGTGCTGTCACGTATGATTAATAGCTTCTGTGAACTCACTTTTGCAGTCAATTACAGAGGCAGCTGGTTGTAGTGTATAATATATATTTATGTTTATGGGTTTGAACACCAACAGCTGCATCAGTGAAATGAATGCAGTCCGAGAAAGGCAGCTGAGAAAGGACCCCAGCACGCCTCAGCCAAGATGGTGTCCCGGTTTCTCAGTGAGGTGTTTCAGACCCAGGTGTTGTTTGTCATCGCCTGCCACTGGGCGATGGCCATTTCTCTCGTCTTCGTCAACAAGCAGCTTGTGTCCGACGACCATGGGGGTAAGAAAACTAAACTGTCTTGGACATATTTTTTTTTAATCAAAAAAATCTCACAAAGGTCAAAGTGTGTAATTTTGATATTATTGCTGCCACGTCCCCTGTCCCCTCCTACTCCACCCCCTTTGTTTCTCCCTCTGCTCCTCTCTACTGCCCCCTCCCCCATCCCCACTCTCCCCCCCCCCCACCACCCCCAGCAGCCTAGAGGTTTTGTTATAGTGGATTTTGTTTTTTTTATGTGTGTGTGTGTGTGTGTGTATGGGGGGAGGGGGGTATGGCTGAGTGTGTGGTTTTTGTTTGTTTGTTTTTGTTGCAAAAGATAACACATAGAAGCAGAGAATAGGATGAAATGTCTGTGTGGATTTAAGTATCTATCTATGAGAACAAGCAAGCTACCCACAGGCTGAATAGGATAAAATGTCTGTGTGGATTTAATTATCTATCTATGAGAACAAGCAAGCTACCCACAGGCAGAGAATAGGGTGAAATGTCTGTGTGGGTAAGTATCTATGGGAACAAGCAAGCTACCCACAGGCAGAGAATAGGGTGAAATGTCTGTGTGGATAAGTATCTGACTATGGGAACAAGCAACTTAGTGCAACCATGAACAGGAAGTCTTCAGTACCACACCTCTAGGAATGATCCCTCGCATTTTGCTGAAATACAGAGAGCCCACAAACAACAGCAAGTGAGCCAGCATGGCCTAGCAGTAAGGTATTAGGCTGGTAAGCAGAGGGACCTTTGTTCAAATCCGCTTTGGCTCTCCGTTCTCTGCAAAAGTTGTGGTCTGTGGACACTGTCTTGTGACTTTGCCCCTCACAATTTATGAAACATTAAAATGGCTCTCATCACTGCCCATCATTCTGGTGGCGACCGTGTTGAGTGTACAGCGATAGGTGGTATATAATATCCCTCTTCCCCCCCATTCATACCCCCCCACCCCCCCACCCATCTCTAATAAGCCTTATGGTTTCTGTGAACGTCAAGCACCATGTTTACTTTACTATAACAGAAGCAAAGTGTTGTGAAGAGGATATGCACACTTGTTAACGTAAAGTGGTGTTGATGTGTGTGTGTTTTTTTCTGCTGTTTTGTCAGATCTTTGAAACTCTGCCTGTATGATAATCTCCACTAATTGTTATGTGTTATTATAATTATATATAGTCAGAGAGGTTTTGATGATCTTGATCCATTTTAAAATCACGCTACTATGACTAGATTCGTAGGAGAAATGTGATGGACATTATGATTCATATTTTTTTATAGAATGAAGAGACTAAGTGTCTGCATTTCTTGTTAATCAATAAAGCTGGTTCCTGAACTTTAAGTGTTCTTCTTCATCACCAAAGCTAGTGCAGTGGTAAAGACATACATGTATACACACGTGCATGCACAGATACACATACATGCACATGCAAACACACACACATACATTTGTCACATTAAAAATAGCATAAAGAGAGGATGGATAATAATTATTTGATGATGAATTGTATCACAGATTTATTGACTGACAATGAATTGTTAGTGTTGCTGTCATCAATCAGCGATAATTTTCAGCTGTAAGTATGAGGCACACATTCTTACAGGCTGCAATTGTTTAAACTATAGCTATGTTTTCTGTTCTTTGCTGCTGTCTTCATCCTTCTCAAGTCTGTATTTGCTGCCTGTTTTAAGTTGTGTGTAAATTAAGCTTTGTGTAGTCAGTTTGCCCGTGTGTGCGGGTGCCTGTGTGTGTTTATGTGCATGTGTATGCTTAGAATAGTCTCTACGGACGAGATTTTGCGCTTTTTAAACACTTTTATTATTATTATTATTTTCTGGTTTCAGGTCAAGATCTCACAGTGTTCATAGCATGGGCACAGTGCCTGTTTTCCGTGGCTACTGTTCTTGTTGCAACTGCCGTCAAACGATTCCTCATTCCCCACACTCCATGGCTCAGCATTCCTTTGATGACCTTTCTCCATCGGGACATCCTTGCTATGACCTTCACCTTCATCGGTGTCGTCATCTTGAACAACCTGCTCCTGAAGCACATTGGCGTGGCCTTCTACCAAGTGGCGAGGTCCTCCACACTCATCTTTACTGTGATATTCAGCCGAGTCTTTCTGAGCGTTCAGGTCTCCCCTCAGGTGGTTGTCTCTTGCGCTTTGATCGTTGTGGGGTTTGTGGTCAGCGTGGACCAGGAGATGCTGATCAGCAGCCTGTCATGGCTGAGCATTTCCTACGGGGTGCTGGCCAGCGTGTCGGCAGCCCTCAGCGGGATTTTTACAAAGCGCGTGGACAGACTGGTGAAAGGAAATTCCCTCGAGATCTCCCTCACCAACAACATCAACAGCATAGTGCTGCTGTTCCCACTGGTGATCAGCACGGGGCAGCTTCAGTTCACAATGAGCTCCAGCTACTACATCGACCAGGCCATGTGGCTGCGGCTGGCCGTGACAGGGGTGCTAAGCCTCTTGGTGGGGTGGGCCAGCATTAAGGTCATCAGCCTTACCTCCCCTGTCACGCATAATATGAGCATCAACGCCAAGTCCTTGCTGCAGACGTTCATCGCCGTGGTGGTCCAGGGGGAGTCCAAGACGATGGCTTGGTGGGTGGGGAACTTGCTGGTGGTTCTGGGTCTCATCAACTACAGCCTTTCCAGGTCGCAGCATTCCGTCGTGCGGGAGATGGAGGTGGTCGTGGGAACGACCGCCATAGCCAGCGAGACCAGTGCCCAAAGAACCTCCGGCAGGAAAGATACTTTCCCTGCGTAACCATAAGCTCTGTGCATGTGCGCAGGCTCTGATCTGAAGGCAGTCTCAGTGGCAAAATCAAATGAATGAGTTCCTAGATGTTTTCCGATAAGAGTGAAATTTGCTTGTATCCATCTTTTTTTATACCTGGATGTGGTTATGCTGTTATTTTTCTCAGACTGATTCCATTTCTTTGGCTTTTGCTTTTGTACCAGTTGATAGTTGTTAATTTAACTCTTAGAGTGATTTCCCAAGTTTTGTGGGAAGCAATCAGCTTTAATTAAAAACACGGGGAATGAAAAAAAGAAGAATATTTTGATGCATAACGGATCCAAACACAAAAGATTCAAAAGAATGCTTATTTATTATGACACAGACACACAATCTGCTAACGTTGATGCATAATGGATTAGTTTTCACAGTTGAATAGAGCGAATCTCTTTCAGCCAGGGAACGGGATATAGAGTCAAGTGGTTTATTGATCTCTTTTATATGGCGCTATTCTCTGCATCCGAGCGAACTCATTGCATTCTAGTTGCATGCAGCTCTGAATGAGTGACTGCAGCTTTACAGCATGCTTTTCTGAAAATCCACCAAAGTGGTGTACTCACAGCGCTACTGGTTGTTGGTTATGTTCTATGGCTGCGTAATCCCACACAGAACTGCTGCCATCTTGGCATGCTTTCTGTGGACACCACACCACCACGCACCAGTTAAGTGTTATCTGAAGCCACAGTGGTCTGGTCTTTTTGCCATTAGTGCATGCTGGGTTATTTTAGTGTTTCCAGAATCCATGTTATATATATAATGCAGTTATAGTTATACTGATACTTTGGATGTGGAATGAAACTCCACTCTTTTAAGTTAAATCCACCTCCAGGAGCTCTAAATTAGTAAATACTTCTCTCTTACCATAAAAGTTTCACTTTCCACATATATTTTATAATTGGCTAAATTGCGTTGTTTGAAGATAATGGTTTTGTGCTGCCATTTCTGTGCATTGGAACTCATAACTCTTGTTGAATTTTTATCAGATTATGTTGAAACCTATAATTTGTCACTGTTAAAATAACATGCTTTTATTGATGATGTTTTTCACTAACCCATTGTCTGGGGGGTGGGGGGGTAACTAGCACATTTCCTGATTCAACAAATATAAGATTGGCTTTTTTTGGTTTATTTGAGTTTTGTTTTGTTTTGTTTAGAAGGGTATTTTTCAGAAATAGCTGTAGATAGAAAATTAGATAGTTTAGATAGTAGATGGAGTTGTAATCATTTATGTTTTTATGCATGGATGTACCGAACAAAGAAAATATAGTTTTGTTATTTGATGGAATTGAAATAATTTATGTTTTTATGCATGAATGTACCCTGCAACAGAGTAATTTTCCCCTCCTCTGTATTTTATCAAAGGAGCTTTTGTGCTTCAGTTCTGATGCCGCAGTTTTCCCCAAAACAAAGCCACTGTTTCTTCCATTCTTCAGTTTTGATGCCGCTGTTCTCCCCAAAACAAAGCCTTCGGTCCTTCAATTCTTCAGTTTTGATGCTGCAGTTCTCCCCAAAACAAAGCCACTGTTTTCTTCCATTCTTCAGTTATGATGCTGCAGTTCTCCCCAAAACAAAGCCACTGTTTCTTCCATCTGTGTAAGCTAACTAGTAACCTCTGTCAAAGTGTCTGGCTTGCTTTATGTTTTTTCACAAAACCAGTGAAATGCTCTTGGGGTAAATTGATCATGTCATTGTCAATTCTTGCATTTGTATGGACTTTTTTTCTACTCCTGTTATTCAAAACATCCATGACACAGTATTTTGGTGTTAGCTTTCTTTTTATTCTTTTGAATTGAAATGATTTTTTTATTTTTATTCTTTACCGACAGCACTGGCGGTCTCACATTGGGGCACTGACATGTAGAAATTGAAAGTCCCCTCTCTAACTAATCCAGAGCTATGGAGCTGTTTTTGTGAAGTTGTTGTTGTTGTTTAAAAAAAAAAAAAAAAAAAGAGAAAGAATTAGCCTGCAGTATGTCAGGATACAGATTTACATCTGTATATTCATGCTTTGATTTTGCCAAAGATTCTGCCCTTCCCCCCAGTTCTCTTCAAACATAGCGTAATATGTGCTGTTAAAGTGGCATTGCTTAAAGGAACTCTCCTTTGCAGGCTAAACATCTTGTGTGCTTGGAGCTGGTTGAACAAACATGATCCACAGTAAACGTTCTGTGACTAAATGTGCTGCTGATTTTATCTCAGTTTTATCAGGTGGATTTTGGGGACACCGTAGCTAACTTTTAATTTACAAGCTGATTATTGCAGCATACACTCTTTTCCCCACACTTCATTTTGACATCACCAAAGTGTCTTTGGCGTCAAGGACAGAACACCAGGAAGCTGCCAGTTTTGTGCACAGGTCACAGAAAAAGTACTTACAGCTTGCAATCATTTTTGTCATGGGTTCTTTTTACCTCTATGGAGTGAATATCTGATGACATACTGCAGCATAAAGAAGTAAGTCCACAAGAAAAGGTGTGGTCTGTTGAGTTTTACCCCAATCTATTTTTGACTGATAGTGATTGGTAATTGTTTTGGTAAAGTTAGCAAATTAGCCAGCTAATTTTTTTTTTTTAAGAAAAAGAAGAAAACAAAAAGCCACAGACAATCATGACTAAAATATTTCAAAAATCAATATATATTTTTCTTTTCTTTTCGACAAACATGTGAAGGCTAGTTCCTTTAATTGTGACCAGTGTCTGATTTGTCCTGTTGCAGATGTTGGGCCAGGCACACAAGGTGGAGCATTCTGGCCTACTTTGTTTTGTTGCTAGTGGGAAACAGCAGTAGGAGTAGTGGTAGTAGCAGTAGTAGTAGTAGTAGCGGCGGTCGCATTTTCAACAGATGTCACAGTGTGCTGTCAAAGGAATATTTATGGAGAGACACTGGTCGCAATTAGGCCATGTTGCCCTCGCAGTGACTCAGGCATACTGCACGTTATGTATGATACAGTGCAGTTTGTTTCATCCTGATTTGCTGCAGTTTGTCTTGCCCTGATACTTTTACGTCATTCACAGTTGACCAGACACTGAATTGAGTGAGGTACCTGGCAAATAGTTACAAGAACAACCTCTTTATTTTGGGGGGAAACCTGCTGTTTAAAAAAATATATATATATGTTACTGCCCTTCGCGTGGAGGAAGATTTGTGTTAATTGATTAATATAATTTTTAATTCCTTGTCAACTGTGTTGGTTGCATTAAGGTAAGAGTATCAAACACAGCTTCAAAAAACAGCAATCAAAATTAAGGTCTTGCAAATCCATGAGGTCTCAGTGAGATGCAACTTCCTTAAGAAAATTGTTGACCATTTCCCCGAAGGAGGTTAGTCAAATCTCAAGCAAAAATTGCTGACTTGCCATCCACGACACACAACACTGATCCCTGCTTCATTCTGATTTTCTTTTTGGTTTAAGCAAAGTTTATTTACATTGATGAAAATATGGACAATCAAAAACATTGTGTGAGCATTAAACAAGCTAAGCTCAGAAGTGAATGCTCAGCAGCATAATTTACTAAATTCATTTTGCAACAACGGGTATGTTTATGTTAACATGAAAACAACAACAACAAAAATCAAGAGAGAGAGGGAGAGAGAGAATGCTCTTATGCCAGTAACTGCTTAGTTGAGTTTGTCATTTCATGGCAAAATGACCGGACTGGGCAATGAAGTCTTGGACATCTTTAAATATTAATGAATTCATTCATGGTTTTCCTTTTCTTCCTCTTTGTGACAGACCCACTGAGAATTGCAGTTTGTGCTGCTAAGTTTCAAAGCATCTGGGTCAAGTGATATACATCTGGGTGATGCAGAGGTGGGAGTGTAGCATATATGATCCAGCTTGCATGGGCATATATATATATAATATACACATGTTTACGCATAATGATCAGCATTTGACCTTTTCTGCTGCGCAGTGTTGAAAGGTTGTCATCTGTGAACAGCAGGAAGAGATTGTTGTTATGGTTTTGTGTGGTTCTCGTTAAACTAGTTTGTGTAGTTCTAATTAAAGTTTTGTGTATAGTTATTATTAAATCTTTTCTCTCTTTTTTCTTTTTCTTTTTTCTTTTGTGTGAGTTGTAGAAATGTTCATTTTAACCTTGTGCATTAATGGTTTGATCAGTTGCTCATTCCACGAGTTGTTCACCACTGTTATTCCTGTAGTCATTCACTGTGTGTGCCTCTGTGAGAGAGAGAGAGAAAGTGTGTGTGGCTGTGTGTGTATATATGTGTGGGTGTGGGTGGGTGGGTGTTGGGAGGCAGCTTTAGACAAGTCCTGACTCTTTGTCAGTCTGGTCTCAGAGTCATTTGTTTGACCCCAGTGCATTTTCAGGTTTACATCAAAAATAATACCTATCTATTTGATGTGAAGTTTTGAATGACACACATGTATGTCTGCATTGTTTAGTCACTTTACATTCTAACTGAGATGTGGTTAACCTAAATGTGACTTCGATACCCACCAGAGTGTTGGAATGACTATTAATATTGCTGCAATATTGTTTATGGATGTACGTGTGGGCGTTCCGGAAGCTACACATCTGACAAACTGGGCTGGAGTGATTGTTTCTTCTGCAAGATTATTTATGTTGAAGTCCCAGAACCAGATCAGCAAGGTTGGAGTGTGTCTACATGGCTTAGTGATCTGGTGTTACTGTTACCAAACCTTTTTCCTTGTGGTACTGCATTGTGCGCATGATATTTGCCATGCTGATTTTCACCTGCTTTGAAAGCATGCATGTTTCAAGACAGATTTGTACATGGGGGTGGGGGTATTCATGAACAAATCTTGCACCAGACACATCTGCACAATTATTACAGTGGCTGTGTTGGTGTAAAAATTAAGTCAGGCACAGTTTAACCACAGCTTACCCCACCCCCTCCCCCATACCCCTCTCCCCTACGCTCTCATGTACACACACATAACCATCCCGTTCTGTACACATACACACACATCTGTTCCCCTCATGTACACACACCCATCACCCTCATGCACTCACACACACACCCACATTCCCCATCATGTACACATATATTCATCCCCCTCATGTACACACACATGCACACACACACACACCCCATCATGTACACATACACTCATCCCCTTCATGTACACATGCACACACACACACACACACACACACACACACACACACACACACACACACACACACACACACACACACACACACACACACACACATCCATTCTCTTCATGTACACACTCACATACCCACCACCCTCATGCGCACACACACACCCATCCCCCTCATGGATACACATGCACTGCACACCCACACATGCACTGCACACACACACACACACACACACACACACACACACACACACACACACACACACACACACACACACACACTTGCAGCATGGGGTACAATGGTACAGATCAGCTGGACTGCTGTAACACACTTCCCTATCACCTCGCCCATCTTCCAGCAACTACATGTGAAATGCCACTGTAGAATACTGTTGGTTTTCTTTGTATGATGTCAGGGGTTTGATCTGCGTAAACTGGATGAACAAAGATAGCTGGCTTGTTGGATTTATCTGTTGTTGTTTTGGCGGTGATGTTGTGTTGCTTTTTAAAAAACTTTTTGATCCTAACATTTTGCCTTCATTTTTTTGGCTTTTTGTGTTGTTATTTTTTGTTTTTAAATCTACACGTTGTTTTGCCCTGGTCGACCTGTACAGTTGATCATGAAGGCACTATGATCAGTTTGACTGAACAACAGCGCTTTTGCTGACGCCACCAAAAACAAGGGCACGTCTGGAAGCAGGCATAGTCATTCTCTAGAATAGCCTGTCTGTAACTCTTAACATTCAGGATCTAGTTCATCAGTCAATCTTCCCTGAAAATACACCTTTTGTCCATATAACAGACTGACTGGTTGTGAGAGAGATTAGCTTGTTTGGGTGTGTCTGAATAAATATACGGTAAGTGTTGTTTTGGGGGTGTTTTTTTATTAGTTTGCTGCCTTGCAGTTGAATGCTTTTGTAGCGGGTGTTTTACGTTTACACAAATTTTGACTGTTATAGTGCACATACCATGAAAAGCGTTAAAGAGTTTCATGAGACATCATGCTGTATAACGACAAGAACAATACACTTCATTCCAGCAGGAAATTAAAGTTGTTGTTTGATTCCATACATTAAAGTGCAATCAAAAATGTATTTTAAATAGTATCTTAATAATTCAAGGTCACACATTCTTCTTATTATTATTAATCATGTTTGCAGACAGACGATTCATGCACTAATGTTTTTGCCCTGATTCTCCCTGATATAACTGCGCTAGCTGACTAAAAAACAGGCTACTAATCTTGCCATGATGGCTCAAAAGCCACAAGATGCACGCATGTACATACATCCCCCCCCCCCCCCCCCCCCCCGCTCTTGTACACCCCCCATATTTCCCACATGTACATTCACAGGCACACATATCCCCTCAACACCCCCTCCCCCCCCCCCACCCACCCTTTATCCTTTGTGTACACACACCCATCCACCTTGTCCTGATACACACATGTGTACACACCCATTCCCCCTCATGTACACACACACACACACACCCATTCCCCCTCATGCATGCGCACATACATACATACACACAGGCACACACACACTCCCACACACCCCTCATGTAAACACTCATACTCACCCCCTCATTCCTCTTATCACACAGTCCAAGGCACGTTACTCAGTCATCAGGTACACAATTCCTTCACGTCTCCGATCTTCGGATGTCACAAAAAGAGCCTGAACCATATTATTATTAAGCACACAAAAATACTAATGAGGGAGAGGATGTCTAGAATCTTATTGGTACTTTTCAGCGTAATTCACCTTCTTGTATTAAACACGTTCACGTCTATATATTTATATAATATGCGTGTGCCATGCCTCTGATATGCATTCATGTATTTTTAAGGGAAAAATATATTTTTTATCACAACACCATTGTCTCCCGAATTTCTTATGTGTTATTTACTACCGAGGCATTTAGAGCTTTACTAACTGTTGTTACTATCGTTAATATTATTATGGTTCACTGCATTGTTAAGCTTTTAACTAAAATAATACTAACAAAAGCACCAGCAATTTATTGGTGTCCAGTTTGGACTTCCAGATCCAAAATGCTTACCTTGCAACAGAACTCGGGAGCTGTGTGAAAGTCAAAGTGGCTATCCCAGGCTTCCCATCCCTAATAAGCCCTATGGTTTCTGAGGACGTAAAGCAACACTGAAGTTGAAATACCTTGCAGCCTTGTGATCCTTGAGGCACAAGAAATGATTTGAGTCTCATGATTTTCTACCACTGTTGGATTCTCAATAGCAGCAGAAGTGTGTGTCGAGGCACCTTGCCAGATCTTGACACCATTTCATTTAAATTTCTAAAACGGCCATCAGATTTGACCAAAGACTGTCCTTTATCACAAACGCAAAATGTTTTTAGTGACCTTGACCATGAAAAATTCAGCATTGTCAACCTTGGGATTTTCATTTCACCAGGAATGTGCGTGGATGTGAAATAATGCAAGCTAGGGTAATATCCCTGGAGACGGTCGGACAATCCTAGGTCATTTTAGACATCATTTTGGGTCACAGGTATCATCTGAATCACTCAGACAGGGCCGTATCTAGCATAAGAAGCCAACATTTGCAACAAAAGTGAATTTGATCATAGTCTGTGTAAAATAAGAGTACATGATCAATTTTTTTGCTGACGTCAGCACTCAGGAAGCTCATGCGCAGTTACTCAGAAACTAAATCTAGATCAAATGTCTAAAAGGAGGAAACACGCACCAAGACACAAACATGATAAAACTCACTTTTTGTTGCAAATTGTGGGTTTATTCAATTGGTATGACTCTGCTTGGATGATTCTGATGATACTTGTGACCTAAAATGGTATATAAATGTCCTGGGAAGTTGCAACTGCCTCTTTGGATATTACACAATCTAGATCATTGAACTTTTTTCTTTCTGCCCTTTGTATATGTTTTTCGAAGAAACTTTCTCCGTTAGTGATTACTGGACACAGTATATGGACAGATGCGGGCAGCATTTGCCGATCTAGATTTGTACGCTCAAATTATTTGTGTTGACTGATTTTGTTTAATGTTGTATGATCCACAGATTGTATTTTAAAAGGTCAGATCTTCAGAATTGAAATCCAGCGTTATATCATTGTATGTATATGTAATGGTACTGGTGTGTATCTGGAAGTAGCAGCAGTTAAACTAAAATAGGTGTGTAGACAGCTAGACCTGAGTGTGGTGGTATACATGTAAAATAATGGTGTACCAGGGGCTATGAACTAAATTTGTGGATGCTGGTTTCCTGCTGGGGTTTACTGGTTGCTGATGCGGGACCACTGCAAGTGCCAGTCTCTGTGGTTGTGAGCAGCCATGGCTGCACCACTTCATGCTGCACTGAGCGCTTTGGACCTTCTTTGCTTTCACTGGCGGGAGCTTCCACAAGTATCATTTTGTCGTGACAAAAGTTTTGTCATGACCAATATGTCTTTTGTCACGACAAACATGATTTTGTCGCATCAAAAGTTTTGTCACGACAAACATAATTTTGTCGCATCAAAAGTTTTGTCGCGACAAGCTTGCTTTTGTCACAACAAACACAATTTTGTTGCGACAAAAGTTTTGTTGTGGCGAGCCTACTTTTGTCACGACAAAAGACGTGTTTTGTCACGACAGAAATGATACTTGTGGCACCACCCACCAATGATACTTTGCAACACTTGATGGAGATTTTTTACAATAAAAATGCAGGTGAAAGGTGCCCGAGTTGAAATTGGTTGTTGAAGTAGTTGCTCAAGCAAGCAGTCGTGATTGGTGCTTCTGTTTTGTTGTTTTGTGTGTGTGTGTGGCTGTTGTTGCTTTTTCTTGGTGGAGGGGGAGGGGGGCAAAGAACTGTAGAAAGTATCCATGTGTGTGCGTGTGTGTGTACATAGCTGTGTTATACTGTTCTTTGGGTTTGTGTGTTTTCACTATTGGTACATACATTTTTAGATAAGTACATAATAATAATAATAACTCATACAGCGCTATACCCGTAAAAATTTACATGCTTGTGGCACTGTACACTATCAACATCAAAATCCACTTGACAATCAAAAAAGCACAAGTACTATAAATACATACATCAATATCAAAATGAAAACAACAACAAAATTTGTCATGACAAAACACTTTTAAATTTCTCAATATGGATGATTCTCTCTCTCTGTCTCTCTGATGCACACATGTGAAACTGCCCTTTTCATAATCAAAAAAAGACATATAGTTATGCATGTAAACCATGCAGAGGAAGGAATGTATACTATCACTAGTATCAGAACTAGATGCATCATGAGTGGGAGGGGGGGTCAAATCAGTGCAAATGCCATGGGCTATTACTATTAGTAGGATTACAGTATTAGGTGTACAATACTGGTGCAAAAATTAAAAGTGATTCAGGAGATATGGAATTTATTCTTGTTTATCTCCTATATCACTTTCAATCTTCTGTATTTGAATGGGGTACAGTGAACTGTCATGCTGCACTCAGCTTTGTGCAAAGTTGGCAAACTTTTTTTTTAATTTTTTTTATAACTAAATATAATTAAAGTATTTCTACAGCACAAAATCTTGCATGCAAAGACTATTCTAAGCACATTATACATGTATGCACACACAGGCACTCACACGTGCACAAGTATACATCACTGCACATAATTTACAGCCAATTAGTAATAAACAGGGACTTTTGGCAGAGGGAGTTTATCAGATAAGATAGTACTTGTGTAGTGCAGAGTGAAAAACATGGCAATTTAAAAAATAAAATCGCTAAACACATATGGACAGGACATGTATTTACAATGAAGGCTGGCAAAACAGGGGTAAGGATAGGACTCCAACTGACACTGAAACAATAACACAGGCATACACACAGTGACACACCCAAAACTGATAGGAAAGAACTTGAGGGGAAAAAACAAAAAACCAGTGGTGTAAATCTGTGTAAATTCCATGGGCCGTATCACTGTTACAGTGTTAGTAGTATTACGGTACTAGGCCCACAAAATCAGTGCAAACTCTATTGCCAATGGCTGTATTAGTATTACAGTCAATGAAAACTCTTTGTTTTCCATATTACTATTTGGCCGACGGTAAGTGCAACCTCTGTATCCTATATTAATAATAATCTACTACGCCGCCCAATCTCACAGGAGCCCGGAGGCTTTCGGATACGCTCATTTCACGTCACACACACACACACACACACACACACACACACACACACACACACCATTTTATTATTCCATGGCCTATTTAGATGCCAGACTTCAACACCTTCCTTGAAGTCACGCTTCAGTTCACACACAAACTGGGCCAACACTGGTGACACTGCGTGGTCGCGCCCATGGCCACGCATTTCGGTCCCGCGACCAAAAAATTAGGATAATAAAAAAATAAAAGAATACAGGGTACGGAAGATATTATAAAAGAAAGAAACAACAACAAAACAAACACTCAAAGTAAACACCACTTGCGAAAGAGAGTGTCACCGTGCGTGTACTGGCTGGGCCGGCTTTGTTTTCTTAAAATATTTCTCATTGCTACAATTCCAGCCGTGTCCGTACCTGATCTACAGTATAATTAATCTGGGGTTTTCTCATCTGCATCTGGACCTCAAAATTTAAACGGAAGTGTTTAAGTTTAGCCAAACGAAGGGCTTTGGGCCAAACCAAAGGCCATGAGACTGGTAACAATAAAGTTAGGTCATGTGCCTATGCTTGAAGCAAAGATCTTCAAGTTTGGACATGAAATTTCCTGCGAGATCAAGTTGTTCTGTTCGTGCTTGTGACGTCACATCTGCGAAACGATAGCATTGTTAAGCAATAATAATCACAGCGAAATTAAAATGGCGTTGAAGTTACTTGAGATTGTGTCCGAATAAAGATATCATTACTCGCATACTATTCCGTCATTGTTTTATTTGACACATTTCTGCTGTTGCCGGAAGCGAAGATAACTCTTGCAAGCAAGAACGCGCCTGAAATTCAGCTGCGAAGGCAGACAGGTTTGTTGTTTGAAAGCTTGAAGTTCACTAAAACACCTAGATCTAATCATACTAAAGATGTAGTTTTAGATAGCAGCGTCCATTTTTGTTGCTGTTGTTGGTTTTTCCTCAGATTTTCATACTTTGATGAAAATTTGACTGGTACTTTAGTAGTCTCAGACCAGTGTCTGTTCAGACTGAATCGCGGTGGTCGACCAGTTGTACAACTTACCACGCTTGGCCTCTGTGCGTGTTGAACTTGTAGAACTTGAAATTCATAAGGTCTGTAGACCGTGTGCTTTAGTGAGTGCGACGGCCTTCCACTCTTTGCAATGCCTCTTGTAGCTGAACCAACTTTAAGTTCACTTGATCGAGATATCGGTGTAGTAGACTTGTTCTCATTGCTATTGCGGCATTGGTCTGAGTTAAACAATCCGAAGTCATTTAGCTCTTCAAGTGTCGATACCACAATCTCCTCTCAGTCTCAGTCTGAACACTGGCCCTGAACTCCCAAATCAAGACGAACAAAGGCAAGACCCCCCTTCTTCCCCCTCACCTTTTACACTATTACAGACAGCACCATAATTATTATTGCAATGTTGCTGTTATGCTTACAGTTACAGTGTTCGTTGTGGAATGTTGCCCAAACTACTTTGCTTTGTATAAATGCCTAATGGGCTATGGGCTCCTGTTTGGAGAAATAACACATAAAATGTACATTATTATAAAAGAGTATTGTTTAAAATTTCAGACTGTAAGTAGTAAGATTCACACCTTTAAATTTTTTAATCTTTATTTTAGGGTGTGAATACCATTTAAAAATGTGCCTAGTGCATGAGACCTTCAGTGCTTCATAACCTTTTCACAGTGATGTAAATAAATAGCCTGGAAACTCAGCTATGCTCCTCAGTCATCTGTGGAAACCTGATTCCAACAGGCCAGTTTCTAACAGTAATCTAACTTCTAAGTGTTTCATATCAGTCATAAGGCTATGTGTTCACTGGTGGCCATTTTCTCCAAATTCATCCAGATTCTTCCACAATTAAGCATGCTGCCAAGAGGTGTTCTTTGCAGCAAATGGGGCTCAGAGTAAGACTGAGAGTGTGGTTACCGAGTGGTCAAAAGTGAAAACAGCATTGGCAGAAGTAAGGAGAATAAAGATGGACTGGCAGAAATTGATAGTAGTGTTCCAAATTCTACAGACTGAAAACAAAAGAAATCTGTCAAGTGAACAAGATGTGAAAGTCAAGTCTTAACTTCACAGTGCAAAACTTCAGTCTCCTGTCAAACTCAGAGTGCCTGGCTCAGTGAGTTTGACTGATTGCATTTCAACAAAGAGACCAAGACATCAAAAATATGTGCTACAAAAAGGATGCAGTCACTCATTCAGAATCACATGCAACATGAGTGCAGTGAATCTGCTTCAAGAGAGCTGTAGACGTAAGTAAGTAACTTGGTGTTTTACACCTAGTCAGCCATTATGGTTAAACATCAGGGAAGTGAGAGCTGTAGACAAAGACTAAGAGGTCTTGTAATGAAGGAGTGTATCAACTATCATGAAGGCTTCATAGCTTCACCTTCAGCTATGATTTCAGCCCACTTCTACAGAGAGGTCTTGTAGTGATGGAGTGTATCATGTGTGATTCTATGATTTCAGCCCATTTCTTCAACAGAAAGGTCTTACAATGATGGAGTGTCAGTTATGTATGGTGTATGATTCAGCGATTTCAGCCCACTTCTCCTACAGACAGAGGTCTTGTAATGATGGAGTGTACTATCATACATGTTTCTGAAATTTAAATTTGAGATTTTTTTAGTTATGTTTGTGTTTTCACCTTTTAAGCATGGTTTTAAAACTTTATATAGACCCATTTTAAGACATGCACATTATTAAAAATTATACAATATGAGATGTGTATCGCCCTGATATAATGCACCGGTTGACTGGGCGTAAAACACCAATTTACTTACTTACCCAAAATCGCCCTGATGTTTACCGCACTGTTTGACTGGGCATAAAACACCAATTTACTTACTTGCTTACACTTCTGCAGACAGAGACTGAGAGAGGTCTTGCAAACAGCACAAGGGGTCTACGGGAGTACCCTGCCACATCTCGCTGAATGGATCCAGCAGACAAAGAGCTGTTGATTCTGCGGCGACCAGAACTGGTTGAGAACATTGATATCACCAATGGCCTCTTCACTCATCTCCTCTCACGCAAAGTGCTCAACAAGCGCATGGTGCAAACTATCACAGTGAGTAGAATCAACACATGAGGGAGTTAACTGACACCCAAAAGCCGTCACACAAGTACAACAACAAAGACCTGAGTCACCTTCAGTAATTCTCACATGGCATGCAAGTAAATACAAGGTACATAGGCTCCACCAGAGGCATATCCACTCTGGGCCTCATTCTGTTTTAGATTTCAGAATAGTCACGACGTCTACTGAGGATGATAACTTTCTAAGGGAGGGTTGGGGATGTGTGAACCTAACGATTTTTAGTCAGTTTGAGAGTTTTTATGTTTTGGTTGTAGGTAATTTTGGGTTTGCTGTTAGTGTATGCAGATTGAGAGAAAGGGGGCATATGTCTAAGAGTGTGTATGTGCGTGTGGTTCATGACTTAGAATTATTCATTTATTGAGATATGTTCTTCATTGTGCAATCGAACAACAGCTTTAATTTCCTGCTGGTATATTGCTGTTATTGTTACTGGTATTATCACAGTGAGTAGGCTTCAGTTTCTGACGGAACTGTCCATTTGCTGTCACGAGTGTCAGTTTATTCTTCTGGTCACTCAGATAGTGTCTTCCCTTTGTTCTGTCTTTAAATTTATTTATTTTTAATTAAAAAAAAAAATAAAGATACTTTATATAATATCAAGGATTTAAACTAATTAAAGGTGAAGTTTTTACTTAATAAGTTTTTCTTTCTTGCTTATTAATTATCTATAAACTAATTATCCAGAAAACGTAGAGAATGTCCAAATATTTTCATTTGCAGACACCTCTTATTTATTTTGTGAATATTAATTTATGCAGTAGGACTAGCACAGTAGCAGAACTTATTTTGCCTTGAATTTGAGCTTAGTGTCTACTTGTGAGTAAAAAGCAGACAAAAGTTGACGTACACTTCTCCTAGTCCTGTACATGCTGGTCTTCTTCTTCTTTAAAAAAATTTTTTTTGGTATTGTCTAATATCACCTTGATGTGAACAGACATAAAATAAAACATTGGACATTGGATTGGTCTTGTTCATGATGTCAGAGATGCTGTTTGGCGGACTTAAAATGGCCACACCTGTGGCCATGTTTTTGTGACTCTCAAAAGAGTCAAAAGTACAGATGTTGATTTTCAACAAACTAGACCACAGACTGATTGATTTTATTTCCGGAGGGGGGGGGGGGGGGGGATATTTTTTAAATTCCAGTCCATTCCACGTCTGCCAACTGGGCTTATAATGCTTCTCATTTGGGAACCCCTTTGAAGTAACCTGACTTTCATATATAAATTATAGTATCTCCCACTTGTACAGTACCTTCTTGTTTTGTACAATTTATAAGCTTCATGCCTTTTGCGCAAGTATTTGTTATATTCTGCTGTAAAGCACCAAGAAAAGAATTTTGTCTGAAGGGGTTCCACAGTGCTAAGGCAACAGGTTTTTAAGACAGATGGTGACAGAATTTTGGAGACGTGTGACTTTACGTGCATGCACCTCCCAGTCTTCATTGCATGTAGAGTATGCTGTGCATGACATCATCACAACCATGCCTACGGATTCCACTAGCTGCTGAAAAACCCACCAAAAAAAACCAGTTTGGTTTCAGAGCTTTTTTCAGATCTGCTTCCAAACCCTGGAATGCCCTACCACAAACAGTCAGGGAAGCACACTCCTTGGTGGCCTTTTTCAAATGACTGGAAACCCACCTGCTCTCTGATTCTGAATGACTTTTGCACCATGTGTTGGGGTGGGTGGGGGGGTGGCTCCCCCCCCCCCCCCCCCCCCCCATCTTCACTGCATCAAGTTAATGAAATCATGTGCTCTAAAAGTAGACGTCATCGTCATCATCATGAGATGGTTTGGTTCCCTGTTTTTCAGTACAACAACCCTCCAGATAGACAGGTGGAGGAGCTGCTGGACCTGCTTCCGAAGCGAGGTCCAAATGCCTTCAAGCTTTTCTGTGACTCCCTCGTCGCCACTGACCAGCAAGATGTCGTGACGAACATTCTGCAGAAGAAGGACAGTGTAGAAACATCTTCGTCCTCTTCCTCACTGGCAGCCGCATCGGTGCCAGCATCACCTCTGCCGGATGCTGTTGAAGAAACAGCGGATGTTTCTCTTCCTGGTGGGGTCCCTGTGGCATCTGCCTCATCGTCAGCACCTGCTTTAGGTTCATCACCATTGCCAGCATCAGTTCAGGCATCTTTGTCAGCTTCTGATCCATCGTCCCTTGATCCGTTGCTAACCAGCTCTCCCACCACCCCTCACAAACGTAAGCCAGTGAAAAGTGCCAGAGAAGCTTCTGAGAACGACGACAAATCCCATTTAGCCAGCCCGTCAGAAACAGACAGCTTATCAGCAAAACGTCTCTGTGCTGACTCTGGCTCAGTGATATGCATCCGGGGTGACAATGAAAATGTGATCAAAATTTACAGCCCACAGGCGGACAAGAAGGGGAATCACTCCCAAAACAAACACATATTCGAATCTGGTAATCCTCAGAGAGCTTTTGCAATTCCAAAGCTCCTACCTGGCAGTGAAGCAACAGCAGATCAAGGTGCATGCAGGACAGATGAAATTCGTTATGTCATGAAGCATTTCATTCAGAATGAGAGAGGTGAGGATAGGCAGCATTCCGAAAATGTTCGCCTTGCCAAGTCCATGCTGTCCAATATCCCACAAGAGTATCTGAAACTGCTGTCGCCTAATCAGTCCTCCCTGTCCAAGATGACAAGGGACGAGGACTTTTCGCACGATCTGTTGAGAGAGAGGCTTTCTCGTTGTGACTCCACAGGTAAGATATATGTGCAGTATGTGTTTCGGTCTGCTGTGATGTGGTATCATATAATGTTCAGCCACATATTTAGTTTCTCTGATGAGATAATAAAGTAATCTTGAAGATACGTGTGTATGCATGTATGAAGTAGTGCAGTACTCCTGCATGTGAAACAATGGTTGACATTTTGGCAGAGCAGAAAAATAGTATGCCTGGTTGAGATCATTTAAAAAAGTCAGTTACTAAAAACAAAATTTGAAACAGATGCTGCGCTGAGTGAATTCTTTCAGTATAGTATCATTATCAGTGTTTGTTTAGCTTAAGAAGTTAAGTGATTGTAACTCACCTCAAAAAGAGGTCTAGATTGTCTCAGAATTATTTCTCCCTAGTACTCTGTCCAGAGGATTCGCATTGAGGGTATTGAACTGGATAAAGGCAGAATATTACTGTGTTTATACAGGAAATAAATGATATATTCATGATTATTCTGGAGAAGAGAGCAATCAGTAATTGATTGGACCTGCCTAGTGTTATTCCATTTGGTTGTGTTTCATTTTGCTTCTTTGCCATGGGCTAATGGGAAAAGAATTGATGGGGCATTTCTACAGTCGCTTTTACCTTATCAGATAATGAAGTAACTATGTGTTTTGCCTGTGGCAAAGTGGCCTGCATTTGCTTTTTCGCAAGGGAGGTAAGTAGCAAGGTCAGTGGGTGCGCACTGAAGATGGGTATTGTGAATTATACAGTAATAATAATTGTGGTAATTTTTATCACACCATATCTCGCCAGCAAGGGTGAGCACACCGCATTCTACAAGATCAACAATAACATATATATTAATAACTCAAAAAATAATCAATTATCGAGTCATAATATTTATATTGTATTCCTCATATATATATATACATTAAAACCTAAAAAAATAATGATTGATTCATTTATATCATATTCCTCGCATGCACACACACACACACACACACACACACACACACACACACACACACACACACACACACACACACACACAAGGAATGTAACAAGGGGTGAGGGAGGCAAGTAAGAAGACAGCATTTGAAATCACTTGTGGTAGTATTGTTTGTAGAGGTGAGTTTTTAAAGCAGTTTTGAAGGTGCAGGAGGATTGAAAGTGAATATGTAGTAGATCAATAGGTACTGTTAGATGATTCTTGCATTTTGACTTTGTATTTTTATGTTTGTGATTTGGTCAAGCCGAGTGCATGGAAAGTGTATTTGGACAACTGATGTAATGAACACAGGTGATATGCTTGCAGATACCATGGAAACGAGAAAGCCCAAAGACCTGAGACTTGATGCCAACAAAAAGCCTGGTATGGTATTATTCGGGTTTTGTGTAGGATGCATATAATAGGACTTCTTGCAAATAATATGACGTTTTATTTTATTTTTTATTTTCATTGGAAACGGAGTCTCACCTTGCTGTTGACAAAATCCTGTTTCTTTCAAAATGCTTGATGTTCCCCCTACCCCCAGCTTCACAGAGACGCTGTGTGTGTGTGTGTGCGTGCGTGCGCACATGTGCACGCATTCATATGGGCATGATCGTGTGTGTTTGCATATATATTTATGTGCGTTTAAAGTAGGTCTTGCCCTTTTAGCTTCCTTCGTTGGAATTGCTCATAGTCATTGTTATGCAGCTTCTTGTGGTTTTCCACTTGAGGGGTCTCAAGGTGTATGTATTTTATATTCAAGTTTTGTCCAGTGCCCCCAGCTCTGTGCTTCTCTTAGAGGTAGCACTTTATAAATAATTGTGTCATTGTTGCTATTTTTGGCCTGGGTTTCTCAGCGGAAGTGGACCAGCCAGACCAGTCGGTGGTGAGGGTTGGCAGCATGGTGACGACAGTGCCCCCTGGTGTTGCGCTGGGGAAAGCCCTGGACTACACTGACGGGCCGCTCTGTGTTCAGGTGGAGGAGTGCTCCCGCCAGTTCTACAACCTCAACAAGGACAAGGTCGGTCTGCTTCATCTTGTCAGCATTGCTCTCATCTGTCCTGTGAAAGTAGCTAATGATAACACCAATAATCGTATTGGGGTCTTCTGAGGTAAGTGGTAGGAGTGGCCAGTGACAATAACACTGCAGTCTTAGAGGGTTAGAGTGCCATTTCTAAGGTAAGCCATAGGCATGGCAAATGAGAATAATATTGGGGTCTTAGAGCCCCCTTTCTGAGGTAAGCCATAGGCATGGCAAATGAGAATAATATTGGGGTCTTAGAACACCCTTTCTGAGGTAAGCTGTAGGAGTGGCAAATGGTAATAATAAAATGAAAATGATACTGGGGTCTTAGAGCCCCCTTTCTGAGGTAAGCCATAGGCATGGCAAATGGTAATAATATTGGGATCTTAGAGCCTCCTTTCTGAGGTAAGCCATCGGAGTGGCAAATGATGATAATATTGGGGGCTTGGAGCCTCCTTTCTGAGGTAAGCCATCAGAGTGGCAAATGATGATAATATCTGGGTCTTGGAGCCTCCTTTCTGGGGTAAGCTGTAGGCAATGCAAACGATAATAATATTGGGTCTTAGAGCGCCCTTTCTGAGGTAAGCCTTCACGCGTAGGAGGGCAAATGATAACAATATTGGGGTCTTGCAGCCTCCTTCCTGAGGTAAGCTGTAGGTTTGGCAAATGATAATGATATTGTGGTCTTAGAACTCCCTTTCTGAGGTAAACCGTAGGAGTGGCAAATGATAATAATATTGGGGCCTTGGAGCCTCCTTTCTGAGGTAAGCCATCGGAGTGGCAAATGATAATAATATTGGGGCCTTGGAGCCTCCTTTCTGAGGTAAGCCGTAGGCAATGCAAATGATAATAATATTGGGGCCTTGGAGCCTCCTTTCTGAGGTAAGCCGTAGGCATGGCAAATGATAATAATATTGGGGCCTTGGAGCCTCCTTTCTGAGGTAAGCCGTAGGCATGGCAAATGATAATAATATTGGGGCCTTGGAGCCTCCTTTCTGAGGTAAGCCGTAGGCATGGCAAATGATAATAATATTGGGGCCTTGGAGCCTCCTTTCTGAGGTAAGCCGTAGGCATGGCAAATGATAATAATATTGGGGCCTTGGAGCCTCCTTTCTGAGGTAAGCCGTAGGCATGGCAAATGATGTTGCTGTTTTAGAGCACCCTTTCTGAGGGTGAAGCCATCACACGTACATTTCATAATCAAGCTAAAACAATGGACATAAAAATGCACAGTATTAATGTCCACAAATTTGTCATCAATATTTGTAATGTATCATCGTATGCTATCCTAAAAGGCAACCAAAATAAAAGGCATATAGTTTTAAATGCTTGGTGATGATGCCAGAAACATAGTAAGTAAGTAAGTTGGTGTTTTACACCCAGTCAACCAGTGCGGTTATATCAGGGCGATACACATCTCATATTGTATATATCATTTTTAATAATGTGTTTCTTAAAATGGGTCTATATACAGTTTTAAAACCATGCTTAAAATGTGAAAACGTAAACATAACTAAAAATGATGTGTTTGTGGAATTGAATGGTAACATCATTAAAAAATGATATTAAAAACAATTGAAGAAATGTTTTTTTCTTTCCTTTTTTGTCAAAGGTGATTTGGGGGATTAAGAACTGGTGTGTTGTTTTCTGTTGTGAACAGTTTAATTACACTTTCTGGCCCCAAATTCATGTCATAGCCTTGAATACTGTCAGCAGGTAGCCAGGTCTGAATTTTCAGTATGAAAGCGAAAGTTTCGTATTTGGAATTTGGATTACTTCAGTAAGTGAGTTTATCGTTTTTTATAAATGGGTGGATTGTCCAGTGCCATGTTTTGTGAATTAGTAGATTGTTCTTTACCATGTTTTGTGAATTAGTAGATTGTTCTTTACCATGTTTTGTGAATTAGTAGATTGTTCTTTACCATGTTTTGTGAATTAGTAGATTGTTCTTTACCATGTTTTATAAATTGTTGCATTTCCCTTTACCATGTTTTGTGAAATGGTAGAATGTCCTTTACCATGTTCTGAAAATTGGTACATTGTCCTTTACCATGTTTTGAAAAGTGGTGGACTGTGCTTTATTATGATTTGTAAATTGATCAGGTTTGGGGGTTGTTGTTTTTACCATATTTTGTAAAGTGATAGACTGTCTTTTGCCATGTTTTGGTGAAGTAGTGGACTTTTATTTACCACATTTTGTAAGTTATCAGTTTTTAGTTGTTGTTTTTATGCACGTGTGTTTGTTTTTACACTGTGTTTTGTAAATTGGTACGTTGCTTTTTAACAATAATTTGTGAATTGTTTGTGTTCCAGTCATACCGCATGATCGGGATGCCACGAGGCCAAGCCCTCATCATCAACGTGAATGAAGTATCAGAGAAGCCCCCTCGACGAGGAACGGACATCGACCGGGACAACCTCCACAACCTGCTGACCCAGCTACACTTCCAGGTCACCATCTATAATGATAACGACGACCTCACCGCTCTGGTAAGTGTGTCAACATTATGCAGGCATTTGATTTTTTTGTCAGTAGATGAAATTCCTCTGACTGAGTAGAAGGAGGGGTCCTTGTGTGTGTGTGTGTGTGTGTGTGTGTGTGCACTATTAAATTAAGCTGTGTTTTATTGTTGTAATGTTTCATGGATAGCGCTTCTAACCTCACGCATGCATAGTTGTAGAGGGATTCAGCGCGTTAGAAATGCATTGGTTATTATTGTTAAGAACAGAGAAGTGTACTAAACTGTGTTTGAGTAGTACTTTCTAGGGCAGTGTTTTGATAGCCAATTTTTGAATTTCCATTGAAACTAGTATCTCGTGTGGTTTGAATAGACCCAATGCATTTATCTTGCTGTCGCACAGCCACAGGCAGTCAGAGTCAACTGCAAAGTTCTACAACTTGTCCAAAGCGGACGTAGGGGTGAATGTGCTAGCTGTTACTGACTTCACGCATACTGAGATCTGACCGGACTGAATCAATTTGGATGCCCGCAGACTTAGTCAAATTTCACATTCATTCACTCCGTTTACTGAGAAAGAAGCTCCAGCACCTGGCTGGCCATTGTTATCATTTTTCATATATATATATGAGCCTGTGACAAAAGGTGATGATCTAAAGTGGGACACACTACCTCAAAATCAAACTCCCAGTAAGCTGTTTTCAGCCTTACCATTAGAAAGTGGTATGTTTCAAGTAACTGTTTCCATCATCAAAAAATGGTTTTGATCCAAGTGTGTGCTGTATGGCATCAAAACTGGGGTCAGGTCAGGTGTGGACGTTTGTAACAATGGACACAGTGAATGTCATAATAATACAGAGAAAAAACATTTGTATGCAATTTTAATGCTTTTGGTACATTTAAGTAGCTGCTAGTAATAAAATCAGAGCAGGCAGGACAAACAAATTCTGCTTTAAATGTAAGTATTATGTAATCATTGTGTCCAAATTTTGCGCTCTAGAATCTAGTGCTACAAATAATCATTTCAAACACAGAACAACTTCAGTAAAGTTTTCAAACAAGGAACACTTTATTTATTTCATAGTATACACTGTAATGATAAATGCAAAAAAATGCAAGGCAGGAGGCATATTCACACATTCCAACTTGTTTAAGTGGACGAACGTAACACTATGGCAGTGGACACAGTCTATGAAAACCAAGATACTATTTCACCCAGACTGAACAAACAGTACACAACTGTAGTGAATCTAGGCACAATAACAGTATGATATGACAGGTTAAAGGAGCGACTTTCTGAACATGCAGATCACATTAAAACTTTAGGACAATTTGTAAGAACCCCCCCCCCCCCCCCCCAAAAAAACACACAACAACACACAAAACAAAAACAAACAAACCCCGACATCCTTTCAAACTAAACCTGTCTGTCAATCACCGTCAGTGAAAAACTGCTGCCTCACTTTGCACTCAGTGTCAGGGAAACTTTTTTCTGTTTGCAATCAAGAAATCCCAGTAAGATATGTCCGGTGGGGAGAGCCTGAAGAACATGCTTCCTTTTTGTGTGTGAAGAACTGGATCCATACATGATTTTCTGCTTGGCACACTTCCAGAACCTGCCACAGTTATCAAAAGTAACAGAATTTAATGCAGACTTGAATACCAGGGACAGACAGACGTCATCTAATGTATGCTTACTAAAACTAAAAGAAAAACAACACATTAAAAATGCGATCAGGTCACAAAGTATGGCATCTTTAAGTCAGACACATGTATTAAATTTTTCAGTATGTAAAAGAGAACAGAAAAATGCTACACGTACTTTGGACTGTAACAGAAAAATGCTACACGTACTTTGGACTGTAACAATCCTAAAGTGCCCTTACATACCAAAGGTCTTTATTTATACAAGAGCAGTGAAAATGTTTATAATAAATTTAATTGTAAGAAAAACTTCTCTTGATTTTCGTCAAGTATTTTTGTTTTTAATCCTCCTCTTAGTGACCAAAGCTGCCAATTTTTACTTTAACTACTCATCATTGCATACTGAATAAAAGCAACCACAGTTTCGTGTAACTGTAGTAAGATGAAAATAAATAGGAGTATACCAACATACCCAGGTTAAGCGGGAGCACCTTTTGTCACAGGCTCATGTATACTTTTTCTCTCTCGGGTGAGCCAGGTGGGGGTGGGGGTCTGGGGGCTATCTGCACTTCTGGTCCAAGTGCTCACAACCCTCCTGTCTGTGTGTGGAGGGTAGGGGGGGGATGTGCCTGCAGGTGACTGAGTGCAGGGGTGTTGTGTTTCAGTGACTGAGTGCAAGGGTGTTATGTTTCAGTGACTGAGTGCAGGGGTGTTGTGTTTCAGTGACTGAGTGCAAGGGTGTTATGTTTCAGTGACTGAGTGCAGGGGTGTTGTGTTTCAGTGACTGGGTGCAGGGGTGTTGTGTTTCAGTGACTGAGTGCAAGGGTGTTGTTTCAGTGACTGGCTGCAGGGGTGTTGTGTTTCAGTGACTGAGTGCAAGGGTGTTGTGTTTCAGTGTGTGTCTGTGTAGTGCGTTTCTCGGTTGACTGGGTGTAAAAACAACAACAACAAAAACTGTCTGTATTAGACAAATAAGTCACTCCTCATCCAAACAGGGAATGGTGGAAAAGCTGCGGGAGTTTGCCGCCCGGACGGGAGGAGATTTTCCTGCTGTTTGACAACCGCCACTGCCCCACCCTCCTCAACAAACCCAAGATCTTCTTCATTCAAGCGTGTCGTGGAGGTGAGTTTGGATGGAAGTGCTGTGTTGAAGAGGTATAAGAGGTGCTCCCGTTGTTTGATGGTGACTGCTGTGTGAGTCTCCCCAACAAACTCAAGATCTTCTCCAAGCATGTCTTGGAGGTGAGTTTTAATGGAAGCACCGTCTTGATGTTGATGTCGATGTTGATCACTTTAATGTAGTGGTATTCTCCATTCTCGAACAGACTCACTGCACTCACATGTGATTCTACATGAGCAACTTGCTTTTTACAGCGCCTTTTTGAATATCCACGGAAGTGGTATACTTACAGCGCTGACATGGGTGGTGCCCGGTGAAACTTCTGCCATCTCAGCGTGTTCTGTGTCCACCCTACAACCATGCAACATTTCACTCCAAGCAAAGTCACATGTATAAGGTGCATGTGTGTTGATCTGTAACCTTCCATCTGCGCTCTTGGCAGAATGACTGGGATCTTTTAATTTTATGTGCTACTGTGGCAGCACGGAGGTGGAACAGATATCGAAATGAGAGTCGGCACAGAAAGTTGACCCTGGAGAAGAAAATTATCCTGCAGGGACTTGAACCTGCGACCTTTCAGTCATGAGTCTGGCACTCTAACCACTGAGCTGTCCCCACTGTTGAAGAGGTTTAGTTTTTGTTGTTATTGTCTGAGTTGACACGTTAAGATTGAATCTTTTCAGCTTGCTTCATCAGATAACATTTTGACCAGAAATAGTTTCTTTTCAGCATCCTCTAGTCGTAGTATTTGATGTCCCCCCACCCCCCAACCCCCCAAAGCACTTTGACTCTTGTTTGAGCTGAAACTGCTCTGTAAAATCCTTGTTATGATTAGTGATAGTCATATTATGTGGTGTTCCCCCCCCCCCCCCCCCCCCCCCCCAAATCACTTCAGACTGAAAGTGCTCAGTAAAGTTGTTATTATTACTGGTAGTAGCATTATGTGGTGTTTTTTCCCCTCTTAATGTGAACTGTCTGTGGTTGTGACGCTGTCAGGTCCCTGTCATTACTGGTAGTAACATTATGTGGTGTTTTTTCCCCTCTTAAAGTGAACTGTTTGTGGTTGTGACGCTGTCAGGTCCCTGTTATCTTTACTGTTAGTAGTATTACGTGGTGTTTTTCCCCCTCTTAAAGTGAACTGTTTGTGGTTGTGACGCTGTCAGGTCCCTGTCATTACTACCTTTACTGTTAGTCTTATGTGGTGGTTTTTCCCCCTCTTAAAGTGAACTGTTTGCGGTTGTGACGCTGTCAGGTCCCTGTTATCTTTACTGTTAGTAGTATTATGCGGTGTTTTTCCCCCTCTTAAAGTGAACTGTTTGCGGTTGTGACGCTGTCAGGTCCCTGTCATTACTGGTAGTAGCATTACGTGGTGTTCCCCCTTCTTAAAGTGAACTGTTTATGGTTGTGATGCTGTCAGGCATGCTGGACCACGGAGTGAAGGTCCAGCACGACGAGCCGGATGGGGGAACGGCGCCTGTGCACAACAACATGGTGCAGCATCCCTCCATGTCCGACATGCTCATCTGCTACCCCACGCTGCAAGGTGGGTGCTGCATGCCTCCTGTGCTGGGACAGAGGGGTTGGATTGTCTGAAAGCTCACTAGCTGCAGAGGGCGATAGGTCGGATTGTTCAAACAGTCGTCTGAAAGCACAATAGCTGTAGAGTGTGAAGGGTCAGATTCTTCAAAGAGTCATCTGAAAGCTCAATAGCTGTAGAGGATATGGTGTGAAGGGTTAGATTGTTCAAAGAGTCATCTGAAAGCTCAATAGCTGTAGAGTATGAAATGTGAAGAGCCAGATTGTTCAAACAGTCATCTGAAAGCTCACGAGCTGTAGAGTGTGAAGAGCCAGATTGTTCAACAGTCATCTGAAAGCTCACGAGTTGTAGAGTGTGAAGAGCCAGATTGTTCAAACAGTCATCTGAAAGCTCACGAGCTGTAGAGTGTGAAGGGTCTGATTGTTCAGTTGTCTGAAAGTTCAGTAGCTGTAGAGTATGAAGGGTCAGATTGTTTAAGCAATCTGAAAGCTCACTAGCTTTAGGGCGTGAAAGCTGTCAAAGCCTCCTGTTGCGGTTTGTTAGAAAGGGGTTTGAGGCAGTTTTGTGCTGTTGAGCATTAACTGCTGAAAGACGATGCAGTTGTGAGCTTTTATTGAGATGTTGAAATGTGTTTGTTTTTGCTTTTTCGTTTCTCATTGCTTTGAAATCAACACGCAGGGGAGTTAATTAGCACTTGAAAGACACGCACACATGCACAGCAACAAAAACCTGAGTCACCTAGAGTAACTGTCACCTGGCAAGCAAAAATAAATATATATTATATATATACATGGTACATAAACTCTACCAGAGGTACATCCTCTGTTGGATATTTGAGGATGTACCTCTGGTGGAGTTTATGTACCTTATATTTACATGCATGCCAGGTGAGAGTTACCGTGGCAACTCAGGTCTTTGTTGCTGAGTTTGTGTGTGGCAGCTTTCGAGCGCTAACTAGCTCCCTTGTGTGTTGATTCTGCATGAGTGCTCTGGGCCCTGTTCCATTTTAGATTGAGTTTTCATTGCTTTTTGTTGTTAAAAAAACTAAAAGAAGAAGAAAAAAGTAATGTTAAGTTGATCATTCAGACTGCAAATATACTTTGCTGGTTTTGTATAGCCAGGCTTCTTCCTGTCTTCAGAATGCTAATCGTACACAGCCGTGCTATTCACTGTTTTCACACTTCCTTGCTAATTGTACACAGCCAGAATGTTTTTGTTTTTGTTTTTTTCTTCAGATTAATATGTTGACCATACACAACCAGGACAGTGTCTGTTGCCAGGCTTCTATGTTGATCATATACAACCAGACTGTTCCCTGTTTTCAGGCTTCTATGTTGATCATAGACAACCAGGCTGTTCCTGTTTTATAATAATAATAATGGACATTTCTATGGCGCATGATCCTTAGCAAGATCTAGGGCACAATGCGCCGTACAAAAAGCTGCAATTTTTTTTATAAACACATACAATGGACAAGATAAAAAAAAAAGGTTTTGGCCTATACGCCCGCCAACCACGCAAGAATTTACATACAGGAATTTCAGTAAATAAACCAAAGTTGCCAGTAACCAAACATGACCAAACTCTGATTTTAGCACACATGTATGATACAAGTAGATATACTGCAAATACAAAAAAGTACAGCTGGATATTGCACACACACACACAACACACAACACACACACACACACACACACACACACACACACACACACAGGTGGGGCGGGGGTGGGTGGGTAATTAATTATATGCAGATTTGAAGAGATGAGTTTTTAAGGCCTGCTTAAAAGACGATGTTGACACTGAGTGACGAACATCATACGGTAACGAGTTCCACTCTGTCGGGCCCATGAAAGAAAAAGCTTGTTGTCCAAAGGTCTTTGTTTTTGTGAAAGGTATGCGGAAGGTTCTGGTGTCAGAAATGGAGCGAAGTTGTCTGGATGGACGGTAGACAGTCAGGAGTTCAGAAAGATAGACTGGGTAACTTTCAGTGAAAGAATTGTAGCACAGAGTTGCAACTTTATACTGGATTCTTGAGACTACTGGTAGCCAGTGAAGTTTCTGAAGGAGGGGTTTGATGTGGAGTTTGTCAAGAAGATGTTTTGGAGAACCTGATAGAAGAGAATTACAGTAGTCAAGTTTTGACAAAACAAAGGCACAGAGGAGGGGTTTTGTAGCATCAGTAGTGAGATAGTGACGGATGTTACTAATTCTCCGAATTTCTATATAGGCAGATCTGCAGATGTTGGTGACATGCTTCTTTTCAGGCTAATGTGTTGATCATACACTACCAGGCTGTTCCCTGTTTCAGGCTTCTATGTTGATCATAGACAACCAGGCTGTTCCCTGTTTTCAGGCTAATGTGTTGATCATACAGTACCAGGCTGTTCCCTGTTTTCAGGCTAATGTGTTGATCATACACTACCAGGCTGTTCCCTGTTTTCAGGCTAATGTGTTGATCATACACTACCAGGCTGTTCCCTGTTTTCAGGCTAATGTGTTGATCATACACTACCAGGCTAATGTGTTGATCATACACTACCAGGCTGTTCCCTGTTTTCAGGCTATGTTGATCATACACTACCAGGCTGTTCCCTGTTTTCAGGCTAATGTGTTGATCATACACTACCAGGCTGTTCCCTGTTTTCAGGCTACTATGCGTGGAGGAATCGTGAAAGGGGGAGCTGGTACATTGAAGCTGTGGTGAAAATCTTCATGAAGTACGCCAAGTGTGAAGACATCTGTGCCATGCTCAACAGGGTCTGTACTTTTTCCCTCTCTCCTCCACACTCTCTCTCTCTGTCTCTCTGCCCCCCTCCTTCCCCCACTCTTCCCCTCCCCCTTCTCTCTCTCTCTCTTTCTCTCTCTCTCTCTCTCTCTCTCTCTCTCTCTCTCTCTCTCTCTCTCTCTCTCTCTCTCTCTCTCTCTCTCTCTGTGTCTTGTGTGTTGTATTGTTGTGCTGTCTTACTGAACACTGTGTCTTACTAAACGCTGTATTGTGCTGTCTTACAAACTGTGTGTGTTGTATTGTTGTGCTGTCTTACTGAACACTGTGTCTTACTAAACGTTGTATTGTGCTGTCTTACTGAACACTGTCTTACTAAATGCTGTATTGTGCTGTCTTACTGAACACTGTGTTTTGTATGGTCATGCTGTCTTACAGAGCACTGTGTGTTGTATTGTCGTGATGTCTTACATAACACAGTGTGTTGTATTGTCGTGCTGTCTTACAGAACACTGTGTGTTGTATTGTTGTGCTGCCTTGCTAAACACTGAATGTTTCGTTACTGAACTCTGCATCTCACTGAACTGTGTGTGTTACAGAGCACTGTATCTTTGCACTGTTTGCCAGGTGAACAGTGAAATGTGTTACTGAGCTCTGTGTCTTTGCACTGTTGGCATGACGGAGCTCTGTATCTTTGTACTGTTTGCCAGGTGAACAGTGATATGTGTTACGGAGCTCTGTATCTTTGCACTGTTGGCATTTGCCGGGTGAATAGTGACGTGTGTTACAGAGCTCTGTATCTTTGCACTGTTGGCGTTTGCCAGGTGAATAGTGATGTGTGTTACAGAGCTCTGTATCTTTGCACTGTTTACCAGGTGAACCATGAAATGTGTTATGGAGCTCTGTATTTTTGCACTGTTTGCCAGGTGAACAGTGGTGTGTGCTACAGAGCTCTGTATCTTTGCACTGTTGGCATTTGCCAGATGAACAGTGACATGTGTTACGGGGCTCTGTATCTTTGCACTGTTTGCCAGGTGAACAGTGATGTGTGTTCCGGAGATCTGTATTTTTGCACTGTTGGTGTTTGCCAGGTGAGCAGTGACATGTGTTACAGAGCTCTGTATCTTTGCACTGTTGTTGTTTGCCAGGTGAGCAGTGACGTGTGTTACGGAGCTCTGTATCTTTGCACTGTTGTTGTTTGCCAGGTGAGCAGTGACGTGTGTCACGGAGCATTGTATCTTTACACGTTTTGCATTTGCCAGGTGAACAGTGATGTTTCAAGGAAAGTGTCTCGAACACCTCAGTTGGAGATGGACAGAATGTCGCAGATGTCCGAGTACAAGAGCTCTCTACGACAACCCTATCTCTTCTTCTTCCCCGGCATTGGCGCACCCTCCGTGAAATGAAGAAGGTATACATGAACTGATGTTGTTGTTCACAATTCTCCACTCTCTGAGCAGACTCACTGCACTCTTGTCGCTGTGAGTGCTGTGAGTGCTTTCCATAGCACATTTTTTAATATAATACTAATAGTAAATAATTCTTATAAAGCTCTGTTCTCTAACCAGAGTTAAAACTCGCTGCACTGTACAAACATCTTATGACAAAAAAACAACAACACTAACATAGCCTTATGTGCTCTTTTTAACAGGGGTAACATTGAAGGGACTAACTCTTTGAAAATTTGTGTCTGATGTTTGTGGATGTATGTTTTATGTTTGTGAAATGATTGTTGTTGTTTTTTTAGATTGACTTGACAGAGTTGATACATATGTGAGAAGAGTCTATCGCCTGTCAGACAATAACCATGTTACACACTCAACACACACACACACACACACACACACACACACACACACACACACACACACACACACACACACACACACACACACACCAATCTCTGCTCGTCCACTCAGATACCAAAAATAATCAATACTCTTTCCTAGATCTCTCATGCTCTTTCCGCGGAGAAGAAAATGTCAAAAAGAGTTTCTCCTTCAAATCAGTTCCCATGCCTGAGTGCTACATCAAAGCAATCAGTTAATTACTTATATACTTTGGCAGGTAACACCACACTACCTGTTCAGAACTAGAGTACATTCTAACAAACATGATAAGTTCAGTTACACATTATAGGGAATAAGACTTTCTTGTCCTAGAGTGCCAGTGTTTCTAATGTCAAGATACCCCCCGATTACGCAGATTTTTTTTAAACATCCCCAAAGGGCATGCCCACAGATCCTCTGGTTGTAGAGGTTTTTACCTTGAGCAGTTCCCATGTCTGTGGACGAGAGGAAAAAATGTGTTGATAGATCATTGGGACCATTGTCACAAACGAAGGAGAAAGGGATGTGGATGCAGCTCCTGTTGGTTGAGTGTAAGGTCTGAGGCACTGCTGACACGGGTGTAACTCCCTGGTGTAACAAGTGCTTTTGTTGTTTTTTGGGTCCAGCGTCAACTTTCGGTACAGTCTCTTACAGTGTTCACATGGCACCTGTGTACAATCGCATGCATAAACATCTGTGCGCACGTTAAAAATCCTAAACAAAACCATGCCATGTTTGGACAAACAAAAATATTGAGCATTCTAGGTCAACCCATCGAGGACACAAAATGGCTGCCCAAAGGCTGGAGAAATGAAAATGATCACACATGCAGTTCGTTTCGTGAAAAACGGGTGTACCTCCACCTTAAACAGAGGAGCGCAGGAGAAGAAGGAGGAAGATTATCCCATTGGTTGAGAGAGTGACACAAAGTGTGGGAGTTCCATTCATGGATTGATTGAAACAGATTTAGGGGTTAATAATAGCCCTTCGTTAAAATAAGAAGTTGAAGTTTTGTCTGACTGTTTATGTCCACCAGATGATGAAGCAGAAGATTTGAATGAGGACTGTCCTGCCTGTGGTTTCAAATGTTTGACGCTTGTCGGACCAATCTCTCCATGGTCTACAGTGTTTGATGGTTGTCAACCCGATCTCTCCATGGTCTACAGTGTTTGATGGTTGTTGACCCAGTCTCTCCATGGTCTACAGCATCTGATGCCTGTCAACCCAATCTCTCCATGATCTACAGTGCTTAATGCCTGTCAACCCAATCTCTCCATGGTCTACAGTGTTCGATGGTTGTCAACCCAGTCTTTTCAGTCTCCAGTGTTCAGTGGTTGTCAGCTTTGATGTTTGTCGACCTAATCTCTTTGGTCTACAGACTACAGTGCTTGGTGCTTGTGGGCCCAATCTTTCGGTGGTCTACAGTGCTTGATGCATGTGGACCCAATCTTTCCACGGTCTACATACAGTGCTTGATGGTTGTCATCAACATTGTTTTCACCATAATCATGGTCATCGTCATCAGGGGTTCAGGCAGACAATGTCGCATTTACAAGCTGTATTGCTGCATCAGCAGCCAGTTAAATGTGACCCTACTTTCCAAAATGGGTCACACTGATACTGTTTGTGATTTTTCAGATATTTGTATCACAGTAGAGAGCGCAACATTCTCTTTGAAATGATACAAAAATGATCAAAATTGGTTCTCTGGTCTTGTTATTATTACAGTTTGTAGTCACAACCACCACAGCATCTCATTCTGAGAAATCGGCAATGTTTTCAGCACACAGACCTTAGCAACAAACAGATGCTTGCTTCAAACACCCTTTGGTAATATTTCTAAACATGTTTTATGCATATAAGCAGTACAATGTCTGATGCAAAAAAGATGGGGAATCTGATTTTGCTGAAAACCCAAAATCTAAAAAAAAAAAAAATCACTTTAAAAAGAAACCACAGTGAGAAAGTGACCTAGTTTGCATCCAAATCATTTCAAAAGGCAGGGTCACGAATCTGAACAGACGTGGTGTTTAACCCCTTCACTCCAAATCATTTCAAAAGGCAGGGTCAGGAATCTGAACAGACGTGGTTTTTAACCCCTTCACTCCAAATCATTTCAAAAGGCAGGGTCACCAATCTGAACAGACGTGGTTTTTAACCCCTTCACTGCCACGATGTCACTTGAAAACTACCACTAAAAGTGAGAAATTTTAAAGCCTTAAGGCTTTTTCTTTTCTTTTTTGCACTCGCATGGGAAAGGATTTTCACCACAACACATAGCATTGAAAGTAGATGTTTTATACAACCGAAAAATTTACTGTTTGCTGGCACATCCATGCATCATTCAGCCTGGAAATTTTACATGCTGGGGCAGTGAAGGGGTTAACACTTTGTCCAGATGATGTGAGTCTATTGAGAATGATGGGGTTTGTTTTTCTGTGATGTTTTCATAATACCATACTGATCCAAATTGATGGACAAAAAAAAAAAAAAAAAAAAGAGAGAGAGAGAGAGAGAGAGAAATGTTCTGTGTGTGAACTGTTGTAAGCAAAGTACTGTACTTGGCATTCACAGAGCACTGCGTTATTGACAGTAACTTGATTTGATAAAAGTAGACTGTCATTATGATTGTTAACCAAAGAAAAAATTAAGACATTTGATGATTTTTGGGGGTATTTTCCTTTTTCTGTTAGTTCTTTTATGATTTTTTTGTTTTTGTTTTTGCAAAGGAGAAATGATTTTGAAATCCTTGGCTGATTTGTTCTAAGGATGTACAGTGGATGTATTTAATTTTTACAGTTTGACAACACATTTTTGTTGACATTCCTGTTAAAAAATAATAATGGTTTTTGTTTGTTTGTTTTTAACAATTTCTTGTGTGTAAGGTTTTTGGTTTGATATCTGTATATTTACTTTGTACATTTTGTTGTAATTTTATGTGTGCAAGAGTTTGTTTTACTTTCTACATGACTGGTTTGTGGAGTGAAATGGAAACCACATCCAACTCCAAGGCAGCAGGCTGGCCTGAAAATGTACAGAGTGGGCAGATATTTACCTAATGCCAGCTTGGCATGAGTAAACTTTGGCTTTGGAAATTGCATGATGCAAGCTTGCATGAGTAAACTTTGGCATGTGAAGGTGCATAGTGCAAGCTTGCCATGAGTAAACTTAGGTGTGGGAAGGTGCATGATGCAAGCTTGCTATGAGTAAAGTTAGGCATGGAAAGGTGCATGATGCAATCTCGCCATGAGCAAACTTAGGCGTGGGAAGGTGCATGGTGCAAGCTTGCAATGAGTAAAGTTTGGCATGGGAGGGTGCATGATACCACCTTGCCATGAGTAAAACTTGGCATGCGAAGCTGCATGGCGCAAGCTTGCCATGAGTAAACTTTGGCATGGGAAGGTGCATGGCACAATGCTTGCCATGAGTAAACTTTGGCATGGGAAGCTGCATGGTGCAAGCTTGCCATGAGTAAACTTTGGCATGGGAAGCTGCATGACGCAAGTTTGCCATGAGTAAACGTTGGCATGGGAAGGTGCATGGCTCAAGTTTGCCATGAGTAAACTTTTGGCAGTGGAAGCTGCGTGATACCAGCTTGGCATGAGTAAAATCAGGTATTGAAAGCTGCATTGTACCTTTATGCCTTTGGCACCTCCAATTTTTCGTCTGAGCCACTGAGCCTTAACATTGACAGTGCAGTGAGGTAGCCCTGTGGGCTGTATTATCTGGTGTAACTCGGTAACTTGAATGCTAGGTCTGACCTTAGGGCAGTGCTTGAGGCTACAGCTCATCTTGACTCTGGGTGTAACCATATGGCAGTGCCTAAGGCTACCGCTGGTCTTGACTCTGGGCGTAACCATATGGCAGTGCCTAAGGCTACAGCTGGTCTTGACTCTGGGCGTAACCATATGGCAGTGCCTAAGGCTACAGCTGGTCTTGACTCTGGGCGTAACCATATGGCAGTGCCTAAGGCTACAGCTGGTCTTGACTCTGGGCGTAACCATATGGCAGTGTCTAAGGCTACAGCTGGTCTTGTCTCTGGGCGTAACCATATGGCAGTGCCTAAGGCTACAGCTGGTCTTGACTCTGGGTGTAACCATATGGCAGTGCCTAAGGCTACAGCTGGTCTTGACTCTGGGTGTAACCATATGGCAGTGCCTAAGGCTACAGCTGGTCTTGACTCTGGGCGTAACCATATGGCAGTGCCTAAGGCTACAGCTGGTCTTGACTCTGGGCGTAACCATATGGCAGTGCTTAAGGCTACAGCTGGTCTTGACTCTGTATCTAACCTCAGGGCAGCTCATCTTGACTCTGGGTCTAACCTGGGGGAAGTGCTTGAGGCTACAGCTTGTCTTGACTCTGGGTCTGACCTTGGGGAAGAACTTGAGGCTACAGCTTGTCTTGACTCTGGGCTTGACCTTGGGGAAGAACTTGAGGCTAAAGCTTGTCTTGACTCTTGGTCTGACCTTGGGGAAGTGCTTGAGGCGACAGCTTGTTTCGACTCAGGGTCTGACCTTGGGGAAGTGCTTGAGGCGACAGCTTGTCTCGACTCAGGGTCTGACCTTGGGAAGTGCTTGAGGCAACAGCTTGTCTTGACTCTGGGTCTAAGAAGTGCTTGAGGCTACAGCTTGTTTTGACTCTGGGTCTGATCTTGGGGAAGTGCTTGAAGCAAGAGCTTGTCTTGACTCTGGGTCTAAGAAGTGCTTGAGGCTACAGCTCATCTTGACTGTGGGTCTGACCTGGGGCAAGTGCTTACGGCTACAGCTAATCTTGATTCTGGATGTAACCTTGGAGAAGTGCTTGAGGCTACAGCTGGTCTATTTGCCCTTTATGTTTCAGCTATCATGGATTAATGTGCATCAGTCTGAACGTGTTACCGTGTGACTGTGAAGGAGAGGTAGGTGCTGCGTTGATGCCATCTGATGTGTTCTGTCATGCAGTGGCAGTGCGGTGTTTCTGTAGGTGCAGGCAAACCTCATGATGATCACCCTTTGCATTGATGAAATTTAACAGTTTGACACAGTGTTTAAAAAAAAACACACCACCTCTCACTACTTATTCCTCATCACGATGCTGTGGACAGTGAAGATGCAAAATGCTGTGCTTGCTGTCCATTGTTAATTGTTGTTGCTGATCACTTTTATGTAGCACTTTTCTCCGCTCTTGATCAAGCGGACTCACTGCGCTTGCATGTGATTCTGCATGAGTGAATAGCTTTTTTTCATAGTTTTTTTTTTTTTAGTTTTTTTTACCAAAGTGGTGTACATACGGCACTAGCATGGCTGGTGCCACACGAAGCTGCTGCCATCTTGGTGTGTTCTGTGTACACCATACAACCATGCACCATGTCACTTCATGCAAAGCCACATACGTAAAGTGCATGCATGTTTAGCTGTAACCTGCCACCTACACTTTTGGCAGAATGACTGGGATCTTTTATGTGCTACTGTGGTAACATGGGGGTGGAACGGATGCCGAGATAAGAGTCAGCGCAGAAAGTTGACCCTGGAGAAGAAAATTTTCCCACCGCTCCTGCAGAGATTCGAACCCGTGACCTTTTATTCATGAGCCCGGTGCTCTAACCACTGAGCTATGCCTGCTCCCCTAATTTAGGTGACCTTTCTTTGCTGTTTTAGCAGTGACACCTCTGTTTGCTTTTCCATTTTAATTTTAAAGGGGACACAGAGCCAAGAAGCACCAGAGGCCCCATCAGTAGGAATGGAATAAAGCTTTATTTTGCAGCATAACAAATTATATGTTTGAAATTTATATGTAAACAAACAAATTTTTAGGACATTGGAAAAAGCTCAGAAAGACTTTATTGCAGAGAGAAAAAGATAGATTTTTGTTTTGTTTTGGGGAGGAGCGGTGGGTTCAAGTCAGAAAGACTATTGCAGAGAGAAAAAAATAGATTTTTCGTTTTGTTTTGGGGAGGAGCGGTGGGTTCAAGTTTTTTTCTGCATGTATTTTGGGGGATGTCTGATGTCTCCCTCCTGTCTGGAATATCAAGGCTGTCATTTGATTCCCCTTTCCTATCTCCTCTCTTGTTTTTTTCTGCCTAGTCCTCTTGCTTTTTCTGTCTTGTCATTTTTCTGCTAATGGTCCATTCTCCTGACTTTTTTCCAGAAAACTCTCAAATATTTTTCTTTAAGGATTAGGCTTTTTTTGTATGGCTCTTGTTGAGCAGCTGGGAGATGATAGTTGGTAGGAGATACATGCAGCTTGCTGCCGTATGGCACTGGTATTTGCCGTTATGCATTTGTATAATTTTATTTTATATTGTGTTTGTCTGTTCCTTTTTTTATATTTTTCTTTAACCTGGTATCAATAAATTCGATGGAATGGTCAGTGATACCAACATGTCCTAGCCTTATGTGCTCTTTTAGTAGAAGTGATACTGAGGAGACTAACTCTTCAAAAATGTGTGTCTAATGTTTGTGTATGTATGTTTTATGTTTGCAAAGTGATTGGTTTTGTAGACGGACTTGACTTTATATTATATAAGTGAGAAGAGTTTAGAAATGTGTATTTGCTTGTGACCTGAGTTTGACTGTCCTGAGGTGACCCTGTGTGGTTGACAGGACATTACAATCCAATTACTACTACCCCCACCTCCCCATCTTTTTGAAGTTTGCCTGCATCTGCAGATACATTGTTTTCTGCGTAACCGTCCAGTAAAGTGAAGAGAGAGAAAAACAAATGTTCACTGCCAGATTTTATGATAAAATAATATATACAGATACAGTAATTATATAATATCAATCATCACCGTGTTTGTACTACAGTGTTCTCCTTTTTACTGCTGTGTGTTTGTTCTTGATGCTGGATGGTTCTCCTTGCCATCCAACTTCATCCCTTGTGAACCATCTTTATGTTTCAAGGGAAATATGCTTTCACGTGTATTGGGCTGTCTAAAAATCAGTGTAGATTTAGATCAAGTTGAAATGAGTTCAGTTCACTAAGAAAGGAAGAGGGATGTGTAATCAGAAAGGGTCTTCTTGATATTTGCTATTTCAGTATTTATGCTTGATTTGTGTGTTTGATGTGTGTGGCTTTGAATTATTTATGCAATTTGGTTGATTTTATCTGCACAGGTTGTTGTTGTTTTTTACTTGTCTTTGTAACATGCAGACGTGAAGACATGAGTTCTGTTAACATTTTTGTTGTTGTAAGGATTGCATTCCAAAGTTTTTTCTGTGTCAGTTTCACACATTTTCAAGAAAAATGTGGAATCTGTAAACTGTTTCAAAGAGATTTGGCTTGGACAAATCATGCTGATTTGGTGGTGATGCAGTTGTATGCTTCCATCACGGATTTTGTATTGTGTGGTGTTATAGCACATTATATTGGATTGTTGATTATTTTATTTTTTTGGGGGGGTGGGGTGGCATTTTCCTCCTGGTCTCATATCCAAGCTTGACCTATTCATATTAATCAGATTGACCTTAGCCCAGTAGCAGTGTAATGTCCCACCAGAGTAGAGCAGCTCCGAACCTTCATCTTTACCTCCATTCACTTCATTTTTCTCTTCCGCTACCTCCTCCTCTACCTTGTCCTCATTCCTCTTCTTCCCCTCATCGTCCTCAGTAGCTCCGTCATTTGTACCTCTGGCCCTCAGGTGGCCCTGCGCAGTTGACATTAAAATCCAAGAACCAGCTAACCTCTATATCTCATCTACTGCTACCCTATGTCTTCTTCCATACTGTGTATTTTCCTTCTACAGCTCTTCATCTACTGCCCATCTTCCTCTTTAGCTGATCTTCCTCTGCACTTTTGTGTCTTCTTCCATACTTCTGTACTATGTCTTGTTCTATAGCTCTTCCTGTACAGGCCACCTCCCTCTTTAGCTGATCTTCCTCTACACTTTTGTGTCTTCCATACTTCTATACTTTTTCTTCTATAGCTCTTCCTCTACAGAACACCCTGAGATAACCGTAATGGTTGACTGGGCGTAAAACACCAAATTGCTTACTTACTTACTTACTTCCTCTACAGGACACCTTCCTCTTTAGCTGATCTTCCTCTACACCTTTGTGTCTTGTTCCATACTTCTATACTTTGTCTTGTTCTGTAGGTCTTCCTCTACAGGACACCTTCCTCTTTAGCTGATCTTCCTCTACACTTTTGTGTCTTGTTCCATACTTCTATACTTTGTCTTGTTCTGTAGCTCTTCCTCTACAGGACACCTTCCTCTTTAGCTGATCTTCCTCTACACTTTTGTGTCTTCTTCCATACTTCTGTACTTTGTCTTGTTTCATAGCTCTTCCTCTACAGGCCACCTTCCTCTTCAGCTGATCTTGCTCTCCACTTTTGTGTCTTCTTCCTTCTATACTTTGTCTTCTTCCATACTTCTATACTTGGTCTTGTTCTACAGCTCTTCCTTTTGTCTTCTTCCATACTTCTATACTTGGTCTTGTTCTATAGCTCTTCCTTCCTCTGCAGCCCATCTTCTTCTGTTCCTTCAACTTTTCAAACATGTTTTTGTTTAGTTTTTTGTCCTGTTAAGATTTAATTGACTTTGGAGAGAGATTCTTTGAGCTTAAAGCAAATTTGCTGAAGATGATGTTCAAGGCTTTTCTAGTCTGTTCAAAATTCTGATAATTGTTGCCTGCTGGAGTCAGACTTTACAGACTCGAGGAACTGAAGCTCTTGTTGGGTTCGGAGCTGATTTTGATTCCACTCGTTTTTGTTTTATTCGCTTGACTGCATTTTTTAACATGTGTTTTGTGGTTAATCTTTGACTCGCTTTTGTCCATCCACTGTTTGGCTAAGTTAGAGGCACCACCTTTGTGTTCATATCACAAACGCCGTCCAGAAAACTTGAAAGCTTGGTGAGGCCAAGCTGAAACCAAACCATCCCACAGTGTATTTTTGTTTCCTTCATCATAAACGAAGCCCCATCAGCATTTCAGTGGAGCCGTCACTGGCCGCAACCCTTCCATACACATGGAGTTTATTTCGGGGGTAAAGGTGTTTACAATGTTTACGTTTTGACGTTGTTGGTGAACGCAGGCATGAACCCAATCAATGCAAACCAGTACTTGCTTGTTTTGAGACAGATTTTTTTAATTAAAGAAATATTTACGTACATTTTCCTGCTGTTTTACCTTTAATTATCATTTCTTGCTTAAATTTTGGATTTTTGTGGGTTTTTTTGTTTTTGTTTTTGTTTGTTTTATTGTTGTTGTTTTTGGAAAGCGTGGATAACTTCACCAGACTGACATGAGGGAGGGCTGAAGAAAAAGGTTTTGCTGCAGCAAAGGAGATGCCACTGTTGGGGTGTCGGTATAGGATGCCTCATCCTCCCTTCCACAGGGAATCAGAAGTGGTTCTGCAGACAGTTGTTCTGCAGATAGGATGGCAAACTTCTTGACGAAGCAAAGCTTAGTACAGTTCAGCCAGACGCCCCATTAGCTAATTTACTGCACTTGGGCATTCCAAAGAATCCAAAGTGACGTGTTCCGACAGTGTAGTTTCTACCACACTGACCCAGCAAACCAGTAGGGTTTGAGCCAGTGGTTCAAAAACAACGGCAATTTTTGTCACATTTCCTTTGCCCCTTGCCAAGTACCAACTAATCATCAGTATTGCTATTGTTGGAAACAGTGGGCCCTTATTCAGAGGTGCTGTGGCAAAAGTTAATCGATATGGGGAACTGGAGTGGAGGAATGAGGCCTGGAAACAGTGGGCCGTTTTCCAGAGGTGCTGTGGCAAAGGTTATGGTGAAGTAAGAGTAGAGGAATGAGGCCTGGAAACAGTGGGCCCTTTTCCAGAGGTGCTTTGGCAAAAGTTAACTGACGTCGTGAAATAGAGGAATGAGGCCCGCGCTTTTCAGCTGTGTAGATTACAGCATCAAAATATGGGGTGGGGGAGGGGTTCATGTGAAGCTCTAAGGTACGTCCTTTTAGCAGCTTTAGCGGCTCCTGTGATCAGTGTTGCGTCGTTCGTAAGCTGATGCTAGTTGACTGCTTCCACCTGTCTGGTCTGAGGGCTGCGGCTTTAGGGACAGGTGTGCACGTGCAGCCAGACAGGAGCATCTGTATGTGTAGGGTACGTTGCAGCGTCCAGGTATCCGGCACAAAGACAACGGTGGGGGGGGGGGGGGGGGGGGGGGGCTGCACAGTGGTTTAGCGGCACATTAGCCAATTTAGTATTATCCCGCAACAACGAATTTCTTGCCGGTTCTGATTTCAAGCATTGATTGGGTTCAGCGATGTGTGACATCATTTTGCTGGCGTCAGAGCTACAGCCACCCGCAAGGTACACGCGTCGGAAGCCGATTCAGACCCCAGCTTTGTACATGATCGAACTGCAGGTATGTGTCCTTTTGGCACCGTCAGGTGAGACCAAGGGCACCTTCTCGCTGTCAAAGGTACATATGATCAAGAAACATGACAGCGGACTTACAAACTTAAGCATGTACTACTGTAGCAACTATTTTCCCCACGAGTCTTCAACTATTTTTTTCCCCGCAAGCTTTGGGACTGACCTTGTGAACCAACATTGAGCTGACCATCTTAAGAGTGTCCGCTTTGAAACCGTGGAAGGACATCGGTGACTTCCGGTTCAGTTTTCAAGTTTAGTGTCGCTTTACGTGCGCAGACACCATAAGGCCATTTCGGCCTCAATGTCGGCCCGGTTTAACCGTCATGGTTGACTGGGCGTTAAGAATCAGTTATCTGTTCATCCGCTTTAGTATTAAAGGACCTTAAAAATAGTTACCCCCAACTTGATGTCAATCACCCGAAAATTGAACTGCAATACAGAAATAGTTACCCCCAACTGGACGTCAAACAACCACCTGAAAATTGAACTGCAGTACAGAAATAGTTACCCCCAACTGGACGTCAAACAACCACCTGAAAATTGAACTGCAGTACAGAAATAGTTACCCCCAACTGGACGTCAAACAACCACCTGAAAATTGAACTGCAGTACAGCTTCCTTTTGACGGTTTTTTTTCTTTTCTTTTTTCTTCTTCTGTATACTTCAGTAAACGGGTTTATTCTCCGTCTTCAACTCACACCACAGACTTCTGTAATCAGAATTACGTGACAGCAGTAATGAACGAAGATCGAGCCACCCAGTATGGGCCCACTAGGTGCAATCAAAATTGCGTGACAGCAGTAATATTTTTTTTTTTTTAAAGATCGAGCCTCCCAACGTGGGCCTAGTAGGTGCAGTGAGAATTACGTGACAGCAGTGCTGAAGAAAGATCGATCTTCCCATTGTTCTTGCGGTTGAGGATTGCTGTGGTCTGAATCAGCTTTCTTGGCGTGATTGCAACGAGGTGGCTATCATTTTTTGAAGGAACTGGCCTTCGCAAAACTGACTTGTTTTGTCCAAACAGGTAAAAGGGATCAAAATAAAAACTCGAAATTAAGGGTTTTGCGATAAAATAAAACAAAAATGAAGTTAAGGGGTTTGTGCCAAGATTCTCCCCTGGTTTTGTATTCAGTTTTGAAATCAGTAAATGTAGTTTTGTTCGTGATCGATAGAGGCACTGAACATCGATAAGTATTGTGCCTCGCCTGCAAACACACACACAAACACACACACTCACACACACAAACACTCTCTCTCTCTCTCACACACACACACACACACACACACACACACACACACACACACACACACCACCTGAAGAAGAAGACCACAGAAGGCGCGGGAAACCCTTAGGCTAGCTGTGACGCCCGGCGGTGATTTTTACCCGTCGAGTCTAGCTAACCGTCACTAACGCAAGAGAATTCTGTATAGATGCTAAATATCAATGGAGGGGTTTAAAACAAAATCCTGAATTTGAAGTTTTTATTTTGATCTCTTGAGCGTGTTGGGAGTTAGTTGGTGCTTTCAGCCCGGTCAACCAACCACATAAGGTTGTATCAAGGCTAACCCTGTTGGGGAAAAGGCCGGCCATATTAGACAAGACATGTTTTGAGAGAGCTAGTTCCTTCGAAGTGTACTATATCAGTATTGAAGGCCATCCTGGTGTAACTGTAAGATAAGATCATATTATATAGAAGCTGTTCCATGTTGAGACGAGTGGAAGTGAAATATTTTTGCAATAAAAGTGGAATATTTCGCCTTTCTTTCGTAGTTTTGTTTTTGTTGATGGTGGTACTTTTGTGTTGGTTGTTGTCATTACTGGCTGGATGAATGAGGTCACGTTTCAGTGATTACGTGTGACGGCATCTACTTACCATGGCCGTCCACCATACCCTGGTTGCTTTGGTTGGTTAATCGTGTTTAACGCCGAGGTCTCTCCGACGAGGTACTGGCGGGGACCGAGCTCCACGGAGGAAGATGGAGACTATACCTATCACTAAGCCATCACCCCCCGTGAGCCGGTTTGGCCTAGTGGTAAGGCGTTAGGCTGGTAAGCGGAAGGACCTCGGTTCGATACCGCTTCGGCTCTCCTTTCTCTTCAAAAGTTGTGGTTTGTGGACACGGTCTTGTGACTTTGTCCATCACTTCCTACTGAAACATTAAAATGGCTCTCATCGCTGCCCATCTTAATGCAGAAAGCCATTCTGGTGGTGACAGTGTAGCGATAGGTATATAATCTCCCTCTCCCCCCACCTCCATACCCCCCTTCTCCCCGTCCCTAATAATAAGCCGTACGGTTTCTGTGGACGTTAAGCACCATGTTTACTTACTTACCCCCAGGATGATTCTGCATTAAGATGGGCAGCGATGACAGCCTTTTAATGTTTCATTAATTCGGTGGGACACTTCGCACACACAAGAAAGTCCTGTCATTCGTTCATTGTTGCTTTACGTCAACGTAGTATTAGCGACGGACAGCCCAGGACGGCCACTTCCGTCACATTGATTCCTTGGCTGTGAAAGTCCTATATGTAAATGTGACAGCTAGACCTCGGTGGAACAAAATTATCTCCCATGCTGCACAGTTCAGTGTTTGCTGTTCACTGCACGTGGCACTGTCAGTCGTACCCGAGGTCGTACAGCTAAAAAGCAGGTGTAATACTGTGTACTGCCCAAAAATCTCGTGCCGGCCGTGCACACAGTGAATCCCAAGTTTTGTTGTGAGAGAGAACCTCACCCAGTCGACGTACCCGAGTAACTGGCGCTTTCGACCACGTGTTCGTACTGAAGTTTGTGAACTCTGTGACAGTTTGTGCGTCGACATTTTGATACTGTGGACTTCCCAGTGCAGGATTTGGGCTAGCCAAGAACTGGAGAAGAAAAAGAAAGGATAGCATGGTGACATGCGGGCAGCCTCCGTGGAAAACTCCAAGCATCGATTTATGAGGTTCCAAGGAGCAAAGGTACCAAAAGGTGAGGCTTGAAGTGTGCCTCCGTGATTGTTACTGTTAGGACAGTGGCGACAATGAGGATGATTTAGAGCTTCATGTCCTCGGATTTCGGGTTGACATATCGGGGACAAACTGTGACCAATGCTTGTGCATGGTTCAGTGTTGCGTTACGTCCATAGAAACCATAAAAAGGCTCATTCCCGACTTTCACACAACTCCTGAACTCTGCAAAAAAAATCACTGTGACCGTGTGTATTCACGCGCAACTAGTCGAAGAAACTGCACTCTACGTGACAAAATGGCGGCGACTCCACAACACGATGTAAGCGTTTGCTGCATGGAAAATAAAATAAAAAAAGGAAAATGAACACTGGATTTTACGCCACTAATTTAAGCCGCTTCAGTGACAAAATTAACGAGTTTTCGTGGACTGGGCAGACTGTTGTTCGGACATGAAGAGGGACATAATGTATGAAGCTGTACTAGTATTACGGCACTCGTAACGCGGTACATGCTTTTTGTAGAAGAGCTAAACTTACGAACTGAACTTGCCCATGCAGTCTTTCTGCTTTGCTACGACACAAAAATTGGAATAGGTAAGTCTGATCATTTGAAGTTATTCCGTTTCTGTTCATTCCTCTGTTGTTACCAGGTTTTGGGTTTTTCGTTGGTTGTATTATCGTTGTTAGTCTTCGTGTCAGCGTTGCTTTCCGTCCACAAAAACCACCAGGCCTATTACTTATTAGGGACATACCGGAAGCCCAAGACGGCCACCTCGACTTTCACACAGCTCCTGAGCTCAGACAGAGCTGTTTAAGTTGAATGTTGCTTTACGTCCGCAAAGACCGGTAAGCTGGTGGGGGGTGGGAGTGGTATTCTTACTGGTAAGCCGGTGGGAGGGGGGGGGGGGAGGCTATTCTTACCGGTAGGGGAGGAGGGGTATTCTTACCGGTAAGCCGGTGTGTGTGTGTGTGTGGGGGGGGGGGGGGGGGGGGGTCCTTACCGGTAGGCGGGAAAAAAGCGGTGGCTTAACTCAGAGGGCCATACAACTTGCGTACATGAGTATGTATGAATTTATATCCAAGACAAGCTTGTTTTGAAGAGTGTTCCTAATATAATTATGCTCCTTAGCATCTGAGGACATTAAGCAAAAAGGTACAATAGAAAAGATCGCACAGTTAAACTGTGTAACAGTACGCTCTTCGCGTCACCTACTATTGACGTGCACATCAGGCAGCCTTCGGCTGTGTGTTTCAGTGACAGAGGGACAACTCAAAACTTTATTAATATTAAACAGAGACTGAGATTTTGGGTTGTTGCCTCTTCTTACAAGTTGTCCTTGCTAATCTAGACTACATGTCAGCAGGCTACATATAGAAACACATTAACAACTTTGACTACCAATAGACTACATATTAAACAACATTATACTCTATGACTACAGAATACAGAATATTTTATTCATCCCATTATGGGAAATCACAGTAGTGTTACTACTGTATCAGTACAGTTACCATAGTAGTGGTGTCGATAAGCACTGAGAAGGACCTCGGTTCGATTCTGCTTCGGCTTTCCTATCTCTTCAAAGGTTTTGGTCTGTAGACACAGTCTCAGTGTGTGGCTTTGGCCCTCACAGTAAAGGAAAAGGTCAAAACGGCTTTCACCGCTGCCCATCTTAATGCATGAGTCACTCTGGGGTGAGTATTTGTTGCTTAAAGGACAAGTCCAAGGTTAGGGGTGATTTTTGATACGATTTCCGTTAAAGCTCGCTGAGAACGATGGTGTAGGTGAAACTGTGATATGAGGGTTATAAATGCACACAAAAAGGCATTTTCTATCGTACCGAAAGCGTCGCCACGACGCCCAAATCACGTGACCATATGCCTACTACGTCACTCTGGGGAGTCGCTGCAAAATGGCCAACAGTCGAGCTCCGAAGACGAAACTGATACTTTGCCCGAGAGACCCACAAGGATACAGCCGTACCAGTTTGAGCCTGTCAGGCAGGATTTTTAAAGAGTACCGGTATTCCATGGGTTTTGCGAAATCGCACTCACTGAAGTGCTCGCTACACAAATGGGCGTGATGCGGCGCAGGAAGAAAGTCAGATCGTTTGAATTGTATAAATTTAATCCACTTTCGCCTCACTGCGGGTCGATTGCGCGGGAGCTCGTGCCGTATTGTTATACCTGGGGTCGTCTGCGAATTGTTACAGTTCGCGGAAATACAGTAGGCCGGCATAGTTAACTTTTTGTCGACCACACGCACACACAGTTTACTGAACAATCTAAGATGGCAACCGCACTGACTCCCCAGACTGACGTCACTTCCGGGAAGTCACGTGACTGATGGAGAACCTGAGACTGTAGTCTCGGCCAGCCTACAGAAAATAAAATCGATTAAAAACCCAATCAAACATTTTTTTTTTTTTTTTTTTTTTTAAATTTCATTAAATCTGAAACTAGTGACTCATTTGTCAGTCATTTCGACGGTCATTTTGCATACTTAAAAACCTTGGACTTTTACTTTAACGTCCACGGAGGCGAGAAGGCCTATTTCCCACGGGGACGAGTGGGAAAGGGGGGGGGGGGGGGGGCAGAAGAGTGAGACCTCGAAACAGGCGCCAACCCGGAAGACCAAGGCTGCCGTGGACCGCCGCCAGAACAACAGAATGTTTAAATTAAGGCAGTCCGTCCGGCATCGCGTAGCGACCACCGCACCACGCAACTGCTGTCCCGACTGCTATGCAGAACAGAGTCACAAAGACAAGTGTCCGTAGCTCCGCCGTTGGGAAACAACCGAAGCAAAAGAAGTCCAACTCTCCAGCCGAGAACCATCTTCCTGCTCTTGATCTCTTCTGGGCAAGCTTCTTCGTGAGAGTCCAGGTCACCTCCCTCCTCTTGATCTCGCCTGGACTCTGTCAGAAGTCACTCTGGTCATTATATATATATATATATCGGTCCATGCTCTGGTGGTGACAGTGTAGCGTTAGGTATAGTCTCCCTCTTTCCTCCACCTCCTGGGATCTCGGTCCTCGCCAGTACCACTTCAGAGACAACTCGGCGCTAAACCCGTTTAACCAGCCAACCGAACTGTCATTCATTCATGGACGACATTATTGCGTGATGCGCCAGCCAGGCAGCGACCGACAAAGTAGCGCAGCAGTTGCGGAACAGTCTGTGCAGCAATTGTCATCAATCATTCAACATAACAATTACCTGCCTGGGTGCATCACTGACGACACGCAGCCGGCACTGGTTGCTAGGGGCAACGCCCCAATGAACGGATCGACGTGACTGCGTGCTAGATCACGTGATCAGAACACCACAATTACTTCCTAAGCGGAAGTCACGCTGAATACAGTCAGCGGTGGATTTAGCTCTCGTTCAGTTTCTGTGGACGTAAAGCACCATGGAAAATGAAGAATTTAGCTCTTTTAAGAGAGGGTTTTGGGGCGGAGCCGTAACGTTATTGAAGTTGCCGAACCGCAAAACAGTACGATAAAGTTTCTTAATTTTAAGAGTTGCCGGACATGTTGCAATACTTGCTCGGCGGCAATCTCACGCGTTAGCCTACGCCGGCAAGTAGAAGGACCTCGGTTCCATTTCTTTTAGGCTCCCCGCCCCAAATAAGCCTACGGTTTCTGTGGACGTAAAGCAACACGCGAAAACCTTTTCGGCTGTCCTTTCTCTTCAAAAGTTGTCTGTGGACACCGTCTGGTGACTTTGTCCCTCACAGTTAATCGGAAACATTATGATGACTCATCGCTGCCCATCTTAGTGCAGGAGTCATTGTGGTAGCGACGGTGAGGTTAGGTAGAGTCTTCGTCCCCCACCTCTGGGATCTCGGTCCCCGCCAGTACCTCATCAGTCGCCGGAAGACAACACGGCGTTAAACAAGCATCCGACCAAACCCGGCTTCTTCTCCTCTCGCTCTTATTCTGTTTCAGGTCTTCCAGACCTAACTACTTGCTCATCTTCTTCTATACACTTTGGCCTAAAGTGTGTGTGTGATTTATAATGTGTAAGGCCGGTAGGAGAGAGAGAGAGAGAGAGAGAGAGAGAGAGAGAGAGAGAGAGCTTGAGAGAGAGAGAGAGAGAGAGCTTTGTCCTCCAATACTTACAGATCTATACAAAAAATTATAAATCGCAAAATATTGTCCGTAGAGACTATTCACGCGCGCACACACACGAATATACTGACTGTACAAAACTTAATTTGCACACGACATAAACGTATATCCGCGATTTAAGGTAGACCATAGATTGTTTTTATCATTATTTGTGTGAGTGGTGTGTGCTAGCACAGCGAGATCTTGCTTCTTTATAAATAAAATCGTTAGAGCACGCACTAGGGCCTATTAGGTGAAGATGAAATAGAAGATAAAAAGATGAAATAGAAGATAAAAGTAGGACCGAGATATAGGCGTAGCTGCATAAGTCATTGATTTGGCCTTTCTAACCGGGTATGCGGACCAGAGACAATGTCTGTGGTGTGGACCTCTCACTGTGTGCTAGTTGGAGAGGAACTACTCACTGTGTGCTAATTGGACAGTCGATGTGCTAAGCGCCCTCCTGTCTCTCCTTCGTCCGGCCCCGCTGACGTCATCCGTCGATCCGAATCTGCTGTCAGATGTGGGCATTGTCTGGATCCGTCTCCCTTGCCAAATTAGACCATCAAACACACGCACATCTTTGAAATTTCACCTCTTCAAGCTGTCCTATTGATTCTGTGTGTGTGTGGATGTTGAGGAGAACGAGGGATAGATTATGTACTGCATTAACTGGGTTGTGTACCGTTTGATGTAGAGCGCTTTGAGTCTCACAAAGGTATCAAAGAGGGATTCGTGCATTAGAAATGCAGTTATTTCTTGTTAGAAACGTTATTTCCTGAAGACGTAGACCACAGGCATATTTCTGGACACCAAAGAATTTGCCAGTCTGCATTGAATAACATTAGTCACTTTGACCAGATAAATTATGAGCATGCCAAGAAAATAATGTAACTACGTTTCAATGGTTCCAGGCCACTGTTGCTTTGAAGCAAGGCCAAACACTAATCACTTTCACACAGCACAGCACGTCAGTAATCGCTAACTGCTTAGTGAATGGTGGTTACCATAGATCACAGAAGAACTTGCGCATCAAGGAACACGTTATGCTTTCCAACAAATGAAACAAGGTCACGGCCGCTAAGTCCCAGAAATGGGTCAAGGTCACTATGAAACTGGCATCATGAGCTTGCTAATGAAGCTGGCATGTCGTAGGACATTCCCCATCTGACTGCTCTGGGGGCCACCAGGTATATCGAAACTGCACGCTGACAAAACCCGTTCCTAGTTTATTTGCGAGAACCACCATACACTAAACAGTTACAGATTACCGATGTGTTGTGTTGCATGAAAATGATTAGTGTTTGGCCTTGTTTCAAGGTAACATTGGCTTGAAACCTAGTTGCATATCTGTTGCTCACAATTCATAGGAGGATTGCTTTTGACTGTTTTCCTTTGCAGCCACAGTGACATGTGGTCTTTGGGGGAAGCTGGTATGATCTTGCACTCAGCTGTTCAAGACAATCAAAAAGGATTTTTGTTTAAAAAAAAAAAAAAAAAAAAATTTTTTTTTATATAAAGCAGGCAGAACCTTGCATTTAATTTTTAACTTTAGCAGCCACACCAACTTGGTACCAAATGCTGATCCACAATCAGAGCTGTTTCAAGCAAGGCAAAACAAACAAAACAAAACAAAGAAAATAGTTAAAGACAAATAGCTTTATTTGACAAATGAAAATTACATGTACACATACGAAATGTCACAAAAGGTGAGAACTGTCGACTAGTTACACAGTAGAGGTGTCAGAAGAATGAACAAACTGTTACTTTTTTTTTCTTTCTCTCTGCTGCATGGAGTTTTCAGTGATCAGGGAAAAGAAATGCACAGAGCAACACAAGGAAAGTGTAGGATAGGAACAGCGGCATACACACTTTGTTAATTATAACAAAGAGTGTACATTGGCACTGCTACCCTGCACCTGCTTTCCACTCCTTTTCTGCAGCATTCTCAGGTTTAGTCTTCAGAATTGAACCAGGCATGCTGATTTGTGCCCAAAATTGATTCACATTTAGATTTGGTACAGGAACAGATCTGGATTGAATTGAAAACACCCAAGGTGTCGAGTAAGGAACTGAATCAACAATGTTGCACCATAACAAATGAGAACATTCATTTCATAGGAGTGATTAGATGTTCATAACAAAACACACCTGTACCCTACACGCTTGTACTGCAGACTATTTCAGTTTTACAAACTTGCTTCAAGAGAACATACACGAGCGAGAAAGACGAAAGAAAGTGGCCTGCTGAGAAGAAAGCTGGACAGAGAGAAAGGTTATTCAATTTGCACTAAGACTTGATGTTGTTCATACGCTACAAAACTGTTCAACATAATAAGGGGGCCGTAGGTAAGAAGGGTACAGCGCACAAAGGGCTACACACAAGCACGAGGATGGATGGAAAGCATGCAGGGCACCCCGACTGCAAGGCAGGCCGACACAGAATGCCTGGTCCCCCCTCCAGTCTTGTGACACCCTAGCCAACCTTCTGCATCCACACTGCTGATGACGCACACACACGCGCAACTTGCATGCTGCTATTGCACAGTCTCACCATAGTACACGGGAGATTAAAGTCATCAAACTAAACAAACAGAACAAAACAACAGAACTTTCAAAATCACGAAGCCTTGTAAACCAAGGGAAAAACAGCCCTAGCCCCATTTCATTACTCCCCCTTCTCAACTGTTGATCACCACGGTGACGACAGCTGTGTGATGCCCAGAAAATAATAAACATGGTCCGACTGAACTGTAACAGCGCAGCGAGTGTTGAACGCTGCCATGGAGATGGCGAACGCATCACTTGCGCAGTAAGTTCTGTCTGTATAAATAATAACATCAACACTTCTCCCAATCATAAACAGCTTTTGGTGAATGCACATGCTTCTTAAATTAACAAGTCATAATTCTGAAGGGGGGGGGGGGGGGGGGAGAGGAAGAAAAAAAAATTGGAAGGGGGGGAATAAATCGATGAAAAAAGCGTAACTGTGACTACCAACAAATCATACACGTTTCTTTTACTTACTGTACTGTACACATACTGTACTGTACACACAAGAATACAAGTGACAAAATTAGGAGGGGGGACACCATAAGAATTGTCCACACACACGCACACTGTATTCCATGAAAATGTTGTGTATGCATGCCAGTCAGCGCACAGACAAGCTGATCAGAACATTCTCAACCGTACACTGAAGTTGGACTATGGTGTGTTTTATTTCAAAGGTGCAAGACTGGACAAACCTAGAATGAAAAATTCTTGCAATCACCTGGTATACCTGACGCAATGAAAGGCAAAAAGCACTTATCAATGAATGGGTTTGGTGTTGGACACCATGTGGTCTTCACTTCTCGCAAGTGGGGTCCCTCACAAGGGGGGTCCCATGGAAATGACGCAATCCACCTACTGGTTACAAGTCTACCCCTTCGTCACAGGCATGCAAGACTGGCTACAGGGCAAGGGGAATAGTCGAGAGCCGATGCCTACGCTGAACACAGTTAGCCGCTACTCTTTTGCAGTCCAGAGTTCTTAGGTTACTTGGATCAACCAATGAGGAGCATACACACAGAGGCACATCTTGAGTGAAAACCGCTTTGATCATCCACAGCCCACATTACACAGACAATACTACCATGTCACATTTATAACGTACAACACAAATGTATTCAACTGTACACCAAGAAAATGATTGGATCAACCAGCAAGCCAGGCAGAACTGTGACAGTAGTATCAAAAAACAGACAGAGAATACATGCTATGTATGCTGTGGGGAACTGGTCTGCGTGCTATATCTTTTGTGTGCGCTTTGCCTCAACCCCCTTGCAGTGAAGCAGCCAGCGTGGCTGGCGCCAAATGCCTGTTGCCGCAACCAGCACTCTGCCAGCCACGGTGGAGTATGGGGCTGGCCACTGAGAATGGAGCTAGACTGTAGATATGAACAGGGAATCCCAACTGTGTGAGAAAGCAAACAATGGTGACAGAAACACAACAGACATTTCTGCAACATTTGGACACAGCCCATTTTACACCAGCGCACACACATTCACACACAAATGAGCAAGATAATTACATGTACAATGTACAATCAAAACATTCTGCTCTCAGATCCAAAATTAAAGGGTAAAACATTCTTTCAGCAACGACATATCTTACCAAAAGATAAACTGAACAGAAAAACCAAAAAAAGTCAACATGTTAACAGATCCTCCAGCATTCATTAATATAATCAATCTCAGGTTAATATTTGACTGAACACAAGAAAATCTGAAAGGAATCCAAGCTGCTAAGATATTCTGGTCAAAAAGGGTGGGTTGTAGATGGCCAAACGTCACACACGACTTTTGCGCAGCCAACTAGCAGTTGGGTCCAAATCATATCGGCTTCACTGTCCATTATTGGTGACATTCTGACATCAGTGTCCACACCAGCTCCTTATGTAATAACTGGCAGGCAAAAAAAAAAAAAAAAAAGAGAGAGAGAGAGAGAGAAAGCTTTGTTGGTTGGTCTCAATGCCTTGAAGGCAATACTTCCAAACTAAAATGAAAACAAAACCTAAAGAACCAAAACTGCACCTGAAAGGCTTTGTTATCAAACAAAAGTCATTATTGCTAGCAACAGATAAAGAAAACGAGTGTTTCTTTAAGTGCAACTATCACATAAACACTTCATCTTGAGAATTTTTGAAATGTGGTTGGGTAAAAAGAACACCCAACAACCTGAAAGCTTGACACAAGTGACAATTAGCAGGGGAGGCAAAGAAAAGCAAACTGCCAGAATTGAGAATGTTGGAAAAGGACTTTAAATAACCTGTTACACAAAGCATCAACATTTAACAGACACATTCATCAAAGTAAATCTGTCCTTAAAATGCCAATAATTCTTGTGATTGATTACGAGTGGTACACTACCTCCGACAAATTGCAATTTACAGCCTACATACACATTTTTTTTTTCATTTTTCCTTTCACTTTTGAATTAATTCATGCTTACACATGAGAAATTTCAAAATACACTGCACAAAAAAGTTTAACACATAATAGAAAGAAAAAAAAGAGGAAAAAAATCCATGACGTCATACACATGAAATATATGCTCACAAGTCCACACACAAGAGTCCTGGATAAGTGAATGATGGGTGCATATTCATCCAGTCTTAAAGAAAGTCAGAGCACACAATTTACCACATTGATTTTCACAAAAGGGAAGGTGGGGCAGACAGAAGATGAACCATCTTCACAGATGTAGATGTAGAACTGCCCATTTGGCAAGGATGAACTCTGAAGTTGTCTCCTGGCAGTCCTTACCCACTCAACTTGGTTTTGTATTGGTTGACACTTTCGTTGCCAAGCTAACAAGGCCTTTCCATCGGTCGACTGGCTTTCTCTGATCCACCACAGTGAGCTTTCCACTGACCAGCAGGCCCTCAAACTCGCCCAGTATGTTGACATCTTTTCACAGAATTGCCTTCGAGTGATCCATACTGCGACTTACATGGAAAGAAATAGAAGTCCCCTACATTTACTCTCTTCTTTGGAGATGCATGTGCTTTCCTGTTCTGACCAGATGCAGGCTTACAGCACAGGATGTTCTCACTCCATGTGGAACTTCAAACTGCTTTTCTGTTGACCTCAAATTGTGAGGAAGCAAAGAGCACACTGCTGCTTTAAAAAATCAATAATTCTGAATTACCAGAAAGGTAGCATTCTGCTTGCCTGAGACATTATTGGTGGTCCATGGAAATGAGCTTGGTATGGTGAAGATCAAAACCAACCAGACTTTCTCGTCAACAGTAGGACTTGGCACTACAAGCTAATCATCAAAACACTTTCATCCTGTCATCCTTGCGATCGCTAACACAGAGACAAGGACTAAACAAGCATACAAACATATGAAAACAGGCCTCTCATTCCAAGACCAGAAGACAATGTCCCGATATCATCAAGACAAGCCGTGACTCACAATGCTCTGTTCAGTTTTGCATTCCTTCGCCTACCAACCACAAGGCTTCCTAGGAAAGTCGTAGCGGGTTGAACTCTGAGGAGTTTTGATAGTTCCCATTGTGGCTTTGTGCAGATGATCTGAAGTATACATGCATGCATCCTAACACTTTGCAGTATGCATGTATCCTACCAAAGTAAATAGAGTGGTTCACCAAACGAAGAGTGCATTCAGCTAATAACAGTCATCCTTCATCCAAAAAAGAAGCAAGTAGAGCTCAGTCACGCTGGAGAGGTGGTGGTGGCGGAGCTGTGCTGGACTCAGATCACAAGCTTCCAGAACCTGACACCAAAATGCGAATAGGGGGCAATGTTTGTTAAAAGCTACTGGACAGTTTAAGACTTGTGTTATGAGCAGTGTGGGCACGTTGAGTGGATGTCCTTGCCATTGTGAGATGCTAGCGGGAGTGAGAACCTGTTGTATTGCTGATTTTTTTATTTTTTTTAGATGTGGAGAGGCTTGCGTGAAGGATAGGAGCTTGCCAGGACTCCCCAGAGTGGCGAGGCGAGAGAAGGACTGGGTGGGGCGTGCTATCAATTCCAGATCTTCAAGAAGCTGTCCCAGGATCCTGTAGCCACTGCTGACCCATCCTCTGTCACTCCCAGACAGCTCACGCGGTTGTCGTGGCCCGCCAGCACACCTGCGCACAGCACACTCACTGAATTTACCACACCACTTTCTCCACTTAAACTGTTTAATCAGGTTTCAACACCTGCACAGAGCACACTCACAGAGTTTACCACATCACTTTCCCCACTTAAACTGCAACACCTGTGCAGAGCACACTCACTGAGTATGCTCACTTAGTCTGCCACACCACTTTCTCCACTTAAACTGCTTAATCAGGTTTTAACACCTGCACACACCACGCTCCCTTAGTTTTCCACACCACTTTCTCCACCCCTGTGGAGTCATTTTCTACACTTTCTCTTGGCATGTGTGTGGTAGATTGCATGCATGAGACTGTGACAGCGTTAAATTTAAATTTTATTTATAACATTTATATATGGCTAACTGATACTCCTTCTAATACACTGCATGCATAGAATGTTGCTGACACAAATTCATGTGTACATTTTAATGTCACAGGTAAATAAATATCACCGTAAACTGCTTAGTCAGGTTTCAACACTATCAAGGAAGCCTACAAGACGGTGCAATGACACAAATCACCTAATAACAAGAAACATGAAATAAACCCAGGAATACTGAATGACATGGGTCTTAAACATCAAAAGAGAACCAAATGTGCATAACCAATCTTTTTACACATTTAACAATCCCACCAAACTGACACTTAATAGGGCAAAAAAAGAAAAGAAAGAAGTTTAAAATGGATCTGACTGAAAAAACAACAAAAACCACTAAAATACACAACCATGAAGTATTACTGATTCTGTGACTTTAAACTAATATCAAGGTCACTAAAAGTGGTATAAGCATGTAACCCCACCCACCCCTTCAATGCTGGCCTAAAAATATGCAAATATTTCCAGCTACAGGCTTTGTATGGTTGTTATATCAGAGAAACTTCTTTGCTTCAACTTTAAGCTATTCAGGGTGGTTCTTCACCAACAAAGCAAAATGTTGGCCAAGAAAAACAAACAAAAAACTACTACTATGTATCCAGACAAAAAGGGGACCTGGGAGAACAACACACTGACGCATGCACTCTTGCTTTTGGGAACGCACAGAGAAACAAGCTGAGATGAAAATGTGTACAAACCAGCACGCTCTTGTTTCAAGACGTCCCAAACATTACAGTTGAAGTCATCATAACCGCCCAGTAGAAGGCGGCCGCTCTTAGAAAAGGCCACCGATGTTATGCCGCAGATGATGTTGTCGTGAGAGTACATGCCAATTTCCTGGTCCGCTCGGATATCGAACAGTCGGCATGTGGCATCATCAGACCCCGTTGCAAACGCATGTCCATTAGGGAAATACTGCAACAATGGACAACAGTGTTACCTGTGGCTGTAGGCAGATGTCTTGCTCAGTCTTGAAAAAACACAACAACAACAGAAGGTTTTTCCTGATGCAAGAAACATGCCGTCACCTCCCTGGAGTGCATGCCCGATAACGTTAGTTATTTCAGGAATCAGTCATGATATTGTCTGCATACTGGACACTTGCACTAAACCCTGAACTAGGGAAACAGTGTCAGAAATATATATAATTTCTACCACTGACACTGCTGTGAATCCCCCCCCCCCTCTTTTTTATTAATTTTTTTCAGTAAGGAGAAAAATATATCAGGAGATTATTAGCTGAGGCAATAACTGTGCAGCAACAAAGGACTGGTGAAACAGTTCTTCGGTTGTTCATAAAATCTAGGCACATAACCTTTTTTCTAGTTTGCAACTCTGCATTTTTATATATATAACAAAAATAACTTTCAAGTAACATGTTTTTTATGCCTAGTCAACAAGGATGGTTACATCAGTGTAAAACAAACTTCTTAACATTGACATCTTCCTGTAAGGTTTCTATAAGATTATAAGCAATATAATGGCTGTATACTCACAGTAATTGCATTAATATCTGATTCATGGCCTGAGAAAGTCTGCTTGCACATGCCATCTCGCACATCCCACAGCTGAAACAGACAATGTGACAATGAACAACTGAGTCGAGCAGACACACAACTCCTAATGTCAGGAACACTAACACAAAAGGGGTAAAAAAAAAAATCTGGAAATTTGAACGTCTTCAAACCAAGTGGTAAATCATCATGTTAATACAGTACATCCAGCTTTAAGTACAAGCCTCTTACGGGCACCTTGAACCAAACAGTATTTAGTTGAGAACCTGAGTAAGCAAGCAACGCAGTGTTTCACGCCCAGTCAACCAGTGCGGTTATATCAAGGCATACACATTGGATCCCAAACAAGAAGCACTTATCTGCCTGAAATAAGATGCATTTACTTCCAGGCTCAAATCTTCAAAGGTGGAGAAGAGAACATGTTGGGTCTTGGATCAGTACTGGCAAATATCCAATTCAAAACCTGGCAAAATATTGAAATCAAGGTCTGGATATGCCCATGAAACTTGATACTAAGGATACTAAGCAGTAAATCTGACACAGCCACCCAACCTTCTCACAGTAATCAGAATGTGCAGTTTGCAAAAAGCGCTCACCTTGGCTGAAGCATCACAGGCCCCTGAGACAAAGGAGCGCATGTCTGGAGCTAAAGACAGACTCATCACATCACCAGTGTGGCCAGTAAAAGATGTGGTCTGTTGGCCGGTTTCTATATCCCATAAAGCACTGAAACACAGAAACGCACACTAAGTACATGCATACAAGTGATTATTATAGTATTCCTCTGTACTACTTCTATACTGCATTAAAAATTTGCTTTTTGGATCAAAGCTGCTTTCCCATTTGTTCAATCAAGAAATGGCATGTTGCTGTAAAGATGAAGGGTTATGGTAAAAATGTGGATTGGAACAGGCAATTCTGTGAAGCAAAATGCCGACTTAACAATGCGACACCCCAAAAGAATGGCTGATAACTGAAGGGCACTGGTACAGATGGGAAACCTCGATACAATATCTGAATACTAGAACAAAAACACCACCACCACCATGAATTAATGTGTGACTCACAAAAACTCAATCCTGGCATTTTAATTGGCAACTGAAGTGGTGTAACTCAGGATTCAAAATCCTGTTTACTATGCCAAACCTGTACTGGTAAAACATGTCTGCCTGTGCCATTAATTTCTTTGCTTCTAAATCCTGAGAAATTCCATGAAATTAAACCACCTCTCCCCTCACCATGTCATGTCGCCAGAACTGGTGACAATCTGGTTGTCGTCGATGAAGCGACAGCAGGACAGATATCCTGTGTGTCCAGGAAGCTCTCGAGACACACGAACATTGCCCTCGCGTGTCTTCAAGCTGTAGATGGAACAAATGTTGTCCAGGCCACCGCAGGCCACATAGCTGCCAGACGGTGCGTAGGCACAGGTCATCACCCAGCTAGAGCGAAGTGGAATGGCGTGCACCTGCAAGGAATGACCGAAGTGGGGACATTAACAAAACTTGGCTAACAACACAAATGTCAAAATAGGCAGTTCATGTACCATACAACTGGAATGCATAAGACCTTTTTTTTTCCTTAGAGAAAAAAAAAAAGGCAAGTTAAACAGGACCATTTTTAGCACTGTTTCCCCCTGGACCTTTTACCCCTCAAAATTTCAGTAACAGCTGATGGTGAAAGTATCAAGACTTAAATAACTTGCACGCTCAAAACGAATTAACCATTATACATCCCAATTTACACTGCAAATGGTGTCTGTGAATATCCAAACAAAGGGCTCTGAATTTTGTTGCTGTTCTAGTGACATAGTTCACGTGAAAGAGGAAAATACAGATTCATGTACACAACCCTTCATTAACTAATACAATACAGAACCATATTCATTTGCCAAGTTATCTTCTCTCTTACTAAATTCAAAATGTCACACGATTTTCCTTTACAACATTTCCTTCATATTACCCCAAACAAGATTGCATGCTACTACCCTGTCTCTAGCACTGCCCCAGGAGTTAGGTGCAAAGATCTCACCTTGTTTGTTGTGTAGCCATCCCATACTATCAATTTTCCATCTTGAGAAGCAGAGACCAGATTTCTGAAACATAAATAATAAATTTAAATTTATTAGACACATTTTTTATATAAAAAAAACAACCAACTCAGCCCACAAGTAAGATATGCAGCACGAAAAGATCCAATGGAACTAACCTTACCTCTAATGAAACTAGTCCACACATGGCTTTGGGAAAAATATGCATCATGGACTTGTAAAACAAATTGATGATGATGCTTACTATCCAACACTCCTCAGGCTTGGGGAATATACATCGTAACAAAGTTTCCAATGCAATAAAATCTCCCCAAAGGCTTGTACCATTGAAAAAGTAAACAGGGAACAACAGATACAGGGTGGCCAACCTTAATCAGCAGGAAGAGAAAGACTGCTTCCAACCACTTTAGGACAACAGCAGATGGGAAATAACATTTCCACCAAGTAACTCCACACCATGGAAACGACTGAAAGAATTACTCCTCAGAATCTGGAGCTAGTGGACTCATGAACTGGGTACCCTATACACCCACAATCCTACTGGGTAATATTTTCTGAAAGAATGAATCAGCTCACCATGGAGCAGCAAAATCTATTGACTGGTCTGAAATGAAGTTTAGTGGTTGCATGTACACACATGTAATTCTACACATCTTCACTGATCCACACATTTTTGCTAATCATAGCCAACTGCTGCATAATCAAATACAAGTACACACTACAGTATTTATGGATACACATTCTGATCATTTGTTCTGCCCAACAACATGCCCCAACTCAAAAAAATGGGGAGCATGTCATATGGTAGTGCACCCCCCCCCCCCCCCCCCCCCTCCAGTAGATGATAGTAGAGGTGGGAATAGGCCAAAATGAGAGTAAAATACTGTACAACTCGGACCCCCCCCCCCCCCCCCAGCACATTTTCAGTCATTTTTTTAATTTATGTTCAAGAAAGAACAATGAAATAAAGGGATCTGCAAAACTTCACAACCCCAAGACAAATCAACAACAATTACATCACAAAGTGACCACCACTACTACTACTATGTCTACTTTTTGCACTCAGCAGTTGTGTCCCAAACAAGTACATGACACAGTAACAGTTCATTAATCAAACATCAACACAAATTGGCACAACAAGAATGACACAATGCCTGTTTAGTGTGTGTTGTACAGTCTGGTGTCCAACCATTAAACACAATAGCCTAAACAAAACAAGGGTCACAATAGTAAACAACAATGAATAATAATAAAAAAGAGAAGAAAAAAAAAGAAGAGAGAGCAACCAATAGCAATGCTCAGACAACTCACATTCAAAGTTTCTGACACACGTGACCTTCAAACATGGTTACAGTCATCAAACAGGTACAACTTGGTAGATGTTTTTTCACATGAATCGAAACCTCTCGCATTACTGTTGAGTCCCGAGGAAAAGGTCCAGGCATCTGTTGCTTTTTTCTTCTTCTTCTTCCTTCTCTTCTTCTTTTTTCTTGGGGGGTGGGGGGGGGGGGGGGGGGGGGGGTGGTTGTTATTTCTTTTGGGGAGAGACTACACTGAAAATTTTGCTTTTCAAAAGTGCATTTACACACAATAGAAAGCTAAAGGAAATTCAATGCAATAAGTCTGAGACAAAACAAATTTAAACATTTTAGTTACTGATCAACTATGAGTATGATTTATAATGCATGCAATTTTACTGAGTTTGAAGAGCTATAATTTACAAAACAAAACAGTAAACATATATAAATTCGCATTATTTACTGTGGTCATTATTCCTTAGAGCAACAGAACAAGTACGCACTACTTCTATTAGTGTTATGCACTTAAATCCAAAGCTTATCAAAAATATTCCATTTTAACCACAACACCTACATGCCTGTCTGCCTCTGAATCACCCTCACAACCATCACCAGCGTCTGAACCGGTGTTTAAGAACAAGGTCAGGTTTCATCTAGATAAAATATGAGCACAGGATGGTTTTATCTGGATATAATTCTACACCTTTTCCTAAACATTTTGCACCTGGTCAAACTTTTATTGCTCTAGACTGTTACAAGAATACTGGATTTTATGTTTTCACAAAATGTATCAAGTCAGTTTATCCTTCTTTAGCCATGTGCACTTCAGGAGGAACAATAGACACCACTTTTCACCTCCTTTAAAACCAACAGAACAATGAAAGGAGGGCAACAAACTTCAGTAGAAGCCTTCAGCAGAACCAGAAGAACATCTCAATTTATCATTCATATCGTTACCAAATTTCTTACAATTAAAGTAGACTTCTGACTCATAGCTTTTACTGGGCTAGCTAAGCAACACCACTGAAAGGGTATTAGTCCTTTCATTATCCCTAAAGCAGTACACAGTTTGTCAGACATGGTAAGGACAGAGCCTCCCAGTCAGAATAGAAGGCTGTTCAATCCCCTTGCTTTTCCACCATGTGACCCCCCCGCCCCCCCCCCCCCCCCCAATTTTAAGACCAGAACAGCAGAAGTGTAACCCCAAGATGTGTTCTGAAGAGCTGCAAGGTGCAGCACTTTGGTGGGGTGGGTGTCTGGGGCTGCTAAACTGCTTGCTGGTGACCACATCCAAGGACAGATCAGTGCAGGGAGACCAGGTCTCTTCCATCTGCATGTTAGCTGAAAGCCACAGAAGGTGGGGATGGCCACAGGCCTGGCCTGTCTGCCAGTGAAGAAAGGCCCAGACAGACGAAGAGGTTGAAAGAAGACTGGTTGGGTGCATCATGAGCAACAGGCAGGATCAATAGTGGTGGGCCCAGCTTCCCTTTCTCCCTTCCAACTATCAATCAATAGTGAGGTTGTCAGGGAAACCCAGCACTTTCCCACTGCTTGGCAAAAGACAGATGGCCTGACAAAGCCAAGAACCATCTCCACACCATCATATTTCTTCTTCTTCTTTTTGTACCCCCCCCCCCCCTCCCCCCCCAGTTTGCGATGAAGAAAAACCTCTGGGACCCTCGACCGCACAGTTGCTGAATTATTATCCCTATGGCACATTCAGAAAGACCGATAGGGCCAATGCTACTGAGATGATCAGTTTACACTTGTACTGGTTGAATACCAGTTTTTACAAGATGGCAGCCAACAAGGCACATTTCACAATGTATATCTGGATAAATGCCTGCTAGATTTCAAAAAGTGGCACAAGAGACAAAACCTAATCAACATCAAAATTACACCTCTGTTGGGTGTACAACATTATTACTATTTAACAGGAGTCTGACCCAGTTAAAGAGTGTGAGTTAACCTAAAGTGCAACATACAATACAAACTTGCTCTTCACTGAAAATGCTAGTACCTGTTACTTGGGTGCAGTTCACAGGGAATTAAGCAAGTAAGTAAGTTGGTGTTTTATGCCCAGTCAAGAGAATTAAGCAAGCTGCTGGGGAAGTCTGACTACAACAATGTACAAAGGAAAAATTAAAATCCTTTTTTCAACTCGTGCATTCATGACATTCTCATCAAGAGCACACCCAAATACAATTTACAGTACAATGCTACCACTTGCACCCAAGATGTAATTTTGAGCTCTAGGAATATAAAATGTTGTGTCAATGGAAAACAAGCTTTATGTCACTGCTTTAGTGTGGTCAAAACAGCAGACCCTGATCTCACAGATTTAACACTATGTCATTAGAACTATGTGCCCTCTACCCAGTTTTGTATAAAAAATATTATATACAAACATTAAAAACAAATATTACACGGGTCATCATTTGCACTGAAGAGCTACACTGAATCAACTTACACACACACACACAACAACCAGCTCATGAATAGTAGTTGGTTTCTTTGTTTCACCATTACCAAGCATGCAAAGCAGTTTCCAGCTGCTGAGAAGATCCTCCACAAGACACCAACGATAATACAACAGATGCAACAAGGACTACCACTCAAGTAGTTTCCAGCTGCTGAGAAGATCCTCCACAAGACACCAACTATAATACAGCAGATGCAACAAGGACTACCACTCAAGTAGTTTCCAGCTGCTGAGAAGATCCTCCACAAGACACCAACTATAATACAGCAGATGCAACAAGGACTACCACTCAAGTAGTTTCCAGCTGCTGAGAAGATCCTCCACAAGACACCAACTATAATACAGCAGATGCAACAAGGACTACCACTCAAGTAGTTTCCAGCTGCTGAAAAGATCCTCCACAAGACACCAACTATAATACAGCAGATGCAACAAGGACTACCACTACAGCAGATGCAGCAAGGACTACCACTCAAGTAGTTTCCAGCTGCTGAGAAGATTCTCCATAGACACTACCACTCCTGCATCCCAGGAGCCAACAGAACCAGACCTGTCCTTAGAGCCATTCAGATCTTCCCAGACCCAAGGCTGCCTAAAACTGAAGATATCTTTTGAAGAGCAGAAATTGATAATGGAGGACTGCAGAGCTGCCCAAAGAGTAGATAGCTTCACACTGGTTTATCAATGTCTCACACTGGTTTATCAGTCAGAATTACTCAAATGATGGGGCTGCAAGTACACAGAAAAGCTGCACATTTTACATAAAACAAAATCCTCTGACACAACCACTCAAGCCCCATGTGTTTGTCCTAAGCACAAAAACAAACCAAAGCGGAAAACAAAATGCCCTGCCTTTCTTTCTGTCTCCCCAACATTCAGTTCAGTGCGCAACAAGTTGCCAAAATGTATCAAATTTGACAGCCGCCAGACCAGACCACAATCTGTACATTCTGTCCTTCAGCATTGAAAAAACTGCCCATCCTCATTGATTCAGTGAAGCATGAACTGCACAACTACGACAACCAAGCTGTTGCTCTGACACCGTTCTGCCAACCAAACTGCACAACTACGACAACCAAGCTGTTGCTCTGACACCGTTCTGCCAACCAAACTGCACAACTACGACAACCAAGCTGTTGCTCTGACACCGTTCTGCCAACCAAACTGCAAGACCATGACAACCAAGCTGTTGCTATGACACCGTTCTGTCAACCAAACTGCAAGACCATGACAACCAAGCTCTTGCTATGACACCGTTCTGCCAACCAAACTGCAAGACCATGACAACCAAGCTCTTGCTATGACACCATTCTGCCAACCAAACTGCAAGACCATGACAACCAAGCTCTTGCTATGACACCATTCTGCCAACCAAAGTGAAAAGAAAACCCACTCTCTTGCAGTTTTAAGTAGGCAAGAGGGGCACACGGACTGATGCCTCTGTATCTGTAGACTTGACCAGCCAAGTACCAAAGTGACTTCACAGCATTCATCCTGCTTGCATACATTACTTCTGTGATGCCTGTCAGCAGCATTCCTTTGACATGGGTTTGCATTCAGAATTAGTTTCACATATTCTAAATGTTCCCATATTACTATCCCATATCCATCTCCATGTGAGTTTTATTTACTGGAGTATTCTAAACTTCATAAATTAGACTAAATGAACCAAAAATATACAATTACCAACACAGAAAAAAAGAAAGAAAAAAAAGTATCAATACATATACATTAATGTACATTATGATGAAGTAAATCATGTTCACACACATCTGGCAATTCTCAAAAACATTCATATTAATGACATACCATACCTAGTTTCACAAAGATGAGAAAATAATAAGTCCACAAACAAAATCCCTTTGGATGCCTGCTAGTTTTGTGAACTTTGCACAAAATTCATGCATGAGAGGAAAAAGTTGTATTTCTTTTCCAAAAAGCACATGTGTGAGAAGAAAAGTTGCTTTTTTTCTTTCAAAAAGCACTTTTGAGTTTGTTCTGTGAACTGTAGGTACTAAATATAATCAGCGCACATTACATCACCATAGAACAAAAAATATTCAAAGCATCACCACACAAAAAACAATATAATCCCTCCTCCCTATTTCACTCATCTCCTGAAACTGAAAATTTTACTTTTTCACTTCCGTAAGCTTTGGACTTCGTTAAGCAAGTACTATGAAAGAGAGCAAAAGCTTTGATAATTCGCATTCGAATGTGTTACTTCTCTTGTTACAAACTACAGACCATTGACATAGGGTCTGTGCAATTCTGATTGAAGCACATGGTCCAGACATGTGGGTGAGATTTAACACTGCATAAGCATGGACCCTCAGGCATGTGAAAGTATGGACCCTCAGGCATCATTTTACAGCAAAGCACAGTGAAGGCTTGCACCTAAATGAACTGGGTAGGCCACAGCAGAACAAAATATTCTAAAATCATTTATACCCCATTATTGAAACCAGCATTGAAATAGGTAGTACAACTTATAATTTCCTTTAACATAGCCTGAGACAACAATCAAGTTTTTTTCCCCCTTCCTTTCTTTGTTTTTCTCTCACCCAATTAGAAGATGACACAAACACAGAATTTTACCGAAAGCAAGACACAGGGGCAAATAATACCATAAAATGCAAAGAATCGCCTCCTGTGAATCTGTTATCCCTTTCTTGTGAATTTGACATGTGTACTCTTCACACTCATGTATTACCGTATGTCCTGTTACCATCACAGCACAAACAGCACTACAGGCAAAATCTTAGCCACCTATGCAAAAATACTGAAATTCAATACTGATAGGACCAATGGCAATGCAGAAAGGTGTTCATGCCCTGCCCAAGTTTTACATTATCTATCCACAGTGACCTTGAAGCTGAAGGTCAATGAAACTGGTTTCAACGCATTAACTAAATGATGATCATTTGACATAATCTGATAAAGCTACACTGTTTTGCTTAATGTCAAAAATGAAAGTCTCATGTTAAGGACACCAGGAGCTGTCCCTTGAATACACACATGATCAACATAATCTTGTCCAGTCCAGTTTAAAATCATTCTGATATGTAAGAATAATGCAACTTTCTTACTGTTTTTCATGCTATCACCTTGAAATAAGGTTACAATCACTTGCACACAACTGAACAGCTAAAACTCACTTGAAATTACACAGAAAGTTTGAAAGAACTTGCATGAAGAGTGTCTGAAAAAGAATCTTTGGCAAGGAAACCATATCACTCATCTCCCCACAATCCATGCCAAAGCCACTAGTGGCATTATGTGCAGGTCTATGTACACTTTTTGTTCAAGGATATCAACTTTAACAGACACAAATTACCAAAACATGTAACTTTCAGTTCACATTTTTGTGTGAAATCAGGCCCAGGTCACTGAAATTGGAATGAATTGGAAATTATCAATAGGATTATGGACTACAATTGTACAAATAACAAAAGTTTCTGTATTTTCAAAATTGCAAGGCCAAGGTTTTGGTCATACTCATAGCCAGACAGCCTAACAAAGAAACACTGATCATTACATGCTATTTTTCACACACACAAACTTGTAAGCAAAAAGTCTAAAAAGTGTCATTAGTTCATACTACTAATGTAAATGATTTTAATGCCCAGTTAACCTCAAAGGTTATATCAAGGCAAAACACATTAGTTAGTTAGTAACTGGATTATATCAAGATCAAACATTATTTCCTAATCTTTTTATTACTAAAAATAAATGTAAAGTGCCTTCATTTCACGAAACTGGTTTTAGGGGCTTTTTTGCAGTACATTTTCTAAAAGACAGTCTTCCTTTCTCAACTTACACATTATATCCTTTCCTTCTGACTTCAAAGCAGCTCCACACAAAAACTGTTTAATACCAAACTGTATAAACAGCACAGAAGTTAACACCAAAACATACACATAACATTAAAAGCTACCTCTTTCCATCACACTGAACTTTGTTGTTTTCCTTTGGTGGTTGCTGCAAATTTGACTTTAACCAACTGGACAGATTGCTTGATGCTTAACACCCAGTCTACCGTGACGGTCATATATGGATGAAATGCACAAATCACAAGCAGAAGTCCAATTCATTGTTCGCTACCCATCACTTTAGAGCTAAAGGGGATTAAGGAAAAAATCAAGCTGACTGAACTGAGAAGGCAGCTGTTAGAAAGGCAGAATCCTTGGCTGTAGGAACAACATGCAAAAAATTACAGATACATTCAAGCCTACTACACTTGTAAAACTAGTGAGAGAGAAAACTTTGTTCCTGGCTCTTTGAGGGGCATCCAGGGCACCCAAATGCAGGGTCAAAGAGAGTTACTTCACAAGGAAACAAATCTAATTTTTAACACCCAGTCAACCTAGTAGGTCCTACCAGGGCGAGTCAACATCAAATATTACCTCATTAAACCTGCTAAAAGATGTAAAAGTCAAACAACTAAAAGGAGACATCTTTTAGCAAACATATATTTGTCTCTTGCATGATGCAGTGGTTGTGCGTGTGTTTGTGTGTGTGCCATTAATGTTTTTAAATGAGTAGTCTGAACAACTCTGAGTATGCATCTATTTCTAACTGTACTGTGAATGAATGCAGGTGTGTGTGTGTTATTTATGCTTAAAGCTCATTTTACTAGCTTTTAGAGAAGCATGTTATGTGTGTGCTTGCCCCCCCCCCACCCCCCCCACCCCCCCTGTCTTCTGGTGCAGTGTAATTTGTCATATTGTAAATAATCCTTAACATGTGAGATGTGTTCCATTTTGTTGTACTTACAGGGGCCAAATTAATTTTGCCACAAGGAAAACAACATTCACTTCTCTTGCAACAATCTAACTACGCTGAGTAAAAAGCTAACTGCTACTGATGTTCAATTAATCATAATTCATTAAAAGCATTAAAGGTAGTTTACATAATTCTAATTATGATCTTAACAAAATAGTCAAAATGACTTGCTTTATTGCTCACATCATTTTCATGTAAAATGAACCACTGCCTGCTACTCTGAATGTTACTTGTAAAAAAAGATTATTATTTTTTTACACCACTTCACGTGGCTTTTCTCTTCTCTCACTCAGCTGTGGCACTCATCTTCCTCTTTTTTTCCCCCTTCTGAACTATACCCGTAATCGGCTGTCGTTTTCTTCACCTTCTTCCAACAAGTGACACTGTACTTGCTGAAACTTCACATCACACAACAACCACGATCACGCTTTTTTCCCTTCACTTCAGACCAGCATGTTGAACGTTTTCAAAATCATCACTTACAAGAAACAAGATGTACTGGCGGCACAACAAGTACACAACAGTAGGCATGCGGTGTGGGCACAATGACACGGTCTGATTCTAGCTACACAAAACCAAATAAACTTCACCAAAAGGTCTGGTGTGCTCACAGTCGATAGTGACAGGAGAGAGTGTGTTCATCTAAACTAGGTGTGTCAATCAAAGGTGACAAGCAACGGAGAAGAATTCAACAGTCATCCATTTTTGGGGGGGAAGGCCTCTTTTTTTCCTTTTTTTTTTTTTTTTTAAAGTTATTTCTAGAAACAAGGAAACAAAGAGAAAAACCACTGAATACAGAGACAGAAGTCATGAAAAAAACTATAGTTACCCCAAAATCCTGATGCAAACAGAAAAGAAATTGTGTTCAAAATGACTGCCACTTGTCGTTGAACCAACACAAACAGCAGAAGAGGGGGAAAATCCAAACTGTTTTAATGAAGACTAAATAAACTTCACTAAAAACTATTTAGCAGAGACATACAATAATGGGCAATGCATTTACTATTAATTTTGACAAAACTTTACTGTTTAAATGTCTGAACATTATTGCTCCCTTGGGCAACAATGAAAACTCACAATGTGTTGGTTATGATAAAAGGCAAACATCACAATATTTCATGTTGATCACACATCAAATCAGACACACTGGCAAATTAGATTCCAGTTTGATCACTAAAAACACAGGACTGATATAACTCCAGCTTTAGCACAAGTGCTTTTTGCAATAAAGCGTAAAAGCATATTGAATTACTGTGCAATGAAAAGGTGAAGTACTGGTTAGTCATAGCTGACTTAACATTCCTCACTAAATCTCAGGTGTTGAAAAAGCTTCATAGAGCATGTAAAAACATGGACCCAAGACTTATTAAGTGCAAGAGCCACCAAATTAACATACTGTCACAAGGGAAAAAACAACAACATTCTTTGAGATTAAACAATACGGTTGATCACTACTTAATTCTGCCTTATTCTTTCAAGGTTTCATGAAATCCATGGAAAAAGCTTACTAAACCAGTCATATGAAGGCCTGTTACTGCGTGTCAAACTGAACTGAATGCTGGTTATTTTTTTATGGATTAAATACAAATCCCTCATGCCGCTGTGGAATGCTGTTGTAAAACATTATTCTGGCCAGTTCTCATGTTAGGAAATATTCTCGAGTCAAGTGAACTCCTAAAAGGCCCACTTTCTCAAGAGAGAAGAGACCGGGGGTGGGGGTTGGGGGGGGGGGGGGGCAAGGAGATGAAGACTAGCCTACAATAAGTGTGTGCTTATTAATGTGAATCTACTTTTTTCAAACCTGCATGACATCTCACGGAAACCAGCTGGACAATCATTGTAACCAGTCAGACACACAGCTGTCTACACTACTACTACAGCTCTGTTACCCTCCTCCCTTTCCTGTCACAAACACACACGCACCATATGCGCGCTCACCCTCTCTCTCTGCTGCGTTTTTTTGTATTTTATTTTTTGTTATTGACAATGGTCTAACAAAACAGCCTGACCAACTGCTTTCTTTTCCAGTGTATGCTGACTGTAACCAGTAAAATTCTGGAAATTACCAGTTAATGTAAACCCTGACTCCGGTACTTTTCAGAGGAAATATTTTGAACTGTCTACACCTTTGACTGCTTGCAACCAGTCAGATACTACACACTGTAGTATTATCAAGGAAAGATTCTATTGGATGCATTGTCAAACATCCAATCATTATCAAGGAAAGATTCTACTGGATGTTTTGTCGAAAGTCCAGTCAATTTCCTAAGTACTGTTAATTGCAGAGTTCTAACCCAGTACACTTAATGCCATCAGCTGCCTACACCACCACCAATAAACATATCTGAATTAATCTGAGGCCAACCATGGCTCACTGTACAAATCAATAATGTAAGAAGCATCTCCACCTCAATTTTCTGGACTGTTTTTAACAACCCCCTCCAATCTAGGCAACACAAGCTGATGAACATAGATTAGCCTTCTTTGACAACAGCTGGTGAAACCTGAAAGCTCAAGTCTTTGTCAACTGAACATAAAAAATACAAGACTCTGAAACAGCCTTTAATAATTTTCCTCACTAACGTAACAGCGAGTAGAAAAGACGACAATTATGGTGACTGACCTAGGTGAAACACATGACGCTGGTGAGCCTGTTCAAGTTTTACCTACTTGAAAATCAGGGGTAAAAAAAAGAGAGAAGAAGACACTGATAGTCTGACCTGTCAAAAGCTGCTTTTGTACAAGCCTTTTGAGCTGTTTTGTGACAACCCAAGGAAAAATGCATTTTGCATTTTTTGGACAGTGATCAATCACATTACTGAAGACAGTTCAAGAGAAACTCACCTGGAATCTGTTGCCCAATGCATGGCATATATTTTTGCAAGATGTCCCCGGAGTGTACGTCGGGTACGCATTTGTATTCTGCCTACTGGCTCGCATGATGCTGTCGCTTGAGCAAGGGATGTGTCACCTGCGGCTTTTCGTGCCTCCTGAAAACAATTTTGTTGTTGTTATCATTATCAGTTGAAAATACTTACCCTGTAAAGGAACAAAGGAAACTTGTCAACTCCCTAAGCCCCACATCCAACAATCTATCTGTCCACTGCTGCTAAGAATCGCTCTCCTCCTGCATCTGATTAACTGTCAGGCAAGGACAGTACATTTCCTATGATCATTTGTGTGCCATTTTTGACAGCACTGAAATCAGCCGGCCAATCTTTTTTTTCACCCAACAAGCATGAGCAAGCAGTCACATGCATGGGTTTGATTAAATCTTTGCTGCAAGGGTGGCAGTTCTGACCCCCAGAATCGCTTGAAATATTACTTATTTCCAAAGAAGCATGCAAAGTGGTAGTATTCTATACAAAGCACTTTTAGTCACATTGCTGGAGAACCCCACAAACTAGCACTGCACAGCCAAAAACACTTCAGGCTGGGATGCAGTTACTAAGACACATCTCCTAGTTCAAGACTTTTCTCTTTGTGCAATCCTATCAGCACTGCAAGCTTTAGTGCATGTGCAGCAGCCTTAGTCTGGAGGTTCGAACACAGCTGCTCCAATACAAGTGGTGCTGCACCAAATACCTATCCTCAGTCTGGAGGTTTGAACCCAAGTTGCTAGAATGCAAGTGGTGCTGCACCAAATGCCTGTCCTCAGTCTGTAGGGTTTTAACTCAGATGCTTCAATACTAAGGGTGCTGCCTATTATCTCCATGTCTAGATCCAACACAAAGAATTTTTTCTTTAAAATTAAAGGCTACTTCCATCCAAATTTTAAAAGCATCTACAGACACAAATGCTTAAATACACCCATCCCATCATATACAGCTCTATAAAGCTTGGCTGATGATGTGCAGTGCTAAACACCAAAGAACTGCATACTTACGCGAATTTGGTTTTTTAGCTGTTCTGTTTCTTGTCGCAATGCGTCAAGTTCTGAAGTCATTGTGAAGCAATGTCAGTATCACCTGAAACCACACAAATTGATGTCACATAAACAACTCAGAAGCAACAAACGCATAAAACCAGCACCAGATCAAAAATGGCCTTTCCCCCTCCTTTACATTGTAAGTCAAACTTCTGCATGCAGTGTCTGAGGGAGAATGGTTCGTCCAACGTTCCCCCAAAACCCTCACATTCAAGGATACTTATTTTTTGGGTGCTGGGGAGTGTAAACTTTTGGAACTGTGGATTGGATGATGCTAGCAGCATATATGGCAAAGAGTATGAAAGGAGTCTGAATTTGGTACTCTTCTTGTGCTGCTGACCATGTTGTTTTGGCTGCTAATAATAGCAACAGTCAAAGTGTCATCTGACATAGAAACTCCTTTGACTGCTCTTTCCACTAATACCAAACATTATACTCCTGCTCGCACAAGAGATGAGATGAACGACTGACCAATTAGGAAGCCAGTTTTTATGGTTAAACACTGTTTGAGTTTGTACATCCACTTAAGTGCTATGTATCTCTTTCTGCATTGTTTGTAAATTCCAGGCATGCAAAATTTGGTCGGAAACACAAAAAGAATCAAATGTAAATATTTCCAGGTGTCTCCAATAAAATGTACCTTGTGTTGGAGAGATGCACGAGTTACTCATTTTTTCTAGCTGTCATAGCTGTGATAATATTAACAAATTATTTATGGCACCCCATTTCACAAAAGCCTGGAGCGCTTTACACAGACATAAAGATACACTCATTTCATAACACACACTACAAATACAGGCAATACTGTTGATGGGCTGGTAGAATGAGAAGAAAGAAAAAGACAGATCAGTATGCAAGAGAGATGAGGTCTCAATTTAACAATTTCCTCTAATATGAGACCCATGCTAAAACAAAATTAATAAAAATGAAAACTTGTCAGACAAACCTAAAAAAGCACAGAATGCACTGAACACGGAACTAAAAAGCAGAACCTAGTAATGATACAAATTATAAACCTACAGACGATTCAAAATCAAATACTAACGCTTGAAAGAGAAAACTGCTGGTGGCAGCCAGAGGAGGGATAGAGAGGGCTGTCGGACAAGTCACTGCGTCCCTTGGGTGGAGTTCATATCACCCGCCAGATGCCAAGTGCGGTCCAGGCTCTCCCAGACTTGCCAACACTTGCCGCACCTGCATAGAAGAAACAGTTTCAATTTTCACAATATCCCAGCTGTATTCAAGTACACACATTTCCATGCCATTTGTTTTGTCCTGAAGTAAAAGAATGACATACAAACCACAACGTGTAAAAGTTATACTATTCACTTTTTCCAAAGGGGTCACACCAAGCGACTGATACTGACCAATATGGTTGGCCCAAATTTTGCACAGCATTCAAAATGATGTCAGTCTTTTTCATCTGAAATTTGTACTGGCCTAATGGGGGGAGGTTTTTTTTGGGGGGGTGGGGGGTGGGGGGGGGGGGGTTACTTACTTTTACATGTAGCAACTGAAGTTATTCTTATAACTTGTTTTTAGAATGATTACAAGTATATGAAAGCAACACCCTTATGTTACTGGCATCCTCTGGTTTAAGTCTTAATGAAAGGTGCTAAAAAATGGCTGCCATGGCACAGGGGTTTTGTGACATGACCATAGCACTCCTGGTGATCTGAAGAAATATCAGAGGTTCTGCTAAACCTTTTTACAGGCGCATGGTACCGGCAGTACACGTATTTCTGGGTACAAAACAATTCAGATGCAGGTGTCTGACTGATGCATTCTAATCAAACATGAAAACAGGTGCTGCAGTGACCTTTCACTGAACCTGCACTGCAAGCACTGCTGACACTAAAGTCAAAGACCAACAAAACTGACAAGAACAAAACAACGCAAGTCTACCATACTGAAAGACAGTTATGGTAACTTTATCTACACTTGAAACTTGATTTCACTACAGGTGGGAGTCAGCACAGCACATCAGCCTTTCAGATATATAACATACTCTTCTAATATTTCCCTTCTTCCCTCTGTTCAGTTCAGTTCAAGATGGTATCTATGCACTCGGAAAAGCCCATATGCATCCCACCCCGTCTCTCAGAGTGCAGTTTACTGTGATACCCTGCACATAGCAAATGCTCTGATGGCTCAATGAGAACCAACCTGACCTGCTTGCAAAATCAGATTCCAACCCACATTAACTTCCAGACATTCTGCACATTTGACTGTGCTAAAACACTCTTCAAACCAATGTGACACCTATATTCTATAAGGTGGCAAAAGTGGCTCACAGAAACCAGTCAGACGATCATTGTAACTGGTCTGATACATGGCTGGCTACACTACTACTAAAGCCCTATTAGCAACCACCTGCTCTCTTCCCCATCTAACACACACACATTTACACATCGGAGTAGGCACATGTAAACACACATGCACTCTCAACCATGCTGCATTTTGAGAACCAGTCAAACAAAATTACAGCCGGTATGTGATTGCTGAATTGTTTCCTGGCATACGCTGATCTTAAACAGAAAAATATTGGAAATTGCCAGTTAACACAAACCCCATGTTCTGTTTAAAAAAAGAAAAAAAAAGTCAAGTGTTTATTGGCTGAGAAGTCACTGCCTTTCCTCACTGTCTTTAATAATAAGGTTGTCAGGGGTTGCGCTCATTGCAAAAGTTTGTGTAAATATTGCATTTTTCTGGTGCTGTACACATTTTAGCCACATTTCTGCGCCACCATATGCAAAATGACTGACCACTAATTGAACAAGTTATGGCTCACTGGTGGCTACTGCATCACTGAACACTAAATCTACTCGCAAACTCCGGTCATGGCTATACGCTCCTCCCTGGCACACACTCTAGTCCAGTGAAGGAATGGCGGAATCTGGACGAAATAAATGCATAAGCTGCTGTAATTTTCAGTCTGTAAAGCCAGTGAACTTTTGCTTCACAAACCTAGTTCGGGGTATATGTTGAACCCGAAAAAAGGTTTGGCGAACACAGTTGGTTCTCAACTGGGCAAACCTTTGCTTAATGAACCTAGTTTGGGGTATTTATTGAACTGTGATGAAGCTATGTTTGGGGTCTAAAAAGCTTCACTCAGCATGTTCTGGGAATATTTGCCCTGTTCAGCAAATCTTGCCTCTGATTGGCTGAGATCAAAGAGTGCTCTCCTGTGGATGAGGAAGAAATATATAAAAAATGGATGATGGTGTCAATATTTCACTTGCTTCAGAGGGAACTGACCTATTTGTTGACTTGTGGGAGGCACAGCCTTGTCTCTGGACCCAGAATGATACAGCAGTTATTTGAATTACCCTGTGAGCGATGATTAATATACACTGACTTGACTTAAGCCTACATTTTGGATCATACTGTCTGCTGCACTTCTGTCACAAGTTTGTGCTGCTAGTATCTCATCATAACTTAATATAAGCCAGTTCAGAAATGAAGTGTAATTCATCAAACTGTCCAAATCATGTTCAGCAAACTAAAAGTTCATCTCAGCTCAATCAAGAAATGAATTACAGTTCACCCAATTAAAGAATGGACTTTCAGTAATAGCACCCTGTCTGTGAATAAAATTTGCATGCTTTTCCAAAGAACGGTAATGATTTATTCAAACCAAAACCTAATGAACCTATATCTAGAAGAACTGGTCTCCCTATCAGTCTGGCCGGAAATCGCATATATGGCTAAACTGACCAATATTAATTTTCGGTTGATCGAAGAGGACACAATCCCAGACATGGAATTTGGAACAACCCAATATGCCTAGTCAAACTGTCAGTGTGTATCAGAATTTGCTCAAATGTAGAAGACTACAAAAACAAAAAGCTTGTTCAGTTGTTGATAGTATGATACCTCATTACTAAATCCTGCAGCAGATGACAACTGGGCTTGCCAACATCATCTGCTGTAGTTCATCTCTGGAAAACGATGCTGTGTACAATGTTCCAATCTATTCAAACTCTTTGTAAACAGCAAATTTACTGAACATTTCCCTTTTTTTGCGCACAGGCACTTTCTTTTTTATATTTTCATGTGTTCGGTTTATCATAAAAGATCGTGAACACCATCAGTTTGGCTGTGTTTGTGTGCTAATTCTAGGTGATGCTGTATGCATTTTTTGTATCGCTGACACAAAATACGTAATGTTTCACATCAGCTGACTGACACAAATCTCCAAAAGGCAGTGTGAACCATGGTTGTTCTTCAGTGCCAATGAATCTCATATTGTTCTATGAAACTGTAAAGATTCAGGAAGCAGTAAGTAAGTTGGTGTTTTACGCCCAGTCAACCGGTGCAGTTATATCAGGGTGATACACATCTCATATTGAATATTTAATTGTTAATAATATGTATGTCCTAAAACTGGTCTATATACAATTTTAAAACCATGCTAAAAAGGTGAAAACATAAACATAACTAAAAACAATATCAAATTTGAATATTTCCAAAAATATTAATTTCTTTCAAAAAGTTCAAAATCTTTTCAGGTGAAATATTCTTAAACAACATGCGCAGTGATTTAGCTGTAAAGTGGCTCTCTTATTTCAATAAAATCCGAACAAGTAAGTAAAATATGCTCTATGGTTAAACGTTTATCACATCCAATGCACACTGGTGGTTCCTCACCCTTCAATAAAAAGGAATGAGTAAGAAAAGAACGGCCAATGTGCAATCGGGCCATCACAGTTTCTTCTTTTCCGTTTTTCTGAGGACAAGATATACATTCTTTTAATACTGGGAATATCTGATATAATTTATTTTCTGGGAACTCATCCTGCCACACTTCTAATAGGTAGCGGCAGCCTCTTATCGCCTATGCGGGAACATCGGAATTTTGCTCATTTTTACTGTATTTCAGTTACTAAGTTCTCCACAGTCTCTGAATGTATCCTCTTGGAAATTATATGAATAAAAAGAACGTTTTCTTCGCATTCTTATGGTTGTTTTTATGTTTGCATGCAATGTACCTCGAAAAATCGCCAGTTGATTTTCTATGGGAGGTATTTGCCGTTTGTCCGGTGCCGGTCACGCCGTCCGAGACATGAACGAAAACAGTCGATGTGTTTATCCGCTTGGTGAAAAAGCGATATGCGTTGTACACAGCAGTATGTGGTATCACTGGATCGGAAATTGAATGCCGATTCCAGTGGTGTAAACGCTGTGGTCGTTTACAAACATCTCTGGTCGTTAGAACGCATTTTAGTCAATTTTAAACCGCAAAATGCCCTCAAATGTCTAAAATATCCCCCCTCAAAATGAAGCTGAATTTGTTACAAATCAAGTTCATCCAAGATGTCATCGACCGCGTGGAGTTTTTGTGACTCGATTGCTGAGTTTTGGAACATGATTCGTGAGTATTCTCTTCACCTGGCTCCAGTTTACTGAATTTGGTGATAGTTGGTCTCATAATTTAGAATTTTTATATATTTTGATTCATTCTTGCAGGATTGCCTAAAATCTTATGATTTTCTCGACCGACTCATAGTTCTGTCTTTGTTTACAAATACGACTAACCGGAAGTTGTCGATCACTCGCTTGTTCTCCTAAATATTGCCAAAATACGCCAAATTTTCACAAAAATAGTCATTGAAATACATTCTCTGATGTCTTCTGGAACAGTATTATTTTTGGAGGACGAACCTTTGACATAAATTTGTGGCGATGGCTGTTTTCGTGATCAAAATTCTTCATTAGGGGAGGTAACTAAGATGCTGAGAAAACCCAGTCAACATCATAACAACTTCTGCACTTGAACTCTGTTAAAAGTCTTTTTCGTTTTTCAACGATCGTAATTAAATTCTCAAACTTTAATAGGATGTTGACCAGCATTTCTAGTTTAAAATTAAAAGTGGATTTCTGCTTTGCTAACGGTAGCCAGTCTGATATTGTGATAAGTGATGATAAAATCATAACAGATAAGAGTTAAGGCCTGAGTGATAATGATTATTATTAATTATGCTGTAGGCCGTAGATCATTCTCTCAATCAAGATCAACAGAAACAACAAAACTGTGTTGTTGTTTTCCTGCAGTTGATGACCAGTTTTCCAAATTGAAGGCTGTTTTCCTGGCAACTGGGAGAGAATGCCAGCAAGACCTTCCTCTGGTTGAAGTGGACAACCGACTGTTAGTGCAGCTGCTTCTCCTGAAAGATGAGGGATCCAAGACTCTGGATGAGACTGCATTCTTCCAGCAACTTCTCAAGCCAGATCTGGTCAAGAGAGTGCTGCTTTCTCATCTGCGGTATTTACGGTCAACAGACTGAAGGAGCTGTTTGGAGGTGAGCCACTTCCAGAACTTCCACCTCTTCATGGCCATGGCAGCTGCCAGCAGAGATGTCATAAAAGTGGAAGAGGAATCTGACCCAGGAGATGTCAATGTAACCAGAAGAGGAATCAGAACCTGATGAACCTGAGTTTGAAACCAGCTGCAGATTTCAACAGGAGGGTGACATTGTGGCAGTCTACAATGTAGAAGACTTCTTTGTCAGCAAAGTCACCAGGGTCATCAGTGAGGAAGAGGCAATAGTCAATTTCTTGGAGAAGGCGGCAGTAAAGATGGAGTTGTGTACAGGTGGCCATGCTCTGAAGATTACACTCAAATCTCCTCCGCAGTTGTGTTTGCCAAGAATCTGCAACTTGCACCTTCATCATTGTCTCCAGGGACGTTCATTCTTTGTTGAATCTCGCAGGAATTTATTTGGCAGATATCAAGCACACAGATGCTGTTTACAAGAAAATCACCTGTAGACCGTGTCAACTGACTCCAAATCACAGCTTTGTAGGCCTGTATGTTCATGGATGATAAAGGTGATACTGCTGTACCATGTTTTCTTTAGCATACACATCCTTTTTCTGCTGTGAAAAGTGAAGATTTTGCAGACTTTAAGACTCTAACACTCAAAATAAGTGCAAATGCAGCTGCAAGTGTACTTCACACTTAGTTTAATGTACATGCAGTTTCATGGCTGTATCTGTAGTGGTTTTCAAGTTATTACCAGTTAAAGTGTGGCAACCCACATATTAGTTTTTTCCGCTGTGCAAATTGAAGATTTTGCCAACTTTAAGACCCTGTAACTTTAAAAGTAAGAGTCAGAGCTGCTTAGAAAAAAATAAGTGCAAAGACTGTGATAAACCCTGCTTGGAAATCCATTGGGAAAGTTGTCATTGCCATATGTTACCCACTGTGTGGTGTCAAAAGTGCTGTTTCACGCAAATTGGCAAGCTTGGAATTGCTTTTTGGAGCAACTTCAGCCCTCTGCCTCTGTTTCATCTTTCTTTGCTGACCATATGATTTAGCTGTGACAAAGTGCAACCAAGGTATACTTTTGAAAAGTGTAAGTATTTGGATTCTCCCATGTTCACGAGAACCACTATGGTAAATTTGAGAAAATGTAATAAACTGTTTATTGTCACGCAAAACTGTGTTTTCGAAAGGCTCTATCTTTGGAACTAATTAAGATAAACAGTTACTTTTTTCCCCCTCATTTTCTTGTATCAATATGGCCTGTCTGAAAATGCATAAATTAAATAGCTGTTGTAAAATTTAAATTTTGGCTGCCGCTACCTAATTCTAATATATATTTATTTGTGCATGGTTTTAGGTCTGAGAATGGGATGGGTTCAACCGAGGTGTCTCCATCAAGGGCATCCTTAGCTGCAGAATCTGCAGCCTAATTTCCCCTAATGCCAACATTGCTGGGAACCCAGACAAAAACAATCTCTCTCTCCTCTCTTGTCATTTCTGTATATAATTCTAAAATCTGAACTAAGACTGGATGATGAGTTGATGCTTAATGTCCTCAGATGTCATTTGACATATTAGGGACAAGCTGTGACCAATGCCGAAGCACAGTTCAATAAAATCCACATACGTAAGGTGTATGCGTGTTTAGCTGTAACCTGCCACCTGCACTTTTTGGCAGAATGACCGGGATTTTTTATGTGCTACTGCGGTAACACGGGGGTGGAACGGATACCGAAATAAGAGTCAGCACAGAAAGTCGACCCTGGAGAAGAAAATTCTCCCGCCGTTCCAGCAGGGATTCGAACCCGCGACCTTTCAATCACGAGTCCGGCGCTCTAACCACTGAGCTATCCCCGCCCCCTATTAAGACTGGATGATCATATTTCAGGTTTAATACAGACTGTAACGATGAAAGGGAATCAGATAATATCAAAAATGATTTTTCTTTGGAATAATAAACATGTTTGAGAGCTAAAAGAATAGCCCACAACTCTGCTGTATATACTGAACTGTTGTCTGGAAGTCAACATGTAAAAGGTTTTTGAATTCGTTTTGTGGATATAGCCGCCGCAGCAACTCCTTCCTTTGTTTTAGAACCATCAGCGAAAAAGATTTCTGACAAAGGGTATTCAGAGGTAAGTTGTAAATAGAGCTGTTTATATATTTCTGGGTTTGTTGTATCTTTTTTAAAACTGGCTACATCAAAACGGACTGTAGGAACTAAAAGTTTCCAAGGGACGATGTCCAATGAGGGAGCATCGTCTACCAAATTTAGGTTAACTTTGGATTTCTCCAAGTGGGGAAGAATGCAGATCCAAGATGTAGAATCTTCCGACTCCGATTTTTCAAATAATTTGGTGTTTTCGGGTTCAAAAACACAACTATAGGCTGTGTTTTCTGGCAGGGATTTGAGTTTAAGAACATAGTTTAAAGACAATTTTAATCGGCGAGTGGTTAACGACGGTTCATGTGCTTCTATGTACAGACTTTGAGCAGGAGATGTGCGGAAAGCACCCAACGCATATTCACAAGCCCTGATGGTGGATAGGATCCAATTGTTTCAGAATCGACCGATGAGCTGATCCGTACACAATGCATCCATAATCCAATCTGGAGCAGACTAACAAATGGTAAAGGTGTAGCAGGACGATACGATCAGCTCCCCAATCCATATGTCCCACTACACGAAGAAACAGCCTCTTTTGGTAGGAGTTCAAATATAAACATTCATGTTGAGACACCTTGCAAAATGACAATGACTACAAGCAATTCAAACCAAAAGAGGCTATTTCCCAAATCTGCACGCAGAGAGAGAGGGAGACACACATTACATATGAGCACACCCACATGTAATTTAAGAACAAGTTGCTTAGCTGGAAGTGGGGGAGGGTTGAGTTTGACAGCAGCAGATCATTTTAAACAGATGTGGCTCTCAGGTGGTTATAAATGCTGTGGTTGACAGAACCCAATTTCACAGGCAGGGTATTCCAGGCAAAAGGAGCAGCACAGGAAAAAGTGCAATGTCCAAACATTTTGGTCTTTACTTGTGCAATGCAGAGTTGAGAAGAGCCGTCTTGAGGGAGACTACATAGCAGGATAGCTCAGTAGCAGAGCATAGGAGTTAGGACTCCTGATCTAAAGGTTACAGGTCAACTTGATGGGCTGACTCTTAATCTTATTTGGTATCTTCCACTCCTGTTCCAAACCCTTAGGTAACTGCAGTAGCACCAAAGTAGCAGGTAAAAGATCCTGGGCATTCCGCCAAAATTGCAGGTGGCAGGTTGTTACAGCTAAACACACATTTGCTTCCCATAAACTGACAGGGTAAACTGGTGCACGACTGTACACTGAACATGTGCCAAGACAGCAGCAATTTCATGTGGCACCAGCGATGCAACAACTAAACAGTGCTGCAAGTACACCACTTCAGTAAATACCAAAAACTAAAAAAAAAAAAGCAATAAAAGGCTACTCATTCAGAATCACATGCAACAGGAGCACAGCGAGTCTGCTCAAGAACAGGCCATAGCACCATGAAAGCGATCAATAACAAATAATAAAGATAAGACAGATAAACATGAGCTGTATCTGGGGAAAAATTAGTGACAAATACTTTACAACTTATGGTTATACTCAATACATGCTTGGACAGGCAGCCAGTAAAGAGTTCTGAGGTGGGGTGAAACATGATCTTGTCTTACACGATCTTGTTTACTAGATGTCTTGCATCTTTTCTTTTTTTTTAACCTTTTTAGAGTTTTGAACCTTTTGTAGTTTCTCAAGGTGCTTAGGATAGTCTGAAAGGAGTGAGTTGCAGTGGTCTAACCCAGAAAGGACAAAGGTAGACATGTGTTTTGTACAGTCAGTCAAAAAACATGACCAGAACAACCTTTGCTGACAACACAGCCCTTCTGACTTGGCTAGTGGTTGTGGAGATGTGGGTTCCGGAGATTGTACACAGCTGCAAAATCTAACAAAAATTATCACTTTCAAAGATAAGCTCTTCCAAAGATGACATCTGGGTAATCATGCAGTCTGCACCTCCCTTTTAAATTATGCGCAGCTGAGAGCAGATTGCTGCGAGTCTGCTGATCACATTCAACTCATTGCTATGTTTTCATATGCTGCACAATTTGTCACGTTTGATGTACAGTATCATAATATTCACTCTCAGTTGAATCATTTCACTAACAACTAAAATATCCAGTTTTGCTGCCAAATCAACACATCGCTTTTTGCTGATCTTCAATGACTCATGGGCCCAGACTGGTTTCACACCATTTTTGTCAGTTCATCATTTTTCATGTCCACTATCACCCTGATATAACTGCAATGGCTGACTGGGCATAAAACACCCAAGTTACTCATGTCCACTTTCACTTGAATACATTTACCAACAACTAAAATAACAGAAGTGTCACAGTACTAATTTAGTAAACCATGTGCTGAATGACTATTCTATTCAGTGTGGGGTGAGTATCCTTTGACATGTTATTGCTTGGATACCTCTAGTTTTGGTAGGTTTTCACATCCCATGAGGCACACAGCATGGAACTGCACAAATGGCATAATTTGACTGCTCAACTTCTCTAAAATCAGACTGAACTGCTGAATAGATTTTTTACAATAAGTTTTCACATCCCATGTGGCACACACCATGGAACTGCACAAATGGCATAATTTGATTGCTTAACTTCACTAAAATCTGACTGAATTGGTGAAGATGATGTTTCACAATACAATAAATATATATAATCCTACAAAGTACAATGTTATCTGGAGTATTTGTTACTATTCATACTGTAAGGAAAAATAAGGAAATGAAGTCATCTGCATGTGAAACATGTTCCTGCACATACATGCGTGCCCCTTGCAGGTACGGCAAACTATTCATGTGAAAACATTTTCAGCTTGCATACATTTGTGTGTTTGTCAAAATGACCACTGAAGTCACATTGATTTTAATTAGTGGTTACATTCCTAGTGTGCTACTATTCATGCTGTATTTTACTGCCTGGTAATTTGTACCAGTATAAATTTGAAGACCTGCATAGCCCTGAACTACTCACACTAAGTTACAACTAGTAGGCACACATTCATACAAAGGTGGAGATGTACTGCATACAGATTTGAACAAACAGAAAGAGGAGGAAGTGGTGATGGATCCATTTATGGATCAGGGGTCATGCTCATGGCAAGATTTTGTGTAAATATTGCACTTTTCAAGTGCTATACACATTATAGCCATATCGCTGCACCACAGTATGCAAGACGATTGAACACAGATTCAGTAAGTTATGGATCACTAGCGGCTACTGCGCATTTAACACTATACTTTAAAAGTAAAACTCTCAGCTGTGTCCCCACACTCCTCTCTGGCACATGCTACAAGGGCAGAATCTGGATGACGATGAAATAAACACATAAGCTACTGTAATTTTTGGACTGTAAGTGTAACTGATCCCCGCACCTTATAATCGGTAGTGCTTAGTCAGTAGTCTGTGAATAAAATTTGCATACTTCTCTGAATGAACAATATGACTTTAAAAAAAAACTGAATCCTAATTAACCTGTATCTGAAAGAAGAATCGGCCTTAGCCTATGACTGACCAAAACATCCATACCTTGCCCAACTGGTCATTAAGATTTTCCAGTCTAACAAAGTAGGGCACGATCCCAGAAATGGAATTTCAAATTACCCAAAAAGGCCTACTCATTGTCAACATACTATTTACTCAAAGGTGGGAGAATAAGAAACTGAAAGCAAAATGTGTGTTGACACCAAATATGAATGAGAGTAAACGGCAACTGCCTTGATTTTATCTTCATGTATTTACCAAGTCCTGCCGTGGATGAGAACCTAGTCAGAGAACAGATCTGCTGCAGTTTATCTTTGACTTTGGAAAATGATGCCACGTACGATGTTCCAATTCACTAAACATTTCCACTTTAAAAAAAAAATTATGACAATTTTCTTTGTGTCTGATGCATGTGTCCACCAGGTTTTGCTTATCAACTGCGACATTACCAACGCCACTTATACTTGGGCCTGATTTCAGGGGTTGTGCCTCATATTCAGGGGCTGGCTGACTGAGGGTAAAACACCATGTTACTTATATTCAGGGGCATGGTTGGACTTTCTTTTCAGTATTTTTGTCTGCGCACTTTTACATCACAAGCACAGCCACAATAAAGTTATTCCATCATTTTTACTTTGTTTGAATGCTAAATCTAGGTTATGCTGTACCCATTTTTCATACCACTGTCACAAAATACGTAATGTTTTGTGTCAGTTGAAGCAAATCACTAAAAGGCAGCGTGACCCCTGACGACTGCATTATAACAGTCTGTGGCTCAAAATGTTTTTAAAATTTGATAAAAAGGCATGTGAGTATGCCAGTTTGCACAGTAGTTTGTTTTTATGATGAAACTGTCCAGAAATATGTGGGGAAGCGGGGGGTCAAACTTTTTTTTTTTAATGATCAGACATAGCAAAGGAAAGGTGGCTTAATAGTGTTGGACAGTTTGCTTTTGACAAACTCTACCTTCCGGTGATAGGAAAACACAGCTCCTGCAGAAATGGAGGCTTTTCATACTTACCCTTGATCATGCCCATGATAAGGCTTATACTTCAGTTATACTTATAGACTACATTTTGATAAACTATGATGTGGATTCGACTTTGAGTGCAACTGAACTGTTTTCACATTGCTTGCTTTGGGAAAACTAACACAACCACCACCATCAACTCACACCCACCATACACACATTTCACACTTTGGAAAAGTGTACTTTATCCAGTAACATGGAGAAAGAAAATAATCAAGTCAGATGGAATACAAATTGAATGCATTAGGAACTCTATTTAAATTTACTTAGTATGCAGTGTACTGTAGCAGAGTGCATGGCACCACAAGTCTATCTTTTCATACTCCATGCACTGCTAAGTGCCTTGGTCCTGCAGCAGAGCCCCGTTAGACTGGCATATGCTGGTTTTTAATTTTACTAGTAAATGTTCCCCTTGTACTGGTAACAAAAATATAGTTGCCAGTACCATGTACTGGCTGAAACTGAATGTGTGACTTGCTAGAGATACTCTGTACCCTGGGTCTAGAAGCAAGTGGAAGCTCCTGCTAAACAAGATCGCTTCCAGTGTTGATCTGCAAGCAAAACAATGAACGCTCACTGTCACACCAGACACCCTATGCATCATATGCCAGAAGCAAATATACAAACTTTCACGGCCAGCGCACCTCCTTCCTGTTCAGATAAACTGGCTTTGCAGTACAACTTTTCCACGCTCTACTTTCATTCTAGCTCTAATTGCATCAGTATGGCACAACAAAGTAGACAGTCATTTCCTTCTCGCCCAGCGCTGACCAAATTGTCTGTGTCACGTCCACTTGAAACGAAAAGCATGAAGCAGCTGTGAAAACCATCAACCAGCCAAAGAAGATAATGGAGTACAACAATGCTTGGGTAACATTTTCCATGGCACATGCATGAAGATGATGTTGATACTGAAAAGCCTGACATCTAAGCATGACCTTCATTCTGCAGACTATTTAAAAAGAAGAGGGCTGGTACCAGACTTTAAAAAAATTAAAAAAAATTAACATTGCTGGTACTGGGTACTGACAATCTCAACAGTCTAGAGAGGCTCGGTGCAGCTGCACATTTTCTAACCTCCTACTGTAACTATGAATGGATTGCAACCAACTGTGTGCAGGCCACTTCAACACCGAAGTCAGCAGTCTGCAACTAATTCATTTTATTCTAAGATAAAAATGGCCATGGGTTATCAATTTAGTCTTGCCAAAAAACAAAAAAACAAACCAAAAATTGTTTTTAAATCACAGGCTTGGTACTTTTGCATGAATGGACAGAAGGGGGAACTGGATTAAAAATGTGCTGAGAATTTATATTCCCCCCCCCCCCCCCCCCCAACTGTAAATAATATCAATAGTAATTAAGGGCTAGCAGAATCACTGCTACTGCTGGATATTTATTTATTTTTAAATTAAAGCTCCACTGTCCAATTTCATTTAGACTGCCAAAATAATTACAATCACATAGGTTATGGCTGTTAACAAAGTAAGCACACATGAACAAAGTATAACCTTAGTCTCAAAAATGTTATTACATGATAAGTAAACAAGCCAATCTCCGGAATCCAGCTACCTGTACAACCATAACAACAACAACAAAAAGACATAAGCTCTCCTTACACCAAGGCCAAGCCTCATCAGTTGTGCCCAAAAAAACTGACCTTGACTTGATCAGTTGATGCTTGAATTCATCCACATATCTGCACTGAAATTATGTCTGTCTACATCCGACAAAATGTCTCCATTTTCTTAAAAGTTAATGCATCTGGTAAAGCTTATACTTTAATGGACCATGCACGCTAGCTGGTCTTGGTGGAAGAAGGGATGGCAGAAGGGGAAAAAAACAAAAAAACATTCATGGTCACAGACACTACAGACAGAGTGTAAGTCCATCGAATCAGAAATGAGATATTGAAGTAGGTTTCACGCACAAAGCCACAAATGCCTCGCAACAACTGCTGAAAGTAAAGATCTACAAAATTCCGATGCCCAAAATCAGACAGCCAAAGCATTACCCTCCATAACTAGTGGACAGACTGCTCTGCCTGTTGAAGTAGGAAGTATGGAGATGGCCGACAAACCCAGTGGTGCCAAAGGCAGTTCCAACCCACAAAATAGGTACCGTTATCTTGTTCCGTGGATTAAGTACAACTGAATATTACTTAAGATGAATACTGAAGATACAAGTTACCTGAATATATGGCACAGGTAGCGCTTTGATGCTGTATTCAGCATAGACTTGCGAAAACAAACTCACTAATGATCTACTGAAGCACAACGCCCGGCAAAAATGGCGGCTGGCTGGGCGGCTGCATAATGATCAATATGAAAATATGCCGGTGCGCCATCTTAGAAATATGGATGGCCTGACTAACCGTTTCTAACGAACTCTGCAAACATTCTAACCTGACACAAACACCAAAATTGACCAAGGCATGTAAGTTCAATCATAAAACTGCAGAGACGCGCAAAATGTACGCCACTTCCATCGAGACACAGCAGACGAGATTTGACATGGTATCCTTCCGACAGCTCACAGGCTTGCACAAACTAGCTACCATCGTGTTTCTACGTTTAAAAAAAGCATCCTTACCTGCGAGAAAATCGTCCAAGAGGAGGTGTTTCCACAACTACGACGAAAATGTTGTGTAATGGTGTGTCGATTGCTCTAAAAATGTTGAGAACTGACACACTGGTCAAGCCCCTCTTCCGTACACAGACAAAAATTTGCATACAGCTAAACTGATGGCGTGCCAAACTGATCACTGGCATCGCATAACAGTGTCAATACTGCAACCGTTCCATTGCAGGCAAATTGTACTTACCCTAATGATATTCCTTAAAGAATAACATCCAGCTAGAGTGTCACAAAGATATCAAAACTGGTCCTCGTAGACGACATAAATCAGCACACAATGTTTTTAATCGACTATGAGGGTGCGGTGCCCGTGCAATAGCTAGAAGAAACCCCGTAGAAATCGGAAAGCATTGTGCGCATGCGCTGTTGCGAACAGCGACGCCAATTAATTATTTTTCGTACTTTGTGAGTAATTTTTGTGTGGATTGTTAGCAAAACAAAAGCAGTCTCACAAGGAAATCCTTCCAGCAGTGCCTGGGAAGGTAAATCGATGTGTGTATGTATTTATTGTAAACGCATACTGGGTACAGAGACAAAAGTTTGAAGATGTTTTCACGTCGACGAGATGTGTCGTCTGCTATACCTGTGATACACTCCACAGGAACTGAAAAAAGTTTTCAGAGGAGAGAGACATACAGAGGGGGAAAAAGGCACGATCGTACAGTAAATTGATACAGAATGCATTTGGTACAAGTGTTCGTGTTTATGATTTCAGTAATGCTAAAAAGTAGTCGACTGAACGTATTGTTTAGTCTTTTTCGTTTCCGTTTCACAAGATGTACTCTGCCGAGTACTAGGCCTGTAGTTGCTCAAGCTTGGCACTTCTTCTTCCATAAAGCGGCCGGCACTCAACTAGCGGCTCTAGTTTCCACCATTGAGAAGCTCAGTGAGCTGCTCTTGAGAATATAGGCCTCAAAGCACAGAGATGTGATATGTGCTAGAGAGCACGTACAGGTTATACTGAAATGTGAAATGCTGGCTGTGCCCGTTTCAAATGTCTATAAATTGCAGTGCGTTTCTGCACAGGCCAAACTCCGAGTCGATCTGAGTCTTTCTTAGTGATGTTATTTTTTGGCTGAGCACTTCCGTCTTGAACTGTGCTTAATTAACGTCCATTCCCATTTATGTTACTGGTGCACGCGTGGTGCCTACGTTTATTTTTCTAGCAAGTAAAACAAAGAACTGCAGCGCTTGGATTGGTTTCATCAATAGACGAGCTTGAGCAGACGATTCTACTGTTTGAACATCAGTTGCATTTTACTGATATAGTATAACATGGCCCTTCTTCAGTTTTAATATGCTAACAAATAACTCCTGACATCACCATGAGGTCGGCGCAATGCCGGATCGAGACCAGTCGGGATACTGACATGACTGACTCATCATCAAAGTAGAAACTCTGATGGCCCATCAGTCTCTGAAAGCTTGTGCGCTTGATCGGAACTGACCGGAACCCAAGGGACTCGCGGCTTGGAATTAGCGCACTACTGCCGCCATGGACCTGTATCTACCGGTTGGCCGAAAATTTGGGAACTTTTATGCCAGTTTGTTGTTTTTCTTTGGTGTGTATCAGTTGTTGTTTTTAAATATATATATAAACAAATTGGCATAAAAGTTCCCAAATTTTCGGCCAACCTTTATATATATATATATATATAGAGAGAGAGAGAGAGAGAGAGAGAGAGAGAGAGAGAGAGAGAGAGGTCCATGGCTTTGAATTTGCGCAGTGCTGCCGCCATGGACCTATATATAGAGAGAGAGGGGGAGCAGGGGGGGGGGTCCATGGCTGCCGCCTCGGCTCCGCAGTAAGTCAATGGTAGGTAGTTTAGTCCGATAAAAGCCGAGTTCTGCGAGCGTGGGTTCGACTCCCGGGCGTAACAGCAGGTCAAGGGCCCTTTCCGGCAGTTCTGAGTCAACGCTTGTCGTGCATGCGCGAGTCTGGCCTTCGCGTGCATAGTCCGGGACAGCGTAGTCTTCGGGCGTCCATCATCAGTCGGCTGAGAATCTCGGCACAGCTGTCAAAGGTTCTCCGCTTCACAAGTTAGGGTCTAGTGGAAGAGCGACGGTCCGAAACTGAATAGCTTTGCATGCTTGGCCCACTGCCTCAGTTCTGCCGCGTTTCTGATTCTGTTTCTGCCGTCCCGGATCAGTCAGTTCAGTCAGTTTCACTTTCCCCAGTACTCATTCAAATGAGTGAGTTGTAACCGGCATGATGAACAGCCAGTCGGACTTCATTGAATCAGCTATGTTTCGCCCTATTGACCATGACCTTCACTGGCCGTGCCGTTCGCAGGACGGCTGGTAGCCCCGGCGAACGCAATCGGCTATCGATCGTCAGTGAGCCGCTTTGGCCTAGCGGAAAGGCGTTAGGCTGGTAAATAGAAGGACCTCGGTTCGATTCCACGGTCGGCTCTCTTCTCTCTTCTCTCGCTCACATCGCTGACCATCTTTATGCAGGAGTCACTGAACATTGTCGTGGTGACTGTGACAGTGTAGTCATGGCCCAGTTAGGTCACAATCCCCCGCTTCTCCCGCCTCCTGGGATCTTGGTCCCCGCCAGCGGTACTGCCTTCGGCGGAGACTGTGACAACTCGGTGTTAAACAAGTTTAACCAACCAAACTATCGATCGTGCGCCGCACAGTACACACTGATAGAGTGAGGTTACACAGACTGATGGCCACCCCGGCTGCTGAGTCAGTGACTGAGTCAGTCAAGGTGGACGCCCAGGAAAGCCACTGAAACGGAAAACTCAGACGCTGAATCAGTAGTCGGTGGCACAAATAATTATATGGTGACCCCAGGCCGTGCTCCCGTGACGAGTGGCCGAAACTCAGACTACCTTCTTTTTTTTTTTTCTTTTTCTTTTTCTTCTTCTTGTTAATATATATATAAAAATCTTTGAAAGTATTTCATTGTCCCTTGCGCAAATTTCGGATCAATGAGTTACCTATGCCAGGGCACAGCAGCCCAAAGAGCAGCGCCGCTACTCCATTCCTGTCAGTATGTGCAGTTTTCGTGTGTCCAAATAATGGTAGGACTGCCCGGCAGTGCTTGGGATTTTTATCTTGCGCCCAGACTATGTTGATCATAGTGCATGTCATTGCATGCGGGGTCTGTACGGGCACCGCAAAATGAGACTGCACTGAAAGTTGACTCAGAAGAAAAGAAAAGAAAAAGAAAAAAAGTAATTTAAAAAAAAAAAAAAGGGGGGGGTGGGGGGGGGGGGGGGGGCAGAAAAAAGGGTCCCTTGCCGCCGCACCGGGGACTCGAACCCGTAGCCAGTTTTGCGCCTGATTTTTCAGTCGGACGCTCTATCTACCCACTGAGCTATCCCGCCCCTTGCATCCTCACTACGTCACTGCCGCGATACGCAGCAGTCCGCCCGGCGGTTCACGGGAGTCTGTCACCGACTGCAGTGATTCTCGAACAGGCTGTGAGACGGCGGAATAACTGAAACTCAGTCTCAGACTGACCGTCAGTGCAGGCACCACGCAGGCCGCTCAGCATACAGTTCATGCTCAGCGGAATGACTGATTTGTGTCTCGGCCGCCGGCGCGGTCCATGCAGGCACGTACCACCACAAAGACTGATTCAGCTTGGTACAGGCTATAATTACCGTAGCGATGCTCCCAGACCGGGTCGGATGACCGATCATTGTGGTTCTCACTGATGCTGTCAGTAGCAATGATCGACTGCTTCGTGTCTCAAGTCAGTCGCCGGCAGGTGCAGGCTCTACTGACTCAGACTACGTACCAATAATAATAATAATTATAAATAATTCTTATGAAGCGCTTTTCTCTAACCAGAGTTAAACTCAGTGCGCTGTACAAACATCTTATGACAAAAACCACACTAACATACATTTCAAACAGAATCTTAAAAAATGTGTAGTCTACCATTATCGCCTTATCAAACAATAACCAGTAAGAATAACAATAACGCACGCGCACACGCACACACACACACACACACACACACACACACACACACACACACACACACACACACACACAGAAATGCGCAGAGACTGACTGCCCGGGATTCGGACTGGTATAGGTAATCACAGTGGTTCTCACGGACTGGGTCGGATGACTGATAATGTGATATAGTTCTCATGCAGTCATTAAACAGCAATAACTAATTCGTGTCTCGGTCGGTGGTCGGTGCAAGCGCTCATACGTACACACAGAGGCTGACTGGGTTTGGTGCAGGTAAATGACCACGATGGTTTTCACGTACCGGGTCGGATGACGGATATAGTTCTCATGCAGTCAACAGCAATGACTCGGTGATTCGTGTCTCAGTCGCCGGCCGGTACTGGCACGTACCACCACAAACTCGGCCTGGTGCAGGTCAGTAATGACCACAATGATTCTCACCGACCGGGTCGGATGACGGATATAGTTCTCATGCAGTCAACAGCAATGACTCAGTGATTCGTGTCTCAGTCGCCGGCCGGTACTGGCACGTACCACCACAAAGACTAATTCGGCCTGGTGGAGGTCAGTAATGACCACAATGATTCTCACGGACCGGGTCGGATGATCAACATAGTTCTCTATGCAATCAACAGCAATGACTCAATGATTCTGCCGGCCAGCGGCTGAGCCGAAATCAGGACTGACTGTCGTCAGTGCCGTCACCACAGCCATTGGCTGAGAATGTTCAGTTCAGTTCAGTTCAAGTTCAAGATGGTATCTCTACGCACTCGGAAAAAAACCCATATGCGCCCCACCCCGTCTCTCAGAAGTTTCCCAAACGTTGCCAACATTGGCCCACTCTCGTCCTTTCAAATAAGATCGTTTAGCACTTCCTCTTTCCACGTTTCTAGTAGTACGTGCTAGTGAATCAAGTGAAGTCAGTCACCACAATCATGTCAGTGATTCTGGCTCGCAATGGCTGATTCTTTAGCCTACGGATGGACCGAGTTGGTGGTGTGAGCCGGGTCATACTGGCGAGAATGGATTGCCCTTGTCAGTGACCTGACCATACTGTTGGGGGTGGGATGTCCTTAGGTGACCCGGACCCTTACTGTTGAAGGGTGGGATGACCTTGTGACCCAGACCATACTGTTTAGGGTGGAATGTCCTTATGACCCGGACCATATTGTTGAGGGTGGAATGTCCCTATGACCCGGACCATATGGTTGAGGGTGGAATGTCCCTATGACCCGGACCATATTGTTGATGGTGGAATGCCCTTCTGACCTGGGACATTCTGTTGAGGGTGGGATGTCCTTGTGACCTGGGACATTCTGTTGAGGGTGGACTGATGTCCTTGTGACCCGGACCGTACGAGTAGTTGAGTGGACGGAGTGCTGTGTTCAGCAATTCCTGGCAACACTGTGACATTTCTTTTTCTTTTTAAACGGAACGATGATGATGAAGTGATGCTTAATGTCCTCAGATGTCAGTTGACATATTAGGGACAAACTGTGACCAATGCCGAAGCATGGTTCAATATAGCTCTAAGCCCACGGAAACCAGAAGGCTAGTTAGGACGGACAGCCCAGGACGGCCATCTCGACTCACACACAGCTTCTGAACTATGTCAAACGGAATAGTCTCTGCGCTGCTTTTATCCTGTCCAGCCCACGCCTGCCTGCATTGCTGTGGAATATTCCTCCATGTACAGATGTCACCATACTACTGTGTGGAAGAAGAAGAGTAGTGGCTTGCTGGGTTTGCTGGTTGCTGACTTCATTTATGAACGGGAAACATACCGTCAAAAAAAGAAAAAAGAAAAAGAATTTCCTCTGTTACCGTAGCCGCGTGAAAATGACTCACATATGAAAACCGAGATGTTTTCCGCACTATAACAATGCGAAAAGGACCCCGGCTTGTCATCGCGTAAGGGTTCACAAGTCCTTTCACGCAGCGAATACCCGTATCGTTTTACATAAAACACCCCGAAAAGGTCCACACGGTCTCATCTTGAGCATTTTGTAATGACTGAGTGACTTCCCTTCACAACTCCAACCAGTATAAATACTTAGTCGTTCCGTCTTCACTTCATTTCCCGTCCCTAATAAGCCTGATGGTTTCTGCGGACGTTAAGCACAATGTTTACTTACTTATTTCATAGTTCAGGAGCTGTGTGAGAGTCGAGGTGGACGTCCTGGGCTGTCCGCCCTAACGAGCCTTCTGGTTTCCGTGGACGTAAAGATTTACTGAACCGTGCTTCGGCATTGGTCACAACTTGTCCCTGATATGTCAACTGACATCTGAAGACATTAAGCAACACTTCACCACCACCTTCACTTCATGGTTTCTGTGGACGTTAAGCACCATGTTTACTTACTTACTTCACTTCAAGATTCCAGGCGAGATCAAAAGATCTTAGAGGAGGGAGGTGGAGCTGGACCTTCAAGTTAACTCAGAAGAGATCATGAGCAGCAGGGTTCCAGGCGAGATCAAAAGATCAAGAGATCTTAGAGGAGGGAGGTGGAGCTGGACCCTCACTTTTGCCCAGAAGAGATCATGAGTAGGGAGGTGGAGCTGGGCTGAGCAAGTTGGACGTCTTTTGCTTCGAGTTGTCCAAGTTGTTCGTCAACAGCGGTGCAACGGACATTGTCTTAGTGACTCTGTCCAGCACAGCAGTTGAAAGAGCAATTGCGCAGTGCACAAGTCGCTGGGCAATGGCGAGGGGACACCGCCTTAACACTTCCATTGTTCTGGCGGCGGTCTACGGTCTCTCCGGTCTTTTTCGGGCGGTTTCCGCGGTCGAGCCAATCACCCTGTCCCCTTCCCACTCTGTTCCCGTCCCTAATAGGTCATCTCGCCTCCGTGGACGTTAAGCAACATGAAAGCAAAGAAAGAATCATGAGCAGGGAGGTGGAGCTGGGCTGCGAAAGTTGGACTTCTTTCGCTTCGAGCTGTTCGTCAACAGCAGTGCAACGGACATTGTCTTTGTGACTCTGCCCAAGCACAGCAGTTGAAACAG
>OY757555.1:9917462-9939962 GCA_963584105.1 Alviniconcha strummeri | reverse complement strand
GTGGCTGGAGGCCGAAAAACTGTTATGTCAAACCAGTGCTTCAGTGGAGTCTGAGTGTGATCTCGAGGGAATCACTGAGTCCATCACGGTTAGTCCCGGCCCGGGTCACTCGGCCGACGGGCGCCGGAGGGATCCAACTGAGGCTGAATTTCCATAACTGTGCTGGGCATTGAATTATGTTGCTGAATCTGTATCTTTGATGGAGTGTAGGACAAATGCTCACCCGGACATGATTATATCATTTACGCTCAAAAATGAGACAAATGCTGCTCTAGTCACTATTGATATGATTCAGTATTTATTTGCACCCGCAGTCCTCAGTCCCCCCCCCCCCCCCCCCCCCACACACACACACACACACAACTTGAATAACTGAGCATATCTAATGGAAAATTGCCTGCACGGATCATCTTGGGACGCCGCGCCCTGGACCAACATATACAATTTTATAATGAATATAACCAAATTTCATGTCATATTCTTTAGTTGGGATCTGGATTACTTGCTAGGCTCTGTGGCCTGCTCACTTATTGTTCATTTTTTTATTTCATTTACAGAGACGTTTTCCTTGTTTTTTAATTTCCAGCGGCGGCTGGTTTGACCCCCCTTATCGGTGACCCTGGAAATGAAACGTTAGCTCCTGCATCAACACAGCAATCTTGTATTCGCCGCCATTTTCTTCCTGAACGTGCGAAACTTGGTGTACTGGGAGACAAGTCGACCTGTCACGGTTTAAACTTGGTCGGTTGAGCGTTGACACTGAATCATGGCTGGCAGTGCCAAACTTGTTGAAAGTCTGGAATCAACAGAGGACCTGATTAATTTCGCCAGATCGGCGGAACAAGCAGAAAGGTACGATGATATGGCGAAAGCAATGAAGAAAGTGACAGAGAAGGAACAGAAGCTGACACAAGAGTACCGTAACCTACTGTCTGTGGCCTACAAGAATGTTGTTGGGGCTAGGCGGTCGTCTTGGCGTGTGATCTGCATGATCGAACAGAAAGCCGAAACCGAAAGCCGAAAGAAAAGCTCCAGAGATTTCCGAAGGGACGTCGAAAAGGAGTTGGATAGCACATGCCAGGAAGTGCTTAATCTTCTTGATAAGTACTTGCTGAAGAACACCGAAAACCACGAGGAAACAGTGTTTTACTTGAAGATGAAAGGTGACTATTGGCGCTACATGGCAGAATACAAAGACGGTGATGAGGGAAAGGAGCGTGAGAATGCTATTGCTATGGCTCAGCAGGCCTATGAAAAGGCGATGGAGGTTGCCAAGGAGCACATGCAACCAACCCACCCCAATCGCCTCGGACTTGCTCTCAATTACTCTGTTTTTTACTACGAGATTCTGAATTCACCAGACAAGGCGTGTACACTTGCCAAGGATGCATTTGATGAAGCAATTCATGAGCTTGATAGCCTGCAGGGGGAAGAGTGCAAGGACAGTACACTTATCATGCAGTTGCTTCGTGACAACTTGACCCTCTGGACGTCTGATACATCTGCAGAGAATGGTGGTGATGCGCAAGACTGAACACAGCATAGACATTAGAACTTTAATACAGATGTGTTTGAAACTTGCAAATTTGCTGAAATCATCTGAACAAATGCATCTTCACGCATCATATCATAATGAAAACAAAATGCACCATCATTTTGTATGAACTGCAATTCTCCCAAGGTTGCATTGCATACTGTCCTTATTTGCTTCTCAGACAGTTCTGCCCATGAATGTGTGCATGCCCACTGTTGGAGGATGAAAGACTGTGTTGTGCTTGACTACTTCTCATGATGTGTGATGACATTCATGTGTGTAAATCCTTTCTGTGCTGCACTTACGCCACCATCTTTGCATTTGAACAGTTGGAAGATAACCTGGTAGGACTGAGATGACCGGTACCCAAGAAATTGGAAACTTTTTCTTCTGTTTCAGCTTCAAAATGAAAATGTGACTGGGACCCATTTCAAGACATTTTCAGGATCTGTACTTGTGCACTTTAAACAGAGTTGTAAATGTGATTTACTTTAATTATTGATACTTTAGCTGTTGTCAGTGAAGTGACTGTTTATAAAATGCTCTGGCTTTATAACAAATGATTGTCAGATTGCTGTTGACTAATCTGCTTTACTGTTTGGATGGTCTGGTTGTTGTTTTATATCTTGTGGTAACTGGTATGTGTTTAAGTAAACTGCAAAATGAGATGTTGCTAGCAGTAGCAGGTTGTCAAATGATGGTGCCATTCTAAACATACCTTGCTCTTTGGTGCATGTTATGGTAAGGTGTTGCTGCTATTTGCTGGTAAGTTGTGATATATGTTTATCCTTAATTTTAACTGAAACAGTGAAGGAATTTATGGTTGCCGAATTTCAGTTAATAAAAGAAAAGGGTGGGTTGGTGCCATTAGAGTAAGGTGACACTGACAGGGTACGCATCTGTACACACACAGATCTACATATGTAGTTATTTGCCTGTCAGGAATTTGTTAGTACTGTTTCTGAGAACGTGCTATGTTGGCATGTGGAACTGGAAGGCATGAACTTGGCTTGGTGTATGAAAGTTGCATTTTGCTTTGCTAGTTGCTGATGGGCACTTCTCAGAGTAATGCACACGTTTCACACACCATGCTGCAACAGCACAGCCATGAGATTTTGTAAAAAAGCCTGTGTGAGAGCTTGCAGCCATATTACATATTGACTGCAGTGGCCATAGGCAATGTGCATGCTGACTGGGAAGGATAGGACTGGTGTATATAATGGTGCTATTTGCAGGGGAAGGAATGGACTGGTGTATGTGCCATGTGGTGCTATTGCAGTCATCTGCAGCACAGACAGTGGTCAGCATTTGCAAAAGTTAATGGCAGATGGCACCGAGTTCTCTTGCTCAGTAATGGCAGGACAAATTGTTTTGTCTGAAAACTGAGAAAGCATCCAGAATTGTACTACTTGATCATGTTTGGTACAATTGCTGTGGTGGTGAGAATGGGCTTGGAGTTTGATGATAAGTGTCGGGTTGCTGGTGTAGGTGAAGGTTAATTATTTGCATTGCTGAATGGCTGTTGCTAGGGTGTGTGAAACTGTGGGCATGGCAAACTGAAACAAGTGTCATAATGCCTGTTGTGTGGCTCACTTGTTCACGTTTGCACTGGCTTTCAGAAAAAAAATCTGATGATCCTTTGGGCATGTTGTGAAACTGATGAATATTGCTTTTGCTAAGAATTTTTGATGGATAGTAATTTTAGCTTCTGAAAAATGGTGAATCGAATTTTGTTGAATAGCAGTCTACCCGCTTTATTATGAATATCATCGTGTTAGTTTTTTTTTAATGCATTCATACACAAATGTGTAAGGGTTGGTCATTTTTCAGGTCCATGTTAGCAGTGCAAAGCACATCCTCTGAATGACCCTGCTGCTGTCCTACACACTAAGTCTCTCCATTCCAGTGATTGCCCAGGTCCTTCAGTCTAGATTTTACAGGTACACTAGTCTTGGTTGAATTGGAATGTCGTCAGTGTGAGCTAAAGCCCTTTCGGGTGGCGCTTCAAGCAAATGGCATCAGCAGTAAATATGCTTTTCTGCTGGTTGCCTAGTAGGCCTGCAAAGTCATACATGCTGATTCTCTTTGTGTGTGTGCATGATAATTGGCTCTAGCACTATCAGTTGTTGGTGGCCATAACACTTGGTCTCTCAATTCCAGTGGCTGCCTGGGCCTTTCAGTCTAGATCTAGACCTGGTCTTGGTTGAATCAGAACGCTGTCAGTGTCAGCTGAAGCCCTTTTGGGTGAAATTCAACTTCAAGCAAATGACAACAGCAGTAATAAAAACAAATTGCTGGTTGCCTGGTAGGCCTGCAAAGTTGTACATGCTGATTGTGTGTGTGTGAGTGTGCGCGCGAGAGAATCAGCTCAGCACTACCAGTTGGTGGCCATAGCACTTCAGCAGGACTTTTTGTCTCCTCTTGTTGCCATTTTTGAAAGAAAGAAGAAAATAATGCTGATTAGGGGAAAAATTCCACAAACGTGAAACCATGTGAATGTGGAATAGTAACAGTGTTTTACGTATGTGCCATGATAATTAACTACTTTTAGCTATGGCAGATTGGGGTAAAGAGGAAGTAACTAACTTCGGTGTTTTATGCCCTGTCAACCAGTACAGTTGTATGAGGGCAAGGGTAATGAGGGAAGATGTTTAAGCATAGCACAGTGCAGGTACTGCTTGTGACTGTAGTCCTTTCCTTGCTCTGCTTTAAACGCCACAATCTAAAAAATGTATGTGGCATTCAAAAATGCCCCAAAAGTGCAAGAGCGAATCCACTCTTGCACTGTCAGTTGTTGGTGGCTATATAACATTTTAGCAGGACTTTCTGTCCCCTCTTATTGCCATTTTTGAAAGAAAAAAGAAGAAAATGCAGATTAGTAAAATCAGTTAAAGTTAAAACATTACAAATATAAAATCGGTAACATCGTTTTATGTATGTGTGTGCCATGATAGTTTGCTCCTTTGAGTTACTGAATAGAATAAGGAGGGAGCAAGTAGGTAACTTCGTGTTTTATGCCCATTCAACCAGTACAGTTATTTGAGGGCGAGGGTAAGGAGGGAAGACTGTTTAAGCAGAGCAAGGTGCAGGTACTGCTGTGACTAGTCCTTCCTCTGCATTACACACCACAATAAAAATAAAATGTATGTGGCATTCAGAACTACACAAAATGCAGACAAAAATGTGTTACCATGGTTCCCGGAACAAATGAAATGACAAAAAATGTTTGGCATAATATAAAAAGACCTGTTGAGCTTTGTGGTGTGTTGGTATTTTGCTTCCTCGCTTTGTTATTGCACTCTTGGCATTGGATTGGTATTGGTGGGACAAATGGAGAGTGTGAAGTCACAATGAGGACATGGTAGTTTTGGAATTTTGAACTGTTAGAAGTAATTATTTAGACTGGATTTTTGAAGTAGGGTTTTAGTAGTTTATGTTGCCTTTTGCTTCAGATGTGAGGATACAAGTTTCATGTTTGATTGTGAAGATGTTCCCAGTACATCCCCCCCCCCCCCCCCCCCCCCCCCACGCGCTGTTCAAGTGAGATGTTCATAGGATAGCCTAGAAGGGCTGATTTTGAAAGTAGTTGCACTTGCGGAGGTATTGGATTGAGAAGGGCAGCTTTTAAAACTGAAAGTAGTGTGTTGTCAGTTACCTGATTTTAAGGTGAAATATAAAACACTTGGTTTATGATCAACAGGATTTACATGTCTGTTGGCATCACTGATAGTATAGCATGATGGATCTGATTCTAGTATGGGTGTATCTTTGCATCCTTCACTTTATGAAGGATAGGCTGTTGCACATTGCAGGCCATGCAACATAATGGCAATGCCCCCAAAATTTGTGGTATTTTCCCATGTGCCATGCTGCATTGGTTGTGGCAAAGCCACTGCACAGTCGTGCTTGCAGCTAATCTGATGGTAGAACATTTCAGTTTAGAATTGGATGAGGCAAATCAAATTGAAATGTATCAAAGCAACCACAAAAAGAAAAGAAAAAAAGGTTATTTTTAAATCTTCATGTATACCATGATCAGGATGATTGTTGCAGCAATTGAAAGGGTGGTGTAATAAGCTTGAGATTCTGGTTGCATTACCCAAGGGCAGTTGCCTAAACTGTGAAATGTGTGATGGTGCTCATGTGCACTGGGTATGATGTTGCAGTGTACTCCTTTATTTGCTGTTTTGCAAGTCAAGGTACAGTTTGCTTGGGGTAGCCTGTGTACCAGTTTCTCTGTGCCCCTGACCTTTCCTGCTCAAAGTCAAAGGTAAAATGGAACAGATTTCCACATGGTACTGGTGTGTAGCATTATGTGTTTGTGTATGTGTGACTGAGTTGAATTGCTGTTCTCTTTCAGTCTTTGCAGGTTGAACTGGCTTTATTAGAATTTTTTTTACTTTGGTTTTTAAGCTGCCACTGCTAGTTTGTGTGATCTTGGTAAATCACAACTTCAGTAACTCCAGGCTGTGTGTTTAAACGTGGCTATTGAAGGGTGTGTGCAAGTAACAATTGTGATGCAAACGCTTTACATTTGCTGGTTAGTAATAGTAATGTAGTAGTAATATGGTAAAAAGGTGAGGTCCAGCACTTTCAGAGTCCAGGTCGCCATAATGCAGTTTGAGAGACAATGCAAAATTATAAATTGTTTATATATAAAATAAATCCAGAAACTGGTGGGAATCTTTTATTCAAATGCAAAGTCTGAAGGAATCTTGGGGATAGGGGGTTGCACGATAACATGTCATGTGATTTATAACATCTGAAATTCCTCTGTTAATATGTTTGGTCTGTTATTATACTTATTAAAGAACATTCTTGGTCTGTTATTGCATTACCCGATTTCTAGTACCTTTTTTCATTATTGTTTACAATTGGCAGTGGTCAGTTGTGCTATCTTGCAGCGATGTGCCAAGGGCGTCTTGATCGTGTTACATTGACATTAGAAAGCAAGTCCACTGGTGGCATTTGTCAGTTCTGTATTTTGTACTAGTTGTAGTTCTCTGGTTCATTATGTGAAAGTTGTGTTGAACAGCAGTGGTATGTACAAACAGTATATCCACATAGTGAGCGTCTTACTGAGGAGAGACGACTTGGCTGATCATCAAGTGGCAGTGTTTTGGTTCTTGTACAGGATAGTGAGTGTGGCTAAGAAGTTGGCCTGTATGGAAAAGGGGGGAGGGTAGTTAATGTGTGAACCTATCTACAGCTGAAGTGCACAGGTTTTTAACTTGCCACTTTGAAAAAGGATGGTGTAATTGAATTGTCTCCTCTTGGTTGGCTGTATGTGCACACATTCAAACTATACTGTATGTATTGAACTTTGTCTTTTAGCAGAAGTTCCATTTGTGATTTAAACAGGACTACAATTTATTTAATAGCTGCCTTTTGGCCGTTTCTGTTGTCAAAGTAGATAAAAGTTGACAAACAGACTTGACTGTTCATCAGTTTGAACTCAAAAGGTAAATGCGCAATGTACTCTTCAGTTTAGATTTTTTTTTTATCAAATGATAAATTTGACATGTCTTCTTGCTATGCTTTTCAGTTTTACAGCACTTTAAACCTGAAACTTGTCCGGTTTTATGTTGTTGACTCGGAACTGACCAAAGTGACTTTTCCCGCCTAGGTATTGTTTTGTTGTTTTCATTTTCTTTAATGAAATACGCATTCTTAGTGTTTCAATTCCACATGCTTTGTTTTAGGCCAAATGCTTTGATATTGCCAAAGCTGATTAAAATTCAAAGTTTTCAAGTTGTGATGTTCTTGAATAGTTTGAGTGGATCACTAGATGTTTAATGAAGACAAATTTAGTCTTGAATTCAAAAGTATTGTTGATTGAATAAGAGATAAAAAGTCAAAAAAGATAAGAAAAAAGGCTTCAAGTTCAATAAACCCATTTGGCATGTCTGCAGCAGTGTGTTACTGTGTTGAATGTAGATATGCATGAATGCAGCTGTGCTGTGGGGTGCGGGGGGGGGGCAAAAAAATATTAAAAAATCACAGTCGGAATCCACCAATCTCGGGTAGTGCCGCTGCTTTTTCAATCTTAAGTTTTGCACATGATCTGTGATGGAAGTGTGCACACAAACTTCCTCCAGACTCCAAGCACTGTTTTACAACACGCTTCTTCCAACCACTGCCCCTTTATAAATGATTATGTCATTGGTTTCTGGCAGCTAATTGGCAGTTTATCATTGGTGCTCAAATTCAGCAAGTTTCGCAACTCCACAGACAACTCTATCTCATAGCCACTCACTGCTTACACCAGCACAAATAAAACCAAAAGTGAGCTGAGAACTTTTTTCTTTCACCAGAGGCAGATGCTCCTGATGTTCACGTGCATGCTTTGACGCCATGTTTTGTCCACAGTAATGTCCATGATTTAACACTGTTGCTTTCACAGTCTTAGTGATGATGAAACCGTTCAAAAATGTCATGGTGGGCACCGACAGTGTGAGACTTGCAAGACTGATTTCAGTAGATTGATGCATGGAGATCAGAAGCTTCCTTCAGTGGCATAACCAACTGCAGCAAGGTTTGGAGGAAGTGTACTGGAAAACACTCCAAAGTTGCCTTTCCTTTATAGTTTTGTGTGCAACTTGTTTGCTGCAAAGTTACAAATAAGATAAAAGATGGACAGTTAATTTTTTTTAAATACCATATTTTTCATGCGCTCTTTACTGGTTGACTGGGTGTAAAACACCAACTTACTTACTCTTTGACACCCTATCACTGGCGTGATGCATATTAAACACCAGTAACTGCAGAGCCCAACTAATCAAATTTACATAAAATAAAAAGCAAAAACAACATGATGAGGGTATCAAACCATTGATAATAATGGATACTTTAAGAGTTCCTAACCTGCACAGGCCCAAAGAGCTTGCACATTCTTAAATGCACACTTTAAAAAAATCCAATGCACGAACACAAACATACGTAATCTTTCGCAAGTACAAGGGGGGAAAAATAGCTGACAAAGTCATGAAATTTCCTTTTCATTAACTCAAATATTTACCGAGTTACTCATTTTTGAATGAATTTATGGGTGAATTTTCACCCATTGCGTATGGTGAAGGTTAACCCTGCTCCTCGCCTCAGCAGATGTGAAGTGTAAATGAACTGTCCTGTGGCAAATCTGCACTGAGCATGCGCAGCAATGTATGTTGTCAACATTATTGACAAGCATCACACGCAAGAGATGGGATGAAGAAGGCTGGTAGTCCCGCCCTCACTTGGTCCTCAAAATTTATTCAGGCAAACGCGAAATGCAGAAGTTAATGGACGAAGAAGTAGCTGGAATGCCAGCAGGGAAACCTCATTCTGTGCAAGCTGGGCACACTTTGTGTTCTTTTGAATCGCTTACAAGTTATAGCAGAACCGTAAATAAACCTGTCAGATACAAGATCTTGTGGGCACATAAAATATAGATGACGTATGATTTGGACATACGACTTGCTGGTATGTAACTTCATTATCTAGGTACCCAAAAGGGATGAAATTCTCTATGACAGTGGATTGCCCAGAATTAGGTTCCACACCCCATCTTCCACAAGTGCAAAAACAGAGTACTTTATGATAATAGTAGCTACACACAAACACAGTCACATGCATGCTGAAAGACAGACACAAACAAGCAGACACACAGACACTTCCTGGTGAGATGGATACATACATCCATAAAAAGTCGACCCAGCAGGCCAGGGGAAGGAATTCAAATACAGGGATAGGCACACAAATTGCACTAAGAATGTTGATACATTTTCATTGTTTATTCCACTGTATGTTAGCAGCATGCTTGTCACAACAGGGGTCATCAGTCAACAGTGAGGGTTAAGAAACATGGAATATGGAGTCTGCTGAAGCTGGGAGTTCACCAGTTTACAGTGTCACTTCGTTCGAAGCCACATCTGTAGTGTGCATGTGTGTTTAGCTGTAACCTGCCACCTGCACTTTTGGCAGAATGACTGGGGTCTTTTACATGCTAGTGCAGTACCACAGGGGTGGAATAAAAATCAAAGTTGACACAAAAAGTTGACCCCAGAGAAAATAATTCTCCTGTTGCTGCTGCTGCTAGGACTCGAACCTGAGACCTTTTGATCACTACTCCCTTGCTTTACCACTGAGCTACCCCCACTCACATGCTCAACAAGATACTGCAGTAGAATTACTCATCAAAGTACCCTGCAGCCCGGTAAGCTTTGTACAATTCGTCATTCTCTCTCACAACATACAGCAACGTCTTCTTCAAGTAGAAGTCCCCATCCAGCTCCAGATTGTCTATCACATCCTCCAAGGTGTGTGCCCGCAGACAGTCGGATCCTGGAGCATCAAAGTTGATGTGTGTGAAGTGAACGTGCAGGTGGCTGTATGATGGCTGGTAATGGAGGTAGATACAAAGCTTTGATGAAGGAACCCTGAACCGTTCCTGGATGGCAGCCTGAAGTTGGAGAAGAAAAGAAAGAAAAACAAAGGAAAAGAAAATACAGCTGATCAAAAATCACAGTGACACAAACTGACAAAGTGTGAAATTCAGTATTAAAAGCTATTATAGATGCGATGCTGAATTGTTATTGAAGTGGAGAAAAGCCTACAAAGACACTATGGACCAACTAGCATTTATATAACTTGTAAAACAATGGGAAGGTTTCACGCTGAATGTCCTTTGCAGAGAAATGTATCCACCAGTATTACTGTAATATTGTTTGGATTGTCTGTTGGCATTGGGATAGTCAAAAACAACAAAAAACTATTGTATATGCATACATGTACATAATTACACTCCTTGTTGAAGACTGCTTTTGAAAAATATTTTTATAAAAAAAAAATCACACCAGCTCAACAAAATAACAAAGGGGAGACAACCACATCATAGGAACACCACCTTCACTAAGCCTATCTTCGCTTACCCACATCCTAATCCTGCTGACATGCATTGCCCAACTCTTGGGGTGGGGTGGAATGGGGGGTCAGATTTAATATTTGGAACCCTACCAAAAATCATCAGCTTGTGAAAAATCAGCCACTCATTTCAAATATTAATCATTAAGAAGCTTTGCATAGTGCCCTATCTTCCATATGAAGGTGTAGTGCCCAGCATTTTACAGTAACACTTGCAAACAAGATTCAGACACATAAAAGATTCAAAAGAATGCTTATTTATTATGAGATAGACAACAATTTTATGTGTTTGGATCTTATTTTAGAATGCTAGCAGTCATTCTTGATTCAGATTTTTACACTTGCAAACAGTTAAAAAACAAAAACAAACAACTGAAGCAAGGTCAAGAGAAGGCTGGACTCCATTTGGCATGGCATGAAAATTTCTTCAATGAATTTTGCACACACACGCAGTGACCTCAGTGTTGAGTTAGGTTAGAATAGCTTAGGCTGGCAAAGTCAAAGACCAGAAAAAGGCTTTCAATTAGCCTAAGTTAATCTGATCATATCATATCATAATCACAATATCAGATCAACAAACATCACCAATGAAGGACAATACCTTCCCCTTCACCAAAATGTTCCTCAGGAGAGGCAGATGGTGAGATCTCACACTGCGCAAGGATTGGATGCCATGTTTGTGAATGATGGCCACCAGATACAGGGAATCCAGGTCTGTGCAGTTCCATTTCATGTCTGGCAGCAGGATGAACCCTGTCTCTGGGTCTGGGTCTTCAAAAACTATGCGATCTGCCTCTTGCTTCTTCTCCAGAATGTTATGCACCCACTGAAACATTCCAGTGTCTGAAGCTTTCACACATATTCACCCTGTGCTTTTAACAGGAATTTAAGCAGAAGTTGTTTATTGTATATATATATATTCAGGCTGAGCATTAAACAGAACCTGTTTACATATTCAGGCTGTGCTTCTCGCAGAAATAAACAGAAGCTGTGCACACATATTCGGCCTGTGCTTCTAATAAAAAATAAACAGAAGCTGTTCACATAATATATTCAGCCTGTGGCTGTGCTTCTAACACAAATCAGCAGCATACCCCTAGACACTTTCAGTACCTACTGTAAACCACATAATCCAAATCTACAATGACCCATAGACACACAATACTTACTGTAACTGTTAATTGTAAGCCAGCATAGTCCAAATCTACAATGACCCTCAAACACTTACAAGTTACATAACTACCTACTGTAAACCATTATATATCCTAATCTATAATGACCCTCACTTACAAGTTACATACCCACCTATTACTATAAACCAGTATAATCCTAATCTATAATGATCCTCACTTACAAGTTACTTACCTACCTACCTACTGTAAACCAGTACACTCCACATCTACAATGACCCTCTGACACTTACAAGTTACATACCTACCTCCTGTAAGTGTAAACCATTACAATCCAAATCTACAATGACCACCAGACATTCTTTCTGCACTCTCCATCAAAATCAAAACAAAACCCTTAAAGTAAACATGGTGCTTAACGTCCACAGAAACCATAAGGCTTATTAGGGACGGCTGAAGATCCTTTTCATATGCCTGTCCTGTGAGCTGGAAGTAACTTCCATATATATGATAATAATAATTATGACATCAGCATATTGCACAGGATTGCATTCTTCTTCTTTTGTGTGTGCCGTGCTGGCAGCCAATTTTCTCTAGTTTAAATATTTTACTGTCTTTCACTCTTTGTTACCAGTCTTTCAGTTCCAGTTCTCTAACAATTCTGTCTGGTTCCACTGACAGAATACACTACACAGCCTTGTCCAAATCAGCATTAACACATATTTAATAATCTGTGCCCTCAGAAATAATTCACAATTTTTATTATTTTAAATACCTGTACACTAAACTTGCTGGCCTCAGAGCATGGTTGAGTGACGGTTCTGTACAGGTGTGGCGTTTCTCGCACGATGAATGCAGCATGTTCACTGTACTTGGCTATGTGTTTGCTGGTGGCAGGGCAGATCAAGGTGGCTTTACAGTCTGAAAACATCAGGAATTACTACTACTTACAAGTACTAGTACTAATATTAATAATTTCTACTAAAGTCAAGTACCTCTTCAGTTCTTCATTCCATTTTCAAGGAAAACATGGGTCCCACACAAGAATAAAAAAAAAGTACATCATGTATAACATGTAGTTATATAATTATAACCATTTCACTGCCATGACATCACCCGAACTTGAAGACAACCAACAGAAGTGCAAAGTTTGAAATCCTTAAGCCTTTGTTTTCATCAAAACACACAATATTCAAATTAGATTTGTTAATGTTACAGGACTGGAAAATATGCTGTGTGTTTGCAGGTGTGTGTGTGTGTGTGTGTGTGTGTGTGTGTGTGTGTGTGTGTGTGTGTGTGTGTGTACATGCGCGAGCAATTTTCAGCCTGGAAATTTTACGTTGGGGCATTCACGGGAAAAACAAATTATTTTGTTTTGGATTTATTTGACAGTATCACTTGCTGAATTTCTGGACTGCCCCTAGTACTAGTAGTACTGTAGTAGTAGATAGCTAGCCAATACGTCAAACTGAAGTGTCATTACTGTCAAACTAATCAAAGGTGCAAATTCGAGTTACGTCAAGCATCTCTTTTGAATGAGGGTAATTACCAGCAGTCGTACGAGGCGTAAAGACGGTGTGTGTGCTGTAGATGTCATTCTTTAGTGTTTCCTTTGTTTTTCCTTCCTCTGATGACAAGGTCTCGGCGATCAAAGTCTTGTCAAAAGGGAGTCTTTCCACCAGAACAACAGCATCACTTTCTTTCTCATCATTTTCAAACTTTCCAACCAAAGTTATCATCTTATTTTTGGAATCATCTCGCAAAATTCTGTCAAGCTTGAAGTCTTTAAAAATGTTGGCTGATGGTAAACCTAAACGATCTATTTCCACATCAGAACACTTTCGCTTTTTTGCTGCGCTTTCTCCCGCCATGGTAGCCGCCATCTTGATACTTGTAGTGATGTCCCTTTATTAGACTTTTCATATAAAAATCACACAGTTGATATTTGAGAACAAAAAACAACACAACATAACAACTGTCGAAAAGAATCAAAAGAACATTCGACTTTTCAAATAAGGAAACGTTTTTGAAACTTCTCAGAGGACCAAAATGTGTATTCTTCTTAGTTCCATCGAAAACAAGATTTCTTTGTATCGGAATTGCCTAGTCCCCTTACTCAGGCATCGTACGTGTCCCCCTGCTTTGTCATCGTGCCTCCCTGCTTTGTCATCGTGTCTCCTTGCTTTATCATCGTGTTCCCATCCCGGTTGTCCCTGGGCGGCGTCTCAGACTCAGTGACATCAGCGTGTCCCTCTGCTCTGTCATCGTGTTTTGTCATCCCTGTCCTTTTTCTCTGTCATTATTCCCCTGCTCTGTTATCGTGCTCCCCTGCCGTCTGGCATCGTGTCCCCGTGTTTTGTCATCGTGTGCCCATCACGGACCCTGTCCGGCAGTTCAGGTCATCGTCAACTCGGTCAACTGAAGTGTCAGTCCCGTCAGTCCCTGCTCTGTCATCGTGTCAGTCCCCCTGCTTACGGTCATCGTGTCCCCTTATCGGCCCCTGCTGAATGAATGAATGAATGAATAAACTTTATTTTACGAGGGTAGTGGAGAAGACTCGAGGTCTTTTTACATCCAGCCCTCGCCCATGAGGGAAACTACTACTACTAAGGATACAGTGAGCTACACTGAGTGTGTTGAGTACATGTACATTCATACAGTTGACTGATGTTGAAATGGACACCAGTAAGCCGAAAAACAAGTAGATAATGAACATTAAAAATAAAATAATAAAATAAAAATAAAATACTGAATTAGCTTGATCTAGGGTAAACAGTATACACGCGTGCACGCACATAAGATTAAGAACATGTTTGTCATCAAAAACTACATGGACACAGAGCACAGACACACAACTGAAATATATGGGCTGCCTGAAGCAGCACAACACAGGTTGGAGCAGCACATGGACAGATATATATGTATGTATGTATATATATATATATGATCATGGTTTCACAGGTGCGCAGACGGCGAGTGAAGTAGTTGTCGCTTCTGACGCGTCGTTAGAATCATGTACTTCGTTTTTGACGGGTTAAGAGACATATGATTAAGATGTGTCCATTCAACAACATCAGAGAGACATGACTGGAGAACAGTTGTTACTGCAGGTAAATCCTGTCCAGAGGTGTGAATTGTCGTGTCATCTGCTAACATGTCACATTTTGCAGAAGGGACATGTAAAGGTAGGTCGTTTATATAGATGGAGAACAGGAGAGGTCCTAGGACAGATCCTTGGGGAACTCCATATAAAACTGTCTTAAAATCCGATTGATTGTCTTTCAGTGAAACCTTCTGCAGGCGGCTGTTGAGGAAGGAACAAATTAAACTAAGGGTGTTCGCTGATAGGCCGTAGAGGGTTAGTTTTCTTAGAAGTAGGTCATGATTGATTACGTCAAAGGCTTTAGCGAAGTCAATGAACAAGGCCCCACACAATTTGTTTATGTTGATTTCAGATAGCCAGGTGTCGATCAGTTCTGTTAAGGCTGTGTGGCGGGAGTGGTTTGGTCTGAATCCTGATTGCTTTTGATAAAACAAGTCATTAACAAGAAAATGCTTCATAACGTGTTCATTGATATGTGTTTTTTTTTAAACGGTTTTGACAAAATAGGTAGTATAGAAATGGGTCTAAAGTTTGAAGGATCCGATTTGTCACCAGATTTGAAGAGGGGGATAACTTTCGCTTCCTTAAATACCTGGGGGAAAGTGTTCTTGTCAATACAAAGGTTATATATATATAGGTTAGAGTTTCAGCAATAAAAGGTGCCGAGAGGCGCAGTATTTTCCCGTCTAAACCATCAGTACCTTTTGTGTTTGATCACGTTGCTTTAAATGACATAAAGATGTATGCACTTCCCTGTCGGCATAAAAGGGGGCGCACTGGCTTCATGGCTAATCTTTTCTGTGCAATACTGTTCCAGCAGAGTTAGCTGGTTGAGTGGGGAATTATCTGTTTTAATCACTTTACTGGCAACACTGCAAAAATGGTTGTTTAAGTCATTTGGGGAAATTCCACTAGTAGTGCTAGTATTCCGACGCTGGTGCGTGTTTATCATTAGTGAGTAGATTATTAGCTCGCCACGTGTCTTTTGAATTCTTGCTGTTTGTCAAAATGTCAGCAAACAAGTTTTTTTTATAGTTTCGGATCATGTTGATGACTTTATTTCTTTGTTTTTTGTATTCGAGAGAGAGAGAGAGAGAGAGAGAGAGAGAGAGCGAGAGAGAGAGAGAGAGAGAGAGAGAGAGAGAGAGAGAGAGAGAGAGAGAGAGAGAGAGAGTGAATGAATGATGAATAAACTTTATTTTACAAGGGTAGTGGAGAAGACTCGAGGTCTTTTTACATCCAGCCCTCGCCCATGAGGGAAACTACTATTAACTAAGGATACAATGAGCTACAGTATGTTGAGTGAAGTCTGGTCACCTTTCCACCAGCGGAACAACAGCATCACTTTCTTTCTCATCATTTTCAAGAGAGAGAGAGAGAGAGAGAGAGAGAGAGAGAGAGAGAGAGAGAGAGAGAGAGAGAGAACAATGCATGACTCTTGTGGCACTTGTGTATTTTCTACTATTTGTAAATGCTGTTAGTGAATAATTATAAAGCGATATGCGTGATACCGCTCAACTGAACTGAGGCGCAATATAAATTGACGACAATAACTTATTAAGTTATTATTCTTATTCTTACAAGCTCTGCGTGATGTAGATAGGTCTCTGAAAACTCTCAGCCAGCTGTCAGTTTTTCGTTGGTTATTCAGTTTTTGCCAGTGGCCAGAAAATGATGGCAGACGATAATTTTGTGTAGTGAAAACTGGGCCAAGAACAAATGTCAGTTAAAGGGAGATTAACAAAACCAACAAAAATGTAGAGTGAGTTCCCCTGGGTTGGCATGCAAGCGCAAGTTTGTACACAACTGTGAGCAGGAAAGAGTTTGCTGCTTTGAAATCAAGTTTTCACGATGGTATGTAAGTTTAATCAATCGTGCTAATGATGTTCGTGAAGCAGAAGGCTTTGCAAGGCTTATGTGTGATAATTTGAGTGTATATCATTGAGCATTATTCATTTTGTCTGTGTGAACTAGAATATATCCAGTGCAAAACCTGAGAAAGTTCGGAAACGCTAGATCTCTAGAGATCTGTGACTGTGACTTGTATGAGATTGGGTTGTTGGATTAGGTTGTTGGTAATTAATGCTATAGATGTTACAGGCTGAGATGGTTCTGCTATACTGCGTGCGGTGTGTGTGTGTGTGTGTGTGTGTGTGTGTGTGTGTGTGTGTGTGTGTGTGTGTGTGTGTGTGCTTTTCCTTTCATCGGTTGTATTTCAAGTCCAACCCTAAGCCCAGTAATTTCTGAACGTTAACGCAAGAGGCTTGTCTGACTGTTCCCCCTTCCTCCATATCTCTTCCACCACCCCTCTTATAGTTATACACCACACGCACATGCTGGACGTAGAATTTTTAATGCAAGCAACGATCGTAAAGGAACCAGACAGACTGAAAATAACTTCTTGAGTGCTTGGAACAGGTGAAAAGAACGCGATCTGCAGTACAAGAATTGTGATGGACGGTACCATCGATTAAATCTCCATTTTATAAGTTGTCAGCCTCACATATGCTTTCCCCTTGTGCTTTTCCCCACATTTGTCACCCTTTTGCTGTGTTTTAGTTTGAAATGAAGGAAGTGTCTTTAATGACTAATGTCAGAGACAGAACACCAGAAGCTCTCAGTCCTGATATAGGTCACTGAAGAAATACATATAGTTTTCGTTTTTGTCACCAGTTATTTTTTTCATTCTGTAGCGTTGGTCTCTGTGCAGTGAACTTTTGGTGACATGTACTAACTGTATGTGAACTATGGTACATACTGCAGCATTCTAGAAAACGGAGGTGCGCTATTGACCCAAGGTATTTTTAGCTCAGTATAATTAACCTTGGGGAAGGGGGTGGGGTGGTGGGGGTAAACTTAGCCAACAGCAAAAAAAAAAAAAAAAAAAAAGCAAAAAAAAAAAAAAAAAAGCAAAAAAAAAAAAAAAAAAGCAAAAAACAATTAAAACAAATTATTTAAAAAACAAAATTACAGGCTAGTGGAATAGGTCCTGAATTTATTTTTAATGCATACTGATTTATACTCACTAGCGCACATGGAGGTGAGTTAGGAACTGCAGTTGGAATTACTCTGCTACTGTTGTGCAACTGCCAGTTGACTAGGCAATATTTAATTTTTGTATTTTAAATGCATATATACTTCAGATCACAATGAACTGTCCACTGCATTCCATTTTTGCTGCTGCTGTGTTTCTCAGTTCAAAACGTCCCTGAAATTGAAAACCTTTTTCTTTACTCTGCCTACTCTGAGCTACTCTAACCCTTTCACAGGCATTGAATGCTGCACTTGATTTTATGTTGAATTTGCTACTGACATCTTCACTGGCTGACTGATGATGTGGGGGGATCACAGATGGGAGATGGAGAAAGACTGCGAGAGAGAAGGAGAGGCGAGGGGTTGTGAGACTTGTATGTGTGTGTGTGTGTGTGTGTGTGTGTGTGTGTGTGTGTGTGTGTGTGTGTGTGTGTGTGTGTGTATGTGTGTGTGTGTTAGAGAGACTGGGAGAGAGACAGCAAAGTGCTTGCGAGATTTTGCGTTCGTGCATGTCTCTGTGTGTGTGTGTGTGTGTGTGTGTGTGTGTGTGTGTGTGTGTGTGTGTGTGTGTGTGTGTGTGCATATGTGTGCAATTGTGTGGATGAAGGGTAGGGGGAGGGACTGAGTGGGATATGTAATGCATTATTAAATTAGTTGTGTATTGTTGTAATGTTTCATGTATACTGAGCCTCACACATGCATAGTCATAGAGGGATTTAGTGCATTAGAAATGCATTTATCATTAGTATTATTATTATTATTTCCGCTGCCACCAGTTCCAAGCAGGCGCGGGGAGTGCCAAAGGGAAGGGCAACAGCAGTGATTCCGAGTCAGACTGGGACACTACAGTGGACTTTCCAACCCCTCGGCACACTGCAGGGAATGACACGGCCCTAGACAGTGGTGGCGAGGATTCCAAGGCCCTGCCAACTCCCAGAATACGTACGTCAGTGTCACACGCAGTCTTTGTCTTTGCAGAATACGTACATCAGTGTCACGCGCAGTCTTTGTCTTTGCAGAATATGTACATCAGTGTCACGTGCAGCCTTTGTCTTTGTTGATGCTTGGTTCATTTATTGTTGATCAGGTGTGTTAGTTGCCATAACCGGATTTTTTTTATCAAACTGAAGGCAAACAGCAACTCACATGGTGTTGTGTTTTTTTGCACTGCTCCCCCCCCCCCCCCCCCCAGCTCCTTTTTTATGTGGAGTGTTGTAGTTTGTTTGGCGGTGGTTTGTCACGTGTATTTTGATGCTTTGCTTTAAAAAAAAAATTTTTTTTTATTAACACCAGCATGTCATAGCCTTATACGCTTTATTCTATTTTATTGACAAGTAAATAAGTAAGTAACTTTGTGTTTTACACCCAGTCAACCGTTATGGTCGTAATAGGGCAATTTATTAACAGGGGCGGTATTGAAGGAAATAACTCTTAGTTAAAAGTTGTTTGATGTTGTTACATGCATGTTTTGTTTTATGTTTCTATGTGGATTGACTTGGTGGTTTTGACTTGAGAAAGGGGTTACATGTATCGTGTATGGCATATACAATTGTAATGAGATGAGAAGAGATTTGAAATGTGCATAAACATATGACAGACTTTGGTCATTCTGAGGTGCGGCTGACAGGATGTTATAATCCAGTTACTATCAGACTAACTTTGTAATTATTGTTTGGTTGGTCATTGTTATCTTTGTAGTTGATGTTGTTTTGTGCATGTTCAGGTGTGTGTGTGTGTGTGTGTGTGTGTGTGTGTGTGTGTGTGTGTGTGTGTGTGTGTGTGTGTGTGTGAGTGAGTGTTTGTGGGGTGGGTGGGGGTGGGGGGTGTACATGTGTTTGTGTGTGCATGTGTTTGTGTGTGTGTGTGTGTGTGTGTGTGGGTGGGTGGGTGTGTGTGTGTGTGTGTGTGTGTGTGTGTGTGTGTGTGTGTGAGAGAGAGAGAGAGAGAGAGAGAGAGAGAGAGAGAGAGAGAGAGAGAGAGAGAGAGAGAGAATGAACACATTTTTTAATTTTTTATTAATGAGGGTAATGGAATAAGTACAATACTTTTTTACAGTCAGCCCTTGGGCAAAAAACAAACAAACAAACAAACAACAACAACAACAACAACAACAAAACAACCCCCCAACTTCAAAACAAAATATAAACTCAAAATCAAAAGATCATATTAACTATTGAGAGAGAGAGAGAGAGAGAGAGAGAGAGAGAGAGAGAGAGAGAGAGAGAGAGAGAGAGAGCAGAGCATGCATGTAATGATCATGTATACATAAAATACATATTTGACACATCATATTCAACATAAATGAATGCAATCATGTTCAAATGAAAAATAGTGTACATATCTTTAATCAATGTTTTCTTTTCTTTTCTTTTCATTAAGTACTGTTTAAAAACTTTTTGGAGTTCTTTGTGATCTGACAAAATTTTAATCCATAATGGTAACTTATTCCATACATCAAACTACATTTAAATATATTTAATCTAGAGGTACTATAAGTTTGTGTAAATGTCTGTTCTGATTTGAATGAAAGTTGAATTTTATAGTTGACAGTGCATAACCAGTTACTATTTTATGCATAATTATACCTTTATTAAATTCTAGTTTTAATTTTAGTAGAAGAACATCTAAGAGAGAGAGAGAGAGAGAGAGAGAGAGAGAGAGAGAGAGAGAGAGAGAGAGAGAGAGAGAGAGCATGTGTGAGTAGGTGGGTTGGGTGGGTGAAGGGTGTATTGTTTTTTTCCTTTTTTTCTTTCTTTTTTTCCTTCTCTCCTCTCCTTTAAAACATGTTATTATTATTTTTGTAAAGGGGGTTAGAGGGCTTAGAGAGGTGATGCTGTCCATGTCTAATCGTTTGTGTCCGGACAGGCACAGCAAGGAGTGACAAGGTAGGGGAGGCAACCCCGCGTAGCGCAAGGCGTGAAGGCGGCACACCTCTCAGTGCAAGGAAAGACAACAGGGCTCCCGCATCTGCTGCTGGTGTACATCTCTCTGCAGTGTAAGTTGTGGTGTACATTTCTCTGCAGTGCAAGTTGTGGTGTACATCTCTCTGCAGTGTAAGTTGTGGTGTACATTTCTCTGCAGTGCAAGTTGTGGTGTACATCTCTCTGCAGTGTAAGTTGTGGTGTACATCTCTGTGCAGGGTAAGTTCTGGTGTACATCTGTCCAGTGTACATTCTGGTGTATGTCTCTCTGCAGTGTAAGTTGTGGTGTACATCTCTGTGCAGTGTAAGTTGTGGTGTACATCTCCCTGTGCAGTGTACATTCTGGTATATGTCTCTCTGCAGTGTAAGTTGAGGTGCATGTCTCTCTGCAGCGCAAGTTGTGGTGTATGTCTCTCAGCAGTGTAATTCGTGGTGTACATCTCTGTGCAATATACACTGTGGTGTATGTCTTTCTGCAGTGTAAGTTGTGTACATATCTGTGCCATGTAGGTTTCGGTGTACATTTCTGTCCAGTATAAGTTATGGTGTACATCTGTGTGCAATATACATTGTGGTGTATGTCTCTCTGCAGTGTAAGTTGTGGTGTACATCTCTGTGCCGTGTAGGTTGTGGTGTACATCTCTGTGCCGTGTAGGTTGTGGTGTACATCTCTGTGCCGTGTAGGTTGGGGTGTACATCTCTGTGCCGTGTAGGTTGTGGTGTACATCTCTGTGCCGTGTAGGTTGTGGTGTACATCTCTGTGCAGTATAAGTTGTGGTGTTACATAAAGGATACCCAGCATTCTTCTTGGTTCATTGAGAAAGGTTTTAACAAAACTAAAACAATCTTGAACACAATAGGTGTTACTGTTGTTTTTATTTGTTCTAGATTATTATGTAAGTATTTGATTGTTCAGAAGGCAAATTTCTCTACACAGAGACAATAAAATTGTATTGTGTTGTATTTGTTTCAGTGATTCAGGGTCCAGAAACCCAAGTCCTGTTCCGCCGTACACAGCTGGTTTCCGGGATGCGCTCAAAAGTGGGTTCTGGTTCACAGCCGTAAGCAGTGTGCAGTGCTTGCTTTGGGCTCACATTTTCACCTTCCTGTGTTGACAGTAGTGCTTGCAGCTTGAAGGCTTTTGTACTGCTAGCTTACTGTCCTACTGTGTGTGTGTGTGTGTGTGTGTGTGTGTGTGTGTGTGTGTGTGTGTGTGTGTGTGTGTGTGTGCATGCACTCTTCTTTGGTAGCCTGGTAATTCTGCCAACAGTGCAGGAGGCAGATTACAGCTAAACACAAATACACCCTGTGGGAGTAGCTTTAAATAAGATGACAGTAAACTGGTGCATGGTTGCATAATGTACACAGAACATGCGCTGAGACAGCAGCAGTTTCACATGACACCAGCCATATAGCAACCAGTTAACGATGTAACCAGTTAATGTGTCACACAGAATCCTGCTAGCCAGAGCAACATTCATGGCGAGATCTTTTAACGTTTACACCCTAGGGCCCATGGGACCTCTAATGTTTCGTGTTGTCCAAGGACAAGACCCCAAGTCCAGTGCCCTGAGAATAAAGGGAGGGAGGAGAAGGTTGCTGCCTGAAAAAGGATTCGAACCCACAACCCCTTGATCCTGAGCCCTTCTGCCGGGCTGCTGGGCCACTCTTCCACCCACCTTGTTGACCGTTGTCAGTCCTGCAGTGCAGCTTGTGACAGTGACTGTGGTGGTGTTGCAGATGGTGACGACAGCAGCAGCCGAGGACGCCAGCCATCGCCAGTGCCTATGGGAAAGGATCGAAAGGGCAACAGATACTATGAGCCCTCCCCTACGCCCCGGGTCCCTGCCACCATTGACGGTAATAACTGTGTGAAGA
>OY757555.1:9899962-9912462 GCA_963584105.1 Alviniconcha strummeri | reverse complement strand
GTTTTTTGGAGCTCTCCGCATCCTGACCTCCATTGCCATTTTCCTGGTGGTGGAGGCTCTCAACTACGTCACCAACCACGTGGCCCGCCCGCTGTTCCTAGGGGTGGTGATCATGACGGGCAATCGGCTGGTCAAACCGGTGCTGGCAGGACTCTTCAACCTCATCCTTCAGCCTTTTGTCATCTTTTCCTGGAACTTTGTGTCGGGGGTGCGACACGTGTGCCAGCCGTTGATTGACATTTTGGGCGGAGTCACGTCCAAATTAGCCGTCCTCCTGCAAGCTTTCCGACTGGTGGAAGTGAACCTTGGTGACGAGTACCTCCAGAGTCGGAGGGGCGTGAGTGCAGGTCGCGGTGCACGGCACGACGGTGAAGTTGTGTGAACGTTGATGTTGAGGCGGTTTGCAGGGGGACCACCAGCAAAGCCATCGTGAACACCGAAAGTACTTCGTTTGAATGGAGGTTTGTCTTTAGCAGACCGACAGGAACAGAGATTTGTTTTGAGAGAACTGACACCGCAAGGAATTTGTGTAGCTTGGATTTTAAAGGCACTTTGTGTGTAAAGGTATTGTTTTTAAATGGTTCTAGTGCCTACCTGCTCTGTGTAAAGGTATTGTTTTTAAATGGTTCCAGTGCCTACCTGCTGTCACAGTCATTTTGCCTGTGTAAGTGTAAATGAACAGGTGTTTTTGCCATGGAGAATTACAACCTGGATATGAAAACAGGGAAAGGAACTCAATTTTTACTAAGGCAAACAAGAACTTAACGGTATAGTTTGGTCAGATGCCAGGCATCTTTTTTAGAAGCTTATGCAGTTTGAAAAAGTGATTGTAAAATCAGAAAGGTTTCTAATCAGCAAAACTGCCAATATGTTAATGATCATATGCAATGTGATCTGTTACTTAACCAAGATGATAATTAGCGTTATTGTAACAGGTCCCAGTGCATTGCATGTGTTATTAAGTCCTCACACTTAGCAGTGGTGGTTAAGTCCTCACATTTATAACAGAAGTCAAGTCCTCACAATTGACATTACGTAAGCCCTCAGAGTTTATAACAGTACTTAAGTCCTCATAGTTGTCAACAGTCAACAGGTAGTTAAGTCCTCACAGTTGACAACAGTAGTTAAGTCCTCACAGTTGACAACAATACTCACATTTGACAACAGTGGTTAAGTCCTCACAGTTGGCAACAGTCAACCAGTAGTCAAGTCCTCACAGATGACAACAGTAGCTAAGTCCTCGCATTTGACAGCAGTAGTTAAGTCCTCACAGTTGACAATAGTTGTTAAGTCCTCACAGTTGACAAAAGTTGTTAAGTTCTCACAGTTGACAACAGTAGTTAAGTCCTCACAGTTGACAACTAGTTAATAAGTCCTCACAGTTGACAACAGTTACTAAGTCCTCACATTTGACAATCATAGTTAAGTCCTCACAGTTGACAACAGTAGTTAAGTCCTCACAGTTGACAACAGTAGTTAATAAGCCTCACAGTTGACAACAGTAGTTAAGTCCTCACAGTTGACAACAGTAGTTAAGTCCTCACAGTTGACAGCAGTAGTTAAGTCCTCACATTTGACAATAGTAGTTAAGTCCTCACATTTGACAATAGTAGTTAAGTCCTCACAGTTGACAACAGTAGTTAAGGCCTCACAATTGACATTAGTACAAAAGTCTTCACATTTGACAACAGTAGTTAGGTCCTCAAAGTTGACAATAGTTGTTAAGTCCTCGCAATTGACAACAGTAGTTAATAAGTCCGCAAAGTTGACAATAATTGTTAAGTCCTCACAGTTGACAATAGTAGTTAAGTCCTCATAGTTGACAATGGAAAACAGGTCCTCACAGACAACAAGATTTTGTGAGAGTCTTGTGTGTGCTGCGTGTTATTTTTGTGCCACGACACTAATGACCACGCCGCACTGAAAGTGGAGGTTTTGCAATAAACGCAAATTTTTATGAGGAGTGAATCCAAAGAAATATAAGTTTTTGTTGTTGTGGGGATTGACAATATTGGTCTAAGCCCTCCCCTCACTCCTCTCCCCCCCGCCCCCATTTCTCCTTTTTCGTGCTTATTATGTTTGTGTTTTTGTCCCACAAAACATAATGGTTTTGTTTGGGTGAGGGTTTCAAAAGATTATCAGAACAAGGCAGCTTTTGGAGAGTGCAAGTCAGCTTGTATGTTGGCATCTTTGTCAGGGGTGTGCACTTAAAATCAAATGTCTTTTCCTCAGATGTCCGTATACATCATCTGTTTGGCAACCTGACAGATACCACTTTCTGATAATTTATGTCAATGTATTTCTTCTGTGGGTTTTCTGAAGCATTTTTTTTTCCGACTGTGCTTATTGCCTGAATCTCAGTGTATCAACATTGAGATTATATCAATATGACTTGGAATTTAAGCATAAGGTTCACTAATTGAAACAAATGAATAAAACTAAATGTTTTGCAGAATGTAATTTGTAAAGCTGAATATATGACTTGGAATTTAACTATAAGGTTCACTAATTGAAACAAATGAACAAAACTAAATATTTTACAGAATGTAATTTGTAAAGCTGAATATATTGCTCAAGGCACCAAAGGCCTATAATGTGGGTGAGGCAGCTATGTTGTTGGCTTAACCTGAGAAAAGGATGTTCTACTTGTGTTGGAACCAAGTTGGATTGTAGGTCTGACTTGAGTGTGGTTTTATGTAGGAGAAGTGTTTTAAAATATGCACTGACTAATGACAATGTTTGACTGTCCTGAGGTATACCTGTGTGGCTGATGGGACATTATGATCCAGTTACTAACTTTATAACTTGCCGAGTATTTTATGCTTGTGTGGTGATCTTTGAAAATATGTACTTTTGCATTCCTGTCATTCTGCATACGTCGGAGTTCAGTGGATTATGGAAGCACTAAAATAATCCAGCATACACTAAAGGTGCCAGAGTCTTCAGAATGTTGAAGCTGGACACTACTTGAAAGAAGAAAAAGAAGATGCCAGTAGAACTGGTTACCTACCTGTTCACACCAGTTTGCCAGCAGAAATCACACCAGCTTAACTCATTTTCTACCTGCTCACATCAGTTTGCCAGCAGAAATCACACCAGCTGGACTTGTTTTCTACCTGCTCACACCAGTTTGCCAGCAGAAATCACAAAATCAGACCAGTTAACTCATTTCCTACCTGCTTGCACCAGTTTTCTAGCAGCAATCACAAAAACAGACAACTAATTTTCTACCTGCTCACACCAGTTTGCCAGCAGAAATCACAAAATCACACAAGCTTAACTCATTTCCTACTGCTCACACCAGTTTGCCAGCAGAAATCATGATACTTTTTTTTGGTGATTTGCTGACATTAGTTTGGCAGCTACTGTCAGGTACTGAAAGTGTTTTTTGCTAATTGATTAAACTGTGTGCAATCACTTTGTTTTTGCTTCCTGGGACAAAAGAGTTGGTGGTGGTGATGTTTTGCACAACGAAGCCTTGCCAGTAACTGTGCAATTTTATCATAATTCTCTGATGAAGTGTGCGTGTGGAGGGTTTGGGGTGTACAGGGTGAGTGTATGTGTGTGTGGAGGGTTTGGGGTGTACAGGGTGGGTGTATGTGTGTGTGGAGGGTTTGGGGTGTACAGGGTGAGTGTATGTGTGTGTGGAAGGTTTGGGGTGTACAGGGTGAGTGTATGTGTGTGTGGAGGGTTTGGGGTGTACAGGGTGAGTGTATGTGTGTGTGGAGGGTTTGGGGTGTACAGGGTAAGTGTATGTGTGTGTGGAGGGTTTGGGGTGTTGTACAGGGTGAGTGTATGTGTGTATGGAGGGTTTGGGGTGTACAGGGTGGGTGTATGTGTGTGGTGGTTTTGGGGTGTACAGGGTGTGTGTGTGTGTGTGGAGGTTTTGGGATGTACAGGGTGGGTGTATGTGTGTGGAGGTTTTGGAGTGTACAGGGTGGGTGTATGTGTGTATGGAGGGTTTGGGGTGTACACACTGGGCGGTGGTGGTGTGTGTGCCATGCGTGCATGTGTGTGTGTGAGCATGCATGCATGCATGTGTGCGTGTGTGTGTGTGTGTGTGTGTGTGTGTGTGTGTGGTCACTCTAATAGTTGTGTGTAGAAAGAATTGAGTCGGAAAGAATGTAGGGCCAACAGCTTGGGAGGCTTTGGTACAGGCCGCGGCACAGAGGTACCTTTCTGGGGCAATAGATGTGCATGTGCTGGACTGGGTTCCTGTTTTGGGGGTTGGTGTTTTCCCCCGTCAGATTTCTGTTACAGAGTCTTCTGTTTCCGGGTTTACACACATGTGCATATGTTTGTGATATATTTCAGTTTACTTCAGTGTATTCATACCCACGGCTGTTGTTTTTTGTATTGTAAGATCATTTGTCTCATATATCTGTACACTGTTTGTGATATATATAAATTTGATTTGAAAGTTATTTGAGTCATACCCTCACATTTTGCTTTTGATGTGCTCCGTCCAGGTGAAAATGCACCTTTTTTGTTTACTATTTCATTTTTTTTTGGGGGGGGGGGGACTCTTGTTTTTTATTGTTTTATTTTAAAGGTAACATATTTTCTTGTGAAACAGGAGAATTATGCTGTATATCCATTTGACAAAGATGTGCCTGTTCCTTCTTTGATAGTATGAGTACCTTTCTAATGAGGGTGTGTTCACCTTCTTGCATTAAGTTGTACCTTCTTCAATATAGATGTATGTTCTTTGACAGTGGCGTCCATTCTTTGGTCAAGATGTACATTTTTTGATAAGGTACCTTTGTGCAGTTGATGGGATGTTAAGATCCAATCAGCAACTAACTAACCTTATTTCATAAAGATATAACCTTCTTTGATAAAGATACAACTGTCTTTGATAAAGATGTACCTTCTTTTTATAAAGATGTACCTTCTGTGATGAAGTTTTACCTTCTTTGATAATTATACACACATCCATGCGTGCGTGCACAAATGCATGCATGCACACACATACACACACGCACACATACACACACGCACACACACACACTTCCTGTCATGTGGATGTATGTTCTTTGATAAAGAGTACAGTGATACCCATGGGCCAGTATTGTACTTACCTAAATGTGTTTATGTGGGGTTACATGTAAGGCTGAGACCAAAGAATGGAAATCTTGCCAGTCCACAGCAAGATCTAAAACAAAGTTGACCGTCAGCAAACGATAAAGAATCAAAACACAGAGGTTTCAGATCGAAGTGCAGAAAAAAACAAGCAAGTAGTTAATTGCTGAGGCATTATATTTAGATCTGGAAGACCTTGAACAGAGTAAATCTGATGGATTTTTTTTATTTTTACGGAGAGACAGAAAGTCGTACTCCTTTCGTAAAGAGCATATTGGGCGCATCAAACAGTAGTAACACAGAGAAGATTATGATTTTTTTACCTGATGGGACACAACAAGACTGCATTCAACTTTCCTGCAATGTTTCAGCATTTCAAAAATAAATATTAAGTTACGTAGTCGGCGTTTGATTGGGTAGAGGGCCAGGTTGAGGCCAACAAATGTGTTGAATGTGGACCATCTACCACACTGAGTCTGTTTGAATTCTCAAACTGTTCAGTCAGCATAATGACTCTGAATTTGCAAACTGTTCAGTCAGCATACCTAGTCTGATTTTGCAAACTGTTCAGTCAGCACACTGATCCTGTTTAAATTCTCAAGTGTTCAGTCAGCACACTGAGTCTGTTTGAATCCTTTAACTGTTCAGTCAGCACACCGAGTCTGTTTGAATTCTTTAACTGTTCAGTCAGCACACTGAGTCTGTTTGAATTCTCAAACTGTTCAGTCAGCATACTAGTCTGAATTCTTGAACTGTTCAGTCAGTACATAGAGTCTGTTTGAATTCTTGACCTGTTCAGTCAGTACATGGAGTCAGTTTGAATTCTGGAACTGTTCAGTCAGTACAGGGCGTCTGAATTCTTGAATCCCTGATGTAACTGCCATGCTTGACCGGGTGTTAAGAATCAGTTATCTGTCTACTGATCGTTACAGGATCATGATGATAGCTTGCCAGTCCACAGCAAGATCTAAAACAAAGTTGACCGTCAGCAAATGATAAAGAATCAAAACACAGAGGTTTTAGGTTGAAATGTAGAAGAAAAAAACAAGCAAGTAGTTAATTGTTGAGGCGTTATATTTAGATCTGGAAGACCTTAAACAGAGTCAAACTGATGGGATTAAAAAAAAAAAATGGAGAGAAAGAAAGTTGTACTCCCTTCATAAAGAGCATCACACAATAGTAACACAGAGAAGATTAAGAATCAGTTATCTATCTACCGATCATGACAGGATCATGATGATAGCTTTTGATTTTGTTTCTTTTGCTGCAGTCACTCATGCTCTCGGTGATTCAAATAAAGGACAAGTCTGATGATATTGTTACTGTAATACCTGTATTAAATGTTGATTTCTTTCCTCCTTTATATATCAATATAACATAGGGGAGACCCTATATATATATATATATACACCGTACCTCTGGGCAAAAAAATGGTGGAATAAAATAGCCTCTTACTGGCCCTAGATATATAGGTCAAAGGTCATAGGGTTGGGTTTCAACAGTTGCTTTTTGGACATTGTCTTTGTGACTTTGCTCTGCACAGCTGTTGAAACAATTAGAGGAGCACACACGTTGCTTCACACTGGTGGGGTCCCCACCTCCTTAACATTGTTGTTCTGACGGTGGCTGGCATAAAACTCACAATGTGTTTATTTCTATTGTTTTTCAGGGTGGGAAAGTCCCCCACCCATAAAAACAAAAAGGTTATTTGTAGTTTGCAATAATTATTAACAACAGATATTCTTTAAAGTCATGATGAGTGAAAGAATATATATGGCTCTGTAACTTGTATATCAGTTGTGTTCAGACTTTAAAAAAAAGAAGAAAAAAAGAAAAAAAAGATGTGCAAACAGGCACATGCACAAAGTTCAGCGTAGTGCTGTGCATCAGCTTAGTCTTAAATTGTTACCAACTCCACAAGACTGCTGTGTTGCGTTAGTTCAATAATCAGTTGTACTCACTATGCTCGACTTGACATAAATATGTACTGAACTGATAATCATAATAAAGACTGTGTAAACTGTTGTTTGTATCACTCTGTGTGTGTGTGTGTGTGTGTGTGTGTGTGTGTGTGTGTGTGTGTGTGTGTGTGTGTGTGTGTGTGTGTGAGAGAGAGAGAGAGAGACAGAGACAGAGACAGAATGTGTGTGTGATGGTGTCAGTCTTGTTACTCAGTTCACTTGATAGTTATACTAGGTCTGCCTGTCTATGTATGTGTGTCAGTGTTCTTCACTTCACTTGATAAGTCTATGTCGAGTGCTGAAAAAATAATGTTACACCCATAATGTACATCAAGATGTAGCTTGTTATCTGCAATTTAACAAAAGCTAACGCCTAATGTCTGCACCAACAAGGGATCAGGCATAACTATGTGCAAGATGTCCGTGCACACACACACACACACACACACACACACACACACACACGCACACACACATTGTACCGACCGATAGGGATGAAGGACAGTGTTGGTTAACTGAAATACTACAAGAGAAATGTCTTTCAGTACAGTTACCCATCATACATTTTAAAAGTTGTTTTTTGAACTGCTGCTGTTGGAGCTAAAAGGAAAAACTATTCTGTATGCAGCATATAAAGAGAATTAATCAAGTGGAAAGATGAAGGAACTCTGGTCAGAAATAATCACACTGGAAGACCACCACCACGTGTGCGCATGTGTGTGTGTGTATATGTGTGCGTGTATATGTGTGCGTGCGTGTGTGTGTGTGCATGTGTGTGTGCATGCATATTGTGTGTGTGTGTGTATGTATGTGTGTGCATGCACGTGTGTGTGTGTGTGTGTGTGTGTGTGTGTGAATGCACATGTGTGTGTGTGTGTGTATGTGTGTGCATGCACGTGTGGGTGTGGGTGTGGGTGTGTGTGCGTATGTGTGCATGTGTGTGTGTGAATGTGATGAATGCACGCATCAGTAGGCCTTAATACAGGCCCTTACAAAATGGAGCACCAGTAAACAACCTCAGTGTTGCTGTTGTCATTATTATTCAGTCAAACACAGCCATGGCTGTCGCAGCCGCATTGCGTCGCACTGTCAGTGGCCATTGCCATTCCCACAGGCTAAAACTAACACAAGCAAAAAATAGAAAAAAAGAAAGAAGAAAAAAAAAACGGGGGGGGGGGGGGGGGGGGGCGGTGGGGGGGGGGGGGGGTAACAAAACGCCCCTATCCCCCCAAACCACCACCAACAACAACCCCAAACAAACCCCAAAACCAAACAAGCAAGTAATTGTTGAGGCGTTACATTTAGACCTGCAAGACTTTAAACAGAGTAAATCTGAGGTCAGCTTGCGGTATTAATCTTACCTGTTCATTGATGCACTCTCTTAAATTAATCTGCGACTCTTTTACACATGTACATTTCTTTAGTTTGTTTATTCATGTATGGCACCCACTTTTTCTTTAAAATAAATAAAGAAGTACGTGACAAGGTGGTACAGCGGCGGTCAGCCTGCCCAAGACGTTCCACCGACACTGTCATCACGTTCTCCAAAAGGTTTGGGTACTACGAGAGAATTTATCTTTTTAAATTATTGTTTTAGGCTAATTTAAGTAACATATTGATGTGTGTTTTTTATTGCATTATTTTGTTGATCTGTACAGCGCTAAGAGCTCACATAATTGTTACAGAGGCGCTATATAAAATAAATTATTATTATTAGTAGTAAGGCTGTAGAAGCAAAATAGCACCGAAGCAGGCAAGTGAACATGAGGCGTGTCTAACTCGGGGTGAAAGGGAGTTAATTAGCGCTCGAAATGCACAACACAAGCACAACAACAATTTGTAGTTCTGTCTCGATTCCAACAACCTTTTGGTTTTAGTTGTGCTGGTGTAAAGAATGTGGGCAGTTATAAAAGAAACAGCGAACACAGTTTGAGTCGTCTGTTACAAACTTGCCACCATTAACCCCTTCACTGCCACGATGTCACTTGAAAACGACCAATAAAAGTGCGAAATTTGAAACCCTTAAAGGACAAACCCAAGGTCGGGGGTGATTTTTGATACGATTTCCGTTAAAGCTCGCTGAGAACGACAATGTAGGTGAAACTGTGATCTGAGGGTTATAAATGCATGAAAAAAGGCATTTTCTGTCATACCGAAAGAGTCGCCTAACACGTCACTCTGGGGAGTCGCTGCAAAATGGCCAACTTGAGCTCCGAAGATGAAACTTTGTCTTCTGTTTTGCACTGGCATGTGAAAGGGGTTTCACCAAAACGCACAGCATTGAAAGTAGATGTCTTACAGGCTGGAAAATAATACAGTTTGCAGGCGCGTCCGTGCATCTTTCAGCCCGGAAATTTTACAAGCTGGGGCAACGAAAGGGTTAATTTTCAGCACCATCGAAAACCAGTCAGTAACTGGGCTGACAGTTTTCGTTCGGAGACTTGTACGACGTAACCAGTTATGGCAGTGGCTGGAGGAAGGATGTAAATCAATGCTGGAGTTGGGGCATGTCTGGAATAAATCAGGAGTGTACGAGGTAACCAGTTATGGCAGTGGCTGGAGGAAGGATGGAAATCAATGCTGGAGTTGGGGCATGTCTGGAATAAATCAGGAGTGTATGAGGTAACCAGTTATTGCAGTGGTTGGAGGAAGGATGTAAATCAATGCTGGAGCTGGGGCATGTCTGGAATAAATCAGGAGTGTGCTGCAGAGGCCGTGCACTCTCCATTGATGTCACCCCCAGAGGGTCCGTCAGACACATCAGTTCTATGCTATGCGCTCGGAGAAGCGCATATGTGCGCCACCCCGCTTCTCAGAAGCTTCCCCAGCTTTGCCTTTGAAACAGTTCTTATGTTCGTCTGACTCGAGGGTGATCGTCTAGCGCTTCTTCTTTCCACGCCTCACTCCTCAAGGTGATCGATGGTGTGGTGTTCTTGGCTTTGCGCCCGCTGGTAGTGTCTCTGGCTCCTAGACACTTCAGATCTTCCGAGAAGCAAGCTACGTGTGAGGGTTGCTTTGCCGGACATAGTATTTGCTCGATCATTTCCCGTCACTCCAGCATGTCCAAGGCAGTACAACCACGGGAGTTTTCGAAGGTGGATGTCGACCACTGACAAACTCCTCAACGCTTCAGAATTTCCGAGACGCAAACCATTTGTGATGGTTGCTTTGCCCTCCAACTACCACCAACTGCGTGGTGCACCGATAGAGGGAGGCAGTGCGAACAGCCCGTCCCAGGCATTAACCAGTTCCTAACTGAGGACTTTGTCAGCATAGGCTACGGCTCCAGAAAGGTCACCACCATCAGCTGGGTGGCGCAGCGGCGGTCACTTTGTCCAAGACGTCCTACCATCTCATCCCGCTGTCCACGAGTGTGGCTCACAGCTGGTTCACAGGACGTTTCTCTCACCGTGTCTCTCTAGCCATTAATCAGCTCCCAGCTGAGGACGTTGTCAGCACAGGCTACGGCTCCAGGAATGTCTCCATCAACTGGATGCAGCAGTGGCAGTCACCTTGTCCAGGACGTCCCACCACCTCATCGCTGTTCACCAGTGTGGTTCCCGGCTGGTTCACAGGGCGTGTCTCTCGCCATCTCTCTCTCTCTCCCTCTCTCTCCATTTATTAGCTCCTAGCTGAGGACTTCGTCAGCATAGGCTACGACTCCAAGAACGTCACCACCATAGCTAGGAGCAGCAGCGGTGGTCACCCTGTCCAAGATGTCCCACCACCTCATCGCAGTTCACCAGTGTGGTACCGACAGGTCCACAGAAGACACTCCCACCATCAGCTATGCGGTGCAGTGGCGGTCACCGTGTCCAAGACGTCTCGTCGGCTCATCCCTGCCCACCAGTGTGGCTCCGACAGGTCCACAGAAGACACGGCGGTCACCGTGTCCAAGACGTCCCTGCCCTGCCCGTCAGCTCATCCCTGCCCACCAGTGTGGTTCCCGGTGTGATGCAGTGGCGGTCACCGTGTCCAAGACGTCCCTGCCCTGCCCGTCAGCTCATCCCTGCCCACCAATGTGGTTCCCGGTGTGATGCAGTGGCGGTCACCGTGTCCAAGTCGTCCCTGCCCTGCCCGTCAGCTCATCCCTGCCCACCAATGTGGTTCCCGGTGTGATGCAGTGGCGGTCACCGTGTCCAAGTCGTCCAGTCACCTCATCCCTGTCCGCCGGAAGGTCCGGGAGGCACATCCACCACCAGCAGCTGCGTGGTGCACCGAGACACCGCGAACAGCCTGTCTCCGGCATCGACCAGCTCCTCGCTGAGGGCTTTGTCGGCGTCGCCCCGGCTGCCGCGCAGCCACACAACGACCTGCCGTTCCAGCCCCATCACCGCGGCGCTGTACGTCACAGTCACGTGGTTCCCACGCGACAGGGCCGCCTGCTCCACCCCCCTCTCCCAGCCCTTCCGGTCGCGCTCCAGATCCTTCGCCCCGAGCACGCGCACCGGAAAGCCCGCGTCACGGAGGCCGCGCGCGAAGCCGCTAGCTGGTGACGTCACATTGCCCTTGTCATCAGTGACGTCATCCTGTAGTTCGCAGCTCCTCGTCAGGACGAAGACATCATTGTAGGTCAGCGGCGCCGGACTGGTGGCGAGCAATCTTCCTGCATGGAAGAAAATACGGTATGTAGTTTGCCGGCACAGCACTCGTCGGCTACAGCTGTTAACAAAATGCACCCATCCGAGATATTACAAACTGCACAGCACGAAAAGGCGACATTTTTTAATTAAATCGATGAGAGAGAGAGAACGAACGAATGGTTTATTGAACTAGGCCATCTGCCCGTGTCAAATTGGGAGCAATCGGGGAAGTAATGCAATACATAGATACACAAAATCAGTATCTATCCATATACATATTGCCAGTAACCAAGGCAACACTCACACGCACCCATACTGGCACCCCTCCACACACACACACACACACACACACACACACACACACACACACACACATACACACACACACACACACACACACACACACACACACACACACACACACACACACACGCATGCACGCACGCACGCACGTACGCACACACACAATTTGGAAACACGCACGCGCACACAAAAACACAGAGTTCATATGCATAATCAAATATGGAACATACTTAAGGAGTGGCATCCAAAGTGTTAAGTGATCAAGGGACCGCAGACGATCTCAATTCGAATGCCTTAGAGATAAAGATAGCAAGTGGTAAGGTCTGCCTTGTATCTGCTAGTAACATTGCCATTTTAAACGCAGATGGACGGAGATAGAACTTTTCAAGCAAGTAGGTTTCCCTGAGCGTTTTATGTTTTGGACATACGAAGAGGAAATGAATTTCTGTTTCGTCAGAGTCTTTACAAAATGGGCATGCATAATTTCCTTGTGATCTGTCTGTGTATCGTAGACGGTGGGCCTTAAGAGGCGACACTCCTAGTCTAAATCTAATCAAATTCCTTCTTAGAA
>OY757555.1:9828137-9898137 GCA_963584105.1 Alviniconcha strummeri | reverse complement strand
ATCTGAGTGTGAGCCGGTGTGGCCTAGCCGGTAAGGCGTTAGGCTGGTAAGCGGAAGGACCTCGGTTCGATACCGCTTCGGCTCTCCTTTCTCATCAACAAAGGTTGTGGTTTGTGGACACTGTCTTGTGACTTTGTCCATCACTTCCTACTGAAACATTAAAATGGCTCTCATCGCTGCCCATCTTAATGCATGAATCATTCTGGTGGTGACAGTGTAGCGATAGGTATATAGTCTCCCTCTCCCCCCACCTCCATGCCTTCTTCCCCCCCTTCTCCCCGTCCCTAATAAGCCTTATGGTTTCTGTGGACGTTAAGCACCATGTTTACTTTTTATCTGAGTTGTTTGTAACAAACCTACTACTGTTTGAGCACCAACAAAAAAACTGCTCGTTAGCTGACAGTTTTCTGGACCCTATGGCGTAACTAAATACTGCAGTGGTTGAAGGAAGGATGTCGTAGACCAGTGCTTGGAGTTTGAATCAGACCCACACGAACAGACGCCGTTATCTTCTTCGGACTATTGGATAGCGTGGACGACATAGTTCAGGAGTGTGAGAGTCGAGGTGGACGTCCTGGGCTGTCCGTCCTAACGAGCTTTCTGGTTTCCGTGGACGTAAAGATTTATTGAACCGTGCTTCTGCATTGGTCACAACTTGTCCCTAATATGTCAGCTGACATCTGAGGACAGTAAGCAACACTTCACCACCACGAGCGTGGACGTGAAACTCCAAGCACTGGTGTATGACATCTTTCCTCCAGCCACTGCCATAGTTGATTAGGCCATGGGAGCGGGGATAGCTCAGTGGTTAGAGCGCCGGACTCGTGATCGAAAGGTCGCGGGTTCGAATCCCTGCTGGAGCGGCGGGAGAATTTTCTTCTCCATGGTCAACTTTCTGTGCTGACTCTTATTTCGGTATCCGTTCCACCCCCGTGTTACCGCAGTAGCACGTAAAAGACCCCGGTCATTCTGCCAAAAGTGCAGGTGGCAGGTTACAGCTAAACACGCATACACCTTACGTATGTGGCTTTGCAATTAGCGACACGGTGCATGGTTGTATGCTGTACACAGAACGCGCCGAGACTGACTCTCTCTGGCAGCAGATTCTTGTGGCACCAGCTATGCCAGCGCTGTAAGTACACCACTTCGGTGGATATTCAAAAACGCGCTATAAAAAGCTATTCACTCATGCAGAATCACATGCGAGCGCAGTGAGTCTGCTCAAGAGCGGAGAATAGCGCTATATAAAAGCGATCAATAATAGGTCTCGAAAAACTGTCAGCTAACGAACAGTTTTTCGATGGTGCTCAAACGGCAGTAAGTTTGTAACAGACAACTCAGATTAAACCAGACGTTTCTTTTGTAACTGACCACGTTGCTTAAGCCAGCACAAATAAAATCGAAATCGTTTGAATCGAGACGGGACTTTCCTTTTACCCGGGGTGGATGCGTCTCATGTTTACGTGCATGCTTGGGCGCTGTGTTGCTTCCAGTCTAAACTTTCGGAGGGCGCTGACCGCGTCGGTGGACAGCTGCACGGAGATAAAGAGTGCCCCTTCAGTGGCGTAACCAGTTCTGGCAGAGTTCAGAGGAAGGTGCCGGAAAGCGATGCTCGGGGTGTGCGTGGACATCTGTCTGTGTTGGTCTGGGTAATATCCAAAGAGCGGGATGGAAATTCCTGGGACATTTTAAACGCCATTATGGGTCGCAAATATCATCGGAATCGCTCAAACGGGGTCACATGGAGCCAACAATTGCAACAAACGTGAGTTTGATTGCAGTCTGTAAAATGTGAGTCAGTACACAATCGATTGTTTTGCTGCAGACATCAGTACTGAAGAAGCGTGCAGTCGTTACTCGGAAACTAAATCTAGATCAAATGGCAATGGCGCATGACGCATACTAATAATAATAGTAATTCAATTCAAATTCAATTCAATTCAAAATACTTTATTGTCCGTTGCAATCATAACAATTAAACCCCAGCTCTGCCACATTAACAATTTAGTTAAATTAAGTTGAACACATTAAAAACAGAAGCGGGTATAACACATAAAGAACAGCTGTCTAAAACATATATATAATAGTATTTTCAATTTTGTACTCAGTGACTACTCATTCCTATAGTAAAATTTTCAACACCACAATAAATAATGGAAAATTGTAAAGCACCTACCTTGCAGCTCAAAGCGCTGAACAAGCATAATATAACGCACATAATGTACATCGAGATAGAAATGTTATCAGCAATAAAAATGTATATAAGAAAAAAGAAGAAAAAAAGCTAACACATAATGTAGACAAGGGTTCAAGCGTAACTATGCAAAAGATGCACACACACACACACACACACACACACACACACACACACACACACACACACACACACACACACACACACACACATACGCGCGCGCGCGCGCACGCACGCACGCACGCACGCACGCACGCACGCACACTGTACAGACTGGCAGTCATTGTGATGGACAATGTTGCTTAGCTGAAATATTCTGAGAAGAGAATTGTCTTGAGTTTGCTTTTGAAGGTAGAGAGTAGCAGAGTCATGTTATGTCACATTACTTGGAAGCAACACAGCGCCCAAGCATGCACGTAAACATGAGACGCATCCACCCCGGGTAAAAGGAAAGTCCCGTCTCGATTCAAACGATTTCGATTTTATTTGTGCTGTCTTCTTTTTTGTTGTTGCACACGTTGGCTGTATGTTCGCTTCATATGACTCTGGGTGATTCTGATGATATCTGGAACCCAAAATGGCGTTTAAAATGTCCGAGGAATTTCCGACCGCCTCCTTGGATGTTACCTTGGTGTGATTGTGTCCTTGTTATTGTGGTTCTGTTCCACCTGCTGCCAGAGACGGGTTTGTCTGACTGCATAGTGACAAATCTGTCTGTGGTGCGCAGAAAGAGACAGACAGAGAAAAAGGCACACACACACACACACACACACACACACACACACACACACACACACACACACACACAGAGCAGGGGAGATAAAAATGGATATGCGCTTTCGGCTCGTCCAGCCGAGTGAGCTCCCCTGAATATTGCTTCTTGATGACCGTTCCATGTTGTTGTTTTACGGTGCGAAAATTAATATATATTTAAAAGTGGGGATTTGTCAAAACTTTACTCATATACTTATGGACATTGAATCTTATTCTTTCTCTCTCTCTCTCTCTCTCTCTCTCTCTCTCTCTCTCTCTCTCTCTCTCTCTCTCTCTCTCTCTCTCTCTCTCTCATTTTTGTTGGACAGGAAAAGAGAATTAGAAAGAACTCTGATGTCCCAAATCATTCATAAAAAAGGTGGATATAAAAATGGTTGATGTGAAAGGCCTTTGGGCTGTTTTAAAGATTACTTGGTAGAAGAGAATCTTTCATGGTGATGTTCTTTTGTTTTTGTTTTTAATCCTAAATGCATTGTGTCCAGCTGTTAAAATGATAAAGGACAGAGGGGGTGAATTAAAAATATTCTTATGCTGATAGCAACCATGTGACATCAGTTACAGGAATATTTGCTGTAAATGTGTTTCTGGTTCCTTCCATGATTTTGCAGCTTAGCATCCGCATTATTATATTAATACATGCAGTGACAAAAAAGGTGGTTTACGTTAGAAATGGGATAGAAAGTGGTAGTTTCCATTGGTTATTTACAGGACTAAATGGATATTTTTCTTATGAAGACTTCAAACTACCATGATGCCATTGTAAATTTTACTCTGTATGAAGATACTGTGCGCTCAGTTACACACTACCAAGCTGAGACTTCAGTTTGATGAGAACTGTCATATTAGTGAAGCACATGTTTGGAAATGCACGCCAGGAGGTGGTGCAAAACACCTTTAACTGCATCTTGTTGAAACTGATGAGGTTCCTACCTTTAACTGTATCTTGTTGAAACTGATGTTCCTCTTAAATACATAGAAAAATGGTCACACAAACATTCACACCGACACTCAGTATCCAGACGTAATAATTAAAACTATACAGGGCACACGTCTCAGACGGTTTCAGTGCAGACTGACTCCACAGTGCCTTTTATTTCTTTTCAAAGTTGCCATGTCAGCAATACGTACAGTCTGAAAAGTGGTCAGTCAGTTTGTAACTGGATTTAACATCCTGTCAACCACACAGTGTTATCTCAGGATGATCAAACTCACTTGTAAGAAAAATGCATAATACAAAAATCAACCATTACAGTACTCTCAGGGCATTACACTTTTTGTTGGTACACGATAATTGTTAAAAGTATGGACATGTTAAGACCTGGTATATATATTCAGATTTCTCAAAATATCTTAAGTGGGTAAAACACAAACTTAAAACATTTTCTCAAGTATCTATAAATGCTTTGTCAAGTCAATCCATAACTAAATAAGCTGGTGTTTTACATCCAGTCAACCATTATGGTTATATCAGGGCAATATACATTTTGTCATTACACAATGTATGTTAAAAATATGTATGAGTGAAAACATATATATATATATATCTACATATTTTTAAAACCAGACTTAAAACATGCGTAAAAGTAAATATAACCTAAATTAATGTCCGAAACTTTAGATCTTGCTAAAAATGGTGATCTCTGTCAGAAAGTTAAAAATCTTTTCTAACGCTATTTCTTGAAATAATATATGTAGTCACTCCAACAGAAATCCCTGTACAAACATCAGACATCAGTTTTTGAGGAGTCAGTCCCTTCAATATTACCCACATTTAGAGAGCACATAAGGCTAGGACATGCTGGTATCATCAACCATTCTGTCTGATATCCCTGGTGGGGATATTTTGATTCTCTATTGCACTGATTCATTGTCAGCACGGACTTCTTATCGGAGAGTTGAAGTCAGTGGGGAGAGACCAGCCTGGACCAGCCAGCCTGTCAGGGGAAATTTCAATGCTCTACTCTGCCGATTCAATGTCACCACGGCATTCTGGTTGGGGAGCTAAAGTCTGTCAGGAGTGAGCAGCCTGGCATATCCCCATTACTGGGGGGAGGGATTTCGACTCTCTGTTCAGACAGTTTCAGTGCAGACTGACTCCACAGTGCCTTTTACTTCTTTTCAAAGTTGCCATTTCAGCAATACGTACAGTCTGAAAAGTGGTCAGTTAGTTTGTAACTGGATTTAACATCCTGTCAACCACACAGTGTTATCTCAGGATGATCAAACTCACTTGTAAGAAAAATGCATAATACAAAAATCAACCATTACAGTACTCTCAGGGCATTACACTTTTTGTTGGTACACGATAATTGTTAAAAGTATGGACATGTTAAGACCTGGTATATATATTCAGATTTCTCAAAATATCTTAAGTGGGTAAAACACAAACTGAAAACAATTTCTCAAGTATCTATAAATGCTTTGTCAGGTCAATCCATAACTAAATAAGCTGGTGTTTTACATCCAGTCAACCATTATGGTTATATCAGGGCAATATACATTTTGTCATTACACAATGTATGTTAAAAATATGTATGAGCGAAAACATATATATATATATCTACATATTTTTAAAACCAGACTTAAAACATGCGTAAAAGTAAATATAACCTAAATTAATGTCAAAAACTTTAGATCTTGCTAAAAATGGTGATCTCTGTCAGAAAGTTAAAAATCTTTTCTAACGCTATTTCTTGAAATAATATATGTAGTCACTCCAACAGAAATCCCTGTACAAACATCAGACATCAGTTTTTGAGGAGTCAGTCCCTTCAATATTACCCACATTTAGAGAGCACATAAGGCTAGGACATGCTGGTATCATCAACCATTCTGTCTGATATCCCTGGTGGGGATATTTTGATTCTCTATTGCACTGATTCATTGTCAGCACGGACTTCTTATCGGAGAGTTGAAGTCAGTGGGGAGAGACCAGCCTGGACCAGCCAGCCTGTCAGGGGAAATTTCAATGCTCTACTCTGCCGATTCAATGTCGCCACGGCATTCTGGTTGGGGAGCTAAAGTCTGTCAGGAGTGAGCAGCCTGGCATATCCCCATTACTAGGCTGAGGGATTTCAACTCTCTGTTCAGACAGTTTCAGTGCAGACTGACTCCACAGTGCCTTTTACTTCTTTTCAAAGTTGCCATTTCAGCAATACGTACAGTCTGAAAAGTGGTCAGTTAGTTTGTAACTGGATTTAACATCCTGTCAACCACACAGTGTTATCTCAGGATGATCAAACTCACAGGTAAGAAAAGTGCATAATACAAAAATCACTTGTAAGAAAAATGCATAATACAAAAATCAACCATTACAGTACTCTCAGGGCATTACACTTTTTGTTGGTACACGATAATTGTTAAAAGTATGGACATGTTAAGACCTGGTATATATATTCAGATTTCTCAAAATATATTAAGAAGTGCGTAAAACACAAACTGAAAACATTTTCTCAAGTATCTATAAATGCTTTGTCAAGTCAATCCATAACTAAATAAGCTGGTGTTTTACATCCAGTCAACCATTATGGTTATATCAGGGCAATATACATTTTGTCATTACACAATGTATGTTAAAAATATGTATGAGCGAAAACATATATATATATACATATTTTTAAAATCAGACTTAAAACATGCATAAAAGTAAATATAACCTAAATTAATGTCCGAAACTTTAGATCTTGCTAAAAATGGTGATCTCTGTCAGAAGGTTAAAAATCTTTTCTAACGCTATTTCTTGAAATAATATATGTAGTCACTCCAACAGAAATCCCTGTACAAACATCAGACATCAGTTTTTGAGGAGTCAGTCCCTTCAATATTACCCACATTTAGAGAGCACATAAGGCTAGGACATGCTGGTATCATCAACCATTCTGTCTGATATCCCTGGTGGGGATATTTTGATTCTCTATTGCACTGATTCATTGTCAGCACGGACTTCTTATCGGAGAGTTGAAGTCGGTGGGGAGAGACCAGCCTGGACCAGCCAGCCTGTCGGGGGAAACTTCAATGCTCTACTCTGCTGATTCAATGTCGCCACGGTATTCTGGTTGGGGAGCTAAAGTCTGTCAGGAGTGAGCAGCCTGGCATATCCCCATTACTGGGGGGAGGGATTTCGACTCTCTGTTCAGACAGTTTCAGTGCAGACTGACTCCACAGTGCCTTTTACTTCTTTTCAAAGTTGCCATTTCAGCAATACGTACAGTCTGAAAAGTGGTCAGTTAGTTTGTAACTGGATTTAACATCCTGTCAACCACACAGTGTTATCTCAGGATGATCAAACTCACTTGTAAGAAAAATGCATAATACAAAAATCAACCATTAATCTCAGGGCATTACACTTTTTGTTGGTACACGATAACTGTTAAAAGTATGGACATGTTAAGACCTGGTATATATATTCAGATTTCTCAAAATATCTTAAGTGGGTAAAACACAAACTGAAAACATTTTCTCAAGTATCTATAAATGCTTTGTCAGGTCAATCCATAACTAAATAAGCTGGTGTTTTACATCCAGTCAACCATTATGGTTATATCAGGGCAAAATACATTTTGTCATTACACAATGTATGTTAAAACTATGTATGAGCGAAAACATATATATATACATATTTTTAAAACCAGATTTAAAACATGCGTAAAAGTAAATATAACCTAAATTAATGTCAAAAACTTTAGATCTTGCTAAAAATGGTGATCTCTGTCAGAAAGTTAAAAATCTTTTCTAACGCTATTTCTTGAAATAATATATGTAGTCACTCCAACAGAAATCCCTGTACAAACATCAGATATCAGTTTTTGAGGAGTCAGTCCCTTCAATATTACCCACATTTAGAGAGCACATAAGGCTAGGACATGCTGGTATCATCAACCATTCTGTCTGATATCCCTGGTGGGGATATTTTGATTCTCTATTGCACTGATTCATTGTCAGCACGGACTTCTTATCGGAGAGTTGAAGTCAGTGGGGAGAGACCAGCCTGGACCAGCCAGCCTGTCGGGGGAAATTTCAATGCTCTACTCTGCCGATTCAATGTCGCCACGGCATACTGGTTGGGGAGCTAAAGACTGTCAGGAGTGAGCAGCCTGGCATATCCCCATTACTGGGGGGAGGGATTTCAACTCTCTGTTCAGACAGTTTCAGTGCAGACTGACTCCACAGTGCCTTTTACTTCTTTTCAAAGTTGCCATTTCAGCAATACGTACAGTCTGAAAAGTGGTCAGTTAGTTTGTAACTGGATTTAACATCCTGTCAACCACACAGTGTTATCTCAGGATGATCAAACTCACAGGTAAGAAAAGTGCATAATACAAAAATCACTTGTAAGAAAAATGCATAATACAAAAATCAACCATTACAGTACTCTCAGGGCATTACACTTTTTGTTGGTACACGATAATTGTTAAAAGTATGGACATGTTAAGACCTGGTATATATATTCAGATTTCTCAAAATATCTTAAGAAGTGCGTAAAACACAAACTGAAAACATTTTCTCAAGTATCTATAAATGCTTTGTCAAGTCAATCCATAACTAAATAAGCTGGTGTTTTACATCCAGTCAACCATTATGGTTATATCAGGGCAATATACATTTTGTCATTACACAATGTGTTAAAAATATGTATGAGCGAAAACATATAAATATATATATACATATTTTTAAATCCAGACTTAAAACATGCGTAAAAGTAAATATAACCTAAATTAATGTCCGAAACTTTAGATCTTGCTAAAAATGGTGATCTCTGTCAGAAGGTTAAAAATCTTTTCTAACGCTATTTCTTGAAATAATATATGTAGTCACTCCAACAGAAATCCCTGTACAAACATCAGACATCAGTTTTTGAGGAGTCAGTCCCTTCAATATTACCCACATTTAGAGAGCACATAAGGCTAGGACATGCTGGTATCATCAACCATTCTGTCTGATATCCCTGGTGGGGATATTTTGATTCTCTATTGCACTGATTCATTGTCAGCACGGACTTCTTATCGGAGAGTTGAAGTTGGTGGGGAGAGACCAGCCTGGACCAGCCAGCCTGTCGGGGGAAATTTCAATTCTCTACTCTGCTGATTCAATGTCGCCACGGTATTCTGGTTGGGGAGCTAAAGTCTGTCAGGAGTGAGCAGCCTGGCATATCCCCATTACTAGGCTGAGGGATTTCAACTCTCTGTTCAGAAAGTTTCAGCGCAGACTGACTCCACAGTGCCTTTTACTTCTTTTCAAAGTTGCCATTTCAGCAATACGTACAGTCTGAAAAGTGGTCAGTTAGTTTGTAACTGGATTTAGCATCCTGTCAACCACACAGTGTTATCTCAGGATGATCAAACTCACTTGTAAGAAAAATGCATAATACAAAAATCAACCATTAATCTCAGGGCATTACACTTTTTGTTGGTACACGATAACTGTTAAAAGTATGGACATGTTAAGACCTGGTATATATTTATATTCAGATTTCTCAAAATATCTTAAGTGGGTAAAACACAAACTGAAAACAATTTCTCAAGTATCTATGCTTTGTCAAGTCAATCCATAACTAAATAAGCTGGTGTTTTACATCCAGTCAACCATTATGGTTATATCAGGGCAATATACATTTTGTCATTACACAATGTGTTAAAAATATGTATGAGCGAAAACATATATATATATACATATTTTTAAAACCAGACTTAAAACATGCGTTAAAGTAAATATAACCTAAATTAATGTCCAAAACTTTAGATCTTGCTAAAAATGGTGATCTCTGTCAGAAAGTTAAAAATCTTTTCTAACGCTATTTCTTGAAATAATATATGTAGTCACTCCAACAGAAATCCCTGTACAAACATCAGATATCAGTTTTTGAGGAGTCAGTCCCTTCAATATTACCCACATTTAGAGAGCACATAAGGCTAGGACATGCTGGTATCATCAACCATTCTGTCTGATATCCCTGGTGGGGATATTTTGATTCTCTATTGCGCTGATTCATTGTCAGCACGGAATTCTTATTGGAGAGTTGAAGTCAGTGGGGAGAGACCAGCCTGGACCAGCCAGCCTGTCGGGGGAAATTTCAATGCTCTACTTTGCCGATTCAATGTCGCCACGGCATTCTGGTTGGGGAGCTAAAGTCTGTCAGGAGTGAGCAGCCTGGCATATCCCCATTACTAGGCTGAGGGATTTCAACTCTCTGTTCAGAAAGTTTCAGTGCAGACTGACTCCACAGTGCCTTTTACTTCTTTTCAAAGTTGCCATTTCAGCAATACGTACAGTCTGAAAAGTGGTCAGTCAGTTTGTAACTGGATTTAACATCCTGTCAACCACACAGTGTTATCTCAGGATGATCAAACTCACTTGTAAGAAAAATGCATAATACAAAAATCAACCATTACAGTACTCTCAGGGCATTACACTTTTTGTTGGTACACGATAATTGTTAAAAGTATGGACATGTTAAAAACTGGTATATATTCAGATTTTTCAAAATCATCTTAAGAAGTGGGTAAAACAAGCTGAAATTGTTTCTCAAATATCTATAAATGTTTTGTCAAGTCAATCCATAACTAAGTAACATGGTGTTTTAGGTCCAGTCAACCATTATGGTTATATCAGGGCGATACACATTTTGTCATTACACAATATATATTAAAATATGTATGAGCTAAAACATATATATATCTATTTTTAAAACCAGACTTAAAACATGCATAAAAGTAAATATAACCCAAATTAATGTCTGAAACTTTAGAGCTTGCTAAAAATGGTGATCTCTTTCAGAAAGTTTTTTTTTTAAATCTAATAATCTTTCTTGAAATAATAGATGTAGTCACTCCAGAAAACCAATCACTTTGCAAACATCAAACAGAAATCCATGTACAAACATCAGACATCAGTTTTTGAGGAGTCAGTCCCTTCAATATTACCCACATTTAGAGAGCACATAAGGCTAGGACATGCTGGTATCATCAACCATTCTGTCTGATATCCCTGGTGGGGATATTTTGATTCCCTATTGCGCTGATTCATTGTCAGCACGGAATTCTTATTGGAGAGTTGAAGTCAGTGGGGAGAGACCAGCCTGGACCAGCCAGCCTGTCGGGGGAAATTTCAATTCCCTGGTGGGGGTATTTTGATTCTCTATTGTGCCAATTCATCGTCAGCACAGAATACTTCTAGGAGAACTTAAGTCTGTCGGGAGTGACCAGCCTGGCATATCCCCATCCCTGTCGGGGGAAATCTGAATTCTCTACTCTGCCGATTCAGTGTCGCCACGGCATTCTGATTGGGGAGCTGAAGTCTGTCGGGAGTGACCAGCCTGGGCATATCCCCATTACTGGGGGGAGGGATTTCAATTCTCTATTCTTTCAATTCAATGTAACCATGGCATTCTGACTGGGGAGTTAAAGTCAGTCGGGAGTAAGCAGCCCGGGATGACCAAGAGGAGTTTCAAGTTACCTTCTTTATCTACATTCATGGGTCCGGCTACTATACTACACAGTCAGTGTACAATGCAACATTCCCTCCATCGCAGAATTTCGGACCAAAGTGGAGGCTGTGGCAGAACAGAGGGGGGAAGGTTGACTACACAACCGTACAACCGAAACACAAATTTTAAAATGTTATATAAAGCCATACAAAAAAAGCCTGGCCATTAAAGAAAAATGTTCAAGAGTTTCCCGGGGGGAGGGGGGGGGGGGGGGCAGTCAGGAGAATGGACCATTCACAGAAAAATGATAAAACAGAAAGAGCAAAGAGGACTAGGCAGAAAAACAAGAGAGGAGATAGGAAAGGGGAATCAAATGACAGCCCTGAGATTCCAGACATCCCCAGACTCCCTTCACAGGGTCAGTCAACATTACAAGGAAGAACTTCCTGGCAGTAGGGGAAGCATGCGTGGCTATATTCTGACCTACTCCAGGCTTTTGAGGGAGAACATTTGTCAGCTCTGGGTTCTCAACAGAGGGGGCTTTAATTTCTGCATCTGCAGTTCCCTGCTGCAGGTTACAGGTGGAAGACATGATCCAGTCCCAGAATTCGAAATGACAGCGGTGGGTGCACGTTGCCTTCATAGCAGTTGCCCCAAACAGGTCATATGCCCGTCAACATTCTGTCAGCACAGTGTCCTTCCCTTCACTGCACGCACAAGATGTCTGGGCAGTCTCCTGGCAAGTAAGTAAATAACTTGGTGTTTTATGCCCACTCAACCTGTACCAGTTATATCAGGGCGATACACATTTTGCCAGCACACAATAAACATTAAAAATATGTACATGCTAAAAAAAACTTGTATACAGCCAGATTTAAAAAAAAAAAAAAAAAAAAAAGCAAAAGGGAAAAAAATAAGTCTTTACGCGTTTGCACCACATCTGGGTAGCCATGTTACACATCCAGGTCGTTTGTTTTGAGTGCATTGCCACATGAAAGGGATGTTATGACATGCAAAAGATGTGTGAAAATATTTCTGAAGGCTGTAATGTTCAACAAAAACTTAACGTTAAACATATATATCTAGTCAAAATGTACGGTTATACAATGATATTTATATTGGTATATGCCAAAGTATCAGAATGTTAGCATACAGAGCAAGTTTTTGTGATGCTGTCGATCTAAAGTTTGTTCAGATGCTTTCATAAATTTGTTTTCACTGAGTTTCTTACAACATAGGTGCGTGTTGAAATCGTAATGTTAGACAGCAGAATGGTTATAAACAGTATATTCTGATCGTACTCTTCACATTTTTTGCTTGCACTTAATGCAATTCATTTTGTTTACAAACTACATCTTCAAACAAATCATCATATATGGTAGACAATTTGAGTTTACAAAGGTTAAAGTCATCAAGTTAGGTATTGAACATTACAATTACAACACAAGCTGTGGAAATAATAACGTTCAACATAACCGTGCCTGTTTGCCTTCCAGAGTTCTCAAACCGATCTTAATAGCATTATTCTTTGGCCGTGAATTTTTTGTAATATTTATTATGATTTTTAATATTTTATTATTATTAATTCTTTCACTTTGAAGTTAACCGTTCAACTATTTTAATCCTAGGCACCTGAGTCAACATTACCAAGAAACGCATGGATGACAGGTTGCATGTGTTTTTTTCTGCCACACCCAAAAGCAGCAAAAGTTGGACTCACTCTTACCTGCTCCATTTTCTCTTACAAAACACTTACTTGTTTGTTAAATAATAAGTATTAAAAATATGCATGTGCTAAAACTGATATATATATTTATTTATTTTTTATTTATTTTTAACCAGACTTAAAGCGTGGGGAAAAGTAAACATAACCCAAATTAATGTCTGAAACTTTAGATCTTGTTAAAATGTTGGTCTCTTTCAGAAAGTTGAAAGGGGTGGACGTGGCCGCCAAACTGCGGCAACTTGGCATTGGGACTGGGGGTGGCGGCATCACTATGACAACCGGATTACAGGGTGTACCCGAAATGGCTGGATGTGGCCGCCAAGCTGCGGAATATCGGCGTTGGTGTTGGGGGTGGAGGCATCACTATGACAACCAGATTACAGGGTGTACCCGAAATGGCTGGATGTGGCCGCCAAGCTGCGGAATATCGGTGTTGGTGTTGGGGGTGGAGGCATCACTATGACAACCAGATTACAGGGTGTACCCGAAATGGCTGGATGTGGCCGCCAAGCTGCGGAATATCGGCGTTGGTGTTGGGGGTGGAGGCATCACTATGACAACCAGATTACAGGGTGTACCCGAAATGGCTGGATGTGGCCGCCAAGCTGCGGAATATCGGTGTTGGTGTTGGGGGTGGAGGCATCACTATGACAACCAGATTACAGGGTGTACCCGAAATGGCTGGATGTGGCCGCCAAGCTGCGGAATATCGGCGTTGGTGTTGGGGGTGGAGGCATCACTATGACAACCAGATTACAGGGTGTACCCGAAATGGCTGGATGTGGCCGCCAAGCTGCGGAATATCAGTGTTGGTGTTGGGGGTGGAGGCATCACTATGACAACCGGATTACAGGGTGTACCCGAAATGGCTGGATGTGGCCGCCAAGCTGCGGAATATCAGCGTTGGTGCTGGGGGTGGAGGCATCACTATGACAACGGGATTACAGGGTGTACCCGAAATGGCTGGATGTGGCCGCCAAGCTGCGGAATATCGGCGTTGGTGTTGGGGGTGGAGGCATCACTATGACAACCAGATTACAGGGTGTACCCGAAATGGCTGGATGTGGCCGCCAAGCTGCGGAATATCAGTGTTGGTGTTGGGGGTGGAGGCATCACTATGACAACCAGATTACAGGGTGTACCCGAAATGGCTGGATGTGGCCGCCAAGCTGCGGAATATCGGCGTTGGTGTTGGGGGTGGAGGCATCACTATGACAACCAGATTACAGGGTGTACCCGAAATGGCTGGATGTGGCCGCCAAGCTGCGGAATATCGGCGTTGGTGTTGGGGGTGGAGGCATCACTATGACAACCAGATTACAGGGTGTACCCGGAAAGGCTGGATGTGGCCGCCAAGCTGCAGAATATCAGCGTTGGTGCTGGAGGTGGAGGCATCACTATGACAACCGGATTACAGGGTGTACCCGGAAAGGCTGGATGTGGCCACCAAGCTGCGGAATGTCGGCGTTGGTGCTGGAGGTGGAGGCAACACTATGACAACTGGATTACGGGATGTACCCGGAAAGGCTGGATAAGGCCGCCAAGCTGCGGAATATCGGCGTTGGGACGCATTGGGACTGTGGGTGGTGGTATTTTCTTTACCCTGACAGAGTTGCTCCCTCCTGATCCCCTGCTAGGATGGGTTTACAAGTGCACGTGCAGCAATCTCAGATCAGCGCGGCCCCATGTCCTCGCCGTGTGTCCTCTCCTAGGCTGACACCGGCTCCCGGACCCTGTCCACCTTTCTGCCCTCCCTACGTCTGAGAGTCGGGCAGGGGAAGGGAGGTGGTGTTCAACACGCGCTGTGCCAAGACCTGGCAAACAAACGCCCTTGGCCATGGACCTATATATACGCAGGTCCACGCCCTTGGCCACACACTACGCATCTTGGCGGCAGAGTCAACTCACCTGTACAGAGAGACACGGTCAGTCCCTAATCCACCAGCATTTGAAACTTTGATGCCCATCCACCCACACTGGGAAACTCCCAACGGAAGTTTTCCAAGGTCATTGAAAGCTCGGCATAAGAGAAAGTACTATAAATACCCAGAGGTGTAAGTTGTTGCACTTACAGGATGCAAAAATTCTAATTCTACATCGTTACACTCCAAAGTTCGACAATTATCTGACAGGACAGGAGGGGCTGTAAATGGGAGTAAGTAACTTGATGTTTTACGCCCAGTCAACCATTACAGTTATATTGGGGCGCTACACATTTTGTCATTACACAATAAATACTCTGTAAATGAAACCCCTGGTGCCAGCATCACCACCGCTCAGTCTTGTCCACAGGCAGACTCACAACGCCTTCTTGTGGAACGGATAGCTGTGCTGTGCAGTGTTTTTGTTCAGTACCCGTGTAACGTTGCGAATTCTGTTTCAGTTGTTTTGTTCTGCTCTAAGTGAGTAGGGCTCTGCTAAAGCGGGCCCTGGCGGCAAGGCGATTAAAAGAGGTAAACAGATATAAAATGTAAAGAATATAACAGTACGCAAAGGGTATTCATACTTTACAAAGACACTTGGACAATGTGAATAAACTCTGTCGAGTATGTGGTAATTGGGGGGGGGGGGGGGGGATAATGACAGACATGAAGCTGCAAAATATTCGAAGAGTTAGTGCCTTCAGTATTACCACCTGTCTACAAAGCGCATACGGCTAGCAGATGCTGGTGTCGTCGACCACTGAAGGGGGGGGGGGGGGGGGGGGGGGGAGAGACAATTTGTTACAGTCACTAGCAGACCTGCGTCACTTGCTTATAATGACACGTTCGTGCAGAGCACAGTACTCCACTGCGGCGTCACTTCCATACAGTGACGTGTTTGTGTAGACCACAGTACTCCACTGCAGCATGTAGCGCGCAGGAAACTACGTCACTGACAGACCTGCCTCACTTCCCTACCGTGACGTTTTTATCTTGACAACAGACCTGCGTCCCTGCAATTTCAAGTCGAAGACAGTTGTCACTTTGTCAGCGACATTGCACTCGGCCTGACTGTGAGAAAGACAGAGAGTGATCAGGCACCTGGTCACGGACATTGCACTCAGCCTGACTGTAGGAAAGACACTCTCCTGCACTTCGTGAGTAGGGCTCACTTACATCGGGTCCTGGTGGCAAGGCAATTAAAAGAGATAAATAGACGTAAAATGTAAGGAATCTTGACAACAGACCTGCATCCCTACAATTTCAAGTCGGAGACAGTGGTCACTTTGTCAGCGACATTGCACTCAGCCTGACTGTAGGAAAGACACTCTCCTGCACTTCGTGAGTAGGGCTCACTTACATTGGGTCCTGGTGGCAAGGCAATTAAAAGAGATAAATAGACGTAAAATGTAAGGAATCTTGACAACAGACCTGCATCCCTACAATTTCAAGTCGGAGACAGTGGTCACTTTGTCATCGACATTGCACTCAGCCTGACTGTAGGAAAGACACTCTCCTGCACTTCGTGAGTAGGGCTCACTTACATCGGGTCCTGGTGGCAAGGCAATTAAAAGAGATAAATAGACGTAAAATGTAAGGAATCTTGACAACAGACCTGCATCCCTACAATTTCAAGTCGGAGACAGTGGTCACTTTGTCAGCGACATTGCACTCAGCCTGACTGTAGGAAAGACACTCTCCTGCACTTCGTGAGTAGGGCTCACTTACATCGGGTCCTGGTGGCAAGGCAATTAAAAGAGATAAATAGACGTAAAATGTAAGGAATCTTGACAACAGACCTGCATCCCTACAATTTCAAGTCGGAGACAGTGGTCACTTTGTCAGCGACATTGCACTCAGCCTGACTGTAGGAAAGACACTCTCCTGCACTTTGTGAGCAGGGCTGACTTACATCGGGTCCTGTTGGCAAGGCAATTAAAAGAGATAAATAGACGTAAAATGTAAGGAATATAACGGGACACAATGGATGTTCATGCTTTACAAAGACACTTAGACAATGTGAATAAACTCTGTCGAGTATGTGGTAATTGTGTGTGTGTGTGTGTGTGGGGGGGGGGGGGGGGGGGGGTGGCGGAGGATACAATGACAGACGTGAAGCTGCCAAAGACTGTAAAAGCTATGAAGCACAAATTTTGCATTATTTCGGCATTGCCATTTGCGCTTCATATCTTTTACGGTCTTTGGCAGCTTCTCACTCAACTAAGATTTGTGAGCGGTGCTGCTGCCATTTTTTGCAATTAGCGCAAACGCTGTTTGAGTTTAATGTGGCAAACACCCACTGTTTCTCTAAGACCTCTGCCTTATGTGGACTGTTATCTTAGTTTAAAAAAAAAAAAAAAATATCCCCCAAAAGGAATGGACAGACACAATACGCTTGTACAATACGTAACCTTGTACACTGACGACAGCGCCGCATCTAGCCAAAGGAAACCAAAGGAAACCGGAGACAAGGAAAATATAATCGCCTGTTTCCTGGCTCCACGCTATCGGTGGAAGGTAAATAAGTAACTTGGTGTTTTACGCCCAGTCAACCAGTACAGTTACATCAGGGCTAGCTGGTAAAAATGGGGGGGGGGGGGGCAACTTGTTACCCAGTCACTAGCAGACCTGGTCACTTGCTTAAATAACGACGTGTTCATGTAGACCACAGTTCTCCACTGTGGCATGTTGCGCGCAGGAAACTACATCACTGATAGACCTGCATCACTTCCCTACCATGACGTTTTTATCTTGACAACAGACCTGCATCACTTCCCTACAGTGACATTTTTATCTTGACATCAGACCTGCATCACTTCCCTGCAGTGACGTTTTTATCTTGACCACAATGGCGTCACCCACAGACGTGCATCTCTACAATTTCAAGTCGGAGACAGTGGTTAAGCACTTGGTCAGCGACACTGCACTCAGCAGCCTGACAGTGAGAAAGACAGCGAGTGGTCATTTTATGCCCGGCAACCAGTAGAGTTATATCAGGGCCAGCCGGTGAAAGTATGGGGGGGGGGGGGGGGGGGGGGACTCAGCCTGACAGTGAGAAAGCCAGTGAGTGGTCATTTTACGCCCAGTCAACCAGTAGTTATATCAGGGCCAGCCGGTGAAAGTAGAGTGGGGGGAGGGGGGGGGGGGAGAGACAACTTGTTACACAGTCACTAGCAGACCGGCGTAACTTGCTTAAATAACGACGTGTTCGTGTAGACCACAGTACTCCACAGCTGCATGTTACGTGCAGGAAACAACGTCACACGCAGATCTGTGTCTGTACAATTTAAAATCGGAGTGGTCAAGCACCTGGACACTGACGTGGCACCCGGCCTTACTGTCTAGAAGACTAACTTGCAGACACTGACATCTACAGGAAACTACGTCATTGGCATATATACTTACAGTGACGTGTTTATGTTGACCAGAGACCACTGATGCCGCAAGTTACGTGTAGGAAACTATGTCACTCACAGACCTGCAGCTCTACAAATTCAAATCGGAGACAGAGGTCAGGCACCTGGACAGCGATGTGGCACCTGACCTCAGAGTGAAGAAGACCCTCTTCATGCCCTATGTGAGCAGTGCTCATCTACAGTGCTCAAGCACATGGACAGTGACGTCACCTGGCCTTACTGTCAGGAAGACTATCTTCCTGCCGTACGTAAGCAGGGCTCAGTTACAACGGGCCCTGGAGGCAAGGCCATCGTCAGAAAAGGTGACCAGAGACCACCGATGCGGCAGGTTACGTGTAGGAAACTACGTCACTCACAGACCAGCATCTCTACAATTTCAAATCGGAGACAGTGGTCAGGCACCTGCACAGCGACGTGGCACCTGGCCTCAGAGTAAAGAAAATCCTCTTCATGCCCTACTTGCAGGCAGTGACGTCTAGGAAACTACATCACTGGCATATACTTACAGTGACGTGTTTGTGTTGACCAGAGACCACCGATGCGGCTAGTTACGTGTAGGAAACTACGTCAGTCACTCACAATTTCAAATCGGAGACAGTGGTCAGGCATCTGGACACAGCGACGTCACCTGGCCTGACTGTGGGGAATACTAGCTTCCTGCCCAACGTGAGGAGTGCTCATCTACAGTGCTCAAGCACATGGACAGCGATGTCACCTGGTCTGGCTGTGAGGAAGACGATCTTTCTGCCCTATGTGAGCAGTGCTCATCTACAGTGCTCTAGTACCTGGACAGCGACGTCACCTGGCCTGACTGTGAGGAAGATTATCGTCCTGCCCAACGTGAGGAGTGTTCATCTACAGTGCTCAAGCACATGGACAGCGATGTCACCTGGTCTGGCTGTGAGGAAGACGATCTTTCTGCCCTATGTGAGCAGTGCTCATCTACAGTGCTCTAGTACCTGGACAGCGACGTCACCTGGCCTTACTGTCAGGAAGACTATCTTCCTGCCGTACGTAAGCAAGGCTCAGTTACAACGGGCCCTGGAGGCAAGGCCATCGTCAGAAAAGGTGACCAGAGACCACCGATGCGGCAAGTTACGTGTCGGAGACTACGTCACTCACAGACCTGCATTTCTACAATTTCAAATCGGAGAAAGTGGTCAGGCACCTGGACAGCGACGTCACCTGGCCTCAGTGTGAGGAAGACTATCTTCCTGCCTTACGTAAGCAGGGCTCAATTACAGCGGGCCCTGGAGGCAAGGCCACCAGAAAAGGTAAACAAACACTGGCAGCGAAACATCGCGTGTTCTGTCTGTTTGCATGCAGTTCTGGCTGAAATCCGCGATCACCCTGTACACGTCTGAGCCCATCATATCACCTCAGTCTACCGTAATAACAATCATGCCCAGCGAAGTTAACAATATGCGATGATAGTTAAGTCAGTCCCGCCAACCACACTGGGTCACCTCAAGACGAATTTCACATTCAAAATCCGTTTGACGCCGCTTCAAATATAAATCACTAAACCGCAATGTTTGTCTAATGCATTGTTAGAACATTATATGCATAACCAACCACTTATACATCTGTTTATGCACAATGACACAAGTTTTGGTACCCATTTCCAGTCGGCGGGCGCTAACCACTGGAACCTGCTTAAATCGCTTTGACTATGTGAGGAAGGTGCCCTGTTTTAATCAGCGTGCCCACACAGCAAACTGTAAAGGGAGAAAAGGTGGGGGGGAGAGGATTGGGAAACAATGACGGTGAATGGATCGGGGTGGTCGAAATTAGGACATGGAGAATATTCCTGCCAGTGGGCGAAGCATGCGTGGCTATATTCTCACGTACTCCAGGCTTTAAGTTTCTGCTACAGTCATAGTCAGTCAGTCTGTGTGTGCGTGCGTGCGTGCGTATGTGTGAGCCTGTGTGCGCGCACGCGCACGCATGTATGATGTATGATACTGATCAGTGTTCATGCATATTCAATGATACTGATCAGTGTCATGCATATTCGGATTCATTGTGTGTGTGTGTCTGCCTGTGTTTCCGTATAATACTTTTTTCGGGCCAGGCGGTCATGTACCACGTAGCGTTGCACTGCTGGTTATGAATAAGTGTACATTTTTTATTTTATTTTTTTAACTGTCAGATCAGGGTTCGCATATTTTGCCCCATCACCATTCTCACAGAAGGGGCCTTCATTTCTGTGTCGGCAGCACCCACCTCGGTGAAGTAGGTGAAGATCAGTACACTTACCCACCGCTTCAGTACTGTGACGTCATGGTTTAGACCACATAATAAGCGGTGTCTGCACGATTACGACAACAGCGACGAAGGAAACATGACGTGGCGCGCATGGCTACCTCAGGCCAGGCGGTCCCGTACCACGTCGCGTTGCACTGTGCAGCTGGTAATGAAAGGACATGCAGCAGGACGCCTGAAGAAGTATACACAAGTCACTAAATCGCAACTTTGTCTAATGCACTGTTACAACGTAGGACAAGGAAGAAATTACTGGCAGTGGGCGAAGCATGCGTGGCTCTATTCTGACATACCCTAGGCTCGAGACGAATCTCACATTCAAAATCCTTCTTGACACTACTTCAAAACACAAGTTACTAAATGTCAAGTCTAACTCACAGTCATGTCAAAAAACAACCATTCGTCCGCAGACCTATCAATGCACAACAGCGCATGTTTTGCTACGTCTAAAACCAGTTTCCATTCCATTCACTGGTATCTGTTCACATTCCTCGGAAAAACTTCCTGGCAGTAGGGGAAGCATCCGAGGCTATATTCTGACCTACGCCAGGCTTTAAAGGGAGAACATTTGTCAGCTCTGGGCTCTCAACAGAGTGGGCCTTAATTTCTGCATCCGCAGTACCCCACTGCGGAACAACATGCAGTATCACAAACGACTTGTAGTAACTTGTTTCGTTTTTTACGCCCAGTGAACAACGGTTATATCAGGGCGATATCATAGAGGAATAATAATAATAACAGGAATTGAACAGGAAGTGATACAGCTCTTTCAGAGACTCAAGGCGCTTCTCTCCGACGCTTTTGGTGTAGCGTAGAAGTTGACTACAATGACACCATCATCTGAAAGTCAACAATGTCAAAGCTGGGTTGAGATGGCGTGAGTGGCGGTTAAGTCGACGGATGGCCAACCGGTATGTACCATGTCTCGTTGCACTGCACTGCTGGTAATGAACGGACATGCAGCAGGGCGCCTGAAATCACTGAAGCACAGCTTGGTCAGCTGTTGTCACCCGGTCACAGCTGGTGATGAGTGGACAGCAGGACGCCTGAAATCACTGAACCACACCTGGGTCAGCTGTTGTCACCTGGTCACAGCTGGCGGAGGTGAACTTGCAGCAGCTTCATCAGTTCACGGGACCGGAACTTGGCACGCTGCCAACCCCCAGGTCACAGCCGACACAGACCAGTCACCTGCACAGCAGTGAGTAAAACACAGTGCACGAGGACTGCATCAGACTGACGGTATATTTCATCACCGTCGGTTTCTTCGTTATGGTTATCCTCAGTCTCGCTTTGTTAATTATTCTCACCAATGTCATTCTTCGTCGCCGTCATCAGTGTCGTTCTTCATCGTCACCATCAGTATCGTCATCACCGGTATTGTTCATCGTCATCATCATCAGTATCGTTCTTCTTTGCCGTCAGTATTTTTTTCGCACGAGAAGGGAGGGGGGGGAGGGGGGGAGTCTTCACCTTCTCTCTGTGTGTGTGTGTGTGTGTGTGTGCGCGCGCGCGCGCGCGCGTGTGCGTGTGTGTGTGTGCGTGTGCGTGTGTGTGTCTGTCTGTCTGTCTCTCTGTGCGTATGTGAGTGTCTGTTTGTCTGTCTGTCTGTCTGTCTGTGTGTCTGTGCGTGTGTCTGTTTGTGAGAGAGAGAGAGAGAGAGAGAGAGAGAGAGAGAGAGAGAGAGAGAGAGAGAGAGAGAGAGAGAGAGAGAGTGAGTGAGTGAGTGAGTGAGTGTGTGTGTGTGTGTGTGTGTGTGTGTGTGTGTGTGTGTGTGTGTGTGTGTGTGTGTGTGTGTGTGTGTGTGTGTGTGTGTGTGTGTTGCCGCCGAGACGGGGGTGGAAGGGGGGCGGAATAGGGGAATGAAACTGAAAATATCAAGTTTCATTGCTGCCCCCAACCAACAAGATCTTGTCGAAGTCAGTACAGAGGACGGGCACGGCCGGTGTGTTTATCAGAACAGGTCTAGTCAGAGCCTGTGGTCGCCCTGATACCCAATACCGGATACGAATACCCATTGTTAAAAAACCACACGCCGGTGGAATGCGACAGTGGCTCACCCCACACAACCATTACTCCGGAATGAATTTCGAACAATGGGATCAAAACGACTCCAGTCACACGAACACTGTGTCCCCCACGAGGGGGAGCCTCGGTTACAATGAGCTCGATTTCTGGCGTGGAGCCTTTTGGTCCACAGAAACCATAAGGCTTATTAGGGAGGGAGGGGCATAGGTGACAGGGAAGGACGGGGCGGGGGGGAGGGGGAGGTACATTCACGGAGGGATCTTCTGCGTAAAAGCTAAAGCTGATTGTAAAATCTTGGACAGAAATAACAATGTTCAGCTACTTACAGATCTTGTAGCAACGGGGAGAAAGGCGGGGGGGGGGGGGGGGGGGGGTATGAAGGTGGAGGAAGAGGGAGATTATATACATATCGCTATACTGTCACCACCAGAATGACTTCTGCATTAAGGTGGGCAGCGATGAGAGCCATTTTAATGTTCGATAATTGTGAGGGACATAGTCACAAGACAGTGTCCAAAGACCACAACTTCTGAAGAGAAAGGAGAGCCGAAGCAGATTCGAACCGAGGTCCCTCTGCTTACCAGCCTAACGCCTTACCGCTAGGCCAAACCGGCTCACTAGGAAGGTGGTATCTTGTAGTAGTTGTTTCGTGTTGTTTGTTTGTTTTGTGTGACAACTACAGCAAACCAAGGCGTTGCCAGTCACACAAGCTGCGATGAGATCAAAGTCAAAAGTTTTCCACGCTTGTAAAAATAATTTAATTTTTTAATCTAAAAAAATAAAAATAAAAAAATCTGTTTTCTGTGTAACCAAAGATTTCACAGTCTTTGACGTAATTGGAAACTCATACAAAATTAAACCAAACCCGGGTAGTTTTCAGGTGAGTCGATCTGGCGCCTTATGCATTACCCGGGGTACGCATCATCAGTGCATGCACAACAGCCGACACCCGACGTTTAACTCTGGCAAGCGCGGGGTAAACGCTTGACAAATTCCCATTATTATTATCTGGTGGTGAAAACCGCGCCGTCATTGCTAGGTAGCCACCAGGCGCGAGCGGCCGCCATCAAAGGCATTGACAGGCGCTGCTTCAACTTCTTCCATGGTGCTTTAGTCCACAGAAACCGTGTGATTTATTAGGGACGGGGCAAAATATATTTTGTGTGTGTGTGTGGTGGTGCTTTACGTCCACAGAAACCATCTGGCTTATAAGGGATGGGGAGCCCAGGACGGCCACCTCGACTTTCACACAGCTCTTGAGCTCTGTCTGATTCATCCCTCCAGTAAGTAAGTGCATGGGGTGCTTAAAGTCCACAGAAACCACGAGGCTTATTAGGTCAAACAATGTCCCTCGCTGCTATAGTTTTCCTTCAAATTCAATCGAAGTTTTGTTTGACGTAATAAATCGTTTTAAAATCAGCGTAAGCGAAATTTACACTGATTACTCCGAGTGAAATTCTCTCGGGCTCACCGTGCAGTTCGTCTTGGTTTAAAGAGTGAAAATCCGGCACGCTAAATACACTCCACAGTACGTCAGTTCTACTCTGGGGTACATTTGTCGGTGGAGAACTTTCCGCGTGTTACACCGCCACAAATACTTCCTTGTGAAATTACCATGCAGGTGGCATGCTCCTGTGTCGTCTTCTTGCTAATCTCCCCACACCCCGACGCAGCGTTGTTCACTGATGACCACTGTCTATCATTGGCAGGAGCTGCCACAAGTATATTTGTCGCGACAAAACTTTTGTCGCGACAACACGACAAAACACGTTTTTTGTCGCGACAAAAGTATGTTTGTCACGACAAAAGTATGTTGGTCGCGACAAACATAATTTTGTCGCGACAAATCACGTCTTTCATCTCGACAAAAGTGTACTTTATGTTGTGTTTGTCACGACAAATACTTTTGTCGCGACAAAAATGATACTTGTGGCAGCTCCCGCCAATGATAACTGTTGGCCAAGGCTGGTGCTGGGTGACGGCACGGGTATAAATCACCACTGACACCCCGGTGAACTCGCTCGCCGGCCGATAGGTCAGCAAACACGCATCTATAGTCCGTACTTTGATATGACAGCAGATACCCTTGCACAACTAGCGGTCATTCCATACATCAGAGCACGTAAAGGTCGTCCTGTACTTTCAGCCTATAACTTTGTGTGTTTTGTAATAGTTTATTGTTCTGATCAGAAATTTCCACACGGGAAATTCGGCTCGTGTTCTCTCTCCCAGGAAGGCCAGCTGCAACGTTCACTTCTCGCTACCAGCGTACTGGTGTAAAGCTTCGGTTCCAAACGCTCTCGCTAGCAGGGTACTGGTCTGAAGCTTCTGTTCCAAACTCTCGCCACCAGCGTACTGATCTATAGTTTCTGTTCCAAACGCTCTCGCTAACTGCGTAGTGGTCTACAGTTTCGGTTCCAAACGCTCTTGCTACCAGCGTGCTGGTCTAAAGCTTCTGTTCCAAACGCTCTCGCTAACTGCGTAGTGGTCTACAGTTTCGGTTCCAAACGCTTTCGCTACCAGCGTACCGGTCTAAAGCTTCTGTTCCAAACGCTCTCTCTAACTGCGTAGTGGTCTACAGTTTCGGTTCCAAACGCTTTCGCTACCAGCGTACTGGTCTAAAGCTTCTGTTCCAAACGCTCTCGCTAACTGCGTAGTGGTCTACAGTTTCTGTTCCAAACGCTCTCGCTAACTGCGTACTGGTCTATAGCTTCTGTTCCAAACGCTCTTGCTAACTGCGTTCTGGTCTGTAGGTTCGGTTGCAAACGCCGAGTGGGACAAGACGTCGGTAGTCGCTTCGCCTTCCAGTTTACGAAAGGGCACAAAAGTTCAGAATTAACCCGGGCTCGGGCCAACCCGCAGCTGCTGGGACTGGCAACGCTCTGCTTTGCTGTGTGTTTGGCGACTCATCCAGCCGGTAAGACATCACTTTGGTTGACTGATTGATTTACGTATTGACTGATGATTAAATAAGTACATAATGGCATTCTTTTTTTTGGGGGGGGGGGGGGTGAGGCGGGGGAGCGGGGGGGGGGTGAAGGGGGTACGCTTAGCTTGTGTGTAAAATGGGTGAATGGGTGTGAGGGGGAGCAAGGTATGAAACATAGGTCCAGGCTGAGGCTCGGACACTGGCAGCTTAAGCCAGATGGTTGTGTGTGTGCGTGCGTGCGTGCCTGTGTGCGTGCATGCGTGTGAGAGAGAAACACAGACACTCAGAGAGGAGTTCTGCACGTCAAGAAAAAGAAAGAAAAACGACAGAAATTAACGCTATGAACAAACAGCACAACGGCTGTACAGCAGAAGCAAACCTATCCACACACACACACACACACACACACACACACACACACACACACACACACACACTATCCGAGGACCGCAGCACGATTATTTCCCAGCAATAGCCTACTCACTCACTACTCCACGGTTAGTAAGTACCCTGTAGCTACAGCCTTCAATAGCCTACTCACTGTACACCGTAAGTAACTGTAGCTACAGCCTTCAATAGCCTGCTCATTGTACACGGTAAGTACCCTGTAGCTACAGCCTTCAGCCTTCAATAGCCTACTCACTGTACACGGTTTGTACCCTGTAGCTACAGCCTTCAATAGCCTACTCACTGTACACGGTTTGTACCCTGTAGCTACAGCCTTCAAATTCAATAGCCTACTCACTGTACACGGTTAGTACCCTGTTGCTGCAGCCTTCAAAACCAACTCTGAAGTGGAGCAGCCCAAAGCCCGTTCTTAAATGGGCGAACATAGTTGGGAGTATTCGGCGAATATAGTTGGTTCTTAACTGGGCGAACTTTTGCTTCGCGGATATACTTCGGAGTACTCGTCGAATTGTGTCGAAGCTATAATTATTCGCGGTCCAAAAAAGCTTCGCTCAACATGTTCTGGGAATATTCACCCAGTTCGACGAACCTCGTCTCCGAGTCTGATAGCAGAGAGCTCTCCTGTGGGTGAGGAAGAAGAAAAAAAAGGAAAATGGACGACGGTGTCTCTAAGTACTTCACTCGCTTTGGAGATTTTTTTTTGTATTTGTTGACTTGTGGGAGGCACAGCCTTGTCTTTGGGACCCAGAATGACATAGTAGTTAGCAGAATTACCCTGTGAGGGATAATATACTGACTAGACTTGACTTTAGCCTACATTTTGGATCATGCTGTCTGCTGCAAGTTCGGGCCGAAGCTTGCATCTCATTATAAGCCGGTATAGTTCGTCGACCTGTCCGAACTATGTTCGGCGATCTAAAAGTTCAATTAAGAAACGAATCCCAGTTTGTCGAACTGTCCGAAGTATGTTCGGCGAACAAACACTTCGCCCAGTTAAGAATGGGCTTAATTTTTTATCTTTTTATTTTTTAACAGATCAACGACGATCCTAACAAAATAGTACTTACATAGCATGTGCATGCGAACAATGTATGAGTGTCTGAATGCGTGTACGTGTATGTATGTTGTACATCGTGTCACTTAACATTTACTATCTATGACATACTCTATACGTCAATCAGCTGCTGGTAAGGACACCATTCAATTACAAGAACGGGCTTAATATCCCAGCTACGCCATCAACTGACAACAGCGACTAAAAAAAGCATCACGGCATTTTATGGCGGGGAAAAACAGAGAATTTGACGTGTTTCTATTTTTATCTCCTGCGTAGACGCTACTGTGAGCCTAGTCCGTTTTCCAGGAGAACAGGCTTATGGGGAACCGAAACCTCTCCAAATTACCTCGGTTGGTAGGTTAAAAATACACGTCGCGTAATATCTACAAACTGTTCATCGTCACAGCGGCAGGTGAGCAGGATTGGCCTAGAGGTAAGGCGTTAAGCCCGCTCTTAACTGGACGAATGTTTGTTCTATGATTCGTTTCTTAATTGAACATTTAGTTCGCCGAATATGGTTCGGACAGTCCACTTTACTTCATTCTCAACTGGCTTGTAATGAGATGCAAGCTTCAGCCCGAACTTGCGGCAGACGCGCAGCAGACAGCATGATCGAAAATCGCTAAAGTCAAGTCAGTCAAGTCAGTCAACTTTAATCATCCCTCACAGGGTAATTCAACTAACTACTATCTCATTCTGGGTTCTCCGAGACAAGGCTGCGCCTTCCACAAGTCAACACAAGTCAACAAATAAACAAATTCCCTTCGAAGCGAGTGAAGAACCTAGCGACACCGTCATCCATTTTTATTTTTGTTTTTTCTCCATTTACAGGAGAGCTCTGCTCTCAGCCAATCAGAGGCAATGATCGTCCAATAGGGCGAATGTTCCCAGAACATGTTGAGCGAAGCTTTTTGGACCCCGAATATAGCTTGGACGAATACTTCCAACTAGGTTCGCGAAGAAAAGTTGGCCCAATTAAGAACCAACTAGCTTCGCCGAATACTTCCAACTAGGTTCGCGAAGAAACATTCGCCCAATTAAGAACGGGCTTTAAGCCCGTTCTTAACTGGACGAATGTTTGTTCGCCCGAACATACTTCGGGCACTTCGACGAACTATGATTCGTTTCTTAATTGAACATTTAGTTCGCCGAATATGGTTCGGACAGTCCAGACTTTACTTCATTCTCAACTGGCTTGTAATGAGATGCAAGCTTCGGCCCGAACTTGCGGCAGACGCGCAGCAGACAGCATGATCGAAAATGTAGGCTAAAGTCAAGTCAGTCTACTTTAATCATCCCTCACAGGGTAATTCAACTAACCACTATCTCATTCTGGGTTCTCCGAGACAAGGCTGCGCCTTCCACAAGTCAACAAATAAACAAATTCCCTTCGAAGCGAGTGAAGAACCTAGCGACACCGTCATCCATTTTTATTTTTGTTTTTTCTCCATTTACAGGAGAGCTCTGCTCTCAGCCAATCATAGGCAATGATCGTCCAATAGGGCGAATGTTCCCAGAACATGTTCAGCGAAAGTTTTTGGACCCCGAATATAGCTTGGACGAATACTTCCAACTAGGTTCGCGAAGAAAAGTTGGCCCAATTAAGAACCAACTAGCTTCGCCGAATACTTCCAACTAGGTTCGCGAAGAAACATTCGCCCAATTAAGAACGGGCTTTAGGCTGGTACTAGCAGAAGGACCTCGGTTCGATACCGCTTCGGCTCTCCTTTCTCTTCAAAAGGGTTGTGGTTTGTGGACACTGTCTTGTGACTTTTTCCCTCACAATCAATGAAACATTAAAATGGCTCTCATCGCTGCCCAGCTTAATACAGGCGTCATTCTGGTGATACGTATATAATATCCCTCTTCCCAGACTTCCATACCCCCTCCCCCCGTCCCTAATAAGCCTTGTGGTTTCTGTGGACGTTAAGCACCATGTTTACTTACTTTGTCACAGCAGTAAGAACAATAAGAAAAGTGTATATTTATAAAGTCTGAGCGCTTTGACGACTGAAAAAATACAGGATGTTCTACACGCAGCACCTGATCATGCAATCTGATTCCCGGTAGCTCATTGGATATGTATACATATAATCCTGTCCCTATCAGAATTTTTCGGATGCCGACCATGTTTCCTTGTGTGCATGCAGGCCCAACGAAGCGCACACGGTGGATTCTAAGAATAGCACTCAGGACAGCTAGACCTGGGACGAGTGTGTTTGTGCCATGGATATATATATAGGTCCATGGTTTGTCCCTGAAGTGTCAGCCCGACATGTAAGCCCCGCATGATCGTCGGGCCATGTACAAACTCCAAGCACTGGTTTACCGCATTATATTCCTCCGCTGCTGTACGACAGCTGTCCTCCATCTTCGCAGTGATTCCTTAAAGGAAAAGTCCAAGGTTTGGGTGTGATTTTTGACACGATTTCCGCTAGTTCACTGAAAACAATGATGTAGGTGAAATTGTGATCTGAGGGTTATAAATTGCACGAAAACAGGCATTTTCTGTCGTACCGAAAGCGTCGCCATGACACTGAAAATCATGTGCACAGATGCGCACTGTCACTCTGGGGAGTCGCTGCAAAATGGCTAGTAGCCGCAGGGTAATCGACGAGGGAAACATTCCAGTTAGAATCTCCAAGAATGAAGCTCCTGACGCCATTGTCAGTAGTTGGGCCTTTGTTTATTTGCTTTGTCATCGGTAGTCCCGATTAGCGTTTTGCTTTCAGTCTGCAGCCTTTGTTTTTCTAGATGGAAGCCGGGTTAGTGCGGGGTTAGTTTAGAGTTAGCTATGGTTAGTTTAGCTTTCCATCTGTTTGTCGTTGGCACAGTTATTTTTGCTCTGTGTTCTTATGACTGTAGTCGTCAACTCCTTTGTTGCAGACAGTACTCTATTAGTCTCTTGTGATTGGGGGGGGGGGGGGGGGGGGGGGTTGTCGTTTTTTCCCACCTTATGCTTGCAGGTAGGCAACCGTTTGGGGTTTCGAGGTGGTTTCAGCTGTTTTGTTTCTTTCGTTTGGTGTCAGCTGATTGCTTGCCTGAGTAGGGCAGCCATTTTCGTTTGCCACCAGCGTTTGTGGTTTGGTCTTTCTTTCTTTGCCACATTCTTTCTTTCTTTGCCACAGGCATTTGTGTACAGTCTCTTTCTTTCACGGCCTTTTCTGCCGTAGGCATTCGTATTAGACTTTTTGTCTTTTGCCTTGTTAGCGCTTGTTTCAGGGTACCAGTGTATCTCTGTTTTTGGTATCATGCTGTGCGCTTGCTGCTCGTCAACTTCATCCTTGGAGATTCAAACTGGATTTTTTTCCAAGTCGGTTACCCTGTGGACAGCCCTACAAATTCCGCTTTGAAGCAAACCCCATTTGGTATTCCGCCATAAAGTTTACGAAATCGCACTCAGCGAAGTGCTCGCTGCACAAATGGGCGTGACTGAGGCGCAGCATCAAAGTCAGCTCGTTTGAATTGTACAAATTTGACCCAATTTCACCTCACAGCGGATCGATTCCGCGGGAACTCGTGCATAGTTATGCTTTGGGTTGCTTGTGAGTTGTTACAGTTCGCTGCAACACAGTGGGCCGGCATGGTTAGAGCTTTTTGTCGACCACACGCATACACATTCAATGAACAATCTAAGATGGCAACCGCACTGACTCCCCAGACTGATGTCACTTCCGAGAAAGTCACGTGACTGATGGAGAACCCGAGACAGCAGTCTCGGCCAGCCTACAGAAAATAAAATCGATTACGAACCATAAATATTTTTCTTCATTTTTTATTTTCATTAAATCTCAAACTAGTCACTCATTTGATGGTCATTTTGCATACTTAAAAACCTTGGAGTTTTCCTTAAACATTCAATGACACACGGAGCATTGCCACTGGGTGTGTGTGTGTGAGAGAGAGAGAGAGAGAGAGAGAGAGAGAGAGAGAGAGAGAGAGAGAGAGAGAGAGAGAGAGAGAGAGCGTGTGTGTGGGGGGGGTGCGCGCGCGCGCGCGAGAGAGAGAGAGAGAGAGAGAGAGAGTGTGTGTGTGTGTGTGTGTGTGTGTGTGTGTGTGTGTGTGTGTGTGTGTGTGTGTGTGTGTGTGTGTGTGACACGATGCACAGGCCAGCTGCCTCTCGCGCAGTATCAGTAAAAGATGGCAACCACCATCTGTTGATGTCTGTCTGCAGTTCACAGCTCGTGCAGCTGCGTCATCCGGGGAGGTGGAGCCGACGTGGGCGTGCAGTCATACGGTGTCCACAGAGCATGTGTTTCCATTTCTGGAGGGCGGACGTTGTTCCGCGGCAAGGAGCTTAGTATTGTCACGGCTGCATGAACACGGCACTCACGTAACTGCAGCGCCTACCAACATTGCAATGTGGCCTTTGTGTTTCTGCCAGTGTCGGTGTGTTGTAGCACGGCTCAAAGACAACCCAAGGAGGGAAAAAATCAGCGCGGTGGACCAGTGGAAACAACGGTAAGCCGGTTTGGCCTAGCGGTAACGCCAACGTCAGCTGGAAAGCAATAGGGCCTCGGGTTCGATGCCGTTTCGGCTCTACTTTCTCTTCAAAAACACTGTTGTTTGTGGGCACTGTCTTGTGACTTTGTTCCTCAAAAATCAATCAAACATCAAAATGGCTCTCATCGCTGCCCATCTTAACGCAGGAGTCACTCTGGTTGTGACAGTGCAGCGACAGGTGTGGAATCCCTCTTCCGCCACCTCCAAATCCCACCCTCACCCCTAATAAGCCTTATGGTTTCTGTGGACGTTAAGCACCATATTTAAGGATGGAAACATGGTGCTTAACGTTGACAGAAACCATACGGCTTATTAGAGATGGGAAGAAATGAAAAGCTAGGGGGCGGGGATAGCTCAGTGGTTAGAGTGCCGGACTCGTGATTGAAAGGTCGCGGGTTCGAATCCCTGCTGGAACGGCGGGAGAATTTTCTTCTCCGGGGTCGACTTTCTGTGCTGACTCTTATTTCGGTATCCGTTCCACCCCCGTGTTACCACAGTAGCACGTAAAAAATCCCCGGTCATTCTGCCAAAAGTGCAGGTGGCAGGTTACAGCTAAACACGCATACACCTTACGTATGTGGCTTTTATTGGACCGTGCTTCGGTATTGGTCACAACTTGTCCCTAATATGTCAAATGACACCTGAGGACATTAAGCATCAACTCATCATCATATACTTTAATCATCCCTCACTAACTACTATCTCATTCTGGGTCTCCGAGACAAGGCTGCGCCTCCCATAAGTCAACAAATAAACAAATTCCCCCCGAAGCGAGTGAAGAACCTAGCGACACCGTCATCCATTTTTATTTTTGTTTTTTCTTCATCCACAGGAGAGCTCTGCTCTCAGCCAATCAGAGGCAATGATCGTCCAATAGGGCGAATGTTCCCAGAACATGTTGAGCGAAGCTTTTTGGACCCCGAATATAGCTTGGACGAATACTTCCAACTAGGTTCGCGAAGAAAAGTTGGCCCAATAAAGAACCAACTAGCTTCGCCGAATACTTCCAACTAGGTTCGCGAAGAAACATTCGCCCAATTAAGAACGGGCTTAAGGGTGGTAGACAGTAGCCTCTGTTCATATGCATATGCATGTTCATGGTCCCCATTACTGTGAACGCGGAAAAACCGTGACATACTGGCGAGGCTATTGAGTATTTCTCATTTCCGGTGTAACCACCTCCTCTAAACTTGTGCCGTGACGCCAAATCACATGCGGTGAGACGCTATCCCATAATACCTCAGAGACAAATACTGGAAAGTCAGATGTTTCCCCTAATGTCACTGCAATAATTTGTGCAATGCAGCATAATTTCTGGGACTTGACCACAGAACTGAAAAGGGAGAACAAAGCTATAAAAAACGGCTGTCCTTCCGGGAATCTGGCAACGCGTCAGCTGACCAGCGTTCTTAAAGTAAGTACTTTGATTTTTACGCAATTTACAATTTGGTTATATCAGGACGAAATTTCCATGGAGCACACAGAGTTCCATGTTTAAAAATAAAGCCGCTATGTCCCTCAGGCGATCTCCAACTTCCTTATAAAGAGGGATTTTCCTCCATTGAAAACCGTCTGTGGCGAGAGCACTTCATAACCCCCACCCCACCCCCCATTAGGAAACTCGCTTGAAAACTGCACCGACAGTGAGGACACATCTGATAATGTGGGTTGTGTGACAAGCTTCAACCTGTCCGCAACACTTACGCGCCGACAGTAAAGATGCATCCGACAATGTGGGTTGTGTGACAAGCTTTAAATTGTCTGCAACACTTCTGTGCCGACAAGGAGGATGCATCAGACAATGTGGGTTGTGTGACAAGCTTTAACTTGTCCGCAACACTTGTGTGTCGACAAGGAGGACACGTCAGACAGTGTGGGTTGTGGGACAAGTTTTAATTTGTCCGCAACACTTCTGTGCCGACAAGGAGGATGCATCAGACAATGTGGGTTGTGGGACAAGCTTTAACTTGTCCGCAAAGCTTTTGTGCCGACAAGGATACATCCGACACTGTGGGTTGTGGGACTTGTCCGCAAAGCTTGCGTAATTCACTGACTGGCTTAACAGCACCGTTTTCAATTCAAAACTCGCGCACCCTGAATTTTGTATTTTGTTTGTTTGTTACTGACAAAGAGGCCAGTCTGGCGTGTCTGTCACGGCAAGTGATTCCTCAACTCGTCACTAAACTGAGACCGGAGTTTCTTCAAACTCCTATCCTCTCACTGCCGGGATTCATTCAGTTCCAGTAAAAATTCACGCCTGCATTAATTAATGGACTGCGTCGACCCGAGCCTCGTCGGTGTCTCAGTCTGTAATGTTGGAATGTTTACTCGGATCCATCATCCATCAGTCTGTGAGTGCCCTAGGTAAAATCATTATTATTATTGTCTTTATTATTATTGACCGCTTTTGTCATATATATATATCGCTAGTGTCTGCTCTCGAGCAGACTCACTGCGCTCGTGTCGCATGTTATTCTGAATGAAGTGGTGTACTGACAGCATGTATCCTTGCTGCCATCTGCACTTTTGGCAGAACGACAGGGATGTTTTACGTGCTACTGCGGTAACAACGGGGATGGAATGGATACCGAAATCTGTCAATTATTCGTTTATTTCTCAGTGACCTCTTGTAGTCGTTTAGTTTGGTGGCGTTGGTTTCGGGCAGTAATTTCATACGCGACTAAGCAGGAATTTTCATACTTTTGAGTTTTGATTTGTCTGTGGCATGGTTAAACGATGGGTCAAGTACATGCACTGCAGACATCAGCGGCCGTGCGCAAAGCCCATGGAAACAAACTGACGTTATAGTTAGCGCCGATTCACAATGGGGATTCACAATAGGCCGTGTGCAACGGTGCTATTTTTAAAGCGTTTTGGAGTTACTTCCCCTGGCTTCAGGCTGGCCGTCCATGCCCGACACAGTAGACAGTCCGTGTTGTGACAAGCGATGTTTTGTTTTGGAAACTAGACTGTGGTATCTTTGAGAACGAGGAATCAGTACAACAGGACTGAGGAAGCAATGTTCAGTTTGGGTATGTACCTATGTGAACATTTCAGTTGAACTCACGGCAGTCAGGCAAGCAAACAGCTGAAGAAGCCAAAGAGAAAAAGAAGGAAATGATGGTGGAAAAGAACTCGGAACAAGTTGTTGGGGATGGAGAAGCAAATGAACTGAATGGCTGAACATTCTGGCAATTTCCACCCACGCCAAACAAATCAAAACTCGAAAGTATGAAAACACCTGCTTAGTAGCGTATGAAAATACTGCCCGAAACCAACGGCACCAAGCTAAATGACTGCAAGAGGTCACTGAGAAATAAACGAATAATTCGAAACCGCAGACGAGCAAAAATGACAGGTATTTTCTGAATTATTCAAATGGAACAACAAACAGTAACCCAGGGACAGCCAATTTAAAGACGTGTGCCGCTTCAGACGTTTACATCACAGAATGGGTGGGGGCGGGAGAGAGAAGCCGCATTTACGTCACAGAATGGGGGGGGGGGGGGAGAGAAGCCGCATTTACATCACAAACTGGGGGGGGGGGGGGGGGGGGAGAGAGAGAGAGAAAAGCCACATTTACATATCACAGAATGGGGGGGAGAGAGAGAGAGAGAAGCCACATTTACATCACAGAATGGGGGGGGGGGGGGGGGGGGAGAAGCCTCATTTACATCACACAAAGATATAGGGATGTAGCCAGACCCCCTACCCAGGGATTGAATCCTCAAATGAACCTAACAGTTTATCTTAAGTTTGAGATCAAACTGAGGTTAACTGTAATGACATGTTGCTTGGTTATAATATAATGGAAACAATCAGCCCTTTCATACAGTAATCCGATTTATTAATCATATAATAGTAATATTAGTAGCAAAATATGTGTAGTATGTCTAAATAGAGCATCCCATTAGAATTATGTACAAACTGGTTTTCTTTTTCATCCTAAATTAAAGAAGATTAAAAGTAGAGAAATCCAATGATGATTGTAGACAATGACAATACATTAAAAAAAAAAAAAAAGTATGCTCATGGGCTATTATTTTATATCCCTGTCAAGAGACCTTTTTTAAAGTTTAATATTAATATCACAGCTTATCAATAACAACAACACACACACAAGAATTTATTTGGTTAATACAAAGGAATTCAGTGTAAATGTATTTTGTAATCATTTGTGTGTTCCCAAAGCATAGACAGGTATTCAGCGACTGCCCCCAGCTGAAAAATATTTGCACATACACTGATTTAAGTTGAGAAAGTTGTCAGTGCTGTTACCTAAATTCAGATCTGCACTACAAATATAACTGTTTCATATGAAATAAAAATGCTCTGTAGTTGTACCATGTGGAAAAGCAATCTAGTTTGTTCATTTTTTTATTTTATTTTTCTGGTTTTTTTGTTTGTTTGTTTTTGTTAATGTAAAGAAATGGTGTTTAGAAAATGAGTCAAATGTTTCATTTTCTTTATTGACTATACTTTCATTCAACATCTACCTTTTCTTTTAGTGTAAATGATTAAACAAAAGCATGTTAATTTGTGGAACAAAATCATTTTCTTTACAAAATATCTTTGCTTCAAGGATGGTAACTAAATGCTTTTCTGTATGCAATTATGCATGTGCGCAGGCATGCAAAACACACACACACACACTGACACACAACACCTTGGCTGAAAGAATGAATACGCTGTTGTATTTGATAGGTATACTGTAGGGTAATGTACATCTTACATAAGTCAAGAAATAAAATATTTTAAATTAAAAATTCATTTTGCTGATTGTTAATAGCAAAACACACAGAACCACATGCACACACACATGCTCACAAACACACAATGACAGACACATACATGTACACACACATGCTCACAAACACACAATGACAGACACATACATGTACATATGCACATGTACTGGCACACAAACATACACATGACGAAAGGATTACACTGTATTAGAATATGACACAAACATTTGAAACTGAATGGGTGGATATAAAATGATTTAGAATATGAACAAGTGCTTCATAAAAAGAAATGGGAATGAGAGTAAGAGCTGGCATGATTGTAAAGGATGGATGCATGTTAAGAAAACACCTCACAACAATATACTTGGCAAGTTTTAAAAAACCAAAACCAAAACCTACCCGATGTCTGCCTGAGCCATGATCAGCCTTGTGTTGGGACTTCATTCTCAACGGATTGAATGGCAAATGCTGCTCAGTCAGTTGCCCTGTGAACATTCAGACAAAATGGCCTCTTAATAGAGATGGTTAGTACAGAGGTGGTAGTAGTAGTGGTAGCGATCAGAGAACTATTTTCGCTTGTGACATCAGCCATTTGTGTGCGGATCAGAGGTCAGAGGTTACGAGGACTGTTTACCACATGGCTCACATCTTCATCTACTGCTGTATTCTTACCACAGTGGATTCGTAGGGACCATTTCCATTGCTATGAATTAAACTTGTGCTTTTTTCTTTGTAGATTAACATCGTATGCTTGTGTGAGACTGTAATTTGGGTTGCTTTTGTAGATTTTACTGCTGTTTTAGTTTTATGATGCAACCCTATCAATTTCACCCAAAATGTGCTTTTCTGAGGGCATAGATACCAACTTGAACTGAACTGTGTGTTGTTTCTTGTACAGTACCACAGATGAAATAGTTCCATATTGGTTTTCTTCTCTCTGTGTTTGTGTTTGTGTGTGTGTGTTGTGTGCATGCATGTGTGTGTACTTGTGTGCATGCGTATGTGTTGACTAGCTGTAGCTCAGTCTACTAAAATAGCCAACTGGTAAACAACTACTGAAGTGATAATTAGATGCTGTTTTTCCCCCCTACAGGTGCTTCCTACTGCTAGCTCCATCAAACACTCAACTAGATCATGTGGCACAACATCGCTTCTTCACTCTTTATGACACTGGCACAATGTGGCACCCCGCTTCTTCAATCTTTATGACGCTGGCACCATATGGCACAACATCGCATCTTCACTGTTTATGACGCTGGCACGATGTGGCATAACATCTTAACATCACTGTTTATGACGCTGGCACCATGTGGCACAACAATGTAACTTCACTGTTAATGACACTGGCACCATGTGACACACGGTAACTTTATTGTTGTCAACTTGACACATCATATCTTCACTATCTGTGACGTGTGGCACAACTAACTCAATAACTGTGACTTCACTGTGACTCAGATCATGTGGTGCATGATCATAAATTGACTGTGACATTCCGACGGCAACATTATGGTGTAACATCATATCCTTGCTGTTGGTCATGTGCAGTAACATCGTAACTTCACTGAATCATTTGGGCATTATGGTGTAACTTATAATTTATATGTCTGTAGAACTCAGACCATGTGGTGTAACACTGTAACTTCACTGATACACCCAAGCCATGTGCCATAACATCATAACTTTGCTAAAAGACTCAGGCCATGTGCCGTAACATTGTAACTTTGCTGAAAAACTCAGGTCATGTGCCATAAGATCATAACTTTGCTATTAAAAATATAAAAGGCCATATGCCGTAAGGTACTGTGGCCATGTGCCATAACATCATAACTTTGCTGACACACCCTGGCCATGTGCCATAACATTGTGACACACCCTGGCCATGTGTCATAACATCATGACTTCGCTGACACACCCTGGCCATGTGCCATAACATCGTGACTTTGCTGACACACCCAGGCCATGTGGCGTAACATCGTAACTTCACTGACACACCCAGGCCATGTGGCGTAACATCGTAGACATACCCTGTCCATGTGGTGTAACATCGTAACTTTGCTAACACACTGAGGTCATGTGGCGTAACTTCATAACTTCGCTGTACCCTGATGCCCTCCAGAGCACCTACACCGTGCCACCAGAGCACTTCAACAAGGTGCCCTACCACTGGGACACCGCTCCTGGGACCCGCCAGCCCGTGCTTGTGCAGAGTCACCACCCACCATCTGGCACCGCCACTCGTCAGCTCCGCCACCACGGACCCCGTGTCCGTCAGCAATCCAACCTGCCAGCAGGCGGCTGGAGTCTGTTTCCCCTGGAGCCCCAACCACAAGCCACGCCGGCTAGGGTCATAGCCAGCGACTACACTGACGACCTGGCGCAACGTCATGTCCTGGCCAACCTGCAGGCGCTGGGAGACGCCGGGCCTGAGCCCATGTTCATCCTGTCCCAGGTCAACTTCGGCGACTACCTCAACAAGCCAGCCTATGCCGCGGCCGCCGCACAGCTCCCACAGCTTAGAACCCTGAAGACAAAGGACCGGCGGGGGGATTTTGACATTCTGCTGATCCACCGCCATTATGGAATTCTCGTTGGGGAGCTGAAGTCAGTCGGGAGTGAGCAGCCCGGGCTGAGCAAGACACCAGCGAAGGCAGAGGCTGACGTGGCTAAGAGGGTTGAGAGGGCCATTGAGCAGCTGAACAAGTCAGAGACAGTGGTCAAACACCTCGTCAGTGATGTTGCATCTGGCCTGACTGTCAGGAAGACCCTCTTCCTGCCCTATGCAAGCAGAGTTCAGCTCCAACGGGCCCTGGCAGCAAGGCCAGAGTTAGAAGAGGTAAGCAAAACCTGGCAGTGAAACATTGTGTGTCCTGTTTGTTTGCATGCATTTCTGGCTACAGTCCATGGCCACCCTGTACACATCTCAGCCCATCAGATCATCTCGCAGTCTACCATAATATCCCCAGCCACCTTACATCTCAAAGTCTGCCCTAATAACCCCAGCCACCTTTCATCCCAAAGTCTGCCGTAATAACCCCAGCCACCTTTCATCTTCAAGTCTACCGTAATAACCCCAGCCACCTTTTATCTCACACACAGTCTACAGTAATAACCCCAGCCACCTTTTATCTCACACACGGTCTACAGTAATAACCCCAGCCACCTTACATCTCACAGCTATTCTGCCATAATAACCCCAGCCACCTTTCATCTCAGTCTACCATAATAACCCCAGCCACCTTTTATCTCACACACAGTCTGCCTTAATAACCCCAGCCACCTTTCATCTCACAGCTATTCTACCATAATAACCCAAACCATAATAACCCCAGTCACATTCCATCTCACAGCTATTCTACCAATAATAACCCAAGCACCTTTCGTCTCAGTCTACCATAATAACCCAAGCCACCTTTCATCTCACAGTCTACTGTAATAACCCCAGCCACCCTTCATCTCAGTTCTTACAGTCTACAGTAATAACCTCAGCCACCTTTTCTCTCAGTCTACCATTATAACCCCAGCCACCTTTCATCTCGCAGTCTACCGTAATAACCCCAGCCACCTTTTATCTCACAGTCTACGACTGTAATAACCCCAGCCACCTTTCATCTCACAGTCTGCTGTAATAACCCCAGTCACCTTTCATCTCACATTCTACCGCAATAACCCCAGTCACCTTTCATCTCACAGTCTACTGTAATAACTCCAGCCCCCTTTTATCTCAGTCTACTGTAATAACCCCAGCCACCTTTCATCTCACAGCTATTCTACCATAATAACCCAAGCCAACTTTCATCTCACAGTCTACCATATAATCCCAGCCACCTTTCATCTCACAGTCTACCATACTAACCCAAGCTGCAGACTGAGACAGCAGAGTATCAACACACCATGAGCAAAACAAGCTGCTACGCCAGTCACACTAGTGCAGAAAGAAACATTTCCTTAACAGTCATGCGAGAAAAAGATTTCCACGCCCCCACAACTGAAGTGCAACTATATTGCAAGAAGGAATATTTGGCCAACTTGCTGCAAGCCTTCAAACACAAGCACCTTGATGTTTCTTCTTTTTCTTTCTTCCCCACCCCCCTCTCTCTCTCCAGTCTCTTATCATCTTTGTCACATTTTACTGAAGTATGATTGGATTTTTCGATTATATATATGACTGACTTGTTGCAAGTTTTCAAACTCAAGCACATTGATTCTCTCTCCCTCTCTCACCAGTCTCTTAGTTGTAGCTTCCTGGTCATGTTTTTATTGAGATATGAAGACCATCTCTCTCTCTCTTTTTCTCCAGTCTCTTAGTTGTACATAGCTTCCTGGTCATGTTTTTATTGAGATATGAAGACCATCTCTCTCTTTCTCTCCAGTCTCTTAGTCGTAGCTTCCTGGTCATGTTTTTACTGAGATATGAAGACCATCTCTCTCTCTCTCTCTCTCTCTCTCTCTCTCTCTCTCTCTCTCTCTCTCTCTCTCTCTATTTCCAGCCTCTTAGTTGTAGCTTCCTGGTCATGTCTTTACTGAGATATGAAGACCATCTCTCTCTCTCTCTCTCCCTCCAGTCTCTTAAGATTAAGCCACATGTGGTTGGATTCACAGGTTGCACACCGTGTGAAGATGCCATGCGGTACTCACCCCATGCTTTGCACTCAACTAACTGGATGTTCATGCCTGGTCATTCAAAGGCTGTCGCTTGACTCTTACTTTGTCCCTGGTAGATCAAATGGTGTCCTGTGGGGTGACAGATTCATACTCCAAAAGCTAGGATAAACTGTTTCTCCCTACTGCTGTCAAAATGAATTTGGAATTTTCGTAACAAAGTCAAAGGAAAGAACACAAGACTCAAAGAGTCCGCCATTTTGTTTGACCTTTCTTGCAGTCAGCCTATTCACATCTGTGCTGAACAGTCTGCAGCATGTGTTATCCACTCACGATTCCCTTGCCAAAAGAAAACACGTAAAATTCTGCAACATGCTTTCGGTCCATGGATGAAAAACTGAACATGCCACACGCTGTGATATTAACCGCATCAACAAAAGCATCGTGGGGCTTGGGTTTAGTCACATCTTCCTGGTCATATTTCACTGAGGCACGAAGACCTGACCACACCACGCATCTCTCTCCCCTAGCATTTCTGCCAATGCCTGGGCACTACAAGCTCAGCAGATGCTGTGCAGCTGTGTGTGTGCTCTGACCAACTGTCAGACCCTGCTGACTACCGGCACGTGACGCCCACTGTCCTGTCCCAGCTGACCACCTGGTGGCAGTGCACTGTGGCACACACTGAGGACCCTGTCCTCACTGACGACCTTTACATGGACATTGTGGCCAGGTGAGTGATCCAACAGCTTTACATGGACATTGTGGCCAGGTGGGTGACCCAACAGCTTTACAGTGACATCATGGCCAGATGGGTGATCCAACAACTTTACATGGACATCATGGCCAGGTGGGTGATCCAACTGCTTTACATGGACATCATGGCCAGGTGAGTGACCCAACAGCTTTACATGGACATCATGGCCAAGTGGGCCACCCAACAGCTTTACATGGACATTGTCGCCAGGTGGGCGACCCAACAGCTTTACACGGACATCATGGCCAGGTGGGCGACCCAACAGCTTTACATGGACATCATGGCCAGGTGGGTGATCCAACAGCTTTACATGGACATTGTGGCCAGGTGGGTGATCCAACAGCTTTACATGGACATTGTGGCCAGGTGGGTGACCCAACAGCTTTACATGGACATCATGGCCAGGTGGGTGACCTAACCAGCTTCACATGGACATCGTGGCCAGGTGGGTGATCCAACAGCTTTACATGGACATCATGGCCAGGTAGGTGACCCAACAACATTTGAAGTTTTAAACATTTACTGAGACCTTGACCACAAACACAGAAACCCAATATTTTTACTGGACATTTTGGTTTAGTATGACCTACCCAATATTTTCGCTGGACATTTTGTTTAATATGATCTAGCATCAAGCTAAGTCAGGTTGCAAAAGAAGCATTGGCGCTGTGAACACGCAAGGTTTTGTGTGGAAGTTTTTTTATGCACTATAGATATATATAAATTTTCATTCATTCATTCATTCATTAGTTCAGAAGATACAGCAGAAATATAGAGTAAATAAAAACAACAGGAGCACCATATTGTCTTCAAACTTTTTGATTCTCTCAAAACCTTTTTCACAGAACTGAGACTAATAATAATATAGCAGAAAGAGTAGAACTGAGACTGATGTAGCAGAAACAGTCAAAATTGTATTGCATTATAAGCCCTCACTGTGACCTTGACCCTGAAGATAGAAACCATTCTTTTTTTTTCTTTCTTTTTTTTGTATGACACTTCTGCCCATGATGATGCACCACCATACTAAGTTTGGTTGCCAAAGGTTTACCAGTTCGGAAGACATCCTCTGGACAAAGCTTGACATAAAGACAAAAAGAGAGACGAACACGATGATTCCAATATACCCCCCCACCCCCCCCGAATTGTGCTAACAGAATATAGAAATGAAGTCACACCTAGTTTCAAGTTACCTTTGTTATCTAGGTTCGTGGGTCCGGCTACCACAGTCAGTGTCCATTGCAACGTTCCCCCACGTGCTGAGGTTCGGACCAAAGGCGAGGCTGTGGCTGAACTTGGGGGCAGGCTGGCATGCCTTGTCCTGACCCCATCCCAGATGGCGCTGCTGCAGAGGTCTCTGCCACGTGTCTTCCTCACAGGACCCCCAGGGACAGGTACTATAAATATACAAAATAATTAAGTAAAAGCACTGCTGGCTTGTCAGTTCTTGGATTTTAACATCCTGTCAACTGCATATGCCAATATGGTCACCTCAGGACAAATCATACAAGTACTTGCTTGCCTCCCCCACCCCCTTTCATTCCTCATTACATTCCTTCTGTTCACCAGTGTGTGTGGGGGGGGGGGGGGGCTGGGGGGGGGGGGGGCGGCATGGGGGAGTGTGTGTACACATGTGTGTTATGTGAAAAACTTAATGGGCGATTCAGTGAAGGTGGTTCGTATGAGCGAATGCCCTTTGTAATCTTTTGCGCACGAAGTCACCAGAGGGCGCAGCGTCATTTCCGGGCCAATTTATGAGTAGGCGTTGCTTCACGCTGTGTATAACAATGAAAGTTAAACCTAGAATTGTGAAGCAGTACAAATGCCACCACTGTTGCAGTTGCAAAAATTACCAGGGATGGAGGGTGAAAAAAAAAGTGCCTTTGCATCATTTTTTGGCTGACCAGAAGATCGTGAGTTCGTGGAAAAAATGTGTTTTGGGGCATCCTAGTTACTGCTTGTTGCCAGACACATTCTGACTATGGGCCTCCAAAAATGTCTTTAAAGTTGGCAGTGTAAAATTCACAAATTCACTGTCATCGCCTTCCATTGTCATATTGTGAAGAAAGTACACACCGGAAGTAAAAGCTGCCAAGGGACTTAGGCGATGCTGGGCAAAAGTCAAGGGAATTAACAACCCCACCTGAACCGCCCAATAGTTATACCCTATACAATATTATGACTATGTACCGGCCCCCGTAGCGCAGTGGTTAGCGCGTCGGACTGTGGGTCGGAAGGTCTGGGGTTTGAATCCCATCAGAGTCATGTGGGATTTTTCGGCCCTGGCCGGCTCCTACCCAGAGCTGGGAGTGCTATGGGCCCAATGGGAAGGCTGGAACCACACAGCCGAGCTTCATCCACTTAACGGATGCGTCTTTGAGGGTGTTGCTCTAATTACTTGACCAACACTGCAGGTGCCGCAGTTCCTGGGCCTGGTTAACACCAGGATAATTGTGACAGTAAGCGTGGTCTGCGGCCCTGTCAAGTAGTCTCAAACCGAAATGGACCTCCATAGCATCATCAGTTATCATCCTCATCCTCATCGATCACTGCATAAATTTAAAAAAAAACAAAATATTATGACTATGTAATAATAAAGAATACTCAGTCAAAAGATGGATCACAAATCCGGACACAACACAGTCAATGCCAAATACAACCAAGTAAAAAAACTGTTAACCAGATTACAAGCATATTATGTCTCAATGTTAATATATATATTATACTTATTAACATTCACTGAAAGTTCTACAAGTCTACAAAAGATGGACATGGCGGTTCCTAGTTTGAGTTTCAGGTTACCTTTTTTATTTTATTTAGGTTCATGGGTCTGGCAATGTCCATTGTAACATTTACGGGTATTAACCTAAATCAGTGTTCATGTAACATTTACAGGTATTAACCTAAATCAGTGTTCACTTAACATTTACAGGTGTTAACCTAAATCAGTGTCCATTGTAACATTTACAGGTATTATAATTTATACATAATAATTATTATTATAAGTGAGAGTTAGTTTGTTCATTCTTGGATTTTAACAATAACAGCCTGTTTAAATTACAAACATTTCACCTAAAGTAAAAGTTATAAAAATTCCACAAAAGATGGGCATGATGATTCCAAATAAAAATGAAGTCACACGTAGTCTCACTTTCAAGTCACCTTCACTATCTAGGTTGTAGGTCCAGCAACTTTAATCAATGGCCACCCTAACATTTACATGTACCATAATATACATAATATATATAATTTTATAATATAAGCAGAGTTAATTTCTTCATTCTTGGATTTTAACACCCCGTCAACCATATATGGTCACCTCAGGACAAATCACACACATACTCTAAGTTCTTTTGTGCCACTTCAATAAAACAGATGTAACCAAGTGTATTGTATACATGTTCCGGGCCATGACCCTATAACCTTTTCTTTCCGGTCCTTTTCCTTTTTGATTGGGTGGGGGTTTTATGGCCCAATTATCTAAGGTGTTAAAAGTTGTGTGCTGGGCCGGCAGCGTCCCTATGAAGACAACATCTTTAAAGTGTTAGCCATAATATACCACCGATTTCATGTAGAAACATAGATCGGTAGGAAACTAAACAAATAAGTTATGCCGCACGGCCGCACTGACAAAGTACCCATACTTTGAGAAGGATAACTTTGCATCGGCAAAGCATCACTCAAACTGAACATCCAACAATGGCAACATAACATACTAGTTACATATCAGCTAACCAAGGTGAGCTGCATACATTTTGGAAATACCGGTCATCCTGTGGCATAAAGGCTTAACATTCGAACGTACAAACAAGGTACTCTGACGCGGCCATAGCAGCTGCAACCAGGCGGCAATCTAACGCCGAAATTACCTACGTATTCAAGAACCAAAATCAAGGCACGTTGTGAACATGGTAACATTATAAACATACATTATTTACATCAATAAGAAACAACAAGCCATAGAAAAATAACTACTTACAGTCTCTCCCCTGAGATGAACACATGAACACTGGCCGCAACAGTTAACAAACAACCTGCCTCTGCAGGGACACTGGGGGAAAAGGGACGCTGCCGGCCCAGCACACAACTTTTAACACCTTATATAATTGGGCCATAAAAACCCCACCCAATCAAAAAGGAAAAGGACCGGAAAGAAAAGGTTATAGGGTCATGGCCCGGAACATGTATACAATACACTCGGTTACACACATTTTGAAAACACTGAAAACAGCACGGCCTAGTAATAGTATTAGTATCTGTTTGATTCAGATTCATCTCTATCCACATAACAATTTAACATTACTAGAGCAAACTACCTTGCTTCTAGTTCTACAGCACAAAGACTTCCATGCTATCTTCAAATCTGGAAACGTGCTTTTCCCTGTCTCTGATAATTATATCATGTCAGCAGTTGAGAGTGGAACCGTCATCCACACAATCAGTTTGCAAAACACAGCTTCAGCTCTCTTAAGCCCATTCTTAATTAGGCGAACGTTTCTTCGTGAACCTAGTTGGAAGTATTCAGCGAAGCTAGTTGGTTCTTAATTGGGCAAACTTTTCTTCGCAAACCTAGTTGGAAGTATCCATCAAAGCTATAGTCGGGGTCCAAAAAGCTTCGCTCAACGTATTCTAGGAACATTCGCCCTATTCCACAATCATTTTACAGCCTAACAAAACCTAACATTCAGATGAGGACATTTCTGATGTAGGATTTTTACTTATTTATGCTTTTATTTTTTTGTAAAAAAATCAAAACCTGCTGGATACATTATATGCAAGAACAATGTATTTGCAAACTGGGGGAAAAACAAAGGGAGCTGAAACATTTATCTGGTGCTTATTATTGATTTTAGTTGTATACCAGGATCATTTGACACAGTTACTTCCCTTTGTATGGGACTTCATAGAGAAAGGTTAAAGACAGATGTATACCTTGGCCTGATGCTGGAGACATGTTCAGAGCCTTCTGCCACTTGTCTGAATACAGCCCCATGTCCCTCCCATTGTCTCAGTCATGCTGCTGCTGAAACATGAAAATCATTCTTTTTAGTTCAAAACCCAGCTCGAAACTGTCCTCTTTGGGCAGGCCTTTTCACAAATCAAGGTAGACCAATCCTGAAACAACAGATGATGTGTATGCCTGCATGTATACGTACACGATTGGTGCATGCAGTTTTTGCTTTGCGAAAAAGATTTGCGCTCTATAATTTTTGTTATTATTATTAAATCAGGGCTCACCATCACACTACCCCAGATCAGCACAGCTTCTCTTTTCTTAGTTTGCTTACTCAAGTCAATGTTGGCAAGTTCTGTTTGTCAGAACTGGCCGCCCTTCATTGAAACCCAGATGGGTAAAACTCTAGATGCTGCCAACTTCCGGTAATCAATAAATCATGCTGAGCTGTGAAATGTGTCAGTCCCGCATGCAAATAAACACCGGGAACCTGGGAACCTAGTAATGCGGCTGGAAACTCATGTAGGCAGTGAATTACCACTGACCTCATTTGAGGTCACCCACCCAGGCCCCACAAAGTTGACAAGTTCTCACACCTGACTTCACACCCCAACATCAGAGAGACAGACTGAGCAAGAGAGAGACTGCTTAAACTTTAATGCCTTTATTAAAATGCTTTCTGCCATATAGATCCGGACTTTTGTACCTGCAGCAAATGCATGGGTTTTCAGCAATTGCATGAAAGGGGTTTATTTTGCGTTAACAATGCATTTTCTCTGCTTAATAAGTTTGCAGCCCCTGCCGAAGTTAGTGCCACACATGCCTACTGAGAGCGTAGTGTCAGCTTGCCAAGAATGTCTACAAAAGTACAGTTGATAAGCAATTTCCATTGGCTATCCATGGCTTGTGTCAGACCAGAATGAGATGAAACAGAGCAAGCTTAAATAATTAAAACCAACATTACCGTATCAGACTCATGGTAATGACAACGGACATGGTCCGTCGTTTCCCCATCTACAATAACTGTTCATACATACATGTATACGCCATTATTGATCATTAAAACAATAGAAATCATACGGTCGTGATCAAAAATTAAAATCTTTCTTCCTCTTCTTCTGTAAAGTGACCTCCTTCATAATGCTGGAGATTGTCACTGGGGCTGTGCGGCAGTATGGACACAAGGTCAAACTCAAAGTCAAAGGAGCATGTATATCATGTACTGACTACTGAGTGAAAGGCACAGATAAAATGAAAAACGATAAAAGTCACTTTCTGCTGCAAATATTTACTTTATTCGCTGCATGTGCATCTTTTCGTGGTTGCTGGAGTTCTCCGTGGAATGGAAAATGTCCCAGGGATTTCCGACCGTCTCGTGCAAGTCGTAGCTGATAGTGGTACTACTACTCAGTACCATCTGGCTAGCTTCTTCTCTCATACTGACCTGTTCAGCTTCTTCCAAATTGCAGGGCTTCCTCAAAGTATTAACTACACTCTAGAAGGGAAAAAAACGAACACTGTTAGTGTTACTGTTAATAGTGTTACAGTTACCACGCGTTTGACTGTCACTGATGAACATGCACTGACATGTGTGTCAGGCCAAGACTGCGGTTGTGATTCGTTGTAATTTACTTCTGGAACACACTTCGATGTCTGTATTGTCATCTGGCGTGAAAAATCTACTTACAGACAGCTTCGGTGATAGTCTTCTCGGTTACTGCGTCAAATTGTGGTGCCCATCGTCTCATCGTCTGCTTCCTCAGCCATTTCGAAATCGTCGTCATATGGGGAAAATCCGAACGTGCGTCTGCGTTAGAATGCCGACCGCTCATTGGTGGAGATTATCACATGACAGACATTCCTGGGTTCTAGATCGTCACATGACCAATGACTAGGCGTTGGACACGTCACGCAGACCTAGATTATTTCTGTGGACACCTCATCAAGCCACGCCAACGCCGCGTGTTCAAACCTGCGTTCCGAGGTTTCCATCCCGAGCCCTTCGTTCCATCGCGGTCCATCCAGAGCAGGTCCGAACAAAACGTCAGTCCGGGTAAACTGCAAAACGTCTGAAACAAGAATGACTGCTAGCGTTCTAAAACAAGATCCGCCAAACACACATCAGGTTTTAACCTTGGAATTACGTGTTGTCATAAATAGCGTTCTTTTTAACGGCCTTGTATGTATTTGGTTCCGGCCACTGACATTACAGTTTGTCCTTGAATATGTCCACCCGACATCGAGGACATGAAGCCCCACATCATAATCTTTGGTTCCACTGACTCGGGTAAACTGCCACACTTGCGGATTTATGTCAACCGGCTGATGCTACACCTCTCAGCAACTTATCCGCTTCAGGGTCGAAACAATGAATGTTTATAGTGATGCTTTCTGGTCACGCCCTGCGACTATCAGTTTTTTCAGTGGCAAACGTTTCATTGTACTCGATCCTGACAATCAACATCAAGTTCTTGATTTGGAACTTTTACTTCTAGTGAAGTCAAAATTCATTTCAGTCACTTTCTTCAACCTGAACCACAAGATGCAACTTCTTGGTGCATGAAGGTTATCTTCAGTTGCGGATTGTTGAGTATCTCCTTGGTGATAATTCATCAGTGATGATGAGATATTGCTCTTTAAAAGTGGTCTAGAAGGGGCGTGAGATAACTGAATCGCCGGAATGAAATGCTCACCCAGTTTTTTGTCTTCCCATCCCGAGTCATTTTTCAACGAAGTTGTTGCGGGTGGTGGTGGTGGTGGCGTGTGTCACTGACAGTGTGTGTGTGTGTGTGTGTGTGTGTGTGTGTGTGTGTGTGTGTGTGTGTGTGTGTGTGTGTGTGCCACTTCAGTGTGTGTGCGTACGAATAAGCAGTTCAGTGGCAGTGACTAATGAAGTTTCACTACAGACGGTTTCTACAAGTGCCGGCCGGTGTGGCCGGAACTGATCAGCCCGGAATTAACTGAATTTCTTCCATGGACATACATGTATATGTAACAATCAAATGTTTAAGCAAACGTGCGATTCAAACAAATCCGTCCAAATTTGACGAGAGGTGTACCGGCGGTGAGAAGTTCTGTCGGCAAAACCCGGCTTTCTGGTTCTGTTCAGTCAGAGACTGTACTGACGCGTCGGAGCATTGCGCGTCGCAGTGTCAGTCCTTTAGACGTAAAGTCACCCAGAGGACAGTAGACGGGCTGTTCTTGGTGCAGTCTTTGCCGGTGCTACTATGTCTGGTCCTAGGGTCAGAGTGACGGAAGAAGCGTGCTAGATTTGACCCGCGTTGGTTGCCGGATTTTGTAGGCGGTCAGGCAGTCAGTTCAGTTTAAGTTCAGTTCAAAATGGTGTCTATGAGCTCGGAAAAGCCCATATGCGCTCCACCCTGTCTCTCAGAAGTTTCCCCCGACGTCGCCTTTGAAACAGTTCCAATGTTCGGCTGATTGACGATGGCCCGGTTCTCTCGTCCTTTGCAAACTTCAGTGTCTAGCCGCTTCCTCGAGTCTTTCCACGCCTCTCAGTCTCCTCCAGGTGATCGATGGTATGAACATCTGTGTCGACTTCGTTGCCGGGCGTTCGGATGGAAAAACTTGTCCACTCAGTCTGAAATATCAGTTCCAGCATTGTCGATGCAACTGACAGTGCCTGGTGATCTTAGTGTCACGTCTGTCAGTGTAGTTTTGGTCACTGAGGTACCTACATGGCTGGCTCGGCAGTTGAACGTTTTCCAGGCGGTGCTGACGGAGTTGGCTAATAATAATGACTGGTGCTAAATAATGATAGATACCTTTTGTACAGCGCTATTCTCTGGTGTACACAAACTCACTGTACTTAGGTGTCCTTACTGTGTGAGTGGGGACCCCAGATGTGTGACTGCCGCCGAGGCAGCCAATGCAGTGGGACGAGTGTAGATCGTCGTTGATGATGATGATGAAGTGATGCTTAATGTCCTCAGACGTCAGTTGACATATTAGGGACAAGTTGTGACCAATGCCGGCCGAAGCACGGTGCAATAATTCTTTACGTCCACGGAAACCAGAAGGCTCGTTAGGACGGACAGCCCAGGACGTCCACCTCGACTCTCACACAGCTCCTGAACGGCTATGGAGTAGATCATCGCCGCGGACTTGACCATTTTCGAGTACACTAGCTGCCCCTCACTGAAACGGGTTCATTTGTAGAATCCCATAGTCCGGTTTCCTCCTCTTGCTGCTTTACCTTCAGCATGGGTAGCGGGCCAGGAGAGGCCACTGGTGACGGTCAGTGATTGATGTCCACGATTGTCCGGTTTCACGGCTCCTCTTGCTGTTTTACACATGAACCTAGGTCTATGGCTGCACCCTCAGCATGGGTGGTGGGCTAGGGGAGGTCACTGCTGACGGTCAGTGATGCCCACGGTACTTGCTGGCACTTGTTGCTTCCATTGTTTTCCAGAGGTCAATCTCCAGCCACTGGTTTACGACATCCTTCCTTCAACTACTGCCTTATTTAGTTACGCCATAGGTCCCTGAAAACTGTCAGCTAACGAGCAGTTTTTTGTTGGTGCTCAAACAGTAGTAAGTTTGTTACAAACAACTCAGACGATATGAGACGTTTACTTTAACTGACCATGCTGCTTACGGCAGCTCAAATAAAACCAAAATCGTTTGAATCGAGACGGACACTTTTTATTTACCCGGGGTGGATGCGTCTCATGTTTACGTGCGTGCTTGGGTGCTTGGTTGCTTCCACAGTCTTAAGTCAGTACAGAAACCTTTCGGGAGGGCGCTGACCGCGTCGGTGGACAGCTGCGCGAAGATAAAGAGTGCCCCTTCAGTGGCGTAACTAAATCTGGCAGAGTTTGGAGGAAGGTGCCGGAAAGAGGTGCTCGGAGTGTGAGAGGAGGTATGAGATGGACGTCAGGACTTCTCTTTGCCAGCCTGCCGCTGGGCATGACGCTGATGACGCTACACACCAGCTGTGTACTGGAACCACGGACCTGTAAGTATAGGTCCATGACTGGAACCAAAGCTATGGCCTGCCGCTGACTACAGGGACCAGTACGACAGTAGCGTATTGTTGATAGCACGCTGAGTATTGGAATCAGTCGCTTATTGCCTATAGCATGTTTAGTGTAGGAACCATTACGACAGCAGCTTACTGCATGCTGAGTGCATAAACCAGTAGCCTACTGTCAATAGCATGCTGAGTACCAGAACTAGTAGCATATATATATATATTGTCTATACCATGCTGAGTACATAAACCAGTAGCCTACTGTCTATAGCATGCTGAGTACATAAACCAGTAGCCTACTGTCTATAGCATGCTGAGTACATAAACCAGTAGCCTACTGTCTATAGCATGCTGAGTACATAAACCAGTAGCCTGCTGTCTATAGCATGAGTACATAAACCAGTAGCCTACCGTCTATAGCATGCTGAGTACATAAACCAGTAGCCTGCTGTCTATAGCATACTGAGTACATAAACCAGTACCCTACTGTCTATAGCATACTGAGTACATAAACCAGTAGCCTACTGTCTAGTATAGCATGCTGAGTAAATAAACCAATAGCCTACTGTCTATAGCATGCTGAGTACATACACCATGGTACCCGAGTAGCTTACTGTCTAAAGCATGCTGAGTACATAAACCAGTAGCCTACTGCCTATAGCATGCTGAATACAGGAACCACTGAGTAGCCTCCTGCCTGTACCATGCTGAGTACAGAACCAGTAGTCTATACTGTCTATAGCATGCTGAGTACATAAACCAGTAGCACTATATACTATCTATATCACACCTAGTAGCAGAACCAGTAGCCTACTGTCCACAGCATGCTGAGTATAGGAACAAAGACCGCGAAACCCTCCTTTAAAACTGCGGAACTTCGGCTCCCTCATACCCATTGCAGACATCTATCTATAGTCATTGGAAACCACTCAGTATTGCTGTTGCTGTTTTATCCTTGTTTGTTTGTTTGTTTGTTGTTGCTGGCTTATTTGTTGATCTCTCTCTCTCTCTCTCTCTCTCTCTCTCTCTCTCTCTCTCTCTCTCTCTCTCTCTCTCTCTCTCTCTCTCTCTCTCTCTCTCTCTCTCTCTATACGAGGGGATTTACAACAAAGTCTATATGATGTCGCTGGATGGTGTTGTAGAAATCGGATGGCACTAAATCCGACGAAAACAAAATGCATGTTGATGGCGACGAGACAAAAACACCAGAAAAAACAGCTCCCTTTAAATCTAAAGTTCGAGACCACGCCAATAGAGCAAGTTTCAAAACATCGCCTACTTGGAGTGACTGTAGACGAACAGCTAAAGTGGCAAGCACATATTAACATGTGCAAAACCGTTTCTAGAAAAAAAAATCTTCTTTCGAAACTGAGCCAAATTGTCAGCCAAAAATCCAAATTAGCATTCTTCTTCGCACACATTATGTCACATATGAACTATGTTTCAAATGCATGGGATGAATGTGCCGGTGTGCACATGAAGCAGCTGTATTCTCTCCACAAACGTGCCGTAAAATTCTTGATGCCAATTCCTAATTTAGACTACAAACAAAAGTGCTGTGCTCTCAAACTACTCCCTTTAGACAAACAACTATTGCTCAACAAATGTGTTCTAATGCAAAAGGTTGTTCACGGCAAAGCCCCGCAGTATCTGAAAGATCTCATGATTCCATCTGAACGTCTTCATGTTCATGGGAATAAACAGCTTTTGCCCAGAACAAGGATTGATATCTTTAAAACGAGTTTCTCCTTTTCAGGCTCCTTAGCGTGGAATAGTTTAGCTCATCATCTCAGATACCCCATGGAATTAAAAACGTTCAAAAGGAAAGCATTTCAGGCACTTGCTAAGCCACCTTGAATACTTCGTTATACTTCTTCTTCTTCTTCTTCTTCTTTTTTTCTTCTAGCGCGTCAGACAGCTTGACACGAAATGTATAGAATGCTGTTATTGTTTTCCCTCCCTTGCTCTTGTAAAGTTTTAGATTTGTGTGTGTGTGTGTGTGTGTGTGTGTGTGTGTGTGTGTGTGTGTGTGTGGTATTTTCATAAAATATTTACCTTTGTTTTCCTCCTGGTCATTTTTTTCTTCTTTTTTTTTCCCCCTCAAATTTAATGTTTGCATATATGATTGTGGGTGTATGTGATGTGCTTTGATTTTGGTTAGGTGTGTATAATGCATCATCGCTTAACTTCCAATCCTGTTAGATGTGATCTTGTCTTATACGAAGATAGAAGTCATTATTCTGTCGCTTTCTTTTATTCATTAATATGTTTGTTGTCATTCTCTCTCTCTCCCTCCCACAAAAATAGTTTGTATTGGTCTTTGCTTTATTATTGCTCTGTTCGTATGATGTGATGTTTTAGACAGAAATTAGTTTGTTTTGTTTTTAAGTCATTTTTTCTCTAGCGTATTTAAGTGAATTTTGTTTGATGTATTGAGTGTTGCTGTGTCATCAGGGACAGATTTGAAAAAAAGCCGACACGTGCTTAAATCTTTATCCCTGTGTAATAAAGTATTATCTTATCTTATCTCTCTCTCTCTCGCTCACAAAGGTAAGACAGTGGTGCTGGTCCTACAAGGATTGCTTTCTCTCTCTGTCTCAGAGGCAAGACAGTGGTGCTGGTCCTACAAGGATTGCTTTCTCCCTCTGTCTCAAAGGCAAGACAGTGGCGCTGGTCCTACAAGGATTGCTTTCTCTCTCTGTCTCAAAAGCAAGACAGTGGTGCTGGTCCTACAAGGATTGCTTTCTCTCTCTGTCTCAAAGCCAAGACAGTGGTGCTGGTCCTACAAGATGTTTTTCTTCTTTTTTTCTTTTTCTTTTTTCTTTTTCTTCTCTCTGTCTCTCAGGCAAGATAGTGGTGCTGGTCCTACAAGGATTGCTTTCTCTCTCTGTCTCAAAGGCAAGACAGTGGTGCTGGTCCTACAAGGATTGCTTTCTCTCTCTGTCTCGGAGGCAAGACAGTGGCGCTGGTCCTACAGGGATTGCTTTCTCCCTCTGTCTCAAAGGCAAGACAGTGGCACTGGTCCTACAAGGATTGCTTTCTCTCTCTGTCTCAAAAGCAAGACAGTGGCGCTGGTCCTACAAGGATTGCTTTCTCTCTCTGTCTCAAAGGCAAGACAGTGGTGCTGGTCCTACAAGATGTTTTTCTTCTTTTTTTCTTCTTTTTTTCTTTTTCTTTTTCTTCTCTCTGTCTCTCAGGCAAGACAGTGGTGCTGGTCCTACAAGGATTGCTTTCTCTCTCTGTCTCAAAGGCAAGACAGTGGCGCTGGTCCTACAAGGATTGCTTTCTCTCCCTGTCTCAAAGGCAAGACAGTGGCGCTAGTCCTACAAGGATTGCTTTCTCTCTCTGTCTCAAAGGCAAGACAGTGGCGCTGGTCCTACAAGGATTGCTTTCTCTGTCTCAAAGGCAAGACAGTGGCGCTAGTCCTACAAGGATTGCTTTCTCTCTCTGTCTCAAAGGCAAGACAGTGGCGCTAGTCCTACAAGGATTGCTTTCTCTCTCTGTCTCAAAGGCAAGACAGTGGCGCTAGTCCTACAAGGATTGCTTTCTCTCTCTGTCTCAAAGGCAAGACAGTGGTGCTGGTCCTACAAGGATTGCTTTCTCTCTCTGTCTCAAAGGCAAGACAGTGGCGCTAGTCCTACAAGGATTGCTTTCTCTCTCTGTCTCAGAGGCAAGACAGTGGCGCTAGTCCTACAAGGATTGCTTTCTCTCTGTCTCAAAGGCAAGACAGTGGCGCTAGTCCTACAAGGATTGCTTTCTCTCTCTGTCTCTCAGGCAAGACAGTGGTGCTGGTCCTGCAAGGACTGAGATGGCTACTCCAAGGCCACGACGTCCACGTCGTCAGCACGCGCTCTGCGACCCTGGCTTCCTCCGTCATGATCCAGCACCAGCTGCAGATGACCCTGAAGGCCGACGGCAAGGCACACCGGGATGCAGGCGCTGTACGCCTCCATCGATACGACCTCTACGTCAGTGAGGCGGACGTCGATGCAGCAGTGAGGGATCTGAGCGCAGCGGTGAAGGAGGGCCACCTGCACGTCATTGTGGATGAGGCGTCGTTTGAGAACAAGTTGGTAGTAACGTGTGTGGGGGTGGGGTACGTGTCTGGGAGGAAGGGGGGGGGGTGGGGAGGGATGTGTGCAGGAGGTGGGGGAAGGGGACGAGGGACGTGTGTGGAGGTGGGGGAGGGGGAGGGACGTGTGTGGGGAAGGGGGGAGACGTATGTAAGAGGTGGGGGTGGGGGAAGGGATGTGTGGGGGTGGGGAGTGGGGGGAGGGACGTGTGTAGAAGATGGGCGGAGGGACGTGTGGGGGGGAAGGGGGAGGGACGTGTGTGGGGGAAGGGGAGGGACGTGTGTGGGAGGTGCGGGTGGGGGGGGGGGGAGCGACGTGTGTAGGATGTGGGGTGGTGGTAGGGACGTGTGTAGAAGGTGGGGGAGGGACGTGTGTGGGGGAGGGGGAGACGTATGTAGGAGGTGGCGGTGGGGGGAGGGACGTGTGGGGGTAGGGGGATGGACGTGTGTAGGAGGTGGGGGTGAGGGGGGGGACTTACGTAGGAGGTCGGGGTGGGGGGAGGGACGTGTGTGGGGGTGGGGGGGGGGAGCAGGTGTGTAGGAGGTGGGAGGAGTGACGTGTGGGGTGGGTGGGTACGTGAGTAGGATGTGGGGGGGGGCGGGTGGGGGGGGTGTAGTGTAGGGGTAAACATTCAGAGCTCAAGATCTGTGTAAAAGTCGAGGTGGCCGCCCTGGGCTCCCCTATCCCTAACAATCCTCACGTTCACTCTGGACGTACACATAAAGCTACACTGAACCTGAACGGGCCTGTCTTGTCCCTAATATCTCATCCGACATCCGAGGACATTAAGAATCAAAGAACGAACTGGCCAACGTCCATTCTGTGCCACAGGAGGGCAGGACCCCGCGTACGGAGACTGGTCAAGGAGCTGGCTGACCGCGTTCCGGAACTCCACATGTGGGCCGCGGGGCTGACCAGCAGCGATGAAGATGTACCTCCCGAACTGCTTCCGCAGCCGTTGGACACGCCCCTTCGCTCCGCCCCCGTCATACAGCGGGAGGTGGCCAAAGGGTTCCGCCAGTTCCAGGTCAACGACTACGGGGACAGCGGCATTCCCGCCCCTGGGGACGGGCCGAACGTCGTGCGGCTGAGTCACGCTGGGGCCGGTCACGAAGGGAGGTGGCCCGTGAGTTGCCCCAGGTGTGGTCAGGAAGTGGCCGCAGAGCTGCGCCTTCTGGGTGTGGGCGCTGAGGGTGAGTGGCGGGGACTGGACACACGCCAGGCATCGCTTTCTCTCTCTCTCTCTCTCTCTCTCTCTCTCTCTCTCTCTCTCTCTCTCTCTCTCTCTCTGTCCCTCTCTGCCTCTGTCTCTGTCTCTGTCTCTGTCTCTGTCTCTCTCTCTCTCTCTCTCTCTCTCTCTCTCTCTCTCTCTCTCTCTCTCTCTCTCTCTCTCTCTAACCGCACTGGTTGATAGGGCGTAAAACAACAAAACTTCTCTCTCTCTCTCTCTCTCTCTCTCTCTCTCTCTCTCTCTCTCTCTCTCTCTCTCTCTCTCTCTCTCTCTCTCCTCTCTGATCTGTATTTGTCTATAGCCTTCCGTCATAATATTTGACTGTGAATGTCTTGGTTATTAGTAGTACTGTAGCAACGGCAGATATGTGAGTCGGCCTTTGTGCTAATATCTTCACCGTTGAGAAATAAAATTCAATCAATCAATCAATCAATCAATCAATCAATCAATCAATCAAACAGTCTCTCTCTCTCTCTCTCTCTCTCTCTCTCTCTCTCTCTCTCTCTCTCTCTCTCTCTCTCTCTCTCTCTCTCTAACCGCACTGGTTGGCTGGGCGTAAAACATCAGGTGGCGTAGCGGATGTAGCCCAACAGGACCACTCTTCTACCCCAAGTCGAGGCCCAGAAACCCGCAGCCAAGGAAAAAGACAGACGCACCTCACGGATAGTTTTACACGCGTGGGCTCAAGTAGGAATACGCCGAGGAGCTATCGCCAGACTAACAGCATCAGCTAGGAATTCGGCCCTGCCCGTGTCTCTGCCTCAACCAGTAAGGGGCCATCGCGCTCCCTGTCGTTCCTAACGTGCAATGTTGAGGGGCTGTCATCCATACATTTGCCAGGGGTACGATCTTTTATGTCTGATTTCGATTTTGTGTTTCTCACGGAAACATTTTCAGTTAATTTCCCCTCTCATCTTTTTCCTATGCACGACGTTTTTCTGTCGCCTGGTATAAGATTGTCAGATGCTACGACGGCTAGATTATCTGGTGGTGTTGCACTACTGATCAAAAAAGAAAAATCTGTTCTTGTAAAACAAATTCATGTGGAACTGGACAACTGTGTTGTTCTTAAACTCTCGCGAGACTTAACGGGCTTGGATACGGACAGTGTGTTCATTGGGATGTATCTGCCTCCTTCACAAAGCCTATATTATACCGACACGGAGATAGACAACGGAGTGGCCCTACTTGAGCAGTGCATTATTGATATTTTTGAAGAATTTGGTGAACTCCCCATCATTATTTGTGGAGATCTAAATGCAAGGACTGGTGGTATGAATGCGAGAGATGTGCAGTTGCTGGATGATGTTGTTGAAGATGTATGTAACGAAAATATTATTGACGATATACACTTTAGAAGAGTGTCCAAAGATGTTACCTTGAACGAGTTTGGCCGGTATCTCCTTTATGTGTGTGAGCAATTTAATCTTGTTGTACTGAACGGTTTATTGCCAGGAGATGAAGACGGAAATTTCACATATATTTCTCACAGTGGCTCAAGCATAATTGACTATTTCATTATGTCAAGATGCCTAGTTCATTTAGGATTACAGTTAAGCATTGTCCCTAAAATTGATTCCAAACATATGCTAGTAAAAATGAGTTTAAAGCTTCCAAGTACGGTGAGTGGTACTGATGCTAAGCCAAAAACGTATAAGGTTCAAAAGTACATTTGGAATACAGAAAAATCACAACACTATTTTGATACTTGTTCATCAGATGATGTTTCTTCTCTGTTTAAAGACGCCGTCGGCTTAATTGATGTAGATATTGAGGCTGCACTTTCCAAATTCACGGATGGGATCCGTAAAGCAGGTCACTGTATGCAAAGAACCGTTACAGTCGGTAAAAATAAAGGTAGCCCTTGGTTTGATGGTGAGTGTAAAAATAAACGACGCCTCGTACGGCAGTGCTTGAGAAGATATCAGAAATCAAACGGAACTGATGCTAGGAACCTGAGGATTGCTTACACAAAACGAAGGCAAGAGTACAAACGCTTTTTGAAAGAAAAGAAAGCAGAGCATAAAAACCAGATTATTAAAATTCTTGAGGATAGTGGGAAAGACCCCAGAAAGTTCTGGAGTACAATTAAATCTGTTATCAGCAAAGGTTCAGTGCCTAGTGCGATTACTTCGGATGAATGGTTTCGTCACTTTTACGAAGTTTTTAATTTGGACTATACTGGTGTAGAAACTAGTTTTGATGACAGCATCAGAAACGAGGTTGATATAGAACTGCATGGTGTTTCCGATATATTAGAGGTTGACATAATGCAGCCAGAGGTGCTTGATGCCATTAGAGCCTTAAAGAACAATAAAGCCCCAGGTCCGGATGGCCTTAGCGGTGAATTCTATAAGTATGCAGCTCCTTGTGTTGTTGAGTTTCTCACTCAGTACTTTAATAAGCTTTTTGATACAGGAACGTTTCCACTGGGCTGGTCTGAAGCTGTAATTCAACCAATACATAAGAAAGGGGACATCAATTCTCCCGACAACTACAGGGGTATCTCTCTCCTTAATGTTAGTGGAAAACTGTACAGCTATATTTTAAATAAGCGTTTAACAACATGGCTTGAGGATAATAGATTGATAAATGAAACACAGGCTGGGTTCAGAAAGGGTTATAGTACAGTCGATCATATTTTTACTCTTTTGGCCTTGATACAGAAGCAATTGCTAACTCATGGCAAGCTCTATGCTGCCTTTATAGACTTCAAAAAAGCCTTTGATTTCGTTGATAGGAATCGTCTCTGGGATATACTTCGAAAAAATGGTGTGAAGGGAAGAATGTATAGAGCTATAAAAAGTATGTATAGTGTCGTAAAAGCAAGGGTTCGCGTCGGTGGCGACCTCACAGAACCGTTTATGTGTCCTCGAGGATTGAAACAGGGGGAAATATGCAGCCCGATTCTGTTTTCGCTTTTTATTAATGAACTTGCAAATGAGATCATACAAAAAGGTAAACATGGTATATCCCTATCCCCTGATCTAATTCAGATGTTGATCATGCTTTTTGCAGATGACGTGATACTTTTGTCATTTACCATAACTGGCCTTCAGCACCAACTTAACATTTTGAATGACACTGCAAATAACCTCGGTCTTGTTGTAAATCTTAGCAAGTCGAACATTGTTGTTTTTAGAAATGGTGGACATCTCGCTTTAAGAGAGAAGTGGTTCTACAACGGAACAAGACTAGCAGTTGTTAATCAATATAAATACTTGGGCGTGATATTTTCTACAGGACTAACATTTTCCTACTGCCTCGAAGATATGGCCAGCAGAGCCAAAAAGGGGGTCATAGGTATTCTGAAGCTTTTGTGGACTCTAGCCGAGCAGTCACCTACATTATTCTTTAGACTTTTTGATTGTCAAATTCAGCCCATGTTAACATATGGTGCTGAAGTTTGGGGTATTATGGCTGACCACAGCACAATCGAAAGAGTGCATTTATTTGCAATTAAACGATTACTAAATGTTAGTACAAGAACACCTAGTGCACTAGTCTATGGAGAAACTGGGAGATACCCTCTTTATATAATAACTTATGTGAAATGCATTAAATATTGGTTAAACCTTGTGAGAATGCCAGAGAACCGCCTTCCTATAAAGGCATATAAAATGCTTTATGCTTTGCATTCTAAGAATAAGAATAACTGGGTTTCACACGTGTGTTTTACGTTGTACCGATACGGGTTTGGATTTGTCTGGGAAAACCAAGGTGTGTGTGATGTGAATAACTTTATACGTGAATTTAGACAGAGGTTGGTTGATTGTTTTCTTCAAGAATGGCACAGTGGTATAGTTTCAAGGGATCGCCTTGCTTTCTACTCCTCGTTCAAACAAAGTCATTCCCTTGCCGATTATTTGTGCATCATAAAGAAAGCTGTTCTAAGAAGGAATTTGATTAGATTTAGACTAGGAGTGTCGCCTCTTAAGGCCCACCGTCTACGATACACAGACAGATCACAAGGAAATTATGCATGCCCATTTTGTAAAGACTCTGACGAAACAGAAATTCATTTCCTCTTCGTATGTCCAAAATATAAAACGCTCAGGGAAACCTACTTGCTTGAAAAGTTCTATCTCCGTCCATCTGCGTTTAAAATGGCAATGTTACTAGCAGATACAAGGCAGACCTTACCACTTGCTATCTTTATCTCTAAGGCATTCGAATTGAGATCGTCTGCGGTCCCTTGATCACTTAACACTTTGGATGCCACTCCTTAAGTATGTTCCATATTTGATTATGCATATGAACTCTGTGTTTTTGTGTGCGCGTGCGTGTTTCCAAATTGTGTCTGTGCGTGCGTGCGTGCGTGCGTGCGTGCGTGCGTGCATGCGTGTGTGTGTGTGTGTGTGTGTGTGTGTGTGTGTGTGTGTGTGTGTGTGTGTGTGGAGGGGTGCCAGTATGGGTGCGTGTGATTGTTGCCTTGGTTACTGGCAATATGTATATGGATAGATACTGATTTTGTGTATCTATGTAATGCATTACTTCCCCGATTGCTCCCAATTTGACACGGGCAGATGGCCTAGTTCAATAAACCATTCGTTCGTTCGTTCGTTCGTTCTCTCTCTCTCTCTCTCTCTCTCTCTCTCTCTCTCTCTCTCTCTCTCTCTCTCTCTCTTTGCACTGAATCACTGGGAATGTGAATGAATACTCAGACCACCACAGGAAACAGGAAAAACAACAAAGATAATTTCTGGGGTGTAACAATGAAACCTGCTGTTATTTTTTTCATACAGAGATATATATATATAGAGATATATATATAGATATATTCATTTCAATCCACAGTCTACTTGTACATCCTCTTGTGTCCTCAGTATGGACTTACAAAGAAGTTGGTCACCCACAGAAAGGAAGATGATGATGGCATTATGTACTGTTATGGTATTGTGAATCGAGCTTTAACATTTTTTAACATGAAAGGGAAATCTAATTTCATGGTTTTTTTATTTATTTTTTTAATCTCTGCTGGGTAGCAGAACAAAACACAATTGGACAAAACCGGCTCTGAAAAATCTAGTTCCTTTACCAAAGCTTTGGTTATGTAATCAACACTATACATTAAGATTATTTTGATTTAACTGCATGTATACTGAGCTTGATTCTGTGACTGTTTTAGCCAGAATACATGCAATCATTGCAATGTGTCCATGCAGTTTTCTGTACAATGGGAAAAAAATTACAGCAGCATGGTATACAAATATTCATGTCATATTACTGGCAGCTTCTTCTTCTTCTTCTTCTGTCTCTCTCTCTCTCTCTCTCTCTCTCTCTCTCTCTCTCTCTCTCTCTCTCTGAAATAAAGTTCTGAGTTCTCTCTCTCTCTCTTTCATCCTCTTTTTTTTTTTTTTTCACTTTGAAGTTGGGGTAAAAAAGAAAGAAAAAAAACTACTAAAGTTTAAAAGGCCAGCGTTAAGGAATTCTCATTTAACCATTTTAGAGCTAAATAACACAGCAACAGATAAAAGTGTTCCACTGATAAAATAAAAATAATTATAAAAATCCATAAGTGTTATTTCATCTAGCAAACATTTGCATAGGAATATAGCTGTTATAAGGATCTCTTCCATTTTAAACAGACAAGCATGCTATGACTTTGTTACACAACTCCCCCCCCCCCCCCCCCCCCCATCACACATATGAGAATAACGGTGGAAATCTTTATAGTCCCTACCCTGCAACTCAAAACACTGAGCAATACAAAATGAACAAATATGCACATCAAGATAAACAATAAACAAATAACACACCCATTAACACAGGTATACAATACTGTTCAAACATGAATGGCAACATGCAACGCAAACTCCGAGCATTGCTTTCCAGCACCTTCCTCCAAATTCTGCCAGATTTGGTTACGCCACCAAAGAGGCACTCATTATCTCCAAGCAGCTGTCCACCAACGTGGTCAGCACCCTCCGAAAGGTTTGGGTACTGACTGGAAGCAACCTAGCGCCCAAGCATGCACGTAAACGTAAACACGAGACATCCACCCTGGGGGAAAAAAAGAATTCCTCCTCGATTCAAATGACTGGTTTTATTTGAGCTGGTGTAAGCAAAATGGTCAGTTATAAAACAAATGTCTGATATAATTTGAGTTGTTCGTAACAAATTTACTACTGTTTGAGCACCAACAAAAAACTGTTTGTTAGCTGACAGTTTTCTGGGACCTATGGCATAACTAAATACGGCAGTGGCTGAAGGAAGGATGTCGTAAACCAGTGCTTGGAGTTTACATGCAACCCAAATACACATTGCACAGTCATTCGGCCGAAGGGCAGTGCTGGATAGTTTCATTATTCAGAGAAAAATATAAATGGATAAAAGATTACAATTTTATCAAAAGAGGATAGAGCTGAGGAGCGGTCTGAAGTGGGAAGTGGAGCTGGGCTCTCAGAGTCAGAAAAAGTCATGAGACTGTCCTTTGCTTCAGCTGTCAACAGCTGGTTGTACGGACTCATCTTTGTGACTTTGTTCCCACAACTGCTGAAACAGCAAGTTACTGGTACACAAATTGCCTTGTACTGGCACGGTGGTGGCTGATGGTTTCCTCAGTCTGTGGGTCAGAGCACTTGGGACAAGCTATTCATAGGTACCCAACACAACCTCCTCCCCCCCACCCCCTACCCACCCCTCCTGGGGGGGGTGTCGTAAAATTCTGTTGGGTTGACAGATACATATATCCTACGAGTACTGGGAACCAGATTAACCCTCCTCCTCCCCGACCTTACCTCATCCCTAATTGACGGTATGTGGTCTCCGTGGGTGTTAAGCCAGACAATTCTCTTTTCTTTTTCTTTTTTCCTTTTTCAATAAAATATGGAAGAGGGATTGTAAGGCTTAACATCCACAGAGACACATACGGTGGCAGCAAAAACACACACACCAAAATGAGAAATCAATCAGACTTGACAGCTGCAAGAGAACTCGTGCCATCCGGTAATTCAGGAGGGCATATGAGTGGATACGACAAATGCTTGGAGTTGGACATGTGACACACAACAGAATACACAAGATTAATCTGTGTGCACCAAATGGTTGAAGATGAAGCTTGAAAGAAGATTAAGAAACAGCTGCACAATTCATCCACCTGAAGATTAAGAAACATCTGCACAATTCATCCACCAAACATCTGCACAATTCATCCACCAGATCTATCATTAAAAACACACTATATCTATGCATCATATATGTGCAGGTGATGCCCACACACAGCTAAATGTCAAACATTTTATATCAACAGAACTGTAACCTACATTCATTTTTGTCACGCGTCACAGTACAGCTGCGGATGAGAGGTAAACAAACAAAAACTGCATTTAGTTTTTTTGTTTGCTTTGGGTAAAAAAACAAAACAAATATATAAATACATACATACCAGAACATCATGTACAGCTGGTTTTCAATTTGTATCAGTAGTTCCTTCAGCTGGTGAGGAAAAGGCATGTAGAGTGGGACCACCCTATGAATAACTGGTCACTACATTAAAATGGTAGTGATGTTCATGACTTTGGAATTATTCAAGGACATAGTTATGAATTTCCAAAGTCAGTGCTCTAGCTGTACAATAATGGGTGGGTGGGGTGGATGGGGTGTTGAGCTCTCTCTCTCTCTCTTTTTAAAACTAGTTTCTCATTTTCAGGCGCATCCTTGTGGAATACCATCCCAAATCAAATCACATCATGCAATTCACTTACCAGCTTCAAAACACAACTTTATAAATGGATCAGAAGCAGATTGTTATAAATAACCACACACACACCAAAAAATTTTTTTTTTAAAAATCAAATAATTTCTTGGTTTCTAATATATATATATAGGTATAGTCTCCCAGTGATTTATTACTCTTTTTATTGTTCATAATTATCGATAGTGTTTGTACCTGTTCCAAGAGCAGGTTGAATAACAGGCATTCGTGCTTAAACCTTTATCCTTGTGTAATAAAGTTCATTCAATCAATCAATCAATCTTATTTGCTGTTAGGTCCCAATGGATCTAATGCTAATTGAGTTCTAAAATTCTTCAGTTCTCTCTCTCTCTCTTTGAAATATAGAAAGCCACAAAATGAAAGGAGCAAACGGAATAAAGCTCATGCCAAAAAGGACACACACACACACACAAACACACAACACACAAAGTTGTGCAGAAACATCCAGAAAATCCTTCCCTAATGCACGGCCTGTTTTTGAACAACAAGCTGAACTACAGAGTACAATGGAACCACAATAAAAGAACAGCAAAAGAGGTCTTGGCCCATGGTTAACTGCCTATTTACAGGAAAATGTGAAAGAATGGTTTCAGGGGATTTTTTTTATCTCAAACAAAACCATGACCTCTCATCAGGGTGGTCTTTTATCAGGGTCATCCTGGCGTCACCTTGTGCAGTTGACACACATTGATGATGATACATATCAATACAAAGCACAAGTCCAATAACTTGAATGGTCAGTGCACTGAGAACATACACATATTGCTATTAAACTTTGATTAGAATGGACCAATTCATTTATTACGTGTCCATGACTAGACAAATACTCTTTTTTGTCGTAAGAATGTTACTTCAATCAGAAGGAATATGCTATTCATTTTTCTACATACAAATTAGAACACAAAACTGGCACTCCATCAAAGATGAAAATGTGCATGCCTGGAAGACAAATGATACGGATTTTTGTTTATTTTTACTTTTTTTTTTTATCACCGTTCATGATCACATGAACAAGAAGTTTTTTCCCCTATAGTTTGTCTGGAACACAACACTGGAACACATTCACATCCATCCCCTTCCATCTCGTGACACCATCATGCAGTCTCTTAACCTAATGCGCTGCTGGTAAAATCCTCAGCATCTCTTCTCCTAACACGCTGGTAGTAAAACCCTTCACATATCTTCTCAAAAAATCCTCAGCATATCTTCTAACATGCTTGTAGTAAAATCCTTAACATATTATCTCCTAACACGCTGGCAGGAAAATCCTTAGGGTATTAATCCAAAACATCTCAGCCATGGTTCTATCCTGGTTCAAGGGGTAGCTGCCAGCACATTTTCTCTTCAAGAATGCTGGGCCAAGCCGCTCTCTGGCCACTACAGTTTCAGTTTATTCAGCAGTAATGAAAGAACTCAGCAAGTTCATTCCAAGTGCAAATCCAAAGGTTACCAATCATCAGCACATCGGCTGCAGCACAGGCTGTCACTGCAGTGCTAGCCTTTTCAGCCACTGGCCTTTTCAGCTGTTCAAATGTCCAAAGAGCAAATTCCTGTCTTCAGAATGAACAATGCCTTTCACTATTAATATGTATGACGTCTCTGGTGTGGAGGTTAGTTTGCAATGCTGGACTCTTTGGCTAATTGGGATCAGAGGCTGTCCACATTTGCTGTTAATATAGACATAAGAGCACTGGCCATTTATATACACTGTGTTTCAATCCATAAATGTCAGCATCTTAGCCCCAGTGAATGAGAGATGGTTTAACTGTCGGTGACTTGAGCCCCAGTGGCTCATGGCATGGTTTGCTGTGTTCACCTCATCTCCTCCTCCTGAAGCATTTTGACGTACTGTTCTTCGCTCACATCTGTAACATGCATTATGCAAGTATTTTTAACTTTGCAAAGAAAGGCATAACTTTTAACAATGTGGACCCTCTCAGACTCACGCAAGCACACACAAACAAATACTTGCACACATGGGTATGAGTGCGTGTGCGCACACACACACACACACACACACACACACACAAACACACACACACACACACACACACTCACATACACAAACACACACACACACACACACACACACACACACAAACACACACACACACACACACACACACACACACACACACACACACATATGAATGCTTGGAGGGATGCACACACACACAAATGTGAAAATGTGCGCACAAACACACATACACAGCCAATTACCAATCAGTTTCATGTCTGGTAAGGTAAATATTTTCTGTTTAGAAAAGAATTAGGCAAACTAATAGATAACTGGTTTCTAGTGCCCAGTCAACCAAGCCAGTAATATCAGAGTTAAGCAAAATAGAAAACAAAACAAAACCAAAAAAGAAGAAAAATGCATTCAAGTATCGCTTGATGTTTGAATGATAAGTAGCATATAAACTGCACAAAATGCTGTCCAGGTTTGTGGCTCACATCTGCAATGAACAAAAATGTGTGTTCTTCAATTCTGATTTTTTTTAAATCAACTTTTTTGATAGTTTGCCTTGGGAAATCATTCAAGCATCGAACTTTGTATAAAATCTTATCAGGCTGATTAATATAGATAGTGCAAGCGATGCAGTCAAAGTTGTTTCTGTGGCTGCATGGTCAGTAGTGGAGTTTGGTTGCTTTTGAAAGGATAAAGTGCATGCATAATTCTATTAATATAGAAAAATATCTGAGACAAGAATGACTGCTAACAGTCTAACCATTGTTAACCCTTTCAGCCCTGGAGGTTTATGCTAGCGCTGCCTCTGCCAACTGGGTGTTTTTAACCTTGCTGTTAAAAAAACAACAACGACCAGCCACTGTGTTTAGAGTTCATTATCTCCACTTGTACATAAGGTAGAGCTGCCATAATTTGCACACACTATTAAAAATGAACAGGGTTGTAGTTACCTCCTTCTTTCATTAGTATGCATAGTTTCACAACTTCTAAAACCAATCTGATGAAATTGACAATCTGATGAGGCAGACAAGACTGTACTGTGGCACCTGACTGAGTTGGGTGCCAAGTGGAATGGATTAAGTGTTGTTTTGTAACTTAAAAAATGGCTTATACTGAAAATTTGGATGTTACCTTTTGTCATAATAAACAGGTAGGTCCAGCCAAATTTTGAAAAGCATGCAATGCAATCCATTAATATGTGATATTAAAGAGGGTCACAAGGCAAGTACACAAACCAAATTTCATTAATTTATCTATAATATTTTTTGAGATATCACCCTTCAAACAGTCATCATTTTAGGCATTTTAGGCGCATTTTACAAAATGCCATTTTTGTATGGCTCTAGCATAAAAAGTATTGGTCACACATCCACCTAGCTTGTTTTGCACAGTGTCTGCACAACATAGACTAAACACAATTTTTTCAGTAGTCATCCTTACTCAAATTTTGGAGATGCAGAGTGCCAAAAATGGAAAAATCACTAATTTTGACATTGTCCAATCGCCAATCTTTGACAGTACTGACAAGATCAAACATAACATGGGAATGGAAAGATGTACAACCATGATTCTGGTATCAACTGATTCTGCATTAATTAGACAATACAAATTCACAAGTCTAAAGAAGTGCAAGCTAAATTTTACCTACAGTGGCAAGTTTCCATGAGAAAAAAGGTGCAAATATACCGCAAATCTTTGATGGTAGTAGCATTAAAGCAAATCAAACTCTGGAATGGAAAGAGATAAGCCATGGTTCTGGTATCTGCAGATTCAGCATTAATCAGAGAAGGGAAATAAACAGCATATGGAAATTTAGGCAAATTTTAGATATATGTAGACTTGTTTGAATGAGGAAAAAAGTTAAAAACTGCAGTCCAAGTGTGGCCTCTTGGTAGATGTTGAGGCCTGCCTCACTTTCTAGGACCAATTCTCTCCTCAAGATGATGAAACTGATCATCCTCTGAAATCATTAACAAAGAAATATATAAACAAACAGGTAAAAAAGATTTATTTCAACATATACAGCAAGCACACTAACACTTAATACTCACCAATTAAATACACTTAATACTCACCAATTAAATCATCAAATTCTGAAGTTTAGTTGTAAACAACACTTACTTGACTTTGTGTGAATCATGCAGTAATAACTTGAGAAATAAATAAATCAGAAAGGTACAAACAGAAGGAAGCAGACAAGAACAAATTTTCAGGTATCTGGACTACTACTACCAGTCTCAGCTATTGAAACAATCCCAGAAGCAAAAACCCGACTGGAGTCACTCTCGCCATTATTTGACAATACTTAAAAACAAAAAACTTCCCTAGTTTAGATAAAAGACCTGGATTATTAAGGAAAAGTAAACTAACAAAAATTGGAGTCCCACATCAATGACATTAAAAAAATTACATGCTCAAAAATGTATTTAATGTTGCTCTGAGTATTTTATTTCCCCCACCCCCTACCACCCCCACATTTGGTGTGGCTCTTCAAGTGTGTGTGTGTGTGTGTGTGTGTGTGTGTGTGTGTGTGTGCATGCATGCATGTGGGTGTGCGTGTATGCATGCATGCATGCAAGTGTGTGTGCATACATGCATGATTGTTTGTGCTGGTTGCAGAGAAAGGGAAAGAAGGGGGAAGGGGGGTGTTGAACCAACAGTACAAACTTTGTGGCAGGGGAAGGATTCAGACAAGTTGTTTCCACAGGTCCTGGCTGGGACTAAAACCCTGGAATGTGGGATGAGGGTGAGGAGGGAGCCTATGCCTAATAACTGCCACCACTAGAATGGTCGAGTCTACACCAAGACAAGCAGTGATGGGCAGTGGGGACAAGTTAGCTCTTTCATTAACCCATTCCCTGCCCCAGTGCTTGAACTGTCGATATACAATATCCTTCCAGTAACAGCCTCAAAGAACCAGAAATGTTCATCATAAGCTCTTTGTTCCATGTCAGAAATGATCAACAGTCAGAATTTCTGAGAAACACGTCAGCACATAGCGCATGTGTGCATGTTAATGAGTGGGTGGTTTTGATCAGTATACTGCACTCACACACCTTCAACAGGACCAAAGCCCCCAGTAGCCCCCATTGCTGATGGCTCAGGATGTGGGGCTGTGGCAGCTTTCATCTTCAGGGCAGCTTTCATCAGTTCAACGGCTTTCCTGCAATGAAGAAAACAATGCCTTTTTGTGCAAAAAGAAGACTAGCTATCACAGACAGCAGAGTTTGCTTGTGATCTATGGCTCCCCATAGAACAGAGAATTAAATAAAAAAACAGCTTGTCTCTGCTATCAAATCATCACTGGCACTGCCC
>OY757555.1:9768437-9827937 GCA_963584105.1 Alviniconcha strummeri | reverse complement strand
GTTTGCGGCTGTGGTCATGCTTTGCATGAAATCGGAGAAGACACCTCTGAGCAACCGGATATCATTCCGGCGCAGATTAAAGTTATAGAACACATTCGGGTCAAATACGCCTGCCGTCAGTGTGACAATGGCATTAAAACAGCGCCTGAACCGGCTCAGCCCATTGAAAAGAGTATTGCATCACCTGGCTTACTGGCCCATATTGCCGTTGCCAGATATACCGATGCCTTACCCCTGTATCGACAGGAAGCCATATTTAAACGTCTGAATATTGATATTAACCGCACCAGCATGGCTAACCGGATGATAAAAACAGCCCAACTAAGTCAACCTCTGTTGCAACGACTTATTCATTATCAGTTACAGCAATCCATTATCCAGGCCGATGAAACTCCGGTTCAGGTGCTCAATGAACCGGGAAGAAAGGCACAAAGTCAGTCCTGTATGTGGTTGTACCAAAGTGGCAGTAGCGGTGTATCTCCACCTGTTATTATTTAGTCTGCCCTGAATAAAACATAGTGCATTGATTTATAAAGAAATATTTCTTGATTATGGGTGTTAAATTTGCAGGTTTTTGGTAAAATAAGCCTTATTACCTTGCAAATTTCCAGACCAGAATGAAGCCAAAGAAACAGCCAAAAATACCTCAGGAAGACCTGTTCAGGATGCGCCTTGAAAACATGCTGGACATAAACCATGAGTTGATTAAGTTATCAAAACCCATAGACCGGGAAAGTCCTGATAAAGAATGGGGCGCTTTGTTTGTATCCACTAAAGGTGCTCCTGCCATACGCACTCGTTTGATTGCAGGATTGCATTACCTGAAACACCTGCATGATTTATCGGATGAACAGGTAGTAAAAGGCTGGACAGAAAATCCGTACTGGCAGTATTTCTGTGGTGAAGAATACTTTCAGCATAAAATGCCTATACACCCTGTGACCATGACCAAATGGCGTAACCGGCCGGGTAAATCAGGCAGTGAAAAATTACTGATTGAAACCATTAAAGCCGGACTAAAGAGTAAAACCATAAAGCCTGGCAGTTTAAAGAAAGTCACGGTAGATACTACCGTACAGGAAAAGAACATCGCTTTTCCAACCGATTCAAAGCTCCTGAACAAAGCCAGAGAAAACCTGGTTAAACTGTCCAAAGAGCACGGTATTAAACTGCGCCAGAACTATAATCGGGTTGGGCCGCAATATGTACTAATGGCCAGTCGTTATGCTCATGCAAAACAGTTTAAACGCATGAAGAAAATGAACAATAAACTGAAATCCCGTTTAGGTCGTGTTAAACGGGATATTGAACGACAACTGCCCAACTATTCCGTTGATATTCAGTCTCTGTTTGAAGTAGCTCTAAAACAGGCTCAGAAACTGATTGAGCAGGAGCAGCACAGTAAAAACAAGCTTTACAGTTTACATGCACCGGAAGTTGAGTGTATCAGTAAAGGCAAAGCTCATAAGCCTTATGAATTTGGAGTTAAAGCCAGTATCGCGGTAACTAACAAGGAAGGCTTTGTTATTGGCGCTCAAAGTTGTCCGGGCAATCCTTATGATGGACATACCTTGCTGCCACAACTGGAACAAATAAAACAGTTTACAGCCGTACAACCGGAACACTGCTTTGTTGACCGGGGTTATCGTGGACATGAAGTAAAAGACACTAAAGTTTTTATCTCAGGTCAGAAGCGAGGCGTTACCCGAAGTATTAAAAAGGCATTAAAACGGCGCAGTGCGATTGAGCCTGAAATCGGTCATATGAAAAACGATGGCCGTTTAGATCGCTGCTACCTCAAAGGCACAGTCGGTGATGCCATTAATGTGGTTATGGTAGCCGCTGGACATAACTTAAGAAAGATCCTCAATAAGCTCCGGCTTTTGTGGCTCAAAATTATTTCCGGTTTGATGGGGTCTTTTATCAAACCGGGGCAATCAGCTGCTTTAAACCTGGCTTGATGTCAGGCTTAAAACGGTATTATTCAGGTTGAACTATTTAACCTGAGATCTGGATAAGAACCCAGTCATTTACCTAAATACAGAGAGTTTTCATATCACTCTCATCTATTCTGATTGTCGGCTTGTCTTTTTTATGACAATAGGCAATCAGAGAACCAATAAGGTTCAACATAAAACCACTTACGCTTCTATGACGTGAATGTTCAATCTGTGTAATATTTTTTAGCTGATCATTAACCGTTTCAATTATAAAACGTTTTTTCAGCATAATCTTATCCCACAATGCAATGGCACGTGTTTTCATGTTTCGTCTGACATTGCTAATAAGCTCGACATCCTGTTCAAACAGTTCATCACTTAAAAGACTGGAGACATAGCCTTTGTCACCATAAAGCTTTCCATATAAGTCTTTGGCCATTTCAGGAACCGGTTTTCTGATGAGTAAAGTAAGCGCATAATGGCACCAGTACCGATGACATCACTCACAGGAAACGGCTATAGCTCAATAAATTTGGAAACTCTTTCCTAAGATGTTGATGCACATGGCATAAATAATAACTCTTAAAATCTTTGTAATGTGACTGATGAAAGTTAATCAGGATAGTCATCAGTTCACCGGGGCTCATTACACCTTGTCGTCTTCTCTTTTTATCACCGGATTCCAGCAGTGTTTTTTCCCATTCAGGATAAAAGACCTGGTTGAAATCATCGATATTACAATACAATTCATCTATAGTAGTCACTTGCCTGTTCCTTGTTCAAATTCATTTGATTTGGTCATTAAATGATCTGATCGAGAAACAGGCATTTAGTTCAATATTTTTTAGTTCTTATCCAGAATTCAGGTTGATTTAAGACCAGCCGGATGACCTGGTGTACTTCCGGCTCATCATCAACTATCAGGACTTTCCAGCCGGGGATAAGCTCCCCTTTTGGTTTAGAAGGTTCATCGTTAAAAAACTGCAAGGCACCCATTAATTCCTACTTATTTACTTGGTCTTTATTCATTATAGACTGTAATACTTTGAATTGTCTAATCCAGGGTTTAGATTTCTGCAGTGATTCAGGCAACCTGGCTATTTCTGACTTAGCCTTGGAGTAGGAATCAAACACCCCGTAAACAAGGATATAACGACTGGAAGGAGCATTATTATGCGCTTTATCTATAAATTTCACTTTCAGAATAGACAGGTTATGAGCCTGTGCCAGTTTTTTACCGTTTATCAGTTTCTGCTTCATTTTCTTCAGATAATCGGTTGTTTTTCCTGTTGCTAGCTGCAGGGTGTAACTTTCATCCGGCTGGCTGAACAGCCATGCCTGCTCGGGGTTAAGTGCTGCAATGGTTTTATCTGAAGCTCCGACTAGGTAACTGTCAACTAGCCCGCTGCTGCGGCTTTGGATCAGGTACCGCCGGGATAATTTTGCATCGCCGCTTTTACCATAAGCCAGCCACAGATTGTATTGAGCCCGACTGTCTCCCTGTTCAGCCAGTGGAGTGAATAGTTTTATTGCCTGCACATAATCACTTTTTGCATAAGCCTGTAAGGCTTTACCTTTCCATGTTCGGGCCAGAACATCGTCTCTGATTGGCTAAAGACGTGATTTACGGGCGACAACTCTGTTTTGCTGCCTGGCGTTCGGCTCATGTTTTGAACACTTTCTGTAGAGCTCTGCAAGCATGTCTGGGAGAGCAGAAAAGCGACTCGCTACGTTACTAAATTTGTGCAACGCTGGAAATATTTTGGATGCAGCAAGATCAGACATCACGGCTCTGATTGAGGACTATTTCCTTTCCGATCAAGTCGAAGAAGACTGGTCCAAGTCTGATTCCGAAGATGAGATGGAGAATGTGCAAGACGTGTGTGACATCGAAACTGAAAAAGAAGATGATGTTGTCGAAGAAGCTGTTGTTCATATCGAAGGTGCAGCGGGATATAACTGTGCTGAAATTGACTGCAATGTTGCTCCAGCAGAAATGCATCGGCAAGCTGAACAGTGGTCTTGCCACTGCAAGCAGATCAAAGCTGTGGCACTGCTAGATGGTGATCCAAGACAGGGATGCATTAACCAGTTTTCCCCAGAGGAGTGTGTGGAGGTGAAGCTGTCTGTCACAGAAATGGACAGAGGTATGTAGTCAAATCATTTCGATTTTTTTAAGTGTCTTTGATGTTAAAAAAAGAGAGTTATTTTTGACATGGCAGTGTAGGGCTTACTCATGTTACTCGTACTGTGAAAAATATTAGTGCTTCTTCATCTCCTTTGTAATATATACTAATAATAATGTGTGTGTAAGGAATACAAAATTATGACTACAATTTATAATTTTAAGCTGTCTGTCACAGAAATGGACAGATGTATGTAGCCTAATCATTTTGCTTTAAATATTTGTTTATACATGTGTGTCTTTGATGATGTTATTTTTATTACAATATTAGGCCCTGATGGCGTAATGTGAAAAATGTTAGTGAGTGCTTCTTCATCTTTGTAATAAATTTAAAATGTGGTGCGTGAGGAATACACTATACAGTATCAATTATCATGACTACATAACTATTGTTGTTGAGGTTTTAGTGTACACATTTTTGTTGCTGTTGTAATTATGTAAAGCACTGACTGCACTGTGTTTCTCACCAACCCCTGCTGGTGAGATACAGGGCTGTAGATCTGACAGCTATTAATATTATTCTTATAATAATTACAGACCCCCTACTGGCCCTAGTGTGCTTTCTCTAGATCTGTGCTTCAGCTGCCATACGCACTGCTGTGAACAGTTGCATTTTATTTATAAGTGATTAACCATATCAGACTTGCACGCAATGCCTGAAATGTTTTGTCAGTATGCATAATATATAATACTGCCCGACGGTCGCAGCAATTGCTGAAATCTTTAGGCATTTTGCCTATTGCCCAATTTCATGAATTGCCATAACACTTAACTATGACTTATGAGCGCTTGCATGAGTGCATGCGCTGTCACTCAAAAGTGCAGATTTTGATAAAGCACAACAATAACATAAGAATACTATAACTATCATAAAGTTTAACACTTTGAAATGGAATAAATTGACACTGACAGCATTGCCATTGGTCCATTAACTGACCTTAATTTGTATGCACAACCTCAGAATTAATGTGTCAAGGAGACAATTTTGTGCAGTGCAAAAATGTAGGTGCCCCAAATCTGTGCATCCGGTTGTAAAATATTGCATCATTGATGCACAACTGTATCAAACATGTTACCAGACTATCAAACACCACTATTATTAGTTGCACTTGTACTGTTGCAGACAAGAAGGACATGTTCATCTTGGGCATCATCAGCGCTTGCATGCGCAACGGGCCAACGACAGAGTGCAGCAGACACAATGTACAGGCTGATCGTCAGAAATGCCGCTCCGCCTATTACTTCATGTCCAGATTTGTCTGCGCAAAGGCTTTTGTGCGACTGGTGGGGATAAGTCCTGACAAGCTTTATGCTTTGGCCAAGCACTACAAAACCAATGGGCCGGTGCCTCGGCAACTGAGGACTGGAGGACGAAAGAACAACACCGCCAGCCTCGCTCTAGTGGACACTGAACGTGTTGTTCACTTCATCAAGCAGCATGCAGAGGACCATGCCATGAGCTTGCCTGGACGAGGCCCTGGCTTCAAACACGATGACATCCGCTTGCTGCCTTCATCATGCCCAAAGAGCCAAGTGTATCGTCTTTACGAAGCAAGTGCCAACGCTGCAGGACACCGCGTCGTGGCTGCATCAACATTCAAGAAGTTGTGGTTGGAGCTGTGCCCCTTTATTGTTGTTGCCAGACCTGTGACGGATCTTTGCTGGCGCTGTCAGCAGAACAACACCAACATTTACAGGAGTGCAAATCTGACCCTGGAGGAAAAGGGTGAGCTGCTTCAAGAACATGCAGCTCATCTGAGCCAAGTTGATGCTGAACGACAGTTCTACAAGCGTCAGGTTGAAGAGAGCAAGGAGTGTGTGCGTCGCAATGGACTGGTGGCGCTGCAGCCAACACCAGCCAATTCGCAGGACCTTGCGATGCACTACTCCTTTGACTTCGCTCAGCAGGTGCATTATCCAAGCAATGCAGCTCAACCAGGGCCGATGTACTCATGACAGCTCGGAAGTGTGCGATCTTTGGCGTTTGCTGTGAAGGGTTTCCAAAGCAGGTGAATTACCTTGTTGATGAGTGTGTCAACTGCAGCAAGGGCTCCAATGGTGTCATCAGCTACCTCCACCACTTTTTTGAAAGCTTTGGCGTTGGAGAGAAGACCGTCCATTTGCACTGCGACAACTGTTCTGGGCAGAACAAGAACAGATATGTTCTATGGTATTTCTTGTGGCGTGTGATGAGGGGTCTTCACACTGAGGTGACCATGAACTTCATGCCAGCTGGTCACACAAAGTTCGCCCCGGACTGGCGTTTTGGACTGCTCAAGCGACGTTTCAGACGGGCGGAAGTCTCCTGCTTGAATGACCTCTGTGATGTTGTCACTGAGAGCACCCCAGTTACCAAGGTCAACATTCCACAGCTTGTTGGGAGGGAAGATGGAACCGTGCATGTCAACACTTACAACTGGCAGACCTACCTTGCACCAGTCTTCAAACCTCTACAGGGCATCAAGAAGATAGCGCATTTCCGATTCTCAGCTGATCATCCCGGAGAAGTTTTCTACAAGGCCAACCTGGCGGAAGAAGAGAGCAGGCTGAACCTTCTGAAGAGCAGAGACGCATTTGGAGAGCTTGGTGCCATGCCGGACATCATACCTGCCCCTGGACTGCCTCGAGAATGACAGCAGTACCTATTCAGCCAGATCAGGGAATTCGTTCGGGAGGACCAGAGGGATGTGGTGTGCCCCAACCCAGGCAACTAATCTGCAGCCAGAATGACAACACTCTTCTGGCCAGTTTGCCTGACCGGTGAATCTGTTAATAATAATAGTGTTAAATTTCTTCTTCTTCTTTGTCTTTGTTTCTTTGTCTTTATTATGTAGTCAACGTTTATTATGCTGCACGTTTTACTCTTCTGTGATGTTTTAGTTCAGTTTAGAAGTAGATGGAATCCTCCACCCAGTCTGGACATACAGACAGTGATTAATCATTTATATTAACGTTGCTTTGGAATTCAACCAAATAAGGTACCATTGTTAAGCTACTACTTTCTCATCCTGATAAATATGATTTTGCATGTGTGTATACATGTGTTTGTGATTCACTGATTCAGTCATTATTATTATTTTTTATTATCTGATTCAGTCTCTTTTCTTTCTCACTGTTTTTTCTCTTTCTTTCTTTTCTTTTCTTTTTCTTGTAATGTGTACACATGTGTTTGTGATTCAGTATCTTCTCTCTCTCTCTCCGAGTCTCTCTCTCTGTCTTTTGAAGTGCCCCCTTTGTGTGCTTTTGACAACTTTAAGCAAACAATGTGCTGTATATTTTATTATTAAAACCTGTTAAACTACTACTCTTTCGTGATTAATAATTTTAAATGGGCAGGAAGTGTGTGTACATATCTTTTGTGTGTTGTGTTTGTGATTAAGTTTTTTTTCCAGGCCTCCTATTACCCTCCCCAGCATACATGCTTTTGTCATTTAAGCCAGCAAGGTACTGTATGTGTATGAATCTGATTAAATATCATTATGCTACTGGTACTACTGTTTGAATTTCATCCATTACAATTTTACATGTGCAGGAAGTGTGTGTACATACAGGGTGTGTTAGTTTTTTCAAAATGTTTTATATATATATATAAATTATAATAATTTTTAAAAATGCCCCGCTTATTAATTCTGGAAACTCTGCGGAGACAGTAGTTTTGGGTTTTACTCTTAGTCTTATCATTCTATGAAGCTGTAAGCTTTATTTTGCTTTTGGGTGTGCCAGTCATGTTCTTAATAATGATTTAAGAATAGAAGAAAATGTCTTTTTATGCCACCTCGTAAAAAGAATTGGGACTAAAAATATACATCATAAATAATTAAATTATATAATTTGAACATTTAGTTTAAGGTAATAACAGTTTTTTCAGTTGTAAACAATGTACAAAAACAGTTTTAGAAGGTTTGAACAAGTTTGAAGTCTTGTTGCTATGCAAAAACTAGGGCTACATGTTCCACAACTTTGACATCGTTTTGCTCAAAATGGCCGCCGCAGTATTTACCGACTTCAAATGCCAATAACTTGGTCAATTATTAAGTTATGGACATAATTTTTGTATTATATTAAAGTGCATTCTCTGTTCTATCTGAATATTTATATATCTTCAGGATGGTAAAAATCGACTTATGTTGGGTTTCGTGAGAGAGGGTCACATATTTCCTTGTAAACTTGTACTGGGACAATAAATATTCTGATTCTAAAGAACTTGCACAAAAATGGGCAGCTGCAACACACACACTTAAAAAAGAAAAAGAAAAAATGCCACATCAACACACAACCAACAAGAACAAAAACAGATACCCTTCAGAATTTTTGGAAGAGGGTGAAAATACACAACAGATTTTTTTCAAAAAGGCAGGAGCCTTGAATACACATATCACGAGCAAACAACAAAAAACACTACTTTCACTCACCGCCGGAGTTGATGAAGAGCGGTGCTCTCCGGAGTGTGCGTGTCTCCAGGTGGAAGTTGAAGTAGCCATGCAGCAAGGAGTTGCGATGCTCATGGTACAGGTACAAGTGCACCAGCAGAAGCAGGAACCACATCCCACCATGCACATACATCAACAGCGATGTCACTTCCTGTTGGCCACACTGCTTTTCCTTGCAAAATGTTGGAATGAGGTAGGCTGCTAGCCCTAGACACACCTGTGAAATAATCATCAAGCTGTGAATTAACTAAGCATTGTAATTAGTGTATGTACAACACTGCGGTTAGTGGTATGTGTATTAAACTCAAACTCAGAGATAGTCTTACTCTGTTTTATGTTGTAAACATGGTGTTTCATGACAGAAAAGAGGAAGGTTAACATGCTTTCCACATTGCATGTTTACAACACAAAAACAGAATAAAGCTACATCTGACTTTGAGTGAAACAATACATATTGGTTGTTCTCCAAAGCTATGTACCACAGCGTGACCTCTGTCGCCTAAATCCGAAATGGCTGACAAATCTTTCCACTTTGCTTTAACAGTTTCTGTGCAAAATCAATGGACTATCAAATGGACTAAGCAATGTAGCATGATTAAATTAAATTAAATGACAAAAAAACAATATCAACTGTAAAAAAATATATTTTTATATATATATATTTTAAAAAAGCAGCATACCGATGCATAAACTGATCTTTATTCAACAAAATATGACCCACCGCACTTCCACTAGATCACCTGTGTCACACATGCGCACAACATATGCACATGCATGCACACACACACACACACACACACACGCATAAACACTCATGAGTCATGAGTCAAACATGCACAATATATATTATATCAATGTTATTAACAGTATTAATACACATGCTCACATATAAAACTTTGGCAAGGAAAATAACTTTGGGCGTGCGGATGGTGCGGAACTTTTTCATCTCCTCAGCCATCCAGCGACTGACCACTGGCTCTTGTGGCAGGACCGGCATGGAGTTCAACAAAGGGTCATCATCATGGTAACTGTTCAGGCTGTCTGAGAAGAAGGTCACCCCTCCCTGCACAATAAGCAGCCAAGTTAGCAAGTATATTATCTGTTTGATGCTGATTTGGTTCTCTCATAAGAATCCATCATAAAACATAGTAAAATTCTACAGGTATTTATTATAGCACGATGCCAGGGTCGCAAGCAGTTAAACGCTCAAGACAAATCCTCTGACACAACTTCCCTGACAGTGTACGCAAAAAATACACCAAACAAACAAAAACCTAGGAGTCAGTATGCCATGTATGGCAGTTTAATTTGACAGAATACAATTATAAATCCCCCCCACCCCCCCGCCCCACAACTTCCTGCTCTTCATTGGTAAAGAGCGAACCAGAATGGCTACATCCTAAAACTAGCATGACTACTTCCTGAAACTAGCATGGCTACATCCTGAAACTAGCGTGTTTACATCATCCTGAAACTAGCATGGTTACATCCCGAGAAGCTCTCGCTTAAAGCAAAAAATGCAGTTTCCTGACTACCTCTGCTAAAGGACAGGGTGGCCCTGTCAATTCAGCATGGTACTGATAATAACAATTACACATATAATGATAATGCCTTATGGATTAAGGTAACTGTTCCCTGATGACCTTCCATTCTGTCAGTGGTCTTAATCTAAGTGTTTAAAAAACAACAAAAAACAACAACATTTAACTACACCCTGCAAAGTTTTCTTCTAATTCTACACTTCAAGATCTAAAGTTATGCACAGCAGCAGGAATTATTATTAATTATATACATGTAAACAGCAACAATTTGGCAGCAGCTGACAAGTCTGTTAGTGTTAGTCAGTTCATTAGTCCTTGGATTTTAACCTCCCATCACCACATAGGGTCACCTCAGGACAAATCATACACTGAAAATTCTCTTAGATTTACATTACTTCAAAGCACAACTCACATTCATTAAGTTATCATTATATCAATCACAAGTTTGTCAAATCACTGTTTGGGTTATAATGTTAAAAACCAACTATCCACCTATCTATCAGTATTAATGCTTTGGTACCTATTTATATAAAATATATTCCCAGTCCATAGGCACCACCACGGGGACCTGCTTAAATTGCTTGTATAGAACTATGAGCTGGGTGACCAATTTTATTCCATGGTCAACACAGGAAAGTGCCTTCTAAAGCCCAAACTAAATCAGTAAATGCTCAGTTAAAAAATACCAAACGACTTGTGTGTGTGTGTGTGTGTGTGTGTGTGTGTGGGGGGGGGGGGGGGGGGGGAATGAAGGTGAATGGATCAGAAAGGCAGAAATTAGGACAAGCCAAGAATTTTTTTCCCTGGTAGTGGGAAAGCATGCATGGCTATATTGGTGACCGATTAAAACCTTGTAACTAAATTTTTCCTGATTTTCAGATTTTTACAATTTTGAGTACCTAATTTATTTATTCACCTTCTGTGAAAACCTCAGAACACTAGGGAAATATTTTGGGGTGAAATCAGGGTTAGAAATAACTAGTAAAACCTCATAAGTCATTTGTGGCGGGAGGCTGAATCAAAATGGCACGTAAGTCGAGTTACAAGGTATTTTCGCTAACATTTTGGCAAACGAAAACTTCTTCTGATGACTTGTGAGCTTTTCCATGCTACAAAGTATCCAGAAACTATGTCACTTTTCGCTCCTTACGAGTTTTTTCCACTTCATCAAGACATCTTCTCGAGTGAAGGACATGTGTAGAATCTGTTCAGGTAAGAGCTGATATGTTAGTACACAGCTGTATGATGATTAGATTAGTATGTTGAAATTATGAATATGTAGTATGCAGCTTAATTACTCAAAAGAAGCGACTGATTCAGAATTTGATTTATTTGAAATCACCATCGAGTGTGACTGGTTTTTACCAGTATGCTGTCTTTTTCACCTGTCTGTTTGCAAGTATATATTATATGTACAACTGATAGCTAATGTGTGTGTGTGTGTGAGCATGCATGTGTGCATTTGTGAGTGTGTGTATGTGTGTGTGCCTCTGTGTGTGCATGTATGTGTGAGTGTGAGTGTGTGTGTGTGTGTGTGTTTATGATGCACTGCTTCATGGAGACTGGATACTGAACACAGGAACCTCGTCAGTTTTTATTCCAAGGCAGGCACCCCTGGACATCAAAGGAACATGCTCACCAGTCTGAGGATTAGAACTTGCATGGTGTTATCACATGACTAAATGTAATTGGACAGTGCCTGAGTTTATTGTAGCAGGTCAAGTCAGTCTGATACCTCGGTCAAAGGTATCATTCTGAACTCACACTATTAGCAGTATTTCCGACATCAAGAGGCCTCAACATTATAGACGGTTCCAGATGAAAGTCTACATAATCAGCTTCTTTGCTTGAAACGAACATAATTAATTTTGTTTGGACACTACAGTCATAAACTGGTCGGGGCATACTGTTTCAAATCTGTTTAATTTTGTCTGCATTTTTTTTTATTGCTAGAAAGTGACCAGTAGCTGTAGTGTCACTTTTATTTTTGAACTAAGTGTTCTATGAAATGTTTTTGCTTTCCTTTGACTATTAATCTCCATTAATAACAATATTTTCTAAAAGTTAAATCCTCGTAAATCTTCACTTTGGACCAACTGTTTAGTACAAAAACCACAGGTCTGCCTTTTGTAGCAAAAAATCATGCCTTGTTAATATTGTTTTGATGTGAAATCATACAACAGACGTTCAGGCTTGAAACCGCGCTTTTGTCAAAGAATCTGGTTGTTTTGACTACATCTGATCGTTCAAGTGGTATGTTTTGATTATGCGATAAATCCTCGTAAGTCTTCATTATTGATCAGGTGTTAAAGATAGAAAGCATGTATTTTCATGTTCTAGCAAAAATTGTTCGTAAATTACTCTTTTCCTCCAAGAAAAATCATAACAACAAATATAAGTACTTACGATTGTTCATGTGTTAAAAACTTAATATGTTTCGATTAAAACTGAATTTTTTAAAACTGGAAAAACTGAGTTATGAGGTTTTAAACGGTCACCAACAATATTCTGACCTACACAAGGCTTCAGTAGCCCTTCATCAAGTTCATGTCATGACTCCCGTGGTGACCTCAGTCTCTGCATTCCTGCCTCCTTCCTTGCCTGAGGCAGTTCTGATCAAAGCCCTCAACATCAGAGAGTCCAAACAGGGGACTGATGGAGGGAGAGAGCAGAGGTCTGCTTTCTGGCGTGAATGCACACTCAGTATCACTCTGTGACTTACTATTAAATACTAATTATAGTAATACTACAGATCTAGAGCTGTTGTTGTTGATCGGTTTCATTACTATTATACAGCATTATTCTCCACTCTTGAGCAGACTCACTGAGCTCACATGAGTGACTAGCTTTTTATAGCGCACTTTTGAAAATTGAATATCCACTGAAGTGGTGTACTTACAGTGGAAGGTGCCACATGAAACTGGTGCTGTCTTGGCACATTCTGTGTACACCATACAACCATGCACCATGTCACTTCATGCAAAGCCACATATGTAAGGTGCATATGTGTGTTTAGCTGTAACCTGCCACCTGCACCTCTGGCAGAATGACCAGGATATATTACATGCTAGTGCGGTAACACGGGTGTGGAATGGATACTGAAATAAGATTAAGAGTCAGCAAAAAAAAGTTGACCCTAGAGAAGAAAATTATCCCGCCATTCCTGCAGGAACTCGAACCCACAACCTTTCAATCACAAGTCCAGCGTAACCACTGAACTAGCCCTGTCCTGGCTAACACAGCTAACATAATTCTCAGTGTTTCTACAATGTTACTTTCGAACTCGGTACTTTTGCTGTTGACTGAAGCACTACTTCCCTTGGATAGTACTTCCACTGAACATTCATGCTGCATTGTTAGAATGTGAAAACAGCAGACTTTTGCGTGAAAAAATGCCAGGAAATCAGGGTTTGTTGCATGACGTGCTTGACCTTGACAACAACGAAGGTGGTGATGATTCTGACTATGATCCAGTGAACTAAAGTGATGAAGAAGGTGAAGAAACTTAGAAAGTGTAAATGAACAGTATGAGTCTATGACTCATTCAGTCACTGACTGTGAAGACACTGAAGTGCCTTGCATTCATGAGTGGACTATGCAGTAATAAAGGTGGACAGCATGGAGTTTGAACTTGAACGTGAGTGTGGTCGAGTATACATTGAAAACAATGGATGGTTAAATCTAGGTGATGATTTTCTGGATCAAAATGACATTCTTGAATACCAAATCTGGTGTAAATCTGACTAAATTTACACTTTTATATTATTATAAGTCATAGTTTGAAAGTTACCATTTCTTTCATGCTTTGTCACTGCACGCACAGTGATGAAGAACATGAAGAAACTTAGAAAGTGTAAATGAACAGTATGAGTATGATCATAATGATGACTCAAGTCTCATTGAATGATTGACTGTGAAGTGCCCTGAGTGGACTATGCAGTAATAAAGGTGGACAGTGTGGAGTTTGAACCTGAAGTCGGGCAGCATGCAGAGGTGGGCGTGGTCGAGTATACACTAAAAACAATGGCTGGTTAAATCTAGGTGATGATTTTCTGGATCAAAATGACATTCCGCAATTCACTGTCCAGAGTCAGTACACCAAATTTGGTGTAAATCTGACTTACACTTTTTATAAGTCATAGTTTGAAAGTTATCATTTCTGTCATGCTTTGTCACTGCACGCACAGGCCACAGCAGTAACCTGACTGCTGCATGCTCGGTCCAAATAGAGTTAATCAATTTAACGAGTTATTTTGAAGACTACGAACACGAACCAGTCAGTCGTAGACTCGAACTACTACTATACTACTAATTTGCTAGGCAGGTCCTATTTACTTTGTTTTGAATAGCATTCAAAAGCAGTTTTTAAGCTTACCCCAGGCTGGCGCACGTTGCGAGACAGACTAACCATTGCGAATAAGGAAAATGATGGCATCTACGTCGCTGCACTTCTTGTTTTCCAACGTTTCATCGCTGGGTCCTTTGATCACGGGATACTGCTTTCGCGTCTCTGCTGAAAGGGAGTTTTCAGGGGAAGTAATTCATTCTGACCACGGAAATCGTTGGAGTTGAGTAAACAGATCTGTACACATGGTATACACTGACCAGATTTAGAATTGTCATATATTAAAGTGCAACATTTATAACATGGATGAATTGAAATGCCCATAGTCACAAGACCGTGTCCACAAACCACAACCTTTTTGAAGAGAAAGGAGAGCCGAAGCGGTATCGAACCCGAGGTGAGTCCTTCCGCTTACCAGCGTACCGCCTTACCGCTAGGCCAAACCGGCGCTCTAAGTAAACATGGTGCTTAACGTCCACAGAAACCATAAGGCTTATTAGGGACGGGGAGAAGAGGGGGGGGGGGGGAAGGGGGCATGGAGGTGGGGGGAGAGGGAGACTATATACCTATCGCTACACTGTCACCATCAGAATGATTCCTGCATTAAGATGGGCAGCGATGAGAGCCATTTTATTTTTAATGTCTCAGTAGTAAGTGATGGACAAAGTCACAAGACAGTGTCCACAAACCACAACCTTTTTGATGAGAAAGGAGAGCCGAAGCGGTATCGAACCGAGGTCCTTCCGCTTACGCCTTACCGCTAGGCCACACCGGCTCACACCGGCTCTCTGAAAAATGATGATGATGATGATGAAGTGATGCTTAATCGTTAATGTCCTCAGATGTCAGTTGACATATTTTAGGGACAAGTTGTGACCAATGCCGAAGCACGGTTCAATAATTCTTTACTTCCACAGAAACCAGAAGGCTCGTTAGGACGGACAGCCCAGGACAGCCACCTCGACTCTCACACAGCTCCTGAACTGTGAAACTGAAAAATTGAAAAATGGACGCAGCAATACGTGGATTCTTATTGGCACAGTGGCTCTGCGAATAGTGGTCGGTGGTTTCCTTATTCGCACAGCTGTGAAAATAGTGACCCGCTGCGCAGTATTTTTTGCTACTGTTCATTGTTTATTAGGGGTTGTGAAGTATTGTAATTAACCTACAATTTGGGCACACTGCAGTTTTCTTGCGTCTGGAACTCTGCCATCCTCTCAGTCTCGTTCATAGCATTCTGCCAGTAGGATTTTTGCAGTCTTCGGCCCCCCACGTGAATGGTGGGATTTGATGCTTCCAGCCGAGTGTTTTGCCAGGTTGTTTTACAATCAAGTGAGTGGGAGTGAGTGAAGGGAACAGGGGAGATTTGTTGAGGGGTCGGGATGGAGGGGGGATTTATGTGTGTGTGACAGAGAAAGAAAGGGAGGGGCAGCAAGAGAAAGGGGGTGCAGTGTATGTGTGAACGTGTTTGCATGCAACTGTAGTGAGAAATGGTCAGTGGATTGAATGACCTGTTATTGTTGCACGGGATGGGAGAAAAAGACAATATCAGTAGACAGAAGACCCGAGAGAAAGAGAAGACAAGACAACAAGACAGACTGATTGAGACAGGAATAGCCAGTTCGGCATGGCTGAAGACGGCTTTGGTTCTGTCACAACCACACAGGGTCACCGTGACCTGTGTTTTCGATACAAGATGAAAGAAAAATATTTTAAAAAGGAATGGACACACAATAACGAAAATTAAAAACGCCGGATGCCCCCACCGCATAACACCGGCTGTGCCACAAGGCAGCAACTGAGCTGCACATAGTACCAACTCAGACACTGATTCTAGCAGCTCAACAAGAGCCATACAGAAAAGTTTAACTCTTTAATAAAAATAATAAAAATTGAGTCTTCTGAAAAAGTCAGGAGAATGGACCATTAGGTCTTCTTCCAGCTCCAAAGTGCTTGCATCCTAGTTTTTGTATACTTGTTTCAAAAGGGATGGACTTATATTATCATACCGTTTGATGTTGTCCGAACCGACGGAGCTAAAAGTGGATATTGCCAATGTAATCTACACTCCTTCTTTTAGTATACACAAAAAAAGCATAGCGACGGGGCTATAAGTAGATTATATTAGAGTCCAATTAAGAACGAAACGAAATTACCTGTTTTCCCAAAACAGTATACTGTTTTAAATGGGTTGGACTGTATTTTCATACCGTTTAAGGTTGTCTGAACTGCCATGAAAACTTCATTGTGAGGGTAATTAGTGTGTGTAGTGGGCAATGTCCACTTTTAAGCCCGTTCATAACTGCGCGAATATTTGTTTGCCGAACATACTTCGGACAGTACGACGAACTATGATTTGTTAACTGAACTTTTAGTTCGCCGAACATGGTTCGGACAGTCCAAACTCAACTTCTTTCTCAACTGGCTTGTAATGATGCAAGCTTCGGCCTGAACTTGCGGCAGAAGCGCAGCAGACAGCATGATAAAAAATGTAGGCTAAAGTCAAGTCAAGCCAAGTCAGTATACTTTAATCATCCCTCACAGGGTAACTCAACTAACTACTATCTCACTCTGGGTCTTCGAGACAAGGCCGCTACGCCTCCCACAAGTCAACAAATAAACAAATTCCCTCTGGCAACTGTGTGTGTGTTTGTGTGGACGGAATTAAGTATGCACTACGTTGGATATCACATATCAGTTCATTCTGTACTATGCCAGTGCAGAAGCACATGCACCCTCAAACCATTTGAGAATAGCGAACCGACGGGGCTAAAAGTGGATATTGCCGTGTGGTGTGTTTGTGTGTGACTGCCTTTTTTTCTCAGTCAGGACTGACTGGAGCCGATCTGTGGTGACTACACCTAAAGTTTGCCTAAATTTCTTCTTTTAATAACCTCGACTCCAGCAAAGACAGTGCTAGCGACTGTCAGCGCCACCGGCCGGGGCGATCGCTTTCCGGCACCTTCCTCCAAACTCTGCCAGATTTAGTTACGCCACTGAAGGGGCAACTCTTTACCTTCGCCAGAGACACTACACTGTCGTATCTCTGATCTCCGCGCAGCTGTCCAGCGACGCAGTCGGCGCCCTCCGAAAGGTTCGGGTACTAATCACACTCCGAGCAGCGCTTTCCGGCACATTCAGTAAAGTACTCAAGCTTATAACAAAAAAAATTCTCCGGTGGTACCATTCTCAGTATAATGTACAAGAGCCTTAGAGCTAGTAAAAGTAACTATGTAAAGCACCTATGCTTAGTGGTTCCTTTCGTGTCTAGGCCATAATGCCCTTATTTGGTAAAGGCTTCAAGACAAAGGTACGCGTTTCCCCGCCGTGAGGGCACTTGGCATTCCACCCCCAAGCAGACCGCTTCCTTCCTTCTCTGTACATTTTACCATAGCATTATTTAGTAGAATACAGTAGTAAACCATGATGTCCGCAGTTCCTTTATTATGTTGTACATCTAACTAACAATAGAAAGAACATAACAGTGGCGACGAGATGTGCGATTCCTGTGTCAAAGACTTGTGAGCAGAGTGAACTTGGTGCATTCGTTCCCTAGTTTCGGCAACAGGAGAACCCAGCCAGGCAAGACTCAGTGCAGATCTATTGTGTTGGACTGTTGCTGGATGTGTGCTTGCTTTGATCAAGGACAGTGTGTTTTCTACTGTATGTCAACATCACCAAGGCGCAGGTCAGATCAAATTTTTATTTTTTATTATTTTATTTTTTTATCGTCTGCACTATTGCTTATTGCATCATGTCTCATTTTGGAAGATTAGAAGAGTTCGACTGTTCATCTACTGACATTGATTCTTATTTTGAGAGGTTACATGCCTTCTACAGAGCTAACAATGTGCGTGACAGTGCAAAAGTGGACGTCTTCCTCAGTGTAGTTGGTCCCAAAATGTACAAACTTTTGAAGTCACTTATTGCACCAACTCTGCCTTCAGACAAAACCATAGATGAATTGTACCAAACACTGAAGCGGCATGTACAACCAACGGACTCAGTTATTTCACGCAGAGCGAGGTTTTATACAAGAAAGCAGAAAGACACAGAAAGTGTCACAGACTTCGTAGCAGAGCTGAAACTTTTAGCAGCAGAATGTGAATTTGATGCTTTTCTTGACCAAGCGTTGCGTGACATTTTTGCTATTGGAATAGAAGACAGAGAAACAGAGAAAGCTGAGAGAAGCGAAGCAATTGACTTTCGCCAAGGCGATAGAGATCGCTCTTGCGCGCGAATCAATTTCGCAGGAATTAAGCGGTACTTCAGACAAAGACGCAGTGAGCGGCATGCATGCATTAGGTCACTCCAGCAGTGGACAGGCGCAGCATCCACGGCCAGCGCGCAGCAAGCGAGGGCGAGGGGGTGGCCGCTATGGGGGCAGTCGGCGAGGTCAGCAGCAGAGCGGCGCAAGCACAGGCGCCTGCAAGTGCTAGCGCTGCGGCCAGAACCATCACGCGTCGACATGCAAGTTCAAGCAGTACGAATGTCACGGATGCCACAGAAAGGGTCATCTCAAGTCAATGTGCCGCAGCAAAGTCGGGTTCCTCGACGCGCAAACGTCAGGGGAGGAGGAAGACGAGGAAGAGACTTTAGGCATCTTTCACACAAACACTCCAGTGAAGGCAAGCAAAGAATCATGGTCAACAACAATGGTGATAGACCAAGTTCCTGTAAGAATGGAAATTGACACCGGCTCAGGAAAAAGCCTCATTGGCAAGGACATTTGGAAGCAAAGCTTTCCCAAGAAGAAACTGAGAGAGACACCTGTCAATCTCACGACGTACTCTGGCGAGAAGCTTCCACTCCTGGGTACCTGTCTGGTTGAGGTGCAGCACCAAGGGGAGAGACACCGTCTGGAGCTCCTGGTAGCTGATGTCACGGACCAGCCGCCGATCATCGGTCGTGATTGGCTCAGCAAGATTAAGATTGAATGGAAGGGGGTGTTCCACATCAAAAGCAGAACCTTACAGCAGGTCTTAGACAAACATGAGGCAGTCTTTGAGAAGGGTCTAGGTACCATGAAGAAGTTCAAGGCAAAGCTGCACTTGAAATCTGGTGCAACACCCAAATTTGTCAAGGCCCGGCCTGTTCCGTTTGCACTTCGCCCCAAAGTGGAGGTGTAACTTGAAAAGCTGGAGCAAGAGGGAGTGCTGGAGAAGGTCACTCACAGTGAGTGGGGATCACCTATTATCGTTGTCCCCAAGAAAACCGGAGGCATGAGGATCTGTGGAGACTACAAAGTCACCCTGAATCGAGGAGCACGGCCTCAGACTGCAGAAGTCCAAGTGCGAGTTCCTGAAGGACCGGGTGGAGTACCTAGGTCACATTATAGACAAGGACGGACTACCCCCTGTGCTAGAAAAAGTGAGAGCAATCACTGACGCCCCAGCTCCATCAAACGTGAGTGAGCTTAGGTCATACCTAGGGATGCTGCAGTACTATGCAAGATTTCTGCCCAGTCTCTCATCAGAACTGAGCCCACTCCATGACCTACTGAAGGACAAGACACCATGGCTGTGGACGGACAAATGTCAAGTGGCTTTCCTGCGAACCAAACAGCTGTTGACATCTGCCAGAGTCCTGACCCACTATGATGTCAGCCTGCCGACAAGGCTGGAGTGCGACGCATTATCCGCGGGCCTGGGCGCCGTCATCAGTCATGAAATGCCGGATGGAACGCATCGACCAGTCGCGTATGCATCCAGGACGCTGTCCAAATCAGAAAGGAATTATGCACAGATTGAGAAAGAGGCATTGGTTTTGGTTTTTGGTGTCAAGAAATTCCACGACTTCTTGTACGCCCGTCCCTTCACACTCGTGACAGACCACAAGCCACTCCTCGCCATTCTTGGACCAAAGAAGGGAGTTCCAACACTAGCTGCTGCAAGGATGCAATGTTGGGCGCTGATATTGGCGGCGTACCAGTACCAACTGCAATTCAGGTCTACTGATGAATACAAGAACGCAGATATGCTGTCTAGGTTGCCTTTGAAAGAAGAGGATTTCACAGCCAGTGAAGAGCCAATCTTCAGCATCACCTGTGCTGACAGCCTGCCAGTTACGTCACGACAGATTGCAGAAGCAACCAGAAAAGATACTGTCATGTCGAAGGTCCTGTCTCACACACTACATGGATGGCCTGCCCAAAACAGTGATAGAGACGTGCAGCCCTACTTCAACAGATGCACTGAGCTGAGCGTCGAAGGACGAGTCCTGCTCTGGGGTCTACGCGTCGTGGTACCTCCCGATTTCCGCGACGGGCTGCTTGAAGAGCTACATGAACAGCATCCAGGCATCTACAGAATGAAAGCCCTTGCTTGCAGCTATGTCTGGTGGCCAAACATCGACACAGACATTGAAGGGAAGGTGAAGACTTTCCACGACTGTACAAGAGTGTGCAACACTCCGCCGACGGCACCACTTCAGCCATGGTCATAGCCTACATGACCTTGGCAGAGAGTGCATATCGACTATGCCGAGTATCAAGGGAAATATTTCTTCGTGGCCGTCAACGCCCATTCCAAGTGGCCGGAGATCTTTGCCACAACAAAGACGACAACAGAGAAGACCATCAGCATTCTGCGTCACCTTTTCTCTTCCTATGGCTTTCCAGAAGAAATAGTGAGTGACAACGGTCCTCAGTTCACCTCGGACCAATTTGCTGACTTCCTGAGACAGAATGGAGTCAGACACACCAGGTCTGCTCCATACCATCCTGCAACCAACGGATCTGCTGAAAGAATGGTCCAAGTTCTGAAGAAAGGTCTCAAGCTTACTTCACGACTTAGTCTTGATCATCAGCTTGCAAACTTGCTTCTGAGTTACCGGTCCACGCCACACTCTACAACAGGAGTGCCTCCTGCAGAGCTGTTTTTGAAGCGAAAACTGAGGACACGTCTCACGTTGCTGAAGCCAGACCAGGAGGCTGCTGTTCGCCGGAAACAGGTGCAGCAGAAGCAGCAGCACGACCAGAACTCCAACAGGAGATCACGTTGCTGTTCTTCAGTTCCGGGGATAAATGGGTTCCAGGTATTGTAGTTCAAGCCCTGGGTCCAGTGGCGTACATGGTGAATGTCAGCAACAGAATCATCCATGTACATGTTGACCACTTAGTGGCGGCACCTCCATGCGCCCCACTGCCAGACACACAGGTGACAAAGGCCCATCCTAACTCACCCAGTAGGCCCAGCAGTCTGATTCCAGAGGTGCGTAACCCCGCACACTCCCCGAATCCTGATTCCCCTGAGATATTGTCACCTGTGCCTGTCCCTGAGGGATCCACTACATCTCCAGTATCCAGTCCAGCTGCCAGGGGAGAACATCAGACACAACTCTGGTTCCAAACCCACAGCCCAACCTAGCAGAGATGGCTGGTGTTCGACGATCAACAAGGATCCGGAAACCACCTGCAAAACTTGATTTATGAATGTGCATTGACTCACTCGATCCGAGACAGTGCTTCAAAGGACAACCATAACAGCTGATTGAGCTATTGTCGGTTGCATGAGATCCACCGTGTGGAATTGTATCGGGCATCTTGGGCCACTACATTCGTTCGCGATAGTGTCACCTCGTTAAGGGGGAAGGAAGTGTAATGTACAAGAGTCTGAGAGCTAGTAAAAGTAACTATGTAAAGCGCCTATGCTTAGTGGTTCCTTTAGTGTCTAGACCGTAATGTCCTTATTTGGTAAAGGCTTCAAGAGAAAGGTAGGCGTTTCCCCGCCATGCGAGCACTCGGCATTCCACCCCCAAGCAGACCGCTTCCTTCCTTCTCTGTACATTTTACCATAGCATTATTTAGTAGAATACAGTAGTAAACCATGATGTCCGCAGTTCTTTTATTATGTTGTATGTCTAACTAACAATAGAAAGAACATAACAAGTTAGTGTTATTTTCCTCTCAGAACACAGAAGCACACATATGAATGAAACTGAAAAGTAAATATCATTAACAAAATGTAAAACCACAAAACTACATCAATCACTGTGTGAGGACTGCATTTTGTGAATTGCATTTTTTTAGCACAATGCATGCACGCAGCTTGTGCATGTGTGTGCGAGTATGTGTGTTGTTTTAATTATTGTACTCTTAATCTGTGGCTGCATTTGTTAGTACATTAATTGTTAAAATAAGTAGAATGCATACATACCGGTTGTGTGTACATATAATCTGTGTCTAAACTGACTTGCATATTTTAGCATATATACACACACACACATGTACAGTAATACTAATATTGTAATAGTGTGTGTGTGTGTGTGTGTGTTTGTGTGTTTGTGTGTGTGTGTAATCAATAGTTAATGCACTAGGCCTACACTATTTCAGTATTTGTTTATTTTGCTTGTGGCCATAATTTGAATTTCCTATGTTTACAGAGGACAAATGAATATTCTTGATTCTTAGAAAGCAGTATATGTATAAATTGTATTACTGTAATGTTCTCTATTGTGATTCAGACCTCTTTCAATTTAAAGAAATTTTGATAATTTGACTGGACCAAAAAAAAAAAAATGAAATGAGAAGCCAAAAGGTAAAGCTCAGGCTAAGTTAGTAAGTAGCAGTGGGTGTAATATAAAAAGCTATATTCTGAACTACTCCAGGCTTTTTAGACATAAAAAAAAATATTAAATGTGGTGCTTGTCAGTGGAAAGCAAATGTCATCAACACCACTGTCTCACTCAAACATTATATTTACAATATATATACCATATAAGGGCACAAACACACTCAAACACAGTAGCATACATGCGCCAACAGGAGACTTTGGTCAGGAATGAAAAATTAGATTACAAAATAAATTAGAAGCACACTGCTGATAGGGTTAGGGCTAGGATTAGGCCGCATGTCTCATTGTAGTGTAGAAACAGTAATGATAGCACATAGGCTTGGTGATTTTGTTGTGAATCCTCTTTAAATATACACCCCCACCCCAATTTTTAAAAGCATCAGGATACTGAAAAATTCTGTCCGAAATAAAGTAAATAAAACAGTATAAAACAAAGCTGTGCGGATTATAGTGGCAAACATGCTGTGACTTTTTTGACCAGTCTCACTGAGCGGCGACCACCTAACTTTCCGCAGTTTCTTGTCGGCAGTTAATCGGTGCAACTTTAATTCACGTCCCTCCACCTCCTTTCGTTTGTACTTCAAACAGCACACACAGTATCCTTCCCCATGGTAGTTATTTTTTAGTACTGCGGTTGATCGAAACTATCTTCGCTCAGGCGACACCCAGTAGGCGGTGGATAGCAGACTACCCATAGCCGCCGCAACGTCCCAGTCAACAAACTTCGCCTTACGCAGGGGCAGAGCACTCTAAAATTTTCCTCTCGTGGGAATGGTCTATCGCAGACATCTAACCTTGTGCACCGCTCTCCACAGCTCGCCACAACACTGTCTAGTGTGTCAGGTATGGATGGCCTGCCCGAAATCAGGGGAAGTTTAGGTTAATATGTATCATGTGAGCGCTCAGGGTGTTGATGAGCACATGATAAATGTACATTATTATTATTATCATTAAGTAACACCAAAACGGTTTAAAAATAGCACTGTGGCAAACGGCCTAGAAAGAACCAGAGATTACCCATTTTCCCGAAACAGTATACTGGTTTCAAATGGGATGGACTGGTATACCGTTTGAGGTTGTCCGAACCAACGGGGCAAAAAGTGGATATTGCTGTGTCTGCCACAAACTCCAAGCACTGGTTTACGACATCCTTCCTTCAACGGAGGAAGGTGCCGGAATGCTCGGAGTGTCTGCCACTGCCAGGTACATCTCTGATCCACGCTTGTAGATCTAGTGTTGAGTGACGCGGCGGCCCCTGGTGAGGCATACTTGCTTAATCAGTGTTGTCATTTTGTCTACGATGACTCAGTGATGTGGCAAAAATGCGTACAGCGCTAAAACAAAATGCAGTAGTTACGCAATGAGCGCGACTCCTGATAAAGACATCTGTGTGAGTTGTGCTGAGTATGAGATGCATCTTTGTTTCATTTTCAGAAGAAGGATGGGGCTGCCAACAGTGCTCGTCTTTCCTGTGTCACTGATACTGATTATATGTCTCTGTGGTGAGTAAAAATTCATATATATATCTATATTTGTGCTGTTGTTTTTGTCCTGATTCAAACCAAGAACATGTTGACCATACCCGGGAAAAGAAAGGTCACGGGAGCGTGTATTTGCGTGCCCACGTGCATTCTTGTGTGTGTGCTTATGTGTGAATGTAAATACGTGCGCGTATGGGTGCATATATACCATCGCATACAGTCACATCACATGAGCGCATAGTTAGAGTTTGTTTTGTGTTTTTTCTTGCCCAATGCTGACCAAATAGTCTGTATCATCATGCGCTTCAATCAAAGAAACCCTTGAAATGGCTATGAAAACCATCAAACCACCAGCTATTTAGTGACAGATGAGAAAGGACTACATCCACACTTCCATGACACTGAAAAGTCTGGCATTTCAGTGTAGCCTTTGTTTTGCAGAGTCTTGTGCCAGTGGTGGGTTGGGGAACTGGAGTGGGGGCCTTTTTTTTTTTAAAGAAGTGGGTAATATCCAAGGAGGTGGTTGGAAATTCCTCAAGTGAGTTCTTTTCAACTTATCTTGTTTCAGGTTTCACAAAACTCATAATTTAAGAAAGTAAGGTCTTATTCAGTTATTGTCTGTTTACAGTGCAGAAGAATTTATCAGCACATGTGTATAAATATTTCACCTTTCCGAGCATTACTTGTGTGTGAATGTCTTTTTTTCAGGGCATGTGACTGGTAATGATATGCACTGCTCGATAGCTGTGCAAAAAGAAGAGGCTACAGTTGTAATCAGTCTTCCAGAAAATATGGAAACCCAAAGTCCCTTCAGCCTGAAGTATTCAGATTCTTCAGATAACGCAGGTATGGAGTTGTTATTAATTGTGACCATACCCACCAAAACCAATGACATTGATATATATATTTTATTTAATGATTTTAATTTTAATTTTACAGGCTCCTGAAGACTTAATGAGTATCCAGTTTCCATCCCACTGATACAATCATCCAGTTCTACCAACTGGTTCAAAAGTTATTAAGAATTCAAACTGTCTACCATCAAGGATCCTATTTTCTGAGAACTTGGCCTGTCACTGAAAGTTTGGTCATGTGTACAGTAATATTACAATTTTTACTGTGGTTAGCATGTGGCAGCGGGTATTTCTGTAAACATCACATTTGGCTATCAAAAGTAATGTTTCTGAAGCACCTGATCTTGATGGAAACACAAAAATTAATAGTGATAATAACTAAATCTTATAAATTGCTATTCTGTAAGCAGAGTCAAACTCATTGCACTGTACAAACAACTCATGACAAAAACCACATCAACATACATGTCAACAGAGCCATAAATATTGCAGTCTACCATTATCGCCTAGTAAACAATAACTGTGTGTATATATATATATATATGCGTTTACACAACACCCACATACACGCACCAGTTAGTTCCCACTCGCCCACTCAAATGCAACAATTAGTAAATGATCAGTACTCTCAACAACAGCAAACTGAGTGTAGGTAGCGGCAGCCAAAATTTAAATTTTACAACAGCAATTTAATTTATGCATTTTCAGACAGGCTATATTGATACAAGAAAATGAAAAAAAAGAGTAAATGTTTATCTTAATTAGTTCCAAAGATATAGCCATTTGAAAACACAGTTTTGCGCGACAATAAACAGTTTATTACATTTTCTCAAATTTACCCCCCCATAGTGGTTCTCATGAACATGGGAGAATCCAAATACTTACACTTTTCAAAAGTATACCTTGGTTGCACTTTGTCACAGCTAAATCATATGGTCAGCAAAAAAAGATGAAACATAGGCAGAGGGCTGAAGTTGCTCCAAAAAGCAATTCCGAGCTTGCCAATTTAACTGGTAATAACTTGAAAACCACTACAGATACAGCAATGAAACTTGGCATGTACATTAAACTAAGTGTGAACTACACTTGCAGCAACATTTGCAGTTATTTTGAGAGTGATAGATCTTAAAGCCTGCAAAACCTTCACTTTTCACAGCGGAAAAAAAGGACAAATCTAATGCCGTAATGGTTTTCATACTTTAACTCATAACTTGAAAACCACTACAGATACAGCCATGAAACTTTGCATGTACATTAAACTAAGTGTGAAGTACATTTGCAGCAGCATTTGCACTTATTTTGAGTGTTAGAGTCTTAAAGTCTGCAAAATCTTCACTTTTCACAGCAGAAAAAGGACGTGTATGCTAAAGAAAACATGGTACAGCAGTATCACCTTTATCATCCATGAACATACGGGCCTACAAGGCTGTTATTTGGAGTCAGTTGACACGGTCTACAGGTGATTTTACTGTAAATACCATCTGAGTGCTTGATATCTGCCAAATAAATTCCTGCGAGATTCAACAAAGAACGAACGTCCCTGGAGACAATGATGAAGGTGCAAGTTGCAGATTCCTGGCAAACACAACTGCGGAGGAGATTTGAGTGTAATCTTCAGAGCATGGCCACCTGTACACAACAACTCCATCTTTACTGCCGCCTTCTCCAAGAAATTGACTATTGCCTCTTCCTCACTGATGATCCTGGTGACTTTGCTGAAAAAGAAATCTTCTACATTGTAGACTGCCACAATGTCACCCTCCTGTTGAAATCTGAAGCTGGTTTCAAACTCAGGTTCATCAGGTTCTGATTCATCCTCTGGTTCATTCGACATCTCCTGGGTCAGATTCCTCTTCAACTTGTTCACATCGCTGCTGGCAGCCGCCATGGCCGTGAAGAGGTGGAAGTTCTGGAAGTGGCTCACCTCCAAACAGCTCCTTCAGTCTGTTGACCATAAATACCTCAGACGAGAAAGCAGCACTGTCTTGACCAGATCTGGCCTGAGAAGTTGCTGGAAGAATGCAGTCTCATCCAAAGTCTTGGATCCCTCATCTTTCAGGAGAAGCAGCTGCACTAACAGTCGGTTGTCCACTTCAACCAGAGGAAGGTCTTGCCGGCATCCTCTCCCAGTTGCCAGGAAAACAGCCTTCAGTTTGGAAAACTGGTCATCATCTGCAGGAAAACAACAACACAGTTTTGTTGTTTCTGTTGATCTTCATTGACAGAATGATCTACGGCCTACAGCATAATTAATAATAATCATTATCACTCAGGCCTTAACTCTTACCTGTTATGATTTTATCATCACTTATCACAATATCAGACTGGCTACCGTTAGCAAAGCAGAAATCCACTTATAATTTTGAACTAGAAATGCTGGTCAACATCCTATTAAAGTTTGAGAATTTAATTACAATCGTTGAAAAACGAAAAAGACTTGTGCAGAAGTTATGAAGTCGACTGTGTTTTCTCAGCATCTTAGTTACCTCCCCTGATGAAGAATTTCGATCACGAAAACAGCCATCGCCATGAATTTACGTCAAAGGTTCGTCCCTCCAAAATAATATTGTTCCAGAAGACATCAGAGAATGTATTTCAATGACTATTTTTGTGAAACTTTGGCGTATTTTGGCAATATTTAGGAGAACAAGCGAGTGATCGACAACTTCCGGTTAGTCATATTTGTAAACAAAGACAGAACTATGAGTCGGTCGAGGAAATCGTAAGATTTTAGGCAATCCTGCAAGAATGATTCAAAATATCATATAAAAATGCTAAATTATGAGATAAACTATCACCAAATTCAGTAAACTGGAGCCAGGTGAAGAGAATACTCACGAATCATGTGCCAAAACTCGGCAATCGAGTCAAAAAAACTCCACGCGGTCGATGCCATCTTGGATGAACTCGATTTGAAAAAAGCGCCTTTATTGCGGTCTTTTATTGGCTTGTGAAAGACCCACAGGTCATCAATCCATTAGCCCCATACCTCATTCGAAAGGGTACGGATTCAGCTTCATTTTGAGGGGGGATATGTTAGACATTTGAGGGCGTTTTGCGGTTTAAAATTGAGTTTGTTTGCGAGTTTCCGACTAAAATGCGTTCTAGCGACCAGAGATGTTTGTAAACGACCACGGCGTTTACACCACTGGAATAGGCATTCAATTTCCGATCCAGTGATACCACATATTGCTGTGTACAACGCGTATCGCTTTGTCACTGAACGGATAAACACATCGACTGTTTTCGTTCAAGTCTCGGACCGCGTGATCGGCACCGGACAAACGGCAAATACCTCCCGTAGAAAATCAACTGGCGATTTTTCGAGGTACATTGCATGCAAACATAAAAACATCCATAAGAATGCGAAGAAAACGTTCTTTTTATTCGTATAATTTCCAAGAGGATACATTCTGACACTGTGGAGAAATTAGTGACTGAAATACAGTAAAATTGAGCAAAGTTCCGATGTTCCCGCATAGGCGATGAGAGGCTGCCGCTACCTACTGAGTGCCACCTTCTCCTGCCTGGATCTCTCATGCTCTCCCCCGTCCATTTGGACACCTTTACACTGTGATTTTGACCCATGATGTATTGATTTTTGTATAATAATAATAATGTTCATTTATCGTGTGCTCATCAACGCCCTGAGCACTCACATGATAAAAATTAACCTAAATATGATATTCTATACACATGTAGAGCATAGTCCTACCAAACCAATTTACATATTTTTTATTTTATTTTTTTATTAAAAACAAACAAAAAAACGCACTACAAACACACACACACATACGCACACACTGACTGTAGCAGAAACTGGGTACTGATATTAGTTAGGATGGAAATACTGTGAGAAGAGGAAGATTTTCAGTTTTGCTTGTTTTCAGTATGACACTTGACAGGTGTCGCTAACACTGCAACAGCAATTTTTATTTTTGTGTGTGTGTGTGTGCAGTCGCCTTATTGGATTTCTACTGGTCCAACAGAAAATTCAAGTGTGTCCCCAGCAATGGAATTAGTAACTGTCGTGTTTCTGATGATGGACAGACAGTGACAGCTGTCCTAAAACATGTGGATGGGCATAATGGGACATATGAGTTGCAGGAGGTTGGTGGGGATGACACTGTGACATGCATGTTTTCACACCGTGAGTATTTATGTTTTACATTGTCAGCTGTAATTTGCAGGTAACTAGTGTAACTAATTTCATGAGCAATGTCAAGAACCTCAACAGCAACAAAAAAGCCAACAAACTGTTCCATAAAATGAACGTTTTGAAAATATCATGTGCTTAAAAAGGGAGACAATGGCCTTGTCATCAAAAAGTTTTTTTTTCCTTCTGATCTGTGAAGTTGTTTTTATTCATCTCCTGGTGGTCATAGGTTCCCCCAGACATGGCTGAGAAATTGCATCAGAATTAAAGGGGACATTGGGTGAAGAGGTTTCATGTGTGATCGATTAAAGAACGGAATAAAAAAAGGGGGAAGAAAAACAACACAAAAAACACTTCAGTCAATTTATGGTCTAGTTTGTTCAAATTCAATGTTTGAAAGTTGTGCAAGTGTGGCTGTGAACATTGCCATTTTTAACCCAGTCTGTGAAGACATGTGTGGCAGTCAAGGACAGTACATCATGAACCAACCAACCATTTCTGCTTTGTTTGGTAAAGAGTGAACCAACATGGCTGCACCTCAGTGACCTTAAAATTTGAAGCAAAATAGAAAAAGAAGTAATTTGATTGCATAAATATTGATAGAACAGTAATACAAAGGTGTGAAGCCTACAAATGGACATTTTTATATCTGCACATTTTCCACAGTTTCAGGCCCACTTGCACCTTCACCTGCGGTCCCCTTTAAGTCAATTATACCTATAGGTCGATTGCAGTTGATTGTTGTTGGGGGTTTTGTTTTATTTTTTCACACCCAAATTGTTCCCAGGCACCCTCAATTTTGTTTAATAGTTTGAGATTTTATTTGTAGCATGGACAACAAAATTGTATTGAAAACAAGACCTTTTCCTTCACTTCTTTGTTTGAGGTTCTGCTTAGTTTAAGAACCCCATTTTTGTGTTGGTGTTGTGTTTCTGTTTTCACAAATCTTTGTTTCTATGGATTACTACAGCTGTGAAATTTTTCCTTTGTGATTCAGTGACTTCACTTGCACTCTTTAACAATTTACAATACCACAAGTGATTTCAGATTCCATCTTTTTACTTGCCCCCCTATTTCCCCTCCCTCACTCCTCCTTACATTCCTTCTGTGTGCCTGTGTGTGTGTGTGTGTGTGTGTGTGTGTGTGTGTGTGTGTGTGTGTGTGTGTGTGTGTGAGAGAGAGAGAGAGAGAGAGAGACAGAGAGACAGAGAGGAATCACGGCAGTCCGAATCTTTCCCTTTAGTTTTCGCCACTGCCCGCAAGCAGCGACGGATGCTGTAAGATAAACAACGGGCAAGTGGCCGGCTGACTATAACCCACGCTGACCCTAGAGACTAGCGCACACCTGCACTTCACACAGACCGAAGCGCGCTGTACAGAGGGAGTGCCACGCGCTGACCTTGCTATGCTGCACGCACAGTGGTGGTAACAGCGCTGTGGTCAGCGAGAGCGGGTGAAGGGACAAAGCAGCAAAATTGGGGTGGTTGATTGCAAAGTATTTTACTCATTAAGACTTGCAACTAAAGATTTTGTATCAAATGAGCTCTGTAGAGAAAAGAACAAGGTTTCTGTCGACACTAAACATGCCATATAAAATAGCAAAACGCATGCCGTACAAGACGCACAAAAGCAACACAGAAATCGCGGAGATTTGAGCACTCCGTCGCCGACCTAATTTTTCCATGTTTTTCCCACGACGCTAAGTCATGCAAACGGATTTTTGCAACAGTAATAATGCCATGCTCACAAACCTACATGCATCTACTTTAGTGACATCAAGCCAAAAGTCATGATTCACCTACCTTACGCTTGAAGCGGGCCTCATTAATCACTCGACGAACAGTAATCCATTCACGAGAACACATGCACTCCAGGCATTTCAGACACTACTCGTGCTCACAGTGCTTCTTTTCCTTAGAGACGCGTCACACGTTGTGCGGTACTCACAGTAATTTGCTACAAGTCATATCAAACATGACGGTGGTTTACAATATTTGCGGTATCTATGTTGTTGTTTTTTCCCTACATGTGTCACTAGTTTGTTTTCACTGCCGCAGTAAAAGGTACCCATACATTCAAAACAATGAACACGAAAATAAAAACTATTATACAGACACTCAAGTCTGAAACACATGTAACACTTATGAAGCGTACAGTTACGTTTTTGTTGTTGTGTGAAGACGGCATCAGCCCGTGGAAGAGAGGTGACACTATTGCCATGTGTTCTTTCATTAATACTCTGAGCTGCTGCTCCTTGCTCCACAGTCCCCAAACACGCCTCTTTAGGCAGTTGATGGTAGCGTGTGTCTCTTCCCCACCTTGCTCCCCATGCAGAGACAACCCAAATCTCCATCTCTGGATCCATGGGACACAGTGTGATTCCAACAGGTGTTGTTTTGGGATGACGCGGACCTCTGGGAATTCTCTCCGATAGAAAGACATGTAGATGTTGATCATGCCTTGCATCTCACCTGTCTCCTCTTCACTTACTGGATTTGGGTGTGAAATGCGGCAATGTACATCGGACAACAGGCGGTTCAGGTCTTTAAACTTGTCACAAATTGCTTGTGCTCTGACAGCAACACTCGTGTGATCACACAGTTCCTCCGCCTTTGTGACGACGCTGTCACAGATACCTTGGTACACCTTGGCCATCAAGTATTTATGACAGTGGTTCCCTATGAAGGCTCTGCTGTGGTACGCCTGTGGGTAGATCTTGTATTTACGGAGAACTGAATCTAAGTTGCTTGTCACTGGACCTGCTAGCACAGGTAATGTGTTGTGCGCCGTCAGATGGTAAATCTCGTCCTGCAGTTTTTTAATTTTGGTTGACAGTTTCTCTGTCCGTTTCTGCAGTACGGTCAGTGGCGGCAAGCTGTCACTTAGCTGTTGAGGGAGCTCAAGAAGACGCTGCTGGAGATGACTTTTTTCCCTTTTCATTTTCCTCGTCTTCTTGAGTTGCCGCACATAGTCTTCAAATGCCGGGGTGCTCTTGAAATCAACTACTCTGTCTGCACAGGCCAGTGAGTTGGCAATCAACTTATCGAGGGAATGGCATTCTTTTTCAAGCAGATCGTGGTGCTTTTTTACTACCCCTAGCAGTATATGTAAGTAAGGTGGTGCAACTTGCTCTGATGGTTCAAAATCTATCAGTGGTTTTCTAACAACGTTTCTGCACCTTTTTGCATGTTTCTTGTTCTTTCCCAGACGGCGGTACTTTCTGTAATCTGTCCTTATTTGCTTAAGACTTCTTGAAGTGATGTTACCCTCATTAAACTGTGGTGGTGCCTGCATCTGTGCCCTGGATGCTGTACAAAATAGGCATGGATGGTTTGCCTGTGCCCCTGATAATCCAAAACATTTCAGGAGAAATTCATAGTCACCAAACCAGAAAAGACGGATGTTTTTGTCTCTCCATTGCATCGTCTCTAGCTCTGTAATTTGGTGTTTGTAGGGGCCAATGATTCGCCTCAGATTGTCAGGGGTATCTTTACATTCCGCAATTGCCAGGAGACAGGTGTTGTGCTTTGAATTGGGCCTTCTAAGATTAGCAATCTGAAGCATTAACTTGAATGTTCCCCCGCCATGGTCCCCTCCCAGTTTCACCCACACTTCATCTTCGGGTATTGTGCTGTTGTGCCACGTAAGCTGGTTTTCCTTGTCGTACTGGTCAAGCAGCTCAGTGACATATTGTGGAATGTCTGTAATGGTGGCTACTGGTGTTTGTTCGAGATCATATGTATTGTCGTTTTCATTCCAAAATTCAAGACTCCTCCTCTCCACACGAATTTCGCCACACATTGCTTCAGTTTGCTGTTGTCTTTCTTTCTGTTCGCTCGCGAATCTAACTCCGATACTCCTGAAGAATTTTTTCTGCACTCTGTATTTTGTCAAGCTCAATCCAAGTTTCATCCGAAGAGCTGGCCCTTCCTTCTCAGAAACAGTACCTAACTTACATCCTGCGGCTTCGAGAATTCTTTTTCTTTTAGGCTTTGTAGTGTTTTTCAATTCTGCCCCCTGTTGTTTAACGGCGTCGTCTGCTGTGTTTCCAGACAAATTCATCCTTAGTCTGTCCATAAACTTGACTCGTTTCTTTTTCAGTGGAGAAGTTGCCTGGGTAGATGGTTTGCGTGGCTGTGTAATCTTCTTGAAAACTAGTGGCTGTCCGCCAGTCTTGCATCGAATGGTGACTTTATCACTTGACTGGTTCATTTTGATCCTGTTCAGCTTTGTCAAGTAGGCTTCTTCGTCTTTAGAAAGTGGCGCGCTTAGTTCATGCACTTGTCTCAATGTCTCTTTTACGAACGGCGACGTTGTTGCATCAGTGACGTCTGGTGTAATTGGAGACGTTTGCATAGTGTTCGATATTTTCATTCTCTTGACTGGAGTTGATGCAGAATCAAATGTTGGGGAAAACGTTAAGTCAAGAGTAGAATCATTGCTTGGCTGTTTCCTCTTCTGCGTCTTTTTGTTCTTCTTTTTGGGCCTGCCTGCTCTGCATTTCTTGTCAAAGTGGGAACAAGCTGCACACTGACCAGTTGACACTGACTCATCGTAATGAGTCCAGATACCACAAGCTTTTTCAAAACTGTCCAACGCAGTTTCTACTGCTTTTTCACAAGATTTTTTTCTGTTTTTAAAGTTCACAAGCCTACACTGACATTTTTTGCACAAGAAACTAGAATGTTTATGGTCTGTATCTTCGACAACGTTTATTCCAAAAATCGATAGAATTTCGTCAGAATACTGAGTACAAAGGGTCCCCTTACTTCTGTTTCTATCCTTCTCACCTCTTTTCACACGTTCTCCACACAGTCTACAAAGAGAATTGATTCTCCTTGCGTGTTCAGTTAATGAATGGTCAGCTGAGAAACCGCTCTCCATGATGGAAAAGGGATGCACACATACACCAGCTAAGTCATTATATCACAGCTTACAGGACTGAATCATGAAAATGAATAACTGGCTTCAAAAAAGAAGAGACTGGACTAATAAACACACCAACACTCATGCAATCAAAAATCCGGGCTTTGCCACTGCATACGATTGAAATTGCCACAAAATGCTGCAAGATCTGCTTCCTACAAGTAATAAGAAAGAAGGCCCAGTTTCCACCGGTGCCAGATGCCACGCTGGAATGTCAGGCGTGACCTGGGGTCAAGCTGAGTGCAATGGGGGTGAGCCGGTCAACTAAAGAGTGGGAATTAGCTGAGACTGGACTGCCGTGGAATACAATGACAATGTTATGACCATAATTTTTTAAATTTTAATGTATACATTATTGTTGATCTTTTAAAGTGCTGTGTGCTCACCCTTTTCGATGAAATATGGTGCTGTAGAAATGACTGCTATTATTACTAGTAGTATAATTATTGTTACATATGTGTGTGAGTGTGTTCTAGAACATGGTCTGGCAATCTTGCCTGAAATGTTTTTAGACCATGAGCCAGCCTAAACCACCACACCCCCCACCCCCCCACCCGGGATTTTACCACATGGTAATATCTGGGTACCTTGACCATCAAAGTAATAATAATAAATAAATTTTCCATAGCGCTATTCCCCGCTGAGCGAGCTCAACACGCTTGTTCACATACATGTACATAATATATTACATTTACATTTACTAACATATATACAAACAATCTCATAATACATACTTAATAAATTACACTAATATAAAACAAATACTTGTAAAATGGCACATAATTTTTTTTTTAAATAAATGCTATAAAACATAGAGACGTTACAGTAATTTAAACACACAGCTGAACACAGTTCAGGTTGTCTGCAAGTGAGCTGTTGCTGTTTGTGTCTGTGGTGCTGGTTCTAATAAATGCACTATATGGAATTCCAAATTGTGATGACCTTGTCTCTTAGCAACTCATTTATTATGACAAAAAAGGCCATTTCCATATATTATTTTATTGTTTGAACAGTTTAATATGTTACAGTTTTCTGTTTCTCTTTGTCTTAAATGTGTCCTTTTTATTGGCACTGTGGACACAGAAATATTAGGTCCCCTCTGTTAAAAACCGAGAGCTGACAAATGTTTTTCCTTAAAAGCATGGAGTAGGTCAGAATATAGCCAAGTATGCTTAGTCATTGCCATAATGTGTTCCTTGTCCTAATTTCTGCTTCCCCCGGTCCATTCAACTTCTTTTTTCCAAATCCTTTCCATATTTTTCAATTGCGTTAGTCTTGGCAGAAGCGAATTCCTGCATTAGTCTGCAAAAAGAAATTGGGCACACTGCTCATAGTCAACTGATTTACTGCTCATAGGCAACTGATTTAAGCTGGTTCTCATGTTGAGTGCCAGCAGAATATAAAATAGGCACCAAAACATGTGTTACTGTGCCTCAAAAAGGTGATTTAGACATACTTGTGATCTGATCAATTGTTCTTTAATTTTGTACTGAATGTGTTACAGGGAATCTGTCTGGGAATATCTTTTGCAGTTGTAGATAGTGATATGTGCTAATTATTGATTGTTTTGGCTGGGATGTTTGCTATTGATACATTTCTGTGTATAACAGTGAGCCAGCTTTTTGCTTGTGTTTTGGTTCCTTGCGTTTTGAACTGGTGTGAAGAAATTGACTGTGATTTGTCCTGAGGTGACCATGTGACCAGTCCTGATATGGTGGATGAAATATATAATATATACCGAATCTGCATGGGAACCACACATTGTGCTACTTTAGGAACGACTGCAGAATTCTGAAACAAAAGAACCCATCAGAAGGGAGTGATGTAAGCTCCTCAAAAAAGCAAGAACAACAAATCCATCAGCAACCACAAGACAGTTCCAACTTTTCAGTACATCGTTCAGTATGTTATGGGCAGAATCATTTAGAGATAAGAGATTACCACATTAAGGAAAAATTATGAAACTGGAACATTCCACGCATCTTCTCTGTAGAGGTAAATAAGTGATAGATGTCAACAAAATGTGTCAACACACCTCATCCTTGTTGAACAGTCACAACGCCACCATGCAGAGATGCATTAATAATTCACATCAAAAGGGACAGCTTTCAAGCACTATTGATATTACACAGTTAAGGCATCTAGAACCATTCCTCGAGCAGGTGGCCACGGCTTGCATACTGTGACTGGAAAAGTGGGAGGTATGCTGGACAGACTGATTCCTCATGCCACAAGACCTGGTTAAAATCCAGGTGGAGCAACCCCGAAAGGATACCCAGAGCTTGAGAATCTTGATGGCTTCAGGTCTGAGGCTGACATATATATGTCTAAGCTGGACATTCAGTTGCACTCAAAGTAAGGGACATTCAGGTTTGGCAACCTTCTATGGCACTGGCTTTGGTACCTGGGGCCATAATGATAAGCGCCAGTAAGAAATAGGAGAGTAATGCATTTAAAAAAAGATTATTATTAAAGCAAGATAACAATTTCAGAAAGTCAGTAATGATTTGTGAAATCACTGACAATGTGCACAATTGCTTTTGTGAATATCTTTGACATTTCCTAGCAGTTCGTCTGTATTCTTGGCATAAAAGCAGATAGCCTGCTGACTGCAAGCTGATACATGAAACAGTCCAGCAGTTCCATGCTGAATTCAGCCAAACCAGAAGTGCCATCTGGTGCAGTCAGTTTAAATTTTAATGGCTCATAAACCTAAACTCTTTTACTCAGACATAACAAAGGCAAAACTGGTAAGTTTTACACACATCGGGCATGTTTTTTGCCTATCTTTCATGGGGTGTAGAGTACTGTGAAACTGATTTCAGGTTAAATGGAGGTAGAACAGTGAATAAGACAGCATGTGCAGCTGTTTTGTGGAAGTAGTTTACTGAAGCTTGAACATATGTGCATTTTTGTAAAAGCTTGCTTAACTTTCGAACTTGAGTATATTTTATTCCGTGACGTCATCCATTAATGCAGGTGTTAATCAGACATTCTCTGTGACTCTCTTAGACACCATGATACATTTACTGGTAAATGAAGCACTTTTATTCAATATTTTTATACGAGCATTGTACAAAATTCTGCAACATAATTTTTTTTCTTTTTTAATACTTCATTAATCCCATGCGCGTAATTCAGGCCACCATACCTGGCTAAGACCATCCCAGCCGCAAGACCAGCACTACCCATTGTTACTAGCATGTGCAATATTTTTGTGTGTCCAAAGAATGGTATAGCTGCCTGTTGTTTGGGATTTGTAAGTGACACGCCCATTTTAATACATACCACTAAGCTGCTAAGTACCATCTCAGATAATCCCTAAAAGCAGAGTAGTTCATCTTGCAGACAAGCAGATATTGAAGACACATACTGAGCTATCCAAAAATCATCATCTCCAAAAATTCCCGGGGGGTGGGGGGGTCGATACCTGGCCCATGGACTATTTTAATTGGTTTTAAAAAGCAAAATGTGGACATTGATGTGTTTGATGTTAACTTCTTTCATTGTCTATAGTTCTGAGCTGGAGATAGTTTAAAGCATGAGAAAGATGCTGAATGAGTTGACTTTTGACAGGTGCCTGTTTTTGTGAGATGACCCATTGCGGTTGACAGGACATTAAAAACCTTTCTCTCTCCAGTAGGATTTTGGTCCTTGGGCTGCTGGGACCTATGGATCAGGTCAGCTGTGTTCAGTTTAAGTCAGATTTATTTTGTTCCCTTTTCCTGTTGTCCTAAATTTGTTCAGATGAATCAGAGCTTCATAATAGCTAGTTTGATAGTTGTGTGGCAGATCTATGACAAACTGAAAATGTTCTTGTATTGAACAAACTTGTACAACTGTATTCACCAGTCAGGATGACTGTACTCACCAGTCAGGAACATGTTCTTGGACCATCAGCCAATTGCTTGGTTCCTTAGTTGCGCCCATCCCCTCCATTGTAAGTAAGTAAGTAAACATGGTGCTTAACGTCCACAGAAACCATAAGGCTTATTAGGGACGGGAGGGGAAGGGGGGTATGGAGGTGGGGGATGAGGGAGATTATATACCTGTCGCTGCACTGTTACCACCAGAATGATTCCTGCATTAAGATGGGCAGCGATGAGATCCATTTTAATGTTTCAGTAGGAAGTGATGGACAAAGTCACAAGACAGTATCCACAAACCACAACCTTTTTGAAGAGAAAGGAGAGCCGAAGCGGTATCGAACCAGGGTCCTCCATTGCTGCAGACAGTTCATTCATAAAGGCCCCAGCAGACGGGCAACACACCACAGCCACAGGTGACATAGCGGAACGCATCAAGATTTTTGTGGAGCGGCTTCATGTGTGAGATCAAAGCCGCCGCCACGTGATGTTTCTTGGCTGCAGTGAGGCGGTGCATGTGGAAAGGATAGCGCTGTGGCAGCCAGTCACTTTGTTCCTGTACCAAGCACTGTGGCAGCCAGTCACTTTGTTCCTGTACCAAGCACTGTTGCAGCAAACCACTTTGTTCCTGTTCCAAGTACTGTGGCAGCCAGTCACTTTGTTTCTGTACCAAGCACTGGTGCAGCGAATCACTTTGTTCCTGTACCAAGCACTGGTGCAGCAAATGACTTTGTTCCTGTACCAAGCACTGGTGCAGCAAATGACTTTGTTCCTGTACCAAGCACTGTTGCAGTGAATCACTTTGTTCCTGTCCCAAGCACTGTTGCAGCATATCACTTTGTTCCTGTACCAAGCACTGTCACAGCAAATCACTTTGTTCCTGTACCAAATGCTTTTGCAGTCAGTCACTGTGTTTCTGTACCGAGCACTTTTGCAGCAAACTACTTTGTTCCTGTACCAAGCACTGTTGCGGTCAATCACTTTGTTCCTGTACCGAGCGCTTTTGCAGCAAACCACTTTGTTCCAAACACTGTTGCAGTCAATCACTTTGTTCCTGTACCAAGCGCTGTTGCAGCCAGTCATTTTGGGGGTCAGATTGGCTAATGTGAAGTAGAACAGGCAGACTAGAGCAGATATCGAACTTGATGGTTACATATGAAGTTACATCTGCATGGTACCCATGTCCGGGGGCAAAGTGCAGTGTGGACAAAATGAGGTGTGGTCTGCCATCAGGGGTTTCACATGACTGCCGTCAGGGGTTTCACGGCACAGGGTCTCATGGCAACTCTCAGGGTACTCCATTAATTAAAGTCAGTTGTGAATCACATACTAATTGACCTTAATTTTTTTTAAACTTGTTTCTGTTACAACGTGTAGAAGATAAAAAGGTTTGATTCACAGATTTTTGTTCAAAACCATTTCAGAACCGCCTGAAGGTCAAGACGAGGACAAGGGTGATGGCACCACTGCTATCATTGGTGGTGTCATTGGCGTTCTGGTGGCAGTTGTGCTGGTTGGTCTTGTAATATGGAAACGTGACTTGTAAGTTGGTTTATACTTCTGCCCTAAATTCTGGCTAGAGACTTATTAAGATTTGCCAGTATCCCCGGTGTCAATTACCTCTTCTTGTGGCTTATATCAGTATTGATTTTCTATAGCATATAATAATGTAGTGTGTGTATATATATATATACCTCTGCTTGTGGCTGATGTCAGTATTGATTTTCTATAGCATATAATAATGTAGTGTATATATATATAGTACTATGATCAGTATTCATTTACAGCTAGGATTATTGTACAAATGTTCAAAGTGTAGTATTAAAAATTGGCTGGGGGGGGGGAGGGGGGGGGGTCTGCAACTGTTAAACTAACCACTGATTTACTTCAGTACTTGTGTTTGTGGGGCAGGTTGTTGGCAGTGTGTGACAAGAAAAAGTCAGCCTCTCCGAAGGAGCGGGATGCTGAGGAAGTGCCGCTCCAGACGTCAGCCAGGAAAGAAAAACCCTTGGACAAGAAACCCCAGGCAGCGGTGATGGACAGCGGAGATAAGAGCACATCAGAGACACCTGTGGTGACTGTCCACCCCACTGATGGCAGTGACATACCTGTGGTGACTGTCCACCCCACTGATGGCAGTGACATACCTGTACATTCGGAACAGGGAGAGGGGCAAGTGAAACCTGATGCTTGAACAGAGCATGTCGAGGAGGTTCCCTATTTCAAGTCTGTTTTAGGAAGGGAGGGAGATGGGTGAAACCTGATGCTTGAACAGAGCATGTCGAGGAGGTTCCCTATTTCAAGTCTGTTTTAGGAAGGGAGGGAGATGGGTGAAACCTGATGCTTGAACAGAGCATGGCATGGAGGTTTCCTTGTCCCTTTCTCTGGTCATGTGGAGTTCCTATGGGGGGGAAGGGGGGGGGACGTTTGATTGAACCTGATGGAAGATCATGGTGGAAGTTGGCTTATATTTTCTGTTGCAGCCATGGCAGCACCAGAGCAGAAAATGGCACGCAGCAGCTGATGAAGTTGGGGGGGGGGGGGGGGGGGAATTGACAAGAGGGCAATGCAGGTGTTATTTATCTGTTCAGTGAAACCTGACAGAAGACTCTTTTCATCAGAGATAAGACCACCCTCTCAGAGACCACCCCCTGGGGTGGGAATAGCTCAGTTGGTAGCGTGTCTGAAGCTAAAATCTGAAACAGAACGAGGCCCAGAGCGTTTGTGCAGAATCAATAAACAAGGGAGTTAATTAGCGCGCGAAATACATAACACAAGTACAACAGAGACCTGAGTCACCTGCAGTAACTCGCACCTGGCATGCGTGTAAATACAAGGTACATAAAATACACCAGAGGTACATCCTCAGAAAAGGATGCCCCTCAATGGCACATATATATATAACCTATATTTCAGGCTCACTCGGCGATGCAGGTGTGCACAGGCATAAGACAGAACCAATTTTTATTCCAGACTGGACGTAGTCCTTAGATCTGAAAATTGGTTCAACATAACACAAAAATACACACATTTACAGGTGTGTGTGTGTGTATGTGGGGGGGGGGGGGGGAGGATTGACAGAGGGCAATTTATTTGTTTATCTGTTCTGTGGAACCTGATGGAAGACCACTTACATCAGAGATAAGACCACCCTGTCAGCGACCGCCCCCTGGGGTGGGAATAGTTCAGTTGGTACAGCATCCCCACTGAAAAGCCTGGCGCAGTACTGGCTCAGCTGAAACTTTTTGTGACCTAACTCAGCATGCCAGTGCGTCATCACCTGGCGTAATGAAAATATGATGCAAACAGTTAGTCCTGTAAAAAGCTAGTCACTCATGTAGAATCACATGCGGGCACAGTGAGTCTGCTCAAGAGCGGAGAATAGCGCTATATAAAAGTGATCAACAATGTGGCAATGCGGCACTTGTTACCGGTGGAGACACTAGGCAACATCTGCTTTGGATACTGTGTGGCTGTTGTATTATATATGCCTCCTCAAGTTGTTGAGGGCAGTTTTTGAGAGGCTGTGAGAAGGGACTTTTCTACCAGAGTCCACTTCCAGTGCAGACTCTCTTACGGTGTCCGCGCAGCCCCAGTGTTCGATCGCATGCATCAACATCTGTGTGCATGTTGGGGGTACGGGGGTATTGGACACAATGCGTTCGTCTGCCCATGTGTGAGGGCTTTGTCCAGAGTATGTTTTGAATTTCTCTACCTTTTGTAACCAAACTTGGCATGGCAGTGCGTCACCATGAACTGGGGTGTCGTGGGGAGAATCTGTACCTTTTGTAACCAAACTTGGCATGGCAGTGCGTCACCATGAACTGGGGTGTCGTGGGGAGAATCTGTACCTTTTGTAACCAAACTTGGCATGGCAGTGCGTCACCATGAACTGGGATCTCATGGGGAGAATCGGGGGGGGGGGGGGGGTCTGTCGTATAAAGGGTGTAACTGAAGGGGGGTCTGTCATATGAAGGGGGTGTAACTGAAGGGGGGTCTGACATATGAAGGGGGTGTAACTGAGGGGGCGTCTGTCATACGAAGGGCGTGTAACGGAGGGCGTGTAACTGAAGGAGCTTCTTCTGTCATACGGAGGGGATGTAACTCCTGAAAGGGGGGGGGGGGGGAGGGGGGGTCATATGAAGAGGGGAACAACACTAAATGGTGCCTCAGACATTGATAGGATGCAAATTGCAACGTGTTCTCGTTTAGAATACGATCAGTTTGAGCGTTTGCTTTTGTGTTGTTGTTTTTGATGCCATATGCTGTTACAGAGAACCCTTCTCGTAATCACCGTCACATTTCTGTTCTGCTGTAGTACGCTTTATGAGATGTATTATAATCATGCTACATGCTTCAGGCTTTGTTTGCGATGATGGATTTTAGATTTTAGCAGCTGCCCTGCCCACCTTCACTCCTCATTCACCCATCAATCACTGTGCGGCTATATGAAAATTCAACATCTTCAGTAGTTGTGATGGTCACTGAAGTTATTCATTCAGCGACATTTTAGGCAGGCAAGATTATATAGTTGCATAACATTTTCGAAAGGAATTCTGACATTTTCGAAACCGACTTGTCGGTTAAAAACAAAGAAAAGAAAAACAAAACAAAAACAGTTAATTTGGCTGTAACTGGCTTCACAATAAACACACTTCCCACTCGAAAACGTAGGCCTAATAATAACAAAACTTCATGTCCACATCATGCATTAGTTATTCAACATTGCATAATATTACTTTGTGTAATAGTAATGTAAAAGAGTATTTATAGAATAATAATTTTGTAGTGATTACTGACAGGATTCGACAGGAAACCAGCGTATAGCACGATCAGATCGGAGATATGTAGTCTGATTATGACGTTTAATTATAAATTGATGTAACACGTGACGTACTCATTGATGTAACATGCGACGTATTCATTGATGTAAAATGTGACGTACTCTTGCGTAATCATGGTAGTCATTCAAGTGTACTAGCTAGGATCAACCTTTGCTGTTATGCCAGGATTCGCTGCCGCCTGGACTGTGCTTACACTTGCTGTTGCCGCTTGTCATTCCGCTGTAAACGTTTTAATATAACAAATGCTCTGTTTTTCAACTTGTGTGCTGTTGTTATATTTTTTAAACCCTTTTTACCTGAATATTATGACCATTATTGACCGCTTTTATATAGCACTATTCTCTTGAGCAGACTTGCTGCGTTCGCATGTGATTTTGAAAGTAAATAATCATGGTGCTTAACGTCCACAGAAACCATAAGGCTTATCAGGGACGGGGAGAGGGTGGAAGAGGGAGGTTATATACCTATCGCTACACTGTCACCACCAGAATGACTCCTGCGTTAAAATGGGCAGCGATTTTAAAGTTTATTAATTGTGAGGGACAAACTTTGTCACAAACTCACCAGACGGTGTCCACAGACCACAGCTTTTGAACAGAAAGGAGAGCCGAAGCGAAATCAAACCGAGGTCCTTCTGCTTACCAGCCTAACACCTTACCGCTAGGCCAACCTGACTCACGATTCTGAAAGTGCAGACTGTATTCTTTTATAGCGCGTATTTTTTGTACCCACCGAAGTGGTGTGCTGACAGCGCTATTTGGTTGTTACGTGACAGGTGCCACATGAAATTGCTGCCATCTCGGCGCAGGTTCTGTGTACGCTAATCATGCACCAGTTTACAGTGCCAGTTAATTCAAAACCACATATGTATATAGTAGGGCGCCTGTGTGTTTACCTGCCACCAGCGCTTTTGGCCAGATGACCAGGATCTTTGACGTCAGTGCTACTGCTGTAATACGGAGGTAGAACGGATGACGAAATAAGAGTCAGCACAGAAAGTTGACCCTGGAGAAGAAAATTCTCCCGCAACAGGGACTCGAACCCAGCGACTGACCTTTGGCTGATCGTGAGTCCGGCGCTCTAACCACTGAGCTATACCCGGTTCCATGCAGTGATAGTTTTATGGTAATGGTGAAAGTGATTGTCAATGGATGCGTGGTGTAGTTACTTGTGTCTATGTATATAGGCACTTGAACTGCAGCAACACCACCAATAAGATCAGTTACAAAGCCAGGACGGCGCCTGTCTGGGTGGTTCTCTGTAGCTATCTCCTGCTCCTGAAGAGAGGCCGAGTTAATCTAGTGTGTTCAAGCCACGCACCCTCACACCCACGCACACACCCAAACCCGAGCACACATACACACACATACACACACACACACACACACACACACACACACACACACACACACACACACACACACACACACACAAACACACCCTGAACCATACACACACACACACACACACACACACACACACACACACACCACACACACACACACACATACAAGCACGCTCACACAAGTCCTGCATGTCAGTGAGTGCCCACACGCACACAGACACACACACACACACACTCTCTCTCTCTCTCTCTCTCTCTCTCTCTCTCTCTCTCTCTCTCTCTCTCTCTCTCTCTCTCTCTCTCTCTCTCTCTCTCTCTCTCACACACACACACACACACACACACACACACCATAGCAGAAGTCCCTAGTCAAGTTAATCTAGTGTGTTCAAGCCACACGGAGCCAGGGTCTTGAGTTTCTGGATCCAAAAGGCCTCTGTCCGCAGTCTGTCATCACGTTTGTCAGAATGTACCTTCTCCACTGCGACACACTTCATGTTGTGGATGCTGTGGTCTGTTTGGTTGAAGTGCTTTGTGACTAGGGTGCCTGTGTTTTTGTTGATGTTTGAACGGTGCTGGTAGAATCTAGTCTTGAGAGTATTCTTTGTTTCTCCCACGTATTGTGATTGTTGGCAGGTGTCGCAATAGAGAAGGTACACAATGTTAGAACTTTGACATGTAAGTCTGTGGCGGATTTGAAATGATTCATTGGTGGTGGAGCTGCTGAAGATTGATGTTTCCACCAAGTGGCTGGTGCATATGATATATGGACGCTTGTCGCATCTGAAGCAGCCAGGGTCTACGTCCGGCGGGGTGGGCAAGATGGACAGCATGAGTAGTGAACGCAGCGACTTACAGTTGCGCTCCCCAAGGACGGGAAGATATATATATATGTGTGTGTGTGTGTTGAGATTGTAATACTGAATGCCATGTGCCTATGGCTGTGCTGATGACGTATGAATAAATTAAGAAGGCTTGGGGCCTTTGCCGTTTCCCCGCTATGGAGTCTGGACATTTCTTGATGTGTGCTGTATGATTGTGTGAAATACTTTCACTACACTCGGCGAGTAACATCCAAACATGGTGTCAGAAGTAAAAGTGACTGTCAACTGTTTGTAAGTACTGTTTTCTTCTCCAATCATGCCGTCATTCAAGCCTCCACAGCAGTTTAACTTTCGGGAGCCCCAGGGCTGACCCGAATGGAGATCACAGTTCCAGCGTTTCCGGACAGCTAACGAACCAACTGACAAAAGTGGAGAGGTGCACGTCAGCAGCTTGATCTACAGCATGGGCCCAGAAGCAGAAAAGATTTTCTTTCAGTTTGGATTAGCTGATGCAGAGGCAAATGACTTTCATACAGTGATAGGAAGGTTTAATGATTACTTTGAACCAAAAAGAAATGTTATTCATGAAAGAGCCAAGTTCCACAAAAGAAATCAGAAAGAAGGAGAAAGTGTTGAAGAATACATAAGATATTTGCATGAGCTGCCAGAACATGCAGACTTTGCGGACAGAGAAAGTACAATTCGCGACCGACTTGTCTTAGGCCTGCTTGACCAAGAACTGTCTGAAAAACTTCAGTTAGAAAGTGAGCTGACCCTTACCAAGGCAACCCAGCTCGCCAGACAAAGTGAGCTGGTGAAGATTCAGATAAGGGAACAAAGGGTCTGGCACATTCCTCAGCAAACTCCGAGCACTGGTTTACGACATCCTTCCTTCAACCACTGCCGTATTTAGTTACGCCATAGGTTCCTGAAAACTGTCAGCTAACGAGCAAGTTTTCTGTTGGTGCTCAAACAGTAATACGTTTGTTACAAACAACTGAAATAAAACAAGGCGTGCCATTTATAGACGCCAACAAAGTTTACACCAGCACAAATAAAACCACAATCGTTTGAGTCGAGACGGAACTCTTTTTTTTTCTTCTTTTTTTTACCCGGGGTGGATGCGTCTCATGTTTACGTGCGTGCTTTGGCGCTAGGTTGCTTCTACGGTCATATCAGTACCCGAACATTTCGGAGGGCGCTGACCGCGTCGCTGGACAGCTGCGCGGAGATAAAGAGTGCCCCTTCAGTGGCGTAACTAAATCTGGCAGAGTTTGGAGGAAGGTGCCGGAGAGCGATGCTCGGAGTGTGATTCCTCAGTTGATGCAGTGAGGGGAGGGGGTAGTGGTCACCCCAAGAGACAATACCATGCACGCAGCGGCGGCACCTGCAGCAAGCGAGGTCAGGGCAGAGGTCAAGAGCTGCAGAGCGAGCAGAGTACAGGCGCCAGAAATAGCATACAGAACTGTTACTTCTGTGCATCTTCTCATCTTAGACGCCAGTGTCCAGCTTATGGGAAAGTTTGTAAAGCTTGCAACAAGCCAAATCATTTCGCCAGATCCAGAGCTTGCAAGAAGAAAGCAGTCAGTGAATTGCAAGCAGAACAGAGTGAAGAATATCACCTTTTCTCAGTGACAAACTCTAGCAATGAAGCTCCAAGGCGAGCGTCTGTCAAGCTGAATGGGACAGATAGCGGGACAAGCTTCAAGACAGACACGGGAGCAGATGTGTCCGTCATGTCTTTGCAGACCTACAACAACATGTCACGAAAGCCTCCTCTACAGAAAACAGCCGCAGTGTTGCGTAGTCCAGGTGGAACGCTAGACTGCAAGGGCAAAATAGAAGTGACAGCCAGAGTTAAGGGGGTAGATTACCCACTTCGGATCTATGTCGTGAGCTCAGCAACTATGTGTCTCCTCAGCAGGGAGGCAGCAGCAAGAATGAGGTTCATCCGCCGTGTTGACACTGTTAAGAAACCAGAAGAGACAGTTTTCACTGAGTTGGATGAAAATCCTGTGAAATGTGCACCTGTGAAAATCAGACTCAAAGATGACAGCCAGCCATACAGCCTGCAGACAGCAAGAAGAGTGCCAATTCCTCTTTTACAGAAGGTGAAAGATGAACTCCTAAAGATGGAAGAAACGGGCATCATAGAGCAGATACTGACAAGAGCCAACAGATTGGTGCGCAGGTATTGTGATAGTACCAAAGAAAGACGGTGGGGTGGGGATCTGCACTGACTACAAAAAGCTGAACGCTGCGATCAAGCGTGAAAGATATGTCTTACCGACAGTTGAAGACATCCTTCACAAACTGAAGGGATCCACCATCTTTACCAAGTTGGATGCGACGAGTGGATTTTGGCAAATTCCACTGGATGATGAATCAGCCAAACTCACTACATTCATCAGTCCATTTGGCCGATACTTCTACCGCAGATTGCCACAGGGCATTACATCTGCGCCAGAAATTTTCCAGCGCACTGTGGAAGAGATCATTGCAGGAGAGGAGCATGCTGTATGTTTCTTCGATGACATCCTGGTGTTCAGTGAAAACGAAGAAGTTCACGAAAAACACTTAAAGAACACCATGGAAAAACTGAACAGTGCAGGCATCAAGCTGAACAAAGAGAAGTGTCAGTTTCATCAGCAGGAGATTGACTTTTTGGGCTTTGTCATCAACAAAGATGGCGTGAAAGCAGACCCTAGGAAAACCGAGGCAATCCTTGAAATGCCTGACCCTACAAACGTTGCCGAGTTACGCCGTTTTCTCGGTATGGTCAACTACCTAGGTCGCTACCTTCAGAATCTGTCTTCGGTTCTCCAGCCAGTCACAGAACTCCTAGAGAAGGACAGAGCGTGGACGTGGGGGCCGCCTCAGATCAGTGCAGTCGCCAAAGTCAAAGAGATGTTGACTTGGGCTCCAACACTTGCTTACTTTGATCCAGACAAGACTACAACAGTGAGTGCAGATACGAGCAGCTATGGGATTGGCGCAGTTCTTCTGCAAGAGCACCCAGATGGACTTCGTCCTGTTGCCTTCGCTTCTAGAACTCTCACAAAGAGCGAAAGAAAGTACTCCCAAATAGAAAAAGAATGCTTAGCCTCCACTTGGGCGTGCTAGAAATTTGATCGGTACCTCGTTGGACTCGATACGTTTTCTGTTGTGACAGACCACAAGCCACTTGTTCCTCTGATAAACACCAAAGACTTATCAGAAACACCACTCCGTTGCCAGAGGATGTTGATGCGTCTCATGCGCTTTAACGTCAAAGCCAAGTATGTCCCAGGGAAGGACATGTTAGTGGCTGATGCCCTGTCTCACAGTCCTGTATCCACAACTGAAAGCAGTTCCCATGAGGAAGTTCAAGCTCATGTCAGCGACGTCCAGTCATCATGGCAAGTGTCAGACGCAGGACTGGACAAGATCAGAGCAGAGACATTGAAAGATGTGAACCTCAAATCAGCCATGGAGTACACTATTCATGGCTTGCCTCAGTATAAGGAGGACGTTCAGTTGGCTACCAGAGACTTCTTCATCATAAGAGGCGAGCTCAGCCTTCATGATGGACTCTTAATGAGGGGAGACAGAATAGTCGTTCCTTTCAGCTTGAGAAAACAAATTATGGAAAGGATCCACAAGGGCCACGTGGGCGTGGCAAAGTGCGTGGCAAAGTGTCTGCGTGGCAAAGTGCAGGGAACGTGCTGCACAATCACCGTGGTGGCCACGGATTGGAAAAGACCACGGGTCGCCAGCTGCCGACACTGTCTGCAGAAGCAGCCATCCCAGGCCAGTGAACCCCTCCTACCATCAGCACTCCCAGACAGACCCTTTCAGAAGGTAGGCATTGACATTTGTGAGTTCCGAAACAAGCATTACCTGGTGCAGGTGGACTATTACTCAAGGTATATTGACGTCACATACCTGCCCAGCTTGACATCAGCAACGGTGGTCGGGAAATTAAAGAACTGTTTCTCCCATCATGGCGTTCCAGAGACAGTTGTTTCAGACAACGGCGCCCAGTTCTCCTCGGCAGAGTACGGTACTTTTGCAGATCGGTGGAGCTTCAGCCATGTCACCAGCAGCGGTGAAGACCGTCAAAGAGATCCTCAGACAGGACGACATCTTCCTTGCCCTTTTGTCCTACCCCATTCCCGACCTCGGAGCTAGCCCTGCTGAGCTGGCTACGGAAAGAAAGCTCCGAACCACCATGCCATCACTGCCATCGACGCTCCAGCCACGAGTCATTAGTCACAAGGAAGTGCGAGCGCGTGATGCAGTCATAAAGCGGCGTCAGAAGGAAGACTACGATCGTCGCCACGGAGTGCAGCCTCTCCCGGAACTAAGTCCAGGCGACGCAGTTCTCATCAAAACGGATGGAGAGAAGGGCTGGAAGTTGCCGGGAGAGGTGGTGAGGAAGTGCGCTCCACGTTCATTCTTGGTACAGACACCAAGAGGTCACCTGCGTCGGAACCGCCGACATCTGAAACAGATCCCTCCATCTGCGTGCAGTCCAGATGACCTCCGTCACCAGAAGTCAGGAGCAGTCTTCACTCCAGACCACACGGTGAGACAGGAGCCTTACCCAACTGCGTCTTCTGACCAGCAGCCCGGTGTATACCTGGCTGGGCAGCCCGGGACACCAGTGACAGGCCGACCACCATCACCACCGCCGTCTCCAGGGAACACTTCATTTTCATCGACGCAGCCTACACACAAGTCTACTCCAGTGCCGGCACAGTCTTCAGTGTCTACAGCCACACCCGTTGGCACCAGATATGGCCGCATCATCAATAAGCCTGCCAGATATCGGTGATTTTGTGTGCAGTGTTGTGCCATGAGAGCACAAGTGTATAGTATTCCACTGTGTTCCGAGAGCACAAATGTGTAGTTTTCCATTGTGCCACGAGAGCACATTTGTGTAGTTTACCTGTGCCATGAGAGCACACTTGTGTTGATTAGATTGTGCTTTGAGCACAGTTTTATGTGTGTGTAGTTTCGAGTGTGTCTAGTGCGTCTTAGAATGTGTCTGTATATCATTCGTGTAGAGTCGACTGTGCCCTGAGCACACCAGTGTTTATTGAGTGCCATGAGTGCACTAATGTTTATCCTGTGTGTCTAATACAGTAGTAGTTTTCTACGTGATTCATACCACTCTGGATTTCACATCAAGATTTTCTTTGGAGTATACCAGTGCCTGGCTTATCATCTTGTATTGGTTAGTTGTTACAAATTCTGGATTAAATTCATCGCCAGTTTGGTGAGTACATTTAACTTTGGGTTTATGACCAAGAAGAAACTCCATCCTGAAGTGAAACTGCATCGACATGGTATATGCTGTGCTAATGGAAAGATACAGTCCTGATTTGTGTTCATTACCATCATGTGCCACACTGACCAACCAACATTTTGTTATTATCAAAGACGCTATGCAGAACCGTGCTATATACTGAGATGAAAGTAAACATCAGTGTGGCCAGCTAAAGCATACATTGAAACTGGTGAATCATGTAGATTATAATCATTTAATATGCATGTTAGTTAACTAGGTCGTTAACTGCAAAAAGGGGGAGATGTGTTCAGATTGTAATACTGAATGCCGTGTGCCTATGGCTGTGCTGATGACGTATGAATAAATTAAGAAGGCTTGGGGCCTTTGCCGTTTCCCCGCTATGGAGTCTGGACATTTCTTGATGTGTGCTGTATGATTGTGTGAAGTACTTTCACTACACTCGGCGAATAACATCCAAACAATATATATATACAATGGACAGAAACAGTAAAAAGTCAAACAAAACAGAAACAAACGAACAGAAATATAGATTTTATTATACTTTTGATCATGTATCGATAAATCGGACGGAATAGTCGACGATGCCACCACGAGCCTTATATGTACAGACTGTCCTTTTTTCTTTTTCTTTTTTAATGAGGGCAGTACTGAAAGGACTAACTCTTCGAAAATTGTGTATGGGCTATATATACCTGTTTTGTTGTGTATGTGTTGATTTTATGTGCGTTTACTTATGACCTGGCTTGACATGATCGTCCTGACATGACTAGCCGGCCTGTGCAGTTGACAAATGTTAAAATCTAATTGCGAAGTTACTAAGGTGCGCGAGCGCTCACACCCACGCATGCACACCCACCCACCCACCCACCCACACACACACACACACACACACACACACACACACACACACACTTGTGTACACATACTACGACACACACATACATGCACACGCACTCTCTCTCTCTCTCTCTCTCTCTCTCTCTCTCTCTCTCTCTCTCTCTCTCTCATACACAAACGTACACGGTACCCCACAACAGTCGAAGACATCAACAGCAACAAAACTCAGTGGCAAAATAAATACAAGTATACAAATTGTATTGCTTGAATGAAAGCAGCACAATAATTCAAGGATGCAGCAGTCATTGTTACTATACTCTCTTTCTCTCAGTCTCTCTCTCTTCTTTAATAGACATAGGCCTGTACATGTACTTGATGTTATTTATTGGCATCTGGTATTAATGAGCGAAATACTTAGATATACACACGCTCATTCGTCCGAATTAGTCACGCAGCATACGCACACACATACTGATACACATGCACAATGATGTGCGCGCAACCCCACAAGACTCGGACATCAACAGCAATAAATTTCAACGAAAAAAAGCTTTTTTCTCATGCAAATAAACGATGAGTGGAGCCGTTTGCTAATCGTGCATAGTTTCTTGCCTGCCTCTATTGGGCGATTCAGGCAGGGTTAATAATAATAATAATAAATAAATTTTCTATAGCGATTCCCCGCTATAGAAAATTTATGTTAACTCCCTTGACTTTTGCCCGGCATCGCTTAAGGCCCTTGGTTGCTTTTACTTCCGGTGCGTACTTTCTTCACACTGCAATGGAAGGCGGTGACAGTGAATTTGCGAATTTTACGCTGTCAGCTTTAAAGGCATTTTTGGAGGCCCGTAGTCATAATGTGTCTGCCAATAAGCAGTAACTTGTTGCTCGTGCTATAGGATGCCCCAAAACGCATTTTTTCTACGAACTCGCGATCTTCTGGTCAACCAAAAAACGACGCAAAGACACTACCTCCCCCCCCCCCCCCCATCCCACGGTAAAGTTCTTTCAAGAGTATACAGCGACCATTGTCTCCGGGTGTGCATACAATGACTGCAGTCTTTATGTATCTACACAACGACCGTATAGTCTTTTGTGGTCCGGCTATACCCACTACTTTAGTCTTAGTGCGTGTGATAGAGATACCCATGGCAGATACCATAACTGTTTCTATGTGCAACAACGATAGCACTGCAATGCATGTCTACACAACGACCACAGTCTTTGCGAAACCATACATAGCCTTAGTGTTTGTATGATTACTAAACGATCATTATCAAGAATCACTAATATTTCTTTGCCCTCTGTAAACAGAGGAAATTTGAATTACGGTCTCATTACGGTCTCGTATGCAAAACAAACGTAAATAATAGTGTAGGCCTAGAGCATTAACTATCGATCACACACACACACACACACACACACACACACACACACACACACACACACACACACACACACACACACACACACACTCACACACACGAGAGAGAGAGAGAGAGAGAGAGAGAGAGAGAGAGAGAGAGAGAGAGAGAGAGAGAGAGAGAGAGAGAGAGAGACTGAAGCACTCAAACTGAAATAATAATAATTCTTATAAAGCGCTATTCTTTAACCAGCGTTAAACTCACTGCGCTGTACAAACATCTTATCACAAAAACCACATTAACATACATTTCAGCAAACAAAACCTTAATTATTGTAGCTTTAATTATGACCATTATCGCCTATCGAACAACACACACACACACACACACACACACACACAATGACGTGCGCACACCAGTCTCCGCTCGTCCACTCATACAACAATTAACAAAATATTAATGATCTCAAACCAGTTTGAATCTGTTTTTTCACCCACCCAACCCGTGCCTCTGAACCCGTAATCGAAAATTTAAAAAAATGGAAAAGTCTTCTATCTGTGCAACTGAGTGGAGGACCTTCCAGCTGCCTCGATTGACTGACATTCGGTACAAACCAACTGTGGGTCCTCGGCAAGTTGTATCGCCGTGACGGCTGTTCATTGGAACATACATCAGTGTAGTTACTTTGGCATGTGCCTGCTGATTAATAACTTAAATGACTTCCTTGGTTTGATTTGTTATCGAAGCTAATTTTCGTCACTAATCAAAGCATGTACGTGTGCATTAAGTCCATGCACTGAGCCGTGCAGGTGCGCGCATAAATCTGTGCTGCTTAAATTGCTCTTGATTTTCTTCTCTCAAACTTTTGTTTGACAGATAAGCTGCTTCTGGAGAAGATCCATCGGTTTCAAGTAACCAACTTCATCCAGCTCCAAGCAGTCAGCTGATTGGTTGTTCTCATACTCCGTGGGCGTGGCGATGGGGTGCAGGTACGTGTCAGGATAAGAGGACTCAGCTGATTGGTTGTTCTCATACTCTGTGGGCGTGGCGATGGGGTGCAGGTACGTCTCAGGATAACAGGGCTCAGCTGATTGGTTGTTCTCATACTTTGTGGGCGTGGCGATGGGGTGCAGGTACGTGTCAGGATAAGAGTGCTCAGCTGATTGGTTGTTCTCATACTCTGTGGGCGTGGCGATGGGGTGAAGGTACGTGTCAGGATAACAGGGCTCAGCTGATTGGTTGTTCTCATACTCTGTGGGCGTGGCGATGGGGTGCAGGTACGTGTCAGGATAAGAGTGCTCAGCTGATTGGTTGTTCTCATACTCTGTGGGCGTGGCGATGGGGTGCAGGTACGTGTCGGGACAGGAGTGCTCAGCTGATTGGTTGTTCTCATACTCTGTGGGTGTGGCGTTGGGGTGCAGGTACGTGTCTGGACAATAGGGCTCAGCTGATTGGTTGTTCTCATACTGTGTAGGCGTGGCTATAGGGTGCAGGTACATATCGGGAAAGGAGAGTTCAGCTGATTGGTTGTTCTCATACTGTGTGGGCGTGGTGGTGGGCTGCAGAAATGTGTCAGGACAAGAGAGCTCAACTGATTGGTTGTTTTTAGCCTGTGTGGGCGTGGCTATGGGTCGAAGGCCCGTATGTGATAAACTAGGGGCACAAGGCCGGGGAAGTGTTGCTGGAGGTCTTGATGATACCGAAATGCGAACTGAAAAAATAAAAAACAACACTAAAGTCCCCAACAGAGCACTAATGTTATAATGCAGTAAATATTTTCAATTCACCTAGGTCTTATATATATATATCACCTCTGCTTTGTTCTCAAATCTACAAAATCATCACACTCCTAGATCCTTGATAGAAAAGGATCTGATAACTTGCGCGCGCACACACACACACACACACACACACACACACACACACACACACACACACACACACACACACACAGCGACTGGCTGAACATGAGCGATGGAGAGGGAGTGGAAGGAGGCCGGGATGGGAGAAAGGCTGCCAAGATGTCTGCACTCAATACCTGCTGCTCAACGTCTTATAGCCTAAGTGAGAGAGTGGCAACGACGACGCTAGAAAGAAACAGAAAGAAAGGAAAAAACGGCCTTCCTACGCCCCCCCCCCCCCCCAACCCTACCCCCCCCCCCCATCCCCATCCTCCCCACCCCACTTCAAAACCCACGAGGAACGGCGGAAGTGTGACCCCTGAAGCAGAAGGGGGGCCTGGGCAACGGCTCCGCCACCTCCTCGTACACGTGCTCCTGTTGTAAGCTGTCTCCTTGACCTTGGCATTCCCGTCCCTGGACCTCCACAACCGCGTCCTGCTGTCCCGTGGGGAGGGTCACGTGATTACCTAGACCCACAGAGATTGGCTGCTGAGCTGTGACTTGAATGACATTGGCTAATCTGTACCCAAATTATGCAGTGTTCCTATCGAAAGTTGTTTGAAAACAAGATTAGCACAAGGTCCAAAATAAGTGGATATTAACAGTAGAGAAGTCGACGAATGCTTAGAAGAAACTGTTGAGGGGATAGGAGCAGTTAGTTCCTGGATTTTAACGTTGGTTGTCAGCCACACAACGTCACCTCAGGACAATGGAACACGAGTAGCAGTTTTAATATCTCAACATTGTTGTGACCTTGAAATGATGATAAATAATTACCGACGGGACTATTTATGAGGGGGAAAAAATCAGTTCAAAGCTCTATGAGTCAAGAAGGATCACACACACACACACACACACACACACACACACACACACACACACACACACACACACACACACACACACACGAGCGCATGCACGCATAGTCACTCACACATGCACTCACGTACGCACAGGCACATACATATACTCGCACACACACGCCCGCACAAGCAAACACACACACTCACACACACGGACACCCCCCCCCCACCCCGACACACACACACACACACACACACACACACACACACACACACACACACACACACACACACACACACATTTGCAAACTGTCACGGAAAAGTGAACAACAACATCGAGGTCGTCATCAAACCATCTGCTCCCTCGCTCACACAGAAGATTACGGTAAACTCTCACCGATCCTCTTCAAGACAACACAGTCATAAATGCTGACGATGGTGACAATAATAAGGACGATGCCTGTTGCGGCTATGATGGACACGCCGAAGGGAACCATGGTGAGACCACCGGCGCTCGTTTTTGGATCTTCAGTGTTCAGAAGATACACTTCCGTTTCAACCGGAACATGTCCGCCTGGAGTTGTAGTGATGGCAGAGGTCGTTGTGGCCACGCTGAAGGTTTCGCTCGACACTAAGAAGAAGGGAGGGGGGAAAAGAAGAAAAAAGTGTGTGTGTGTCGGGGGGGGGGGGGGGGGGGGGGGGAGGAGAAATAAATAAAAGACTGCGAATGCAGGGTTGTATAGCTTGCTTTAACTTGCTTGACCTAATCGGAGTCATTTACAAATGGCTCCTGGCTCTGAACCCCCCCCCCCCCCCCCCAAACAATCGCAATAAAAATAAAAATAAAGGAATTTTTAAATTTTTACTTCGTCTTAAAAACCGACTGAAACACAAAGCGGGAATCACCAATTTCTCATGGAACAACGGTAATGCTCTTAAAAATATATCAACGGGCCCAGCACTAATCAGATCGAAATCTGATAAAATCTCCAGCAAATAACCAGTGGTGTCAAACAAGGATTTAAGGATCCTAGGACATTTATTCGCCAATGACATAATTTTATACTGTGCACAGGAATTTGTCTTGGTGACGTTCCACTCATACAGTGCATTAGCAAAGAGACAAAACATTGATAAAAGTTATAAATAAATAATGTTAAATTCAACAATTTAACAATCTCATTCATACAATGTAAAATACCACACACACACACACACACACACACACACACACACACACACACACACACACACACACACACACACACACACACACACACACAGAATCACATGCGAGCGCAGTGAGTGTGCTCGAGAGCGGAGAATAGCGCTATATAAAAGCGATCATCAGAAAACAACAGACACACACACACGATATAGCACAATGTTTTGTAGTTCGCACAGTCGAGTGCGATTACCTGCACATCCAATACTTTTATAACAGTCAGTAATGTCAGCGCACGCTATAAAAATGATAAGCTTTGGGAATAAAATAGAATAACTGGTGACTAAGTCTTAGTATATTTGGTGCAGTTTGCTTTAATCTTTCTTCCCTTTGCCCTTACGAACTGCATTGTCAGTATCACACGCTGTCACTTATTGAGAAACTACAAAAGGTTCACTGAAAACTCAGTTGCAAGACTCTCGCTCAAAGCTCGTGATCGAGATCATGTTTCACCTCTCCTCAGAATTCATCAACTCTTCTTTGGCTGCCTGTCCAAGCATGTATTGAGAATAAGTTTAAGTTCTTTACTCTGACTTTTGGACTCCTTTTTGTCGGAGGCTGAAGACCCGCCTATTTAACTGACCTACTACCGCGCACACACACGCGCGCGCGAGCGCACGCACGCACGCACGCACACACTAACACGCACACACACACACACACGCAGAGAGAGAGAGAGAGAGAGAGAGAGAGAGAGAGAGAGAGAGAGAGAGAGAGAGAGAGAGAGAGAACCCCTTCAGGTATGAAAGGTCGAGTATCGATATTGTGTCCAAACTGTGTAAGGGGTAACCAACACAAAGCACGAAAGGCTCACGAAAAAGCAAGAAGCAGCCACCATGGCGGGACAATGAGACCGAGAAAGCTTGGACAGAAAAACGTGCCGCGGAGAAAACTGGCAGAAAGGAGGAACTCGACCAAGCCCAGACCCAATGCTCAAAGCTGCAATGGATATCAAAAATGAGCAGTTCAAGCAGATGGCACGGGAAGCCAAGGAAGCTAAATGAAAAAGCGTCTGTGAAGAACTCGGTGCAGAAACAACGCTGAAACACTTCTAGCATTTCTGCCAAAAAATGGAAGGCAATGATCGTACCAAAACAACCTCAAATATAGAAGACACCAACAGGGCAAAGCTGAAGACCAACGAAGAGAAAGGTCAAGCTTTACCTGGGCGATTCATACAACAGATCAACCAAAACAACTTAGAGGAAAGGAAGCATATACTGAGTGGTCTCAACAGAACACTTGCATGAAGTGGCCCCGACGATGAACTCACAGAAGAAGAACTGAAGGAAACCCTTAGAAGAAGCGGGTGGGATACAGTACCCGCTCCGGACAGGATTCGATACTCGGATATCAAGCACCTAATAATGAGCAATTTTAGGTCGAAGTGTAGAAAAAACAAGCAAGTAGTTAACTGCTGAGGCGTTACATTTAGATCTGGAAGATCTTAAACAGAGCAAATTTGACAGGGGAAAAAATGGAGACAGAAAGTCGTACTCCCTCCATAAAGAGCCTATTGGGTGCATCAGTTTCCACCCCCCCCCCCCCCCCCCCACCGAATCCGATTTTTGCCCCACACTGCCAAGCAGAGAGCAGAGGGACTGTCAAACTTCTGATCCTGGTGTGGACCATTATTATGTTGGTTGCCTGGGTCAGACACCTGTTTCGCTACCTGTGTAGCTCATCAGTGACCACCGGCACATAATGGTGAGAGGATATGAGGATATGAGGTGGCAGACTCCGCTTGCATGGGAGACTACTCTCGGCTGACACACCCAAGTAGCTCTAAATGAAGGGAGACGTATATTCAGAAGAAGTGAAAAAAGGTTCTGTCGTTAATTAGCAGTAAATTTTGAATGTTAAGAAATATAAAAAAATGGAATTGCTGAATTTAGGAAGTTTGAGAGTACTTTGCAAAGAAAAGTAACTCTGCAAGTACGAATACTCTGCCCTTGACCTAATAATGAGAAGAGGACAGGGCTGAACTGTGCACTATTTATCAAGTAAGCTTCGGCAACGGTTATATTCCCGAAGACAGGACAGACAGTTTCTTGAGATCTATTTCAAAAGTAGGGAAAGACCACCACAAGCTGAATGGATACCGCATCCTCACAATACAGAACTCCGTAGGGAAGCTCCTGAAACGCATTGTTGCCAGGAAACTCGCCAGAGACCAAGAGGACAGGGATCTCCCTGCAGATCAGTGGGGGTGGGGGGGGGGGGGGTCCACCTGATAGTTCCACACACGCACACTGATTGCTCAGTCACCGAAGACCAGTCAGGCTGGGGCTTCATTGTCAAGCAAGGTGCGACTACCATATCCGAGAAAACTGCAGCCTATACGGTCTCATCCTCCTGCTTGACAATGGAGGTGGAAGCAGTCACCCATGCCCTCCGCTGGATTGCCTCAAGATGTGACAGTGGGACTACACATGCCATATTCCTCACAGATTCAATGAATTAGCAGCAAAAAGTGAAAAGTGGAATGGGAAGCCCAGACTGGAATGTGTCAACGGTCAACATCCACCTTCAAAAGCTCCTGTGGGTGCAGCTGTACTGCCCTGGACATGCCGGAGTGAAGGGAAATGACCGAGCAGAGAGACTGGCGGCAAAGCAACCACCACAAGTGGCCTGCTTCTCGGAAGATCTGAAGTGTTGAGGAACTTGAGACATTACCTGCGGGCACAAAGCCAAGGACATCACGACATCGATCACCTGGAGGAGACAGGCGTGGAAAGAGGAAGTGCTAGACGATCTTTCTTGAAAG
>OY757555.1:9748437-9763437 GCA_963584105.1 Alviniconcha strummeri | reverse complement strand
CCCTCCCTCGATCTCTCTTTCTCCCCGTCTCTCTCCCTCTCTCTCTCTCGGCTGTCAAAAATGCTTACTTAGTTTAGCGATCAAGAACAAAACTGCACTACGTGGGATGTCTTGCGAAAGTTAAAGGGGACACCAAGCAAAGACGCCAGTTGTCCAGAAATAGTAGAAAGTGTGCAAGCAATTCTATTTGCAGACTTCGGATGGCTGTTCTCTTCATGTGTGTCATGCAACAGAACCGCTGTTTCCATTACAAACTTGAGCTGGTCAGGGCGCAGCCCACACTCCGAGCATCGCTTTCCGACACCTTCCTCCACACTCTGCCAGATTTAGTTACGCCTTTGCTTTTATGTTGCTTAACGTCCACGGAGGCGGGATAACCTATTAGGGACGGGGACAGAGTGGGAAAGGGGGCCAGGGTGATTGGCTCGACCGCGGAAACCGCCCGAAAAAGACCGGAGAGACCGTGGACCGCCGCCAGAACAATAGAAGTGTTAAGGCGGTGTCCCCTCGCCATTGCCCAGCGACTTGTGCACTGCGCAATTGCTCTTTCAACTGCTGTGCTGGACAGAGTCACTAAGACAATGTCCGTTGCACCGCTGTTGACGAACAACTTGGACAACTCAAAGCAAAAGACGTCCAACTTGCTCAGCCCAGCTCCACCTCCCTACTCATGATCTCTTCTGGGCAAAAGTGAGGGTCCAGCTCCACCTCCCTCCTCTAAGATCTCTTGATCTTTTGATCTCGCCTGGAACCCTGTTTTAGTTACGCCACTGAAGGGGTACGCTTTATCTCCGCGCAGCTGTCCAGCGACGCGGTCAGCGCCCTCCGAAAGGTTCGGGTACTAATATGACTGTAAAAGCAACCTAGCGCCAAAGCACGCACGTAAACATGAGACGCATCCACCCCGGGTAAAAAAAAGAAGAAAAAAAAAAAGAGTTCCGTCTCGACTCAAACGATTGTGGTTTTATTTGTGCTGGTGTAAACTTTGTTGGCGTCTATAAATGGCACGCCTTGTTTTATTTCAGTTGTTTGTAACAAACGTATTACTGTTTGAGCACCAACAAAAAACTGCTCGTTAGCTGACAGTTTTCTGGACCCTATGACGTAACTAAATACGGCAATGGTTGAAGGAAGGGTGTCGTAAACCAGAGCTTGGAGTTTGGGCGCAGCCATATCTTGGCTAGCGCTCTCTACCAATGAAGAGCAGAAGGAAAAGGCTGGCTCGTGACGTAATGAACGTTGTTACCACACATGCCAGCTAAATATTAATGTTCATGGCGTTACACACGCAGATTACCAGACACAGGAAGGCAGCGCTGAATGTTGTGTTTCCGAGTCCAAACGTTGATTTCAAACAAAATAGTTAGGCAGTAAAAAAAAAATTTTTAAACAAACAACAACCCTAACTGCCGTGGGTGTTTTTGTTTTGTTTTGTTTTGTTTTCTTGTTTTTGTTGTTTTCGTTTGTTTTATTTTTGTTTTGTTGTTTTTGTTTGTTTCGTTTGTTGTTGTTCTTGTTGTTGTTGTTGTTGTTGTTGTTTTAAGTCCTTTCCTACTGATTGAGCTTGTTTCTTTACAGCGTGGGGTCCAAAGGCAAGTGTTGGTTGTTGTTGTTGCTGCTGTTGCTGCAATAGTTGCTCTTTGTTTGTTGTTGTTTTCTAAGTGGGACAAGGATAGGAAAAGAAAGTCCAGAAAAGTAACTCTATAGTCTCATAACCTAACCACATATTCAACCATGCGGGTTACATCAGGGCGAAGCATAATATTAGTCAGGGAATCACGAGCAAAAATATGAAGGAAGCAATTAACACACATGGGTTTGTGTATTTGGCTTATTCAAAAACAGGGAAAAGAACTGGACTGCGAAGGACAATCACAACCAAGCTTTCCGTAACAAAACAGAAACAACTGCTAAACTTCCAAGATATCCCCAAATAGAGCAGTCAATTCTAATTGTTATCTCCGCCCTAAAATCGGGCAAAGTAACGTGGGGGTGGGGTGGGGTCGTTTGTGTGCGGGTGTGTTGGCGGGGGGGGGGGGGGGGGGTGGCGGGGGGGGGGGGTGCGTGCGTGCGTGCGTTTCTCGCGCATTTTCACTGACAGGGTGGAGTGGTCTATTCTCAATTTGTTTACCATCACCATCGCAATGTAACCACCATTATCATCAGAAGCAGAAGGAGGTCATTCACACAGGTACATGTATCAGCAACACCGTTGCCATTGTTGCTAGTAGCGGTGGTGACAGTGATAGTGGTAGCAGCATCAGCAGTACAATTAGGAGGTTATAACAATGTTAATATCATGTGCCTATTACCATGATTCTTTGGGCTGTTGATATTGTTTTGTAATTACAATCAGTTACGTCAGGAGTATTCATTAGTAAGGAGGAAGAAGAAAGTGGCAAAGAAGAAGGAGCTTTTCTTTTCAATCAGTTCTCCTCCTCCTCCTCCTTCTTCTCCTCCTCCTCCTCCTCCTTCTTCTTTTTCTTCTTCTTCTTCTCCTTAACATATTTTATTCCTATTTTATTAAAAAATGCAGCAATACAAGGAGTTACTGTTTCATTACTAAATTAAGTATGTGTGTGTGTGTGGGGGGGGGGGGGGTCTGATACAGATCTGACTGCCAGCGGACTAACTGAAATAAGATACGAACAAAACCAGACAAGTTGAAAAGAACAGATTCCAATTAGACAACACACACTTTTGTGTTGTCAGGATAAAACCAGCGTTCTTTCTGGCATTTTTGTGTGTTTTGCTATCACCGCTATCATATCGTACTCAGTTTTGCAAAGACTATCAATCAAAACTATCACAGTACACCAAGTACGTCACCTTCTACTGCTGTTGCAGCTGATCGTGTTGTCCTGGTTCTGTGTCGTCACAGCCCTGGTCAGTGTGCAGGAAGAGATGGTGCTTGTGTAGGAGAGGACACTGAACTCAAACTCTGCAGTCTCCCCTGGCAACACTGTGCATGTCTCTGTCTCTCCGCCATTGGTGAACTTCAGGGGACCTGTGGAATATGTCAGCATGTGAAACGCTGGGGGTGGCTGTCTACTTACTACTGATGAACTGTGGAACATGTCAGCATGTGAAACAGTGGAGGTGGCTGTCTACTTACTATTGATGAACTGTGGAACATGTCAGCATGTGAAGCACTGGAGGTGGCTGTCTACTTACTACTGATGAACTGTGGAACATGTCAGCATGTGAAGCACTGGAGCTGGCAGTCTATTTACTATTGATGAACTGTGGAACATGTCAGCATGTGAAACACTGGAGGTGGCTGTCTACTTACTATTGATGAACTGTGGAACATATCAATATGTGACACAGTGTAGGTGGCTGTTTACCTACTACCGATGTACTGTGGAATATGTGAAACATTGCACGTGTTGATGAACTATTGATGAACTGTGGAACGTTGATGAACTACTGATGAACTGTGGAACATGTCAGCAAGTGAAACATTGTAGGTGGCTGTCTACCTGCTACTGATGTACTGTGGAATATGCGAAACATTGTAGTGGCTGCCTACTTACTATTTAACCTACTATTGATGTACTGTGGAATATGCGAAACACTAGTGGCTGTCTACTTACTATTTAACCTACTATTGATGTACTGTGGAATATGTGAAACTGCAGGTGTTGATGAACTATTGATGAACTGTGGAACATGTCAGCATGTGAAACACTGTAGGTGGCAAACTCCAAGCACTGGTTTACGACATCCTTCCTTCAACCACTGCGCCATAGGGTCCAGAAAACTGTCAGCTAACGAGCAGTTGTTTTGTTGGTACTCAAACAGTAGTCAGTTTGTTACAAACAACTCAGACAAAACATGGCGTGTCATTTATAGCCGCCAACAAAGTTTACACCAGCACAAATAAAACCACAATCGTTTGAATCGAGACGGAACTCTTTTTTCTTTTTCTTTTTTTATCCGGGGTGGATGCGTCTCATGTTTACGTGCGTGCTTTGGCGTTAGTTTGCTTCTACAGTCATATTAGTACCCGAACCTTTCGGAGGGCGCTGACCGCGTCGCTGGACAGCTGCGCGGAGATAAAGAGTGCCCCTTCAGTGGCGTAACTAAATCTGCAGAGTTTGGAGGAAGGTGCCGGAAAGCGATGCTCGGAGTGTGTGTAGGTGGCTGTCTACCTACTATTGATGAACTGTGGAATATATGAAACACTGTAGTGGCTGTCTACTTGCTATTGATCCAATGTGGAATACGTAAAACACTGTAGGTAGCTGTCTACTTAGTACTGATGTACTGTGGAATATGTGAAACACTGTAAGAGGCTGTGTACTTACTATTCATGAACTGTGGAATATGTGAAACACTGTGAGTGGCTGTCTTTATACTTACTATTGATGTACTGTGGGATATGTGAAACATTGAAAGTTGCTGTGTACTTACTATTCATGAACTGTGGAATATGTGAAACACTGTGATTGGCTGTCTTTGTACTTACTATTGACGTACTGTGGAATATGTGAAACATTAAAAGTGGCTGTATACTTACTATTCAAGAACTGTAGAACATGTGAAACACTGATGATGAATTGATGCTTAATGTCCTCAGATGTCATGAGACATATTAGGGACAAGTTGTGACCAATGCCGAAGCACGGTGCAATAAATCTTTACGTCCACGGAAACCAGAAGGCTCGTTAGGACGGACAACCCAGGACGTCCACCTCGACTCTCACACAGCTCCTGAACTATGTGAAACACTGTGAGTGGCTGTCTATATGTAACCGAGTGTATTGTATACATGTTCCGGGCCATGACCCTTTAATGTTTTCTTCCGGTCCTTTTCCTTTTTGATTGGGTGGGAGTAGTTATGGCCCCAATTATCTAAGGTGTTAAAACCTGTGCACTGGGCCGGCAGCGTCATGAGTAGGGAGGTGGAGCTGGGCTTAGCAAGTTGGACGTCTTTTGCGTCGAGTTGTCCAAGTTGTTTATCAACAGCGGTGCAACGGACATTGTCTTGGTGATTCTGTCCAGCACAGCAGTTGAAACAGCAATTGCGCAGTGCACAATTCGCTGGGCAATGGCGAGGGGACACCGCCTTAACACTTCCATTGTTCTAGCGGCGGTCCACGGTCTCTCCGGTCTTTTTCGGGCGGTATCCGCGGTCGAGCCTTTCACTCTCTCGTCCCCTTCCCACTCTGTCCCCGTCCCTAATAGGCCAACTCGCCTCTGTGGACGTAAAGCAACACTAAACCAAACCAAACGGCAGCGTCCCTTTCCCCCCAGTGTCCCTGCAGAGGCAGGTTGTTTGTTTACTGGTGCGGCCGATGTTCATGTGTTCATCACAGGGGAGAGCCTGTAAGTAGTTATTTTTCTATGGCTTGTTATTCTATTCCATTGATGTAAATAATGTATGTTTATAATGTTACCATGTTCGCAACGTGCCTTGATTTTGGTTCTTGAACATATGGCTAATTTCGGCGTCAGATTGCCGCCTGGTTGCAGCCGCCATGGCGTCAGTGTACATTGTTTGTGCGTTCAAATGTTAAGCTTTTATGCCACAAGATGACCAGTGCTTCCAACATGTATGCAACTAACCCTGGTTAGCTGATATGTAGCTAGTATGTTATATGTTGCCATTGTTGGATGTTCAGTTTGAGTGATGCTTTGCCGATGCAAAGTTATCCCTCTTAAAGTATGGGTCCTTTGTCAGTGCGGCCGTACAGATCTCCGTGCGGCATAACTTATTTGTTTAGTTTCCTACCGATCTATGTTTCTACATGAATTCGGTGGTATATCATGGCTAACACTTTGAAGATGTTGACTTCATAGTTGTCGAATGTTCATTTTACTAGTTGAACATGGTTTAGTGCATAGGGGTGATTGTATAAACTGTAAGGCATGTTATTTCTGTTTGATCGGGCTTTTGTATGGCCGAGCCTTGGGCGCGCAGACTTTCACTCTGCTTAGCTTGTAAACCCTTTCCGGGTCTTTGTGCGTGTACCCGAACTGGCCGGTTATGCGTGGCAGTGGTGGCAATTAGGTCTTTGTCTCTGTTCAGTGCACTAACCGATCAGACAGGCGCAGTCAGATCAACAGCTTAGATTCTTGATGCGCTACCCGCTTCAGTAAGACGCTTGACGTTGTTCACAGATATGCTCTGCTAGTCAGTAACAGTGACATGCTGTAACGCTTTGAGTAACGAGGCTGGACCCGGTCAGTTTATGACGGACCGCTTACGGCATGGTCCCAAATACCACCCGTGTCACTATCCATCTCGTTGTGTGCTTAAGTGGAACTGCTGTAACGATTATCTCACTCTTCCTGTTTAGTTAAGAATGAGCTTGGTAATCCGCATTCTTCACTGTTACTTTATTGTATACTATTATATACTGGGAGTTCATCAGTAATTGACTGGCCGTATCTTGTATACTCACTGTGAGATAGGGTTTTAAGTGCAAGTCATGCACACAATTCATGTGCTTGATAATCATTTTGTCACGTATTATAGTAACCTACAGGTAAACTACATGGTTACTGTATTTATTATATAATTGCTGTTGTTTAGACTTTACATTTGCTTTCATGTTCTAACTGTTTTGTTTGCTTGTGTCTTTTCCAACACAGACACTGTTTCCTGGTTGGTTGGTGTACAAATAAAAGTTATGTTATAGCAACCTCTGACTTGTGGCTCTTCATTCATGCTTCCAACCTGCTTCCCTCAACTCCCCACACCACTCCCCTACATATACAATACTGATGAACTGTGGAACATGTCAACATGTAAAACACTGTAAGTGGCTGTTCACCTACTATTGATGTGCTGTGAATATATGAAACACTGCAGGTGTTGATGAACTATTGATGGACTGTGGAACATGTCAATATGTGAAACACTGTAAGTGGCTGTCTACATACTATTAACGAACTGTGGAATAAATATATCAAACACTGTGAATAGCTGTCTACCTACAGATAAACTGTGGAATATGTGAAACACTGTGAATGGCTGTCTATACCGACTATTGATGAACTGTGGAATTTGTGAAACACTGTGAGTGACTGTCTATACCAACTACTGATGAACTGTGGAATATGTGAAACATTGTAAGTGGTTGCCTACCTACTACTGACGAACTGTGGAATAAAAATGAAACATTGTGACTGTCCATACCTACTACTGATGAACTGTGGAATAAATAAAACACTGCGAGTGACTGTCAGGAGCTACTACTGATGAACTGTGGAGTAAGTGAAACACTGTAAGTGACTGTCTATACCTGCTACTGATGAGCTGTGAACTAAGTGAAACACTGTGAGTGACTGTGAACTGTGGAATATATGAAAAATCTATAAATGGCTCTCTATACCTACTACAGATGAACTGTGGAATATGTGAAACTCACATTTTGCTTAGTAACCATAATTCTGATTTCCTGTGTTCCCATAGGACGTATAAATATTCTTGATTCTTGAATAGTTATATCAACATGCGAAACACCGTGAATGTTTCTGTCTCTTACTGTTGGTAAATTGTAGAATATCTCAGCCTGTGTCTCTGTCTCTCCAATACTGGTGAACTGTGGAATAATAATGTAATAGCCACAGTGTTTCACTAGTTGACGTATTACGTCTACCTGTGAAACACTGTGGGTGCCTCGATCCCTACCACTGATGAGCTGTGGAACATGTCGGCATATGAAAGACTGTCACTTTTGTACACTTACACCAGCACTGCCGACAGTCAGTGTATACGTACACATGTACTGCCGACAGTCAGTGTATACGTACACCTGTACTTCCCACGGTCACTGTATACTCACACCTGTACTGCCCACAGTCACTGTATGCATCCACCTGTACTGCCCAGTCACTGTATACTCACACATGCACTCCCCACGGTCACAGTATACTCACACCTGTGCTGCCCACAGTCACTGTATACTCACACCTGTGCTGCCCACAGTCACTGTATACTCACACCTGTGCTGCCCACAGTCACTGTATACTCACACCTGTACTTCCCACAGTCACTGTATACTCACACCTGTACTGCCCACAGTCTCACAGTATGCTTGCATCTGTACTGCCCAGTCACTGTATACTTATACCTGTACTGCCCACAGTCACTGTATACGTACACCTGTACTGCCCACAGTCACTGTATACTTACACCTGACCAGCATAGTGACCGTCCTGTGTTGGTCAATGCCTTCCGCCTCACAGCTGTACAGCCCAGAATCATTGCAGCGGACAGGCTTGATGTTGTGAACTAATGTTGATAATCGTCTGTCTGCAGTCTCCATTGTCTGGAGAGGCTCATCGCCGTCCTTCCGGATGTGAATCCTTCTTTGGGGATTGCCCTCCTGCCACTCGCAGCAAACTTGGACACCAGGCTCCTTGTTCTCGTCCACTTCAAGTTGGGTGTCCTCGGTGGCAAGGACGAATTTTGTGATTGTGGTGGGGTCTGCACAGAAAGTAGATATTAGAGATATCTGGGTTAACAGTAAGCACGTGTACTCACAAGCACACACACACACACACACACACACACACACACACACACACACACACACACACACACACACACACACACACACACACATGATTGAGTAAACTGATGTTTTGTTAAAACAAATGAGATAATTGTAATATATTTAAGTTTTCTTCACCAATATAAAACATAACTCCGATAATGGGAAGGAACCCCACCCTACCCCTCCACGAGGAAAAAGTTCAAGCAAAGCTTTTTCATAAGCGAATGATCGGATAAAAGAAACAGGAATATTAGAAATTGACTGTGGTGGTCCCGAGGATTTTTGCTATATCCGAGTTCTACTGCATGATGTAACATAACGGAGTATACCATGATGCAGTCACAGACATAGTATAATATATTCTGTGGTGTTATTATTCAATCAAATCAATCAAATAATCAATCATTTAAATCTACATTATATATCAATCAAATAATCAAAAATAATTATATATATTATTTAATCACAACGGTTCAATTATTATTATAATAACTATATTATCACAAGTAACTTACATGTGACACTGACGTTGAAAATCTCCTCTCCCAGTATGTTAATACTGTTGTCTGTGGCCCTCAACCTCCACTGAGCTCTATGGCGAGTAAACGTGTCTGTGGCATTGCACAGCTGTCCGAGGTCAGATTTCTCACATTTACATTTCGTACTCTTCCTCTCCTTGCTTACTCGACACAGATGTTTCCAATCTGTCGTCGAACCGTTCCCCCGCGACACAACAACCGTCACGTCATCCAAATCAGGACACGTGTTGAGGACTTCAAACGTGATGGTCCGTGTCGTGTTCTCCTCCACTGTTAATTCTCTCCCGTCACCTGATGGATTGATGGTGAATCGGACACCTGGAAAGACAAGGCGAAAACGACAACACGACCCATAGCAGTTTGAGAATTATGACGGAATGTAAGCAATCGATAAAAAAAAATATTAATATATATATAAATGTGTGTGCACGCACGCACGCGCACTCACACACACACACACACACACACACACACACACACACACACACACACACACACACACACACACACACATGCACAAAACAACACACAAACAAACAAGAAGAAATGAAGGTCAAACTGACCATACATAACTGTTCAGTTTGAGAAGTTTGCTTCACCCAACAGAGTACGAAACCTATAAGTAATTCAAGCCAAGCACAGCAGGGGGCCCTATCATTATCATGTCGAACACTGACATGCGAAGCACTTTGTCGAAGACAAGACATTGCATGGTGTCAGAAAAGGGACTAATTGTAATTAAAGGGGAACTGTCCAAAACAAGACATTGCATAGTGTCACAGAAGGGACTAATTGTAATTAAAGGGGAACTGTCGAAACAAAGACATTGCATAGTGTCAGAGAAGGGACTAATTGTAATTAAAGGGGAACTGTCCAAAACAAGACATTGCATAGTGTCACAGAAGGGACTAATTGTAATTAAAGGGGAACTGTCGAAACAAAGACATTGCATAGTGTCAGAGAAGGGACTAATTGTAATTAAAGGGGAACTGTCCAAAACAAGACATTGCATAGTGTCACAGAAGGGACTAATTGTAACTAAAGTGGAACCGTCGAAACCAAGATATTGCATAGTGTCAGAGATGAAGTGTTGCTTAGTGTCCTCAGATGTCAGTTGACATATTAGGGACAAGTTGTGACCAATGCCGAAGCACGGTTCAATAAATCTTTACGTCCACGGAAACCAGAAGGCTCGTTAGGACGGACAGCCCAGGACGTCCACCTCGACTCTCACACAGATCCTGAACTATGAGTGTCAGAGAATGGAGTAATTGTAATTAAAGGGGAACTGTCGAAGCCAAGATATTGTATAGTGCCAGAGACTGAAGGGACTAACTGTCATTAAACGGAAACCGAACCGAAGACGCACATTGCCTGAAAACGTAGAATAATATAATATGCAAATATTTTCATCTGCACGTTTCGTTTGGTTGCATTGTGTATTTGAAAAATTACTTTCCCCTACCCCCTGCTAATTATGTTCCGTTTTGTGTGTGTATGTGTGTGTGTGTGTGTGCGTGCGTGCGTGCGTGCGTGCGTGCATGCGTGCGTGCGTGTGTGTGTGTGTGTGTGTTTATCAGCGAAGAACATCAGTAAGCTGGATCGTGACGTGCTTGATACTTTTGCCACGCATGCCAACCTTGTCATTAGGACCTCAATGATACATAGGCCACTCTTGGCACACCATGGCAGTGTTTACCGTCGTGTTCTCGCGACTTTCAAATGTCCATTTCTAACAAACAGGACAACAACAGAGTGAAAAACTGCTATTTCGTTGCTATAAGTAGGGCCAGTGATACACCTCTTTGGTTCACTTTTCGTTCTAGACCACATTGCGGGGCGGGAATAGCTCAGCTGGTATAGCGTCAGACTGAAAAGCCAGGCGTAATACTGACGCGGGTTTTCCTCCCAGGTTGCGGCAAGGGGTTTTCCTCCCAGAGTCATCTTCCGGTGCAGACTCTTTTACAGTGTCCGTAACCAACCCCACAGTGCGTGTCGGTTGTACACGCTATGGCAATTAAGCCTAACCGATCAAAAAGACACAGGCGGTCACTTGCCCGCTTTCAGTGCTAGTTGTCAGCCAAAACTGAACGATGCAGAACATTCATGGACCGTTTGATGCAGTCAAGGGGAACATAATGACCAAGAAGACAGACCGGCAGGAAAAAGCAACCAACACAAGCGGCTTTCGTCTCGGAAGATATGAAGTGTTGAGGAGCTTGAGACACTGTGGAACTTGAGACACTGCCACCTGCAGTCACAACGCCAAATAACGTCACATCATCGATCGCCAGAAGGAGAGAGGTGCAGAAAGAGTGTGAATAGGTCGACGACCTTCCTTGAAAGGACGAAAAAGGGCCATCGTCAATCAGATGATCATGGGAACTGTTTCGACGGCAACGTAGGGGAAACTTCTGAGTCAGTGACGTGATGGAGCGCATGTGGGCTTTCTCGAGAGCGTAGATACCATCTTGAACTGGCCAGCGAAATTAGGCCCCGGAAGTGATCCTATGTTGCCACGATAGCGTAACTGACAGGTATAACATGCCGTTGGACTACCGGATCATTGTGGGAAACTGATAACTCTGTCGTTATACAGACTCTCTCACAAAAGGTATAACCGTCCGGAGAAGGCAGTATGCGACAACAGATTTACTGATCAGTCTAACGAAATATATAATCAAAATATTGCAACTGTAGGTTCCGTCAGATATGTGTAGTAAGTAGATTGAAATAGACAGCATCTCTCTCTCTCTCTCTTCCCCCGCCCCCTTCCATCTATCTCCAATTCTCTCCCTGTGTGTGTGTGTGTGTGTGTGTGTGTGTGTGTGTGTGTGTGTGTGTGTGTGTGTGTGTGTGTGTGTGTTTGAGTGCGTGCGTGTGTGCGTGCGCGTGTTGCGTGTTGCTAGTATGTCATGGCCACAGTGCTCGGCTTCAAAAGCTTACAGCATGCTGTACATTTCCCTGCTCTCATGACGTTACGATGACGTCATGGACACAGTGCTCGGCTTCATCTGCTTACAGCATGATGTACACCTCCCTGTTGTCATGACGTCACGATATGATGTCGTAGACACAGTGCTGGCTTCATCTGCTTACAGGATGATGTACACCTCCCTGTTGTCATGACGTCACGATATGACGTCATGGACACAGTGCTGGCTTCTGCTTACAACTCCCTGCTCGAATTCCAGCTTCTCAAGAATTCAGCTTACATGCAACACATTCATTTAGAAGCACCACTTTTGGTGGTCGGCTTAACCTTTTCTTGAGACTGTTCTTGGAAGGGATGTACACCCGAAATGCACAAATGCTGGCAATTAAAGGGTTATAGCTGATTACCCAGTCTCTCTCTTTTACCCATTTCCCCCCTCTCCCTCTCTGTTCTTCAATGCCCACATTAAACCTCACATTGATTATGCGTTAGCCGTGTGGGACGAATGTAGTGTGGGACGGATGTTCTCAAAAAGAGATTAAATTCTCTGCACTGAAGAGCTGTAAAGTTAATCTTTCTAGATACAACTCCAACTACTGACCAGAATTAAAAGAGCTGAGAATAATGGAAGGGCTGTACACCCGAAATGCACAAATGCTGGCAATGAAAAGGTTATAGCTGATTACCCACTCTCTCTCTCTCTCTCTCTCTCTCTCTCTCTCTCTCTCTCTCTCTCTCTCTCTCTCTCTCTCTCACTCACTCACTCACTCACTCACTCTCACTAACTCACTCACACACACACACACACCACACACATATAGGCTACACTATAAACACACATCACTGATAGACACATACACACCACACACACACACACACACACACACACACACACACACACACACACACACACAAGTGGTGGTCGTCGACAGCACTTGAAAACCTGTCAAATGAACACATGTCAGTGGTGCAAGACCATAAAGACATACTCACATTTCTGCGTGGCGTCAGCTGTTGTCAGGTACATCCCCACCAGACACCACCCGATACACATACGATACAAGCACAGCATCCTGATACGACGGTGACCACAATCCTAAACGCTCAGCATCCGAACTGACTGGGTCTGTTGCTTCAAACTAAAGCGGGGAAATAATCACCGAGGTTTACAATCGAAACCTGCTCTTCCACACTTGTTCAACAGCAGCGTCACACCACACAAACAGCGAATTGGTAGCCACCGTGTTGGGTAAGTTTCCGCATTGAAACCAAAATCCGCGAGGAAAACAATCTGTGGGCAATGTCCACCCTGTCAGTGTGGAAGTGCCGCGAGAGAGGTCGTGGCTGTGAAATACCCCCCACCCCCCTCAGCATGTGCCCAGTAAATGTGGTGATGAAGATATTTGACACACCGCTACTCTCTCCCCGGTACTGTGGTACTATATATGGTAAGATACCATTGTTTATTGACCATGCTAAAAACATACACGGAAATGTGTTTCTTGTCTGCGCACTACGTAACATTAAACTATAATAAAACACACACACACACACACACACACACACACACACACACACGCACACGCACACGCACACACTCTACGTAATTTACGGACAGTAATTTACGGATCAGTTTCGTATCATAACAGCAGCAATCACATCAGGGGATCCGGCATAAAATTACTGTCAGATAACGGCAATTTAAAAGACTCATTAAATATATACAGTAAACCTCACATTTCCAAGACACTGTACATATACACAGCTGCATAATATTCATATAAGATCTATATAATTTGGGATAAAACATACCCGTGATCATAATAAATTATATGGTATCTAAATAAAAGTTTTGATTAAAACATAACAGCTATTAGCTGTGGCAAAAAACAAAAACAAAAACAAAAAAATATTGCAGCGTATGTTTGTAATACCCCTGCTTCCCCCCCCCCCCTCCCACCCCTCCACACACACACATACACACAGACACAGAGCAGCAGCAGCGGCAGTAAAACTGAGAAGTTCCAGAAGGAAGCAGCGATACGTTGTTTCACACACTAAGATGATCGTTGTACAGTCAGATGGCTGTGGGAAGAAAGGACGTACGGTATCTGCTAGTCCTCGTTTTCAAGGAGAGCAACCTTTCTGACATGTGTGACTAAAATCTGGGCCTTGAGTCCATCGTTCAGAGGATGAGTTTCATCAGCCTGAGGACCTTCCGCTCATAGTGTGTGTCACCGTCAGTCACCTCTGGGCCAGTCAGCCTGCTTGCAGTCTTCACCACTCGATGCAGTTTGGCGGCATCCACGATCCTCTAGCTGTTGAAGAAGCACAAACTGTTGTACCAGATAACTGTGGACTCGATCGTTGCTTGGTAGAAGGCCTTCAGAAGATCAGGCTTTGCGCGGAATGTCTTAATAATAATAATGTACATTTATCATGCGCTCATCAATGCCCTGAGCGCTCGCATGATACATATTAACCTAAATATGATATTCTATACACATGTAGAGCATAGTCCTACCAAAACAATCTACATAAAGTATTATTAAAAAAAAAGAAAAAAGAAATACGCACTACAAACACACACACACACACACACACACACACACACACACACACACACACACACACACACACACACTCACACACACACGCACACACACACACACACACACACACACACACACACACACACACACACACACACACACACACACACACACACACTGACTGTAGCAGAAACTGGGTACTGATATTAGTTAGGATGGAAATACTGTGTGAAGAGGAAGGTTTTCAGTTGGGCTTTAAAAGATGACAGGGTTGAACAGTGTCTAAGGTCTTGTGGGAGTGAATTCCAAATGTGGGGTCCAAAGCAAGAGAAGGTGCGGAGGCCATGAGCATCGTGAGGAAATACAGACGTTGATTCCCTTTCTTGAGCAGCATTGTCGAGTTCTCAGTCCAGTCAAGCTTGTCGTCGAGAATGGTTCCCACGTACTTGTCCTGGTGGACGATT
>OY757555.1:9726359-9745737 GCA_963584105.1 Alviniconcha strummeri | reverse complement strand
AACAACAGGACCGACTTGGCAGAAGAACAAGACAGGACTGAGATAGGTCAGGGGAATCAGTAGACAGCCCTGAGATCCCAGACAGGAGTAGGGCATCAGACATCCTCGGCCTCTCTTCAGGAGCAGGAGATAGCTATAGAGAACCACCCAGACAGGCGCCGTCCTGGCTTTGAAACTGATCTTATTGGTGGTGTTGCTGCAGTTCTAGTGCCTATACATTGACACAAGTAACTACACCACACATCCCTTGACAACCACTTTCACCATTACCATAAAATTATAACTGCATAGAACCGGGTATAGCTCAGTGGTTAGAGCGCCGGACTCACGATCAGCCAAAGGTCAGTCGCTGTGTTCGAGTCCCTGCTGTGCGGGAGAATTTTATTCTCCAGGGTCAGCTTTCTGTGCTGACTCTTATTTCGTCATCCGTTCTACCTCCGTATTACGGCAGTAGCACTGATGTCAAAGATCCCAGACATCTGGCCAAAAGCGCTGGTGGCAGGTAAACACACAGGCGCCCTACTATATACATATGTGGTTTTGAATTAACTGGCACTGTAAACTGGTGCATGATTAGCGTACACAGAACCTGCGCCGAGATGGCAGCAATTTCATGTGGTACCAGTCATGTAACAACCAAATAGCACCGTCAGTACACCACTTCGGCGGTGGGTACAAAAAATACGCGCTATAAAAGAATACAGTGTACACTTTCAGAATCGTGAGTCGGTTTGGCCTAGCGGTAAGGTGTTAGGCTGGTAAGCACGAGATGGACCTCGGTTTGATTTCGCTTCGGCTCTCCTTTCTGTTTAAAAGTTTTGGTCTGTGGATATTGTCTGATGTCTTAGTGACAAAGTTTGTCCGTCACAGTTAATAAACTTTAAAATCGCTGCCCATCTTAACGCAAGAGTCATTCTGGTGGTGACAGTGTAGCGATAGGTATATGAGCCTGTGACAAAAGGTGCTCCCGCTTAACCCGGGTATGTTTGTATGCTCCTATTTATTTTCGTCTTATTAGAGTTACATGAAACTGTGGTTGCTTTTATTCAGTATGCATTGATGAGTAGTTAAAGTAAAAATTGGCAGCTTTGGTCACCAAGAAGAGGATTAAAAACAAAAATACTTGACGAAAATCGACGAAAAGCGGCTTCCGGAAAGTGGGACAACGTGGGTTGTTTGACTTCAGCTCAAAACCGCAACTAACCAGCTGAACTATTCTTCACAACTTGTACACCATTTGACTACTGAATAATCTAAATTTAGTATCCAGTCGAATTGTAAGCCATGCGTGACGTTTCATAACCAAAAAAACGAAACTGAAAATACACTGGCCGTTCGTAACGGACTGTGTCCAAATTTCCCGTAAGTTTAAAGATCGTCTGCTACCGCGCCATTGCATTCACTGCGGACCTTCGCTTCTCTTATTTGCATATCAATCGCGCACCGAAAGCAGTCGATGTTTTTACTGGGGGCATTTCCGTGTTTCATTTTTTTTACCCAGACGTAAAAAATCTGAAACTTTGTCCATTTGTTACGAACAACCTTTTGCAAATTTTATCGGCATCGCAAACATTTAATTACTGCTGACCGCTTCTAAAACTACCACTGGCCTTCCTGTTGACATCACATGGCCGCTTGTCGCTGACAATGGTTTCGTCGAAGGGGTGGCGGTGAGTATTCTGACTGTGTCCGGTTATTTTGTTTTGTTACGTATGTCCTAAATGTTACGAACGACCCACATAAGTGTCGAATTTCTGTCCTCATCATATATTTTCCCAAACACATGCTTTCTTAGCCCCTAGTAAGTGATATAAATGGCACTGGTAGTGTGCTTTGTTTACTTCATCGTATTATGGCGGGAAGGGGGCAATTTCAGATTTTGGACACAGTTTGTGACTGTGTCTGTGTTACGTGTGTCCAGATGTCTTTTCTTACGTTAGTCTGCAGTCCGTCTATGTCTGTAATTATTGCTGATTTAGGTAAGCGGTCGATTTAAAAGTTGAAATGGCTCACAGCTTACTTACCCTTCAAGTGGTTGTTTACAAACTTTTACGTCTGACTGGAGGCTTGTGCATATTAAACAAGTACTCTGTAAACTTTGTAGCAGGTGAACGTGACATGGGCACAGTGCTACCCCCCGTCCCTCTTTCCTTTGTTTTGCAGTCTTAATTTTGTTTCCTTTCCGCGTTACATGTAATAGTTGACTTGCCACTGTAAATTTATTTTTATTTTTATTGATTAACTGTGCATGAAGGCCGACTTTGGGGGCCGGTGGTGGGGGGGTGGGGGGTGGGGGTGAAGATTGTCTTCCAATTTATTATAAAAATTGTCACTGCTCTTGTATAAATAAAGACCTTTGGTATGTAAGGGCACTTTAGGATTGTTGCAGTCCAAAGTACATGTATCATCTTTCTGTTTTCCTTTTTTACATACTGAAAAAATTAATACAGGTATCTGACTTAAAGATGCCATACTTTGTGACCTGATCACATTTTTAATGTGTTGTTTTTCTTTTAGTTTTAGTAAGCATACATTAGATGACGTCTGTCTGTCCCTGGTATTCAAGTCTGTATTAAATTATGTTACTTTTGATAACTGTGGCAGGTTCTGGAAGTGTGCCAAGCAGAAAATCATGTATGGATCCAGTTCTTCACACACAAAAAGGAAGCATGTTCTTCAGGCTCTCACCACCGGACTTATTGGGATTTCTTGATTGCAAACAGAAAAAAAGTTTCCCTGACACTGAGTGCAAAGTGAGGCAGCAGTTTTTCACTGACAGTGATTGACAGGTTTAGTTTGAAAGGATGTCTTTTTTCTTCTTCTTTTTTTTTCTCTTTTTTTTTGGGGGGGGGGTCTTATAAATTGTCCTAAAGTTTTAATGTGATCTGCATGTTCAGAAAGTCGCTCCTTTAAGTTTAACCTGTCATATCATACTGTTACTGTGCCTAGATTCACTACAGTTGTGTGCTGTTTGGTCAGTCTGGGTGAAATAGTATCTTGGTTTTCATAGACTGTTTCCACTGCCATAGTGTTACGTTCGTCCACTTAAACAAGCTGGAATGTGTGAATATGCCTCCTGCCTTGCATTTTTTTTTGCATTTATCATTACAGTGTATACTATGAAATAAAGTGTTCCTTGTTTGAAAACTTTACTGAAGTTGTTATGTGTTTGAAATGATTATTTGTAGAACTAGATTCTTGAGCGCAAAATTTGGACACAGTGATTACATAATACTTTACATTTAAAGCAGAATTTGTTTGTCCTGCCTGCTCTGATTTTATTACTAGCAGCTACTTAAATGCACCAGAAGCATTAAAATTGCATACAAATGGTTTTTCTCTGTATTATTATGACATTCACTGTGTCCATTGTTACAAACGTCCACACCTGACCTGACCCCCGTTTTGATGCCATACAGCACACACTTGGATCAAAACCATTTTTTGATGATTGAAATAGTTACTTGAAACATACCACTTTCTAATGGTAAGACTGAAAATAGCTTACTGGGAGTTTGATTTTGAGGCAGTGTGTCCCACTTTAGATCACGACCTTTTGTCACAGGCTCATATATCTTTCATGTCTGAAAAAGATAACTTGATGAAGCGAGTCTGAGAAAAATACATTTAAAGATGGACACCTGAATCTGTCGGATGCATCACAGGACACAATGTTTGTTTTGATTTAATCTTTGAATTTAATGATTGCTATCAATCTGTGGGGAAAATAAACAGCCATCATTTATATTATTATAACAAGACAGTAAAACTTAAATTGACTCAATTCACTTTTTATTTCATATTCAAAATCATAACAGTGATGTCCTGTGTTACATCCGACAGACTGCCACCTTAATTTTTTTTAATAAAATGAAAATGGAACACAACACTGAATCAAAAATAGGATGTGTTTATTAGAATTTATCAAGCATAGTTGTTTCCATGACTGCAGCATGAAATAAGGTCATCAACGACATTTTTTGACATTTTATCTGTCGGATGTAACGATTATTGGATGGACATAACATTTCCCATGCTCACAATACACAGCTTATAAAATAACAGTGCTAATTTCCCTACACTGCAACAAAATGTTACCAGCTGATTTAGTAGTAGTTTTGATGACTGCAGCACTAAACAAGTTGCTTGTATAGTTGTAATTTTGTCAAAGGCCCTTTTTAAGCATTTTATCTGTTGGATGTAACAACTCTGTGGTGGACACAACACTTCCCTTTGTAAAGTTTGTAAACTTTTCTTTCATGTAAAACATATGCACAACTAATAAAATCACATAGTTTTCCTACATCTGACACATTGCTGTAAATACTGAACAAGGTTGAACCATTATTTAAAGTAATGCACTGTCGGATGCCATGCATATCAGAGGACACAATGGAATATGTAACACTGGACAGTCAGTATGTGACTAGAAAAAGTACAGCCAAGTTGTCGTTGTTATTCTTTCATTGACAACACAGAAAACCATGTGAATTACAAATGTACATTCACCCTATACCCTATTGTTAACAGAAGGTAAAATTCAATTACCAAAGGCATTGATTTGGCATTCAAGTCTCACTACCTGGAATAACAACTGTAACACATTGTAAGTACCCAGAAACAGTAATGCAAAATCTGGAAACTGATGACAAAGCATAGAGAATTTACCATGTTAACACTGATTCTTCCCATCCTAATAAATTTAAAAGATTTGTTTTCAGTGAGTTGGCAGTTCAGCATTGAGACATATCTTTATTTCTCTGCTGTTCCTAAGTACTGCAGTGCTTCCCAGGATGAATCTGGCTTCATGCTCCACTAATGTTGTCCCTGCTGTGTCTTGAAAAACACTTGCTCTTCCCCTTTTGGAGCATTGACCTCTTTAGCCTGAAAAGAAACATGCATGTGTACAAAATAAGGCAATATAACAACTGTTTTTGAGGATATGTCTCCATATTTATAGGTATGCAACTCTGGAGACATACATGTATGCATATAAATAAGATATTGTGTGTGTCTGCACGCGCACGTGTGTCTGCACGCGCATGTGTCTGTGTTTTGACTTTCCCCAGAATATATATATATACATCTATATCAGACATTAGGTAATATTACTAACATATATATAGTACTGTAGCTGAAACATAATAACACAAATACCAGGTTACCCTCTCCTTTTTTAAATTTCTGTTCATTTGGTCTTTTCTCCCTACTAACTTCCACCCCCACCCTACATTGTGCCACAGTGTATTGTATTTTGTGTTGTATGAATTTTCTGTCTTCATGTTCATATTTATAGTGAATTGTCACAAGAATTTTACTTTATAAGTTTATATGCTGCACTGTATTGTATTTGTACTGCAGTGCACATATAAAACTACATCAGTTAAGAAATTATATTCTGGCTTTCACTAGTTTCAGCACATGCTTTAGAATGCATCTGTCCTGCTAGAAATAGAATCAAAACAACAATATTCAATAACAATATACTTTATTCATCCCAGGGAAATGGGAAGGCCTGGGAAGATAAAAAAATCATCTCCCTAATCACAATGTTAATGTCATGGTAATGCTTCTTTTTGTTGTTGTTGTTGTTGTTGTGTGTTTGTATAAATTGGTATAAATAGATAATTTACGGCTATGCCTTTAAAAAACACTCTTAGTTCACATCACAGACGGCAATAATAAACCTGTAGAGTTGCAAAAGTGTACTGAGGAGTAAGAATTTGTGTCATGGCATCATGCTGTTCCGATCGACTGAACAAATGAAAAAAAATGCTGTCTGACAGCGGCAAATCAACTCTGAAACGTGTGCTGTCATAAACACGGGTATTTTTGCCATTACAAAGTAAACACTTGAACGTATACGTTTTTCTCTTTCAGTCAAAACACTCAGAAAAAACTAGTTCATTCGATTGAAACTTGGACATTATTGTGCAAAACATCGGTCACTCGTGATCGAAACACTGACCTAAGGTGTGTGTCATCCAAGAAACAGCTGGCTATCGAACAAAGACATCACTTTGAATTTGCACACTGCCAACCGAAACCTGTTTGATAATGGTCACTTTGCTTACAATTACGAATGAATATGCAAAAATAACATTGCATCAATGAAAAGTAACTATTTAATCTGTCAGACGCAACATTACATTTCGATCGCAACTGTGAAAAGGTATATGACCCAAATCGAAAATTCACTCACCGTTCCTTGTTGGCACCATGTTTGAAAAGAAAGTAGGCGCAAAGCACTGTGGGTAAACATGGCCGCGCTTTGTGCAAAAAGACCGCGGTCATAAAATCGACGTTTATCCCCAGGATCAGCAATTTTTCGATTGTAACAGCCTGACAAAATAAAAACTTGAAATTTAAAATGTGAATTTTTTTATTACAAACAGAATCCAACGCTTTTATTATCACTGCTTTGGACTAAACACTGATTTTATCAACAGCTTCTTTGTTTCACCACCCACAAGTCCGCAGTGAATAGTAGCAGACGAACGTTTTCGTCAGCATCGGAACCAGACCCAGTGCGTTTCGATCAATTATTCCCGATTATTCAGATTTTACAAGTAGTTGTGAGCCGTTTTCACAAGCATTAAAAAGCTTTGACTATGTCCTGTCAGGCAGCAAAGGGAAAATTGCCCAAAGAAGAAATATGCAAACAAAATGACAACTGAAGCGGTGCACCCGAAATGTCCACCCTTCCTTTGATGATTTTCGGCCCGGACTTGGTGTAAATTTTCATATTTTACTAACTCAAAACTGACTTTGGGAGTCAAGTTTATCTTTATTATCTCTTTGATGCATACTCTTTCAGATAAAGTTAGGTTTGTTCAGAGAAAACTTAAACCTGAAGAAGCATTTACGACCAAAAAATGGATGGTCCTCACCGAGAACCTTTTGGCACAGGCTCATATGTTTCTCTGTTTTGCAGGCCTTGCCGATGGTGACGGTAATTGTGGGGAGGAAGACAGAGGGCAGCACATGCCGGGTGCACACTCTAGCCCAGGGTGCAGATGAGCCCACCTACACGGAGTTCCCTTCCAAAGGCTTGAGTCCCGGCACGCCCAAATGGGCCAACTACGTCAAGGGAGTGGTGGACAAGTTCCCAGGTGCGTACAGTGTGCCTACGTTGTACTTTGTCCTCGTCCGCTGCATTCAGGGTAGGCAGTGCTAGATCCTCAGTATGATGGCTGCCAGGAAGTCTGCTGTCACTGAGAGTCCATCAGCAACCCCCGAAAGCAGACCTGTATACTGGTACGATTTGGGTATATTTTGTACGCCTACATTTTTAACATTAAAATCCAAGAAATACAACCCCTTTCCTCCCCCAACCCCCACTTCCACCCACCCCCGAAAAACAAAAAGAAAAGCAATAACAAAAAAAACCAAAAACCAAAAAACAATCATAAATTATTTAATATTTCTAGACAGACTTGTTGCCCAAGTCTGTGTCTGCCATCCAAAAGGCTTGGCAGACTCTTGTGGATGGGGCAAGTCTGCAGCATGTGTTCTACAGTCTGTACCTCTGCTGTACCCCCCAGAAACATGAATATGTGTGAGGACTAGGTACATTGCCCATCAGATCAGCATGGGACTGGCCCACGAATCATTGCATTACAAACTTACCACGCAAAGGGGCAGATACTTTATAAGTTTGCCATCACTGGGGTTGGCTGATTGTCTCCCTTTGTGTACCAGGGTAGCCTGTGTACCAGTGCGCAAATGGGTTGTCTCCCTGTGGAAGTGTACTGGTGTATGTGATGTTGGTGCGGGGTCCCTTAAATTATGCAACCAATGACAGGGAAAGGTTACAGGTGATTTTGACATAGTTATTGAAGTTTTTTTTTTTTTTTTATCTATAGAACTTTACTCTCTAATTTAAAAAAAGAAGAAGTTGACAAGTGTTTATTCTGTTTAAAGAAAGACATGGGTACCTCACAGGGATAACAAACAAGTGAAAATGTATATATCTATGTAAAAGATTCACAATATAAAAATTTGCAACAACAAGGCTGATACCAGAAGCATTATTAAATAGAGTATTATATAAATATAGGTAGCACTGGTAGAAAAACAAAAAAACACTAAAATAAAGTATCTGTTATAGAAAAAAAAGAAAAGCCTGACTGTTTCAATGCAAGCATGTGTAGATTTTCCCCTCTGAATGCTGATTGTTTATAGTCAGATTTTACAGTTAGGGTAAGGAGTGTTCTGGTGTATTGTGTGGAGTTGGGGGGGGGGGGGGGGGGAGGGAAGACAACTCAAACTTCAAAGCTTTATTTTACAAGGATTGTAGTTTAGATTCAGTCAAAACCTGTCTGACAACTAGCCCTTGCTAAGCTACTGATGAATAGTAATTAAAAACAGAGAGAGAGAGAGAGAGACTGATTCAGAGAAAGGGGGGAATTGTTTAAATTCACCACGCACGAACCAAGTTGATTGCTCCATCAACAGGAGACGTTCCTTCCTTCGATGCCACTATCGTGAGTTCTGTGCCCCTGGGTGGGGGGGTCTCCAGCTCAGCCTCCCTGGAGGTGGCGACCTTCACCTTTTTGGAGGAAGTGACAGGGACAAAAATTGACCAGCTGAAGAAGGCCCTGGCATGTCAGAAGGCGGAGCATGACTTCGCTGGGATGCCGTGTGGAATCATGGACCAGTTTATCTCCGTCATGGGGAGGAGTGACCATGCCTTACTCATTGACTGCAGGTACACAGACAGAATTTTGATGTGTCCATGTAGTGTTGTATTAATTTTTTTGTCCTTATGACTATGCCTTGCTGACTGACTGCAGGGACAGGGATGGACTTTGGATGTGCCCACAGAATGTTTTATTTATTTTTTGTCCCTGTGACCATGAAGAATGACCATGCTTTGCCAGTGACATCTATGAGGTGGCAACATTTGTTCACGCAAACCAGTCAGATGATCGCTGTAACTGGTCAGGTACATGGGCGTCTATACTACTGGTAAAGTTCTGTTACCTAACCCCGTTCCCTCCCCTGTTCTAGAACATGCACATGCGCGTACATACACACGCACACACACACACACACACACACACACACACACGTGTGTGCACATGCACGCTTCGTTTTTTGGAACTGGTCAAGCAAAATAACATGACTGCCAATTTATTTTCCGGTATATGGTGATCAGTAGAATACTGAAAATTACTGGTTAATGCCAACCCGGCTTTGCTCATTGACTGTAGGTACAGGATGAACTTTGGAGTGTCTGCGCAATGTTTATTTTTTTGTCCTTGTGCTTTTTTGTGCTTTTCTTTCTCCCCCCCCTTTTTTTTTTCTGACTGGACAGTATGTTCTACCATGGACAGCCTCTCCTCAGTGCACTTTCTGCTTAGATATTGCTCAGTTAAGTAGAAAGTGAGCTGAAGATTCAAAAGGCTGTACGGGTAATAACCCAAAGGGTAAAAAACATCGTGCAAGTCGACAGGAGAAAAAGAAGGAAAAAAACACTGAGAAGATTTTGTTCATCACAAAAGTTTATCTCTCTAAAAACTTTTTCACAAACTCAAAGTAAAGCAGGTCAAAAAAAATTTAAATACTTTTTTTTATATATTTTTAAATCAGTTTATATACATGTAGAGAGATATCAGCTTCCATTCACATAATCACATTATATATTCCAATGATAAAGAGTTCAGGAAATATTCACCCTTAACAGTTGTACTTGTAGAAGAAGTTAAGCAGATCAATTTTGATTTCTATTTTTGTTCGATAGTATATTACTATTACCTGTCTGTTCAGTGGTTGAGCATGTTTTTACCCTGAAAATGTGCACATGGTTTGCATTGTCTTATAAAAATAAATGTTGTCAAGGTTTTGTGTGTTTTGATCCTTTAGGTAACCCTGAAAATGGGTCCAGAATGGGATAAAATAAAATCAAAAAAATCTGAGGTTTCCTTCCTGTGCACTTTCACAATAGTTGTGTATGTTGGCTTTTTACAAGTGCAGTCTTTTGCCAGCACATTTTCTTCCTACCTGAGTAAAGTGTGCTCAAAGATGTTGTAGAGACATTCAGACTGAAGACAGTGATGATAATGAGTTGATGCTTAATCGAAGTTAATGTCCTCAGATGTCAGTTGACATATTAGGGACAGGTTGTGACCAATGACGAAGCACGGTTCAATAACAGAAACCAGAAGGCTTGTTAGGACGGACAGCCCAGGACAGCCACCTCGACTCTCACACAGCTCTTGAACTATGACTGAAGACAGTGTGATCTGATGATGTTTTATAGTGCAACCTCATTTATGTGCAGGTCGTGTGAAGGTCGTTTGGTACCAATGAAAGACCCTGGTGTGCAGGTTCTCATCAGCAACTCTAATGTCAAGCATGAACTGACAGGGTCAGAATATCCCACACGCCGCCGCCAGTGTGAAACTGCTGCTGCTGCCATGGGCAAGAAAAGTCTGCGAGAAGCCACAGAAGTAGATTTGGAAGGTTGGTGGATCCTAGTAAGCGATTTGAGCAATTAATTGTTTGCTGTCATGTATGTAGCCTATCCCTGTGTTATACAAGGATACAAGGATATTTATTCACCAGTGACATTTAAACGTACACAGAAATTTGGCTTGGTGACCTTCCATTCATACAGTGCATTAACAAATAGACAAAACATTACAATTAGCCATGTTTAAAAGTTATAAATAAAGTTCACACACACACACACACACACACACACACACACACACACACACACACACACACACACACACACACACACTCACACACACACACACACACACACACACACACACACACACACAACATGGTATAATGTTTCGCAGTTCGTACAGGCAGGTGTAAGTAACCCGCACATTTGACTTATGAACCATGCGCTGTAGTGTTATTGACAAGACTAGTGTTAGTCCAGTTGACTGGGCCGATGTTGGCATTGCAGGTTGTCCTCAGGCGTCTAGCTTGATGGTGTTGGTAAATTTCATGGTCTGCACTAGGTCCTCTCTGGAGCTTGTTTGATTGTCCTGTGCAGTTGACAACATGTTAAAATCCATTGACTAACTAACTTGTACTGTGAACCATTAAGTTTCTGTGAAAAATAGTAGTGCACCTGAAGTAACAAGCTGCCGCAGAGTGCATGTTTGTTGTCATTTTTATGAGCATAACAACTACTTGACCAGGATGCCGCAAAAGACTAATTTGTAAAGTTTGTCACTGGATGAGCCTTCTCAAGTTACTCCTCTGTGTGAAGGGGCAGCTGTTTAGGTAGCGATCTGTGACATCTGTGCAACTTTGGCTACGTTGTGCTTGAGGCACACGCACAAGCATAGGTAGACAGTCGGGTTGCACCCATACCACCACCACTACCACTACCACTACCACCCTCTCTGGTAGGGCCCTTTGGAGGTGGTGGTTGTCCTGAGGTGACCCTGTGCGGTTGACAGGATGTTAAAATCCAGTGACCAACTAACTAACTTGTACTGTGAACCATAGGGCCCTTTTGTCTTTCTGTAAAATATGTGATGTGTTTATTTTTGACTGATCATATTAAATGTTTCTTTTTCTAGCCTGCAAGGATAAACTGGATGCAGAGACCTATCGACGAGTGCGTCACGTGATTACGGAGATCAAGCGTACTGATGACGCAGCTTGTGCCTTGGAGAGAAACGATTACACATTGTTTGGCAAACTCATGGTTGACAGTCACAACTCACTCAGGTGTGTTGGATGCCACTTTGTGGTGCGTGTTTGTGTGTGTGTGTGTGTGTGTGTGTGTGTGTGTGTGTGTGTGCATGATTGTGGGTTGTGTGTGTGTGTGTGTGTGTGTGTGTGTGTGTGTGTGCATGATTGCGTGTGGGGTGTGGGTGGTGTGTGTGTGTGTGTGCGTGCGCACACACGCGCATGCATGAATGTATGCATGCACATAATATGCATGCATGCATATTTTCCACTTTGTTTCATCTGAACATTTTGCCCTTCCTTGGGGGTTAAAATAATAGATTTCAACAGATGTCACTGCAAAGTTCACTTTTCACACGTGCAGTGATCATTTCCATATGGGGTAAAACAACAAACAAAAAAGTGGCTTTATCTTCTTTCGTATTGGCTGAAACAAAAACTTGGATCCCATTGCATAGATTTAGCCTAAGTTTAAAATGAATAAAAAGCAGCTGAGGTGTGGTCCATTTCTATAAGGCGAAGCCCAGGACCCACACAGCAGGGCAGACAAGTCTTTACTGCTTCACTGTTCACTTCCTTTTTCTTCTCTTTTGATTGGAGAGCCAGTTCAACCCTTTACGCCTAGGTATTATTAGCAGTTCACCCTTTTGCTTCTAGTTTATCAAGATCCAGGGATTATTAGCAATTCAACATCTAGGCATTATTAGCAGTTCACCCTTTCACGCCTTGTTTATCAACATCCAGGGATTATTAGCAATTCACCCATTTGTGTGTAGTTTATGAACATCTAGGGATTATTAGCAATTCACCCTTTTGCATCTTGTTTATCAACAGCCAAAGATTATTAGCAATTCACCCCATTGTGCCTTGTTCATCAACACCCAGGGGGATTATAAGCAATTCACCCATTTGTGCCTTGTTTATCAGCATCCAGGGATTATTAGCAATTCACCCATTTGCTCCCTGTTTATCAACATCCAGGGATGATTACGAGGTTTCCTGCAAAGAACTGGACCTTCTTGTGGAAGCAGCCATGGAGATGAAGTCAGAGGGAGTTTTTGGCTCCAGGATGACGGGTGGGGGGTTCGGTGGCTGCACCGTCACCTTGCTGAAAAAGGAGGCTGTGGAGAAGGTCATCGAAAACATGCAGGTCTGTTGGGATTGAATTAAAATCTAAATGAGGAAGAGTAGGAGTAGATGCTTGTTGGTGCGAGTGTGTGTAATGATTGATGTTAGGCTTGCAGGGCTTGTAAACTCGCTCTGTCTTGAGCGAGACTTCCGTGTGAATTTTTCTCAGAAGGACAAGGCTTATGAAGGTAAAAGTTTTGACATTTTTCAACTCTTCTGAGCTAGTGGATATAAAATACACTAGTGTGAAGGAACTGGACCTAGTTTTTTCCTCCGTATATTTTGTAAAACATGTTGATTTTCACACTCCATCTTTTTTTATGTTGCGGTTTCAGCCAAGCTGAATGGTGATGACATTGTACTCCAGATGCTGCTGCTTCATTTTTTTCTCTGATTGTCATTTTTTATGTATTTGTTTTTTAATAAACTGAGATAAATCATCTTCGCAGAAGACAGAATTATGACTCACTTGATGATTTGAAATTTGTTGATGATGATGATTTGAAACATACTTGATAGGCTGACGTTTTTTTCATCTCTCTGGCTTTCTCTAGGCAAGTGTATTTCTGCAGCCCTGGGAGGGTGCCACTGTATCATGGTCAATTTATTCTGTTTCAGACTCGCTACAAAGTTTCCGGGAACACCGCCACATTCTTCGTTGTGGCCCCTAGTGAAGGGGCACGACCTCTCAAACTGTGATCTCAGTCACGTGACCATCGGTAACACCATGACCTGTGTGCCTGGGAAAATTCTCACTGTCATCATCAAAATACTTGTCAGTGCCTCGGGTGGCTGATCTTACGCTGGTAGATGTGCCAGCAAGAGTAGTCTGAGCATTGTCGTAATGTATCACCCTTGCTGTTGCTTCCTACGATTGTTTTGTTTGGGGTTAGTGAGAAGTACGTTGATTGTAGGTTTTTGGCTTGCTTTTTTTCAATATATATATATGATTTTTATCTGTGCACTGCTTCTTTGCATGGCAGTAACCTGATGCACACACATCAGCACTTTGCTGTTAAAATCAAGGGTATCTGTGGGCATTATTGTTTGCTGGCTTATTTGTGGAGGGTAGGTAGGTCAGAAATAACTTCCTCCCCCCCCTCCCCCACAAAATCAGATTGGTTACTTGGTTTTTTTTACATCCCACCAACCACACCACATCAGCTCTGGATCAAACAAGGTCAGGTTGGTTACTTCTTGGGTTTTTACATCCCACCAACCACACCACATTGGATCCGGATAAAACAGGGTCAGAAAAATCGGAAACATTATTTTGACGTGGATTACGTCACGCCTATTAGACATCATAGCTATGCCAACATTCTTGCAACCACTGGCCATGAAAACAGCATAGCTCAAACAAAAGCAGATAAGTGTCCAAGTACTGCCTCTCATTTTTCACCGTTTGACTTTTGTTTAAGTGTCATTTTGTAGCTTGGTAAAGGGAATTGCCCCCCCCCCCCCCCCCCCCCCCCCAAATTTGCATGTTGGGTTTTGTCCTAATGAATAGCATTATTTTGAACCTTTTATGTTTGAAACAAGGTCGGGTTAATTACTTGGATGTTTACGTCCCACCAACCACACCTTGCCAGCTCTGGATGAAACAGTCAGGGCAAAAATACTCCCTGAGAGGAGGTCATGGCAAAAATACTCCTCCCATGGCAAAAATACTCCTCAAGAGGAGGTCAGGGCCAAATTACTCTCAAGAGGACATCAGGGCCAAAAAAAAACACACACAAAAAACACCCTTTAGAGATAAGGTCAGGGCAAAAATACTCCTTGAGGGAGGTCAGACATTTTGTTCCTGATTCTTGTAAATTATGCTTATTGAGTTGCTTTGCTTATTTACACAAGATGCAGTGTACAGATGTAATGCTTTCATTGGTTCTGTTTTTTATAACTCTCATCTTTTGCCATTTTTGATTTTTGATTTTATTTTTATTTTTATTTTGTTCAACTCTTTCATTGCAAGCAGTACATGCAAAGTATACACCTGGAAACCAGCAGTGCAGAAGCAAACTGCAACTCAGAACCATCTGTGCAGGAGTGCTGCATTGCAGATCTCTACCATCCTACTTTAAACTGCTGTATCTTCGGAACCACTTGTCCAGTCTTAACCATGCATCAGTTTCATGAAATTGAATGGAGCACAGAATGGGTTGGTTTATTTTCAGATTAAAGTTTGACTTTGATGCCACAGAGTTGACAGAATGCACTTATTTAGTGTTTTTGCATTTGTTTGCAATTTACTTACAGTAAAGTCAACATTGTCATCAACAGAGTCATCATTCACAGATTGAGTAAACTCTTTCTCCACTGTCACTGTCAGCAACAAGTACATTTAGTGACTGGTTGTTGATAACCAGGCTCATTGTAATTGCTTGCTCCATACTGTAATGAGCAGTTGCATTTGAGGAACAGCTCCTTTACGAAGTGCTAGTCATTTTGGCAAGTTGCAGAAATGTTGACAACACTGTAGAAATCAAAGTGTAAAATGGAAGCCGGTCTTGTTTTTGTCATGTGACTAAGCTTGGGACCATACATATTCATTCACAAAAGATTCAAGAGGTTTAATAACTCTGCTGACCAAAGCCGCCGATCAGTGACAGTGGCATTATTATAAGTCGTTGCAAGGTGACAGTTGCGTTCTCATTACAAGTCACTGCTTAGCAACATTAGTGGCAAAAAGATTAAAGCCTGTTCTTAATTGGGCGAATGTTTCTTCACGAACCTAGTTGGAAGTATTCGGCGAAGCTAGTTGGTTCTTAATTGGGCCAACTTTTCTTCACGAACCTAGTTGGAAGTATTCGTCGAAGCTATATTCGGGGTCCAAAAAGCTTCGCTCAACATGTTCTAGGAACATTCGCCCTATTGGACGATCATTGCCTCTGATTGGCTGAGAGCAGAGCTCTCCTGTGGATGAAGAAAAAACTAAAATAAAAGTGGATGACTGTGTCACTAGGTTCTTCACTCGCTTCAGAGGGAATTTGTTTATTTGTTGACTTGTGGGAGGTGCAGCCTTGTCTCAGAGACCCAGAATGAGATAGTAGTTAGTTGAATTACCCTGTGAGGGATGATTAAAGTATATTGACTTGACCTGACTTAACGTTAGCCTACATTTTCGATCATGCTGTCTGCTGCGCATCTGCCGCAAGTTCGGGCCGAAGCTTGCATCTCATTACAAGCCAGTTGAGAATGAAGTAAAGTTTGGACTGTCTGAACCATATTCGGTGAACTAAAAGTTCAATTAAGAAACAAATCATAGTTCGTTGAAGTGTCCGAAGTATGTTCAGGCGAACAAACATTCGCCCAGTTAAGAATGGGCTTAAGCCTTTTTCTGTTCAATTGTGTTTTGGGCTAACCTTTTACTGTGAGGGTGCTGAGCACTTGCTCTGGATGTGAATCAGGCTGAGTAAACTGGCATTCTTGTGAAGGACTTGGACTTGCTTCTGTGCATGGCACAACAGAAGCTGCTGTTGGCACTTTGGGCTTTATTACAGAGCATGTATGTAGGTAGATACCATCTTGAACCGATCTAATCTGGGTTTGAACAGGCAGTCTTGAAAACTTTGCAGGGTTGATGCAGTCCACTGTTAAGTTACTTAAATTGTTGATTGATTGTGGAATTTTGTCCAGGCAGGGTTGGCATATAATATACATGTATGTTTTTATTTTAATCTCTCACTTGGACATCAGGTTGGTTGAGCAAAGTCAGAAGCTCAGCAGGGTTGAGTTGCACTGCTTTTTTATGTTACATCACATTAAAAAAAACAACTTGTATTGAACAGAAATGCTGGTTTTGTGTTTAGGTTTTGTTATTCACTTTTAATATTGTTTGGACAGAGTTTGACACTCAACAGGGGTGGCATGTGGTGAAGTTTGCATTTGATGTTTGCATATCTAGGTTTTGTATTTGTGCAGGGGTTGATTTTACTTGAGAAAAGGTTTTATTTTTCAGTATGAAAAGAGTTTTGAAATCTGCATTTGCTTATGACAGAGTTTGGTTGTCCTGAGGTGACCCTGTGCGACTGGCAGGATGTTAAAGTCCAGTTTATCATCTTAAATGAGTAAAAGCCCCCCCCCCCATCTCTTCCAACAGCCACTACTCTCTCTCTCCACCCCCACCCCCCCCCCCACTCCTATCATCTGATCGCTCAGGGCATTGATGAGTGCATGATAAATATGCATTATTATTATGCTGTGTTTTAAATTTTACCAGTGACTCGTGCTGTTTGAAGATGGAAGTTGGCTTTGTGCAAACGTTTTATCCATCACTTTAATTGTTGTCTTAACGGAATTCAGTGCTCAACAGGGTTGGTGTGCACAGTGTTTATCATTCCTTCACATTGTCTGAAGAGAACATCATTGGGGGCTGTGGGTTGTGCTATGGTTACATCATTTGCTGAAACTATTTGAACAGCGTTAAGAAACTCAACAGGATCAGCATGCATTATGTCTTGTTTTTAATAGGATCAGCATGCATTATGTCTTGTTTTTAATCATTCCCTTGCATTGTTGGAAGAAGGAAAGTTGTGTTCAAGTTTCATTGTTCACTCTAAATAGTTTGGACAGGGTTAATTAAGATGCGTATTGTTTGGACAGGGTTAATTAAGATGCGTATTGTTTGGACAGGGTTAATTAAGATGCATATTGTTTGGACAGTATTAATTAAGCTGTGTATTGTTTGGACAGTGTTAATTAAGATGTGCATTGTTTGGACAGTGTTGATTGAGATGCTTGACAGGGTTAGCATGTGCTGTGCCTTATAGTTATGTCATTCCCTCACTTTCATTGACAATGTTAAAAATCAGTTGTATTTTTTTTTCCTGCTTCAAGAAGCTGTCATAAATGTGAGTTAGGATTGGGTGTGTTCTTGTGTATATATTTGTGTGACAAAAAGCAGTAACTGATGTATTGAAAAAATATATTTATCTATCATTTATTTTGATAGGAAGAGAGTTTGTGTTTCAAGTTTTGTCCTGCGTCAGGGTAAGAAAAAAAAAATGTCAAGACTTTAGTTTTTCATAATTGTAGTGCATCTTTCTTTCCTGATGCAGTGGAATTTTATTTTAATTGGATTTGTGTGCTTGATTTATTGTACACGCGTGACACATACTTGTTTCAGTCTTAAAATGAGATTATTTATCCAATGTTTTTGACTGTTCAAGATCAAAGGTAAGCATAAAATTATGTTATTAAACGAGTGCTCACTAAAATTCTTTTTTGTAGTGCGTGCTTCTGTGTGTCTGTGTGTGTGTGTGTGTGTGTGTGTGTGTGTGTGTGTGTGTGTGTGTGAGAGAGAGAGAGAGAGAGAGAGAGAGTAGGTGCGTGAATTGCTTTGTTTCATACTTTACACCTTCGATTCATCGCACTTTTTTTGCCGGCAGGGACATAACTCCCACACAACTATTAAGCACGATTACCTCCCTTCCACCATGTCTTGCCAAGTTTCCGACTCCCTCTGTCACTTTTGGGCCGACTGCACAGGCTGACGCATGTTCTCAAGTAAAGTCAAGAACTTATTTCAGAACCTTACCCCAATGACGGCACACTGAACATCAAAACATCACTGGAATTCCCCACTAAAAAAGGACAAGTAGTTCAACAGAACAAAGGTTAGAGTATAGTATACAGATGAAACGGAGTAAAACATCACGAAACATACAATATCCATCGAAGTGAGGACAAGTAGTTCAACAGAACAAAGGTTAGAGTATAGTATACAGATGAAACGGAGTAAAGCATCACGAAACATAGAATATCCATCGAAGTGGTGTACTGACAGCTTCTTGGTCGTTACATGCTATTTGATCCGCATACAATAGAATAAACATTTTTACCTTCAGTGATCCCCCCCTCCCCCCCCCCCCCCCACAACACACACACACCCGCCGCCCTTCCCACATCCACCTACCTCCATCCGCGTTCTCTGCCATCCTTTTTGCAAAAATGCGATCATTTTCCTGACAGTCATTGCTACAGACACACAATAATAAAATTAGTGTCGATGGTAACTGCACCTCTGGTCAGCCTTACTCCAGAACCAGGCGGACAGTTCAGTCTGGGTCAAATTCTGCTGGGAACAGGGAGTCCGAGAAATTGGGGGCTTGCCCGAACAGTAAAGGCTTCAGTTTGGGTCAGTTTCCGGATGAATTGGTGGCTTGCCCAACAGTAAAGTCTTCAGTCTGGGTCAGTTTCCGGAGGAATTGGTGGATTGCCCGAACAATAAAGGCTTCAGTTTGGGTCAGTTTCCGGATGAATTGGTGGTTTGCCCAACAGTAAAGTCTGCAGTCTGGGTCAGTTTCCGGAGGAATTGGTGGCTTGCCCGAACAAAAAAGGCTTCAGTCTGGGTCAATTTCCGTAGGAATTGGTGGCTTGCCCAAACAATAAAGGCTTCAGTTTGGGTCAGTTGACGGAGGAATTGGGGCGTGCCGAAACAGTAAAAGCTTCAGTCTTGGTCAGTTAAATCCTCAGGGAACAGGGAGGAATTAGCAGCGATGCCCAAACAACAAAAGCTTCAGTCTGCGTCAGTTTCTTCAGAGAACAGGGAGGAAAGCCGGCGTTGCCCAAACAATAAAAGCTTAAG
>OY757555.1:9691126-9723659 GCA_963584105.1 Alviniconcha strummeri | reverse complement strand
GTGCCAGTCTACGCCGTGTGTGTGGTGGTGGGTGGGTGGGGTGGGGGGGGGGGGGGGGGGCGGACGTGAGGGGATGTTACACCCGGCGAGCGCATCATTACCAGTATGTGTATATACACGTGTGTGCCGGTATAATGTATACCTTGCAACTGATCTCGGCTGCATATTAATCACGACTCTGGTGGTAGTGTTGCCAAGCAACAACTGGTCTTTCTGGGGTCGTGGCCTCATGGTGGGTTCAACCCGCGGTCAGATCATAGTTACACCGGCCCGACTCTGTTGTCGGTTTCTGCAGTTCATCACCCCAGCGGCGGGGTCAGCTGCCCGGCGGCGGCATGCCGTGCACAGACACTCAGCGACGTCAGTCAGTAAGTAGCCGCGAAACGTATCAGTAATTCTTCAAACCGTACCTCACGTCGATGACCAGCTGTATCACAACATGTTATCCAACATTGTACTAAAAAAGATCAAATAAAAACCGAAGTTTTTTTCTTCCGTCTTTTCTTTTTAACCGAGGATGATGCGGTCATCAGGAATGAGACGTATACTTCAGTTGAGGTTAACGCGACAGCAGCAGCAGAGGCAGTACAGTCATCGTTTGTGTGTGTGTGTGTGTCAGTGTGTGTGTGTCAGTGTGTGTGTGCGTGCGTGCGTGCGTGTGTGTGTGTGTGTGTGCGTGCGTGCGTGCGTGCGTGTGTGTGTGTGAGAGAGAGAGAGTCAATGTGTATGTCAGTGCCAGTCTACCGTGTGTGTCGGGTGGGTGGTGTGTCTATGGGGGGATTGGGGGTATGTGTGTCAGTGTGTGTGTGTGTGTGTGTGTGTGTGTGGTGTGTGTGCGCGCACGCGCGTCACTGTTGTGTCGCCGTGCGCGCGCGGCGTGTCACGGTATGTGTGTTACTCTGTGTCGCGTGTTTCATCAGTGTGTGTGTGTGTCAGTGTCGACGTGCGCGCCGCGGCGTGTCACGGTATGTGTGTTACTCTGTGTCGCGTGTTTCATCAGTGTGTGTGTCAGTGTCGACGTGCGCGCGCGGCGTGTGTGTGTGTTACTGTGTCACGTGTTTCATGCACGGCGTGTGAGTGTGTGCCTTGTGCGTGCGCGTGTCAGTATCATGTGTCTGTGAGTGTGTGTCAGTCACGTGTGTGTGAGTGCGTGTCAGTCACGTCACGTGTGTGTGTGTGTGTGTGTGTGTGCGTGTCAGTCACGTCACGTGTGTGTGTGTGTGTGTGTGTGTGCGTGCGTGTCAGTCACGTCACGTGTGTGTGTGTGTGTGTGTGTGTGTGTGTGTGTGTGTGTGTGTGTGTGTGTCAGTGTGTGTGTGTGTGTGTGTGAGTGCGTGTCAGTCAGTCACGTCACGTGTATGTGTGAGTGAGTGCGTGTCAGTCACGTCACGTGTGTGTGTTTGTGTGTGTGTTTGTGTGTGTGTGTGTGTGAGAGAGAGAGAGAGAGAGAGAGAGAGAGAGAGAGAGAGAGAGAGAGAGAGAGAGAGAGAGAGAGAGAGAGAGAGAGAGAGAGAGAGAGTTACTGACTCGTAGCGTGCGCCTCGTGCCGGCCGCAGATAGCCCGTTGGCTTTTCAGTCGTATCCTATCGAGCCTTTCGCTGAGACCATACAACATGACGCCAAACTCCGTTGTTTCCTGCTATCAGACGGCAAACGTGCAATGAACAGCCTACGTGAAGCTTGTCCGGGTCATGAACTGAGATAGCAGTGGCCCTCAATCGAAAAGCTTAACGGACGAGGGTGTGTCTCGTCTGCATGTTCTGATTGGCCGGGCTTGTCAGCCGGTTGTCCGCTCAGCTGATAGTTGCCAATCAGTTTGGGCTCTCGGGTTACGTCAAGGGGGTTTGGAAGCCAAAGGTCACTGTGAAGAACTATGCCGGGGCCGGGGGAATGACTTTACAAAAATCCCTTGCCAGTCTGTAAGCCTACACGTCAGTGAACCTCGCATGCCAGACTTAGCCTTCCAACTCCTGTGGGTTGACTGACTGACGTGGATGCAGACTGCGTGCGGCTGTAGGCCTGCAATCTGTGGATCAGAACCGGCGTCGGAGATCGGACAGCTCGGCTGCTCATAGTGCAGTCTTTGGCTGCCTCAGGTTCTCAATCAGTTGCATTCAGCTTCACTACCCCCGCCCCCACTGATGACTTCATTTGAGGAGTCAGTAATCTGTCAAAAAGGAAGCCGTATGCGTGCGTGCGTGCGCACACACACACACACACGCACACACACAGAGGCACTCACACACACACACACACACACTGACACAGGCATGCGCGCGCACACACACACAGGCACACGCACACACAGGCACACGCACACACACACGCACAATCTATTCAGGGGACAGGACACTGACTCCCCCTTCCTCAGGCTAAAGAGAGGTGGAAGAGATTTCCTGTACAACCTTCAGAAGCAGACATTTCTGCTAGCCTGCCTTGCTGGAGGATACAAAATTCCACTAGTCCAAAGGCATTATTGCCAGCCTGAGATTAATTTTTTTTTTATGGAAGACATTTCCATTTCACGCCAGTTTTGTTTTCTTTTTCTCTGTCTAATACTGGCTGGGCTCACATAGACTAGTGGAGTATTGGCAGTCTTCAAATGTCCTTTAAGATGGTTAAAGGCTTTCTGCACAGTCTGGCAGGCTGGCTGTACAGCAGACGATGGGTGACACTGGGCTTCTGTGCCACTCTGAAGGCCACCCGTGAATAGCAGTTTTCACAGCATTAGCCAAGTTCAGCTCCCATGAATAGCAGTTTTCACAGCGTTAGCCCAGTTAAACTCCCACGAATAGCTGTTTTCACAACGATAGCATAGTTAAACTCCCACAAATAGCTGTTTTCACAGCTTTAGCAAAGTTAAAATGTTGAGGATGTTGCATTGCAGATGCTGATGCTCTGATGACTGAAGTGTTTTGCAAATTCAGAGAAAGTATAAACACAGATGGCAGAATTATGACTTGCCCAGTAGGCTAGTGATTTTTGGTCTCACCTGGTCCAGAGGTTTTTCTACCCGTCTCAGGCAACTAGGCAAATGCACCTCTGCAGCCCTGACTTGTTCAAGTGCAATGGCAGAACAGAGGATTCAGTGCTTATTTTAGGTAATACTGTGTGTTTGTGTATATCTACCATAGGGCTAATGTGTGCATGAGCAGTCTAAGATTTGAACCAAATTAAAACCAGCATTTGTATCCTCTGAATCTGAGAAGTCAATGCCAGAGAAACCAAAAAAAAATCAAAATAGTTTTATAAAAACCAAAATTTCAGTTGTCTTTATTTTTGCTCCCTTTGCTCTATGTATTTGACATATATGTATGTATTTGACAAAGGAGCGAAAAAAATCATTTTCCCTTGCACAAAGCCATATGCAAACATGCACACACAATGTACAACCACTCATGCATGCATGTACACCTACACCCACCCACCACATTCACACACTTCTACATCCACCCACATACACATACTGTGAAGCACATCATTTCCTGACTCAAAATCAGATATTCGACATCAGTCTGACTCAAAATCAGACAACTGAAAATCCTGCACAATGTCCCCGCTGTCATCCTCAATTTCCACCTTTCCCCGTTTCACTTTTGAAGACGTTGCTGACGCTTCCTGTTTACGTTTCTTTGCTTGCTTCCCTCCCTTGGCATTTTTGGATTGATCAGCGTGACTCTCATTCTCTGAGCCATCATCGTCATCTTCGTTGTCATCATCTTCATCCTCACTGGCAGATTTGGCCAGCTGCTCCAGATCATCACTGTCAAAGTCACTGAAAAGTAAAAATGAGGCATTTAGTAAAGAGGCATACAAGGAAAGAACAGGTGTATGGGGGCAGTGGTGGTAAGACCAAGAGGTAGAGGATGGGTGGTGGATGGGGGTAGTGGTGGTAAGACCAAGAGGTAGAGGACAGGTGGGAATGAGTGGACAGGGAGGGGGAGGTTCAGTCTCTCACAGAGAGCCACATGCAAACAAGCATGTGCAACTGTAAGCACACACATGCATGCACGCGCGCACACACACACACACACATGCACATCAAAAGTGGATAGGCTCATAAAGGCACACAAGCACACCATTCATGCAATGCACACACATGCATCAAAACTGGATATGCACACACACACACACACACACACACACACACACACACACACACACACACACACACACACACACACACACCAGTACCACTTGAACTACACACTAACTCACCTGTAGTCCTCTTCATCAGAGTCCAGTTCAACTTCGCTTTGCTTTTTGGCTCTTTCTCCCTTTGGCAAAAACCTGTCAACACAGTTGGCCTATATAATGACCTAGACTAAAAATAGACCGTTTTCTTTTTTTAGTACTTCATTTTGCCTTGCAGAAAATTCACGTCACATTACCTAGACTGCAAGAGCAGTGCTACCCATTTCGAACAATGGTATGGCTGCCAGTGTTTGCAATTTGCGATTTTCTAACATGCACACAGATATTGGTTTGTGCAATTATACACAGGTGTTGTACAAACGCCTTAAGGGTCAGCACTGAAAGCTGACAGACAAAAATCCCTTGCTTTCCATGGAATCAAACCCATGTCAGTATTGCGCCTGCTTTTTGTTGTCGTGTTTTTTGTTTGTTTATCCAACCAAATGAGCTATCCCACCCCGGTCTCTATGTCCTTTGAAAACAGTGTTTCCAACAAAGGCATGTCTTTGTTGTTTAAGCACAGATGTGTCATTGTTGTTTCATGTAATTGTTGTTTAAGCACAGCAGTGTAATTGCTGTTTAAGCACAGAAGTGTAATTGTTGTTTAAGCACAGAAGTGTAATTTTTGTTTAAGCATTGAAGTGTAATTGTTGTTTAAGCACAGCAGTGTAATTGTTGTTTAAGCACAAAAGTGTAACTGTAGTTTAACCACAGAAGTGTAAACACTGAGTGGCGCAAAGAAAGGATGAAGACATCAATAATATTTATTCAGGAAGTGCACCAATATATCTCCCATTTGGCATTCACCTTTGCCCTGATCTAACCATCTTGGCTGACTGGGTGTTAAAAATCCATTTTCTTCCTTCTTTCTGTATTTATAATTTTAGTGAAAGTCAAAGGATGCTAGAAACACCAAATGTACCTCAAAGCTTCTTAATTAAAAAAAAAAAACACCAAAAACAACAACAATTAAAGTAGCAATTTTAAAAACAGTATCAAAAAAGTATGCCACACAATGAAATGTCTGAGGATTCGTTTTCTTTTTCAATTTTCCTTTTCCAAAACGTAGCAACAACAACAAAAAAAGGGTAGCTAAATGTACACATTCAGCAACTCCAAAACAGTACCATACACAGTATCAACGCCTACAAAGCACTGATTCACTGACATGCCTCTCTACAGTGCCATTTCCTGCATCAGGACTATGAGCTCCAAGGCCCAACCTCTCTGTTTTACATACCTGACTGTGTCATCATCGTCACTATCATCATCATCGCTGTTGCCAAAGAGACCCGCAAACTCCTCCCTCTCCTCATCCGTTGCTTTCTTCGGGCCTCTGGGCAGCGTGATCTTGGGAATTTTCTCTGCGGCGCTGGTCATCTGCACAGGGACAACAACACGTGAGCAAACAAACCAAATGAAAACTTTAACTGTGACCAAGTTGGGGGGAAGTATGACAGGGACAGCACATGAACAGCCAAAACAAATGAAAACTTTAACTGCGACTAAGTGTGGAAAGTATCACAGTAACAACAAGTGAATAACCAAACCAAATGAAAACTTTAACTGAGACTAAGTGTGGAAAGTATCACAGAGACAACAAGTGAATAATCAAACCAAATGAAAACTTTAACTGAGACTAAGTGTGGAAAGTATCACAGTAACAACAAGTGAATAACCAAACCAAATGAAAACTGTAACTAAGTGTGGAAAGTATCACAGAGACAACAAGTGAATAACCAAACCAAATGAAAACTTTAGACCAAGTGGGGAATGTTTCACAGACAAGTGAAAAAGCAAACCAAATAAAAACTTTAATACAGACCAAGTAGGGAAAAGTATCACAGAGACAACAAATGAACAATAACACCAAATGAAAATTTTAGACCAAATTAATGGTAAAAGTGTCAAAGAGACAAGCGGACAACAACACCAAATGAAAACTTGAGACCAAATTAATGGGGGAAAGTGTCAAAGAGACAAGCGGATGACAACACCAAATGAAAACTTGAGACCAAATTAATGGGGAAACATGTCAAAGAGACAATAAGTGGACAACAACACCAAATGAAAATCTGAGACGAGGTGGGGAAACATATCTGTACCCAACATTAAGACTTGGGGGAAAAAAAGAGCAGAATAAAAATTTGTCAATGTCTGTTTCCACCGAACATGGGCAGTACTAATGAGCCCATTAATTTTCACTTAGACTTGCAATCTAATCAACCATGCTTCACTTGACATGACCTGCACAACTGATGAGACATAAAACTCAGTCACTCGCTATCACTCCCCCTCTGTCTCCACTGTTAAAACGTGATGCTCCCCGCACCATCATGCATTCACGCCTCTTACCTCATCTTTGCCGGCAATGTCCTTCTGGAGTTGTCGATCTCTCAGCTTTCTCCAGGACGAGTAAAACTTGGACAGTGGAGTGCCTTCCTCCTTATTCCGGGCCTCCCACAACTCCTGTGCAAACAGAAAGAATTTGAACTGAGTGAGTAACTTGGCATTTTACGGTTATATCAGGGCAAAATGTGGATGAACAATCGAGGCAAAACGACAAAGCCTCTCATGGCCAATTTTTGCAGGACATACAAGGGTATTCTGTTAAGTAGACCCCAAAAAATGTAGTAAAAACAAAAGACAAATGCAAGAGAGCATCAGCTTTTAGAATCAAAACACAAGGGAGTCACTCAGTGCTGGAAACATGCAACACAAGTATAACAAAGACCTGAGTTGCCTACAGTAACTCTTACCTGGCATGCATGTAAATACAAGGTCAACCTCCACCAGAGGTACATCCTCTGTATTTTTGGATCAACATTTAGCTAAGAGGAAGGATGAAGAAAAGCAAGGCATGCATGCATGCGTGTGTGTGTGTGGTTGTACGTGACTGTCTGCATGCATTTCTGCGAGTAAGTAAGTAAGTTGGTGTTTTACGCCCAGTCAACCGGTACGGTTACATCAGGGCGATCATTTCTGCAAGACAGTCAAAACTCCTCGACTTACAACGGCCTTGATGTCGGCGAGGTTGAAGGTGGTGGACCTGCGTCGAGCCTCCACCACCTTGGCCGTCTCCTCTGCCTTGTCCAGCACCTGCTTCACCTGCTTGCACAGTGCTGCCACCTTGCACTTCTTCACAAACTCCTTCAGCTGCCAGGGGGACACAGGGAAACACAGAGTAGTAAAACACGTATTTAAAACCTGGCTATAACTCAACATTTTGACATTCACAACAAGGTTTTGATAGCAGGGGGGATTTTTCATTTTTCATGTGTGTGTGTGTGAGACTGGGGGGAGGGAGCGGAGGAAGAGAGTTTGATTCTTTGATGCCTTATCACTTCACACAAAGTCCATAACAATCAGTGGCCAAATGATGTGCTTAACAACATTTTCTACCACAGTCACACCCACCCACCCACATACGGGCACAACCAACATGCTAGACCCACTGGATAACAAGGGGAACAACACCCAATATGCTAGACCCACTGGATAACAAGGGGAACAACACCCAATATGCTAGACCCACTGGATAACAAGGGGAACAACACCCAATATGCTAGACCCACTGGATAACAAGGGGAGCAATACCCAGCACGTTAGACCCACCTGAATAACCTAAACCCACCTGGATAACCACGGGAGCAACACCCAGCATGTTAGACCCACCTGAAAAACCCAGAGGAACATCACCCAACATGCTAGACCAGCTAGCTAACCAGAGGTACAACACCCAAGACACTAGACCCCCCTGAATAACCAGGCAGGCAACACTCAACAGGCCAGACCAGCTAGCTAACCAGAGGTACAACACCCAAGACACTAGATTCACCTAAATAACCAGGGGGACAGCACCCAACATGCCAGACCAGCTAGCTAACCAGAGGTACAACACCCAAGACACTAGATTCACCTAAATAACCAGGGCGGCAACACCCAACATGCTAGACCAGCTAGCTAACCAGAGGTACAACACCCAAGACACTAGACCCCCCTGAATAACCTAGGGGGCAACACCCAACATGCCAGACCAGCTAGCTAACCAGAGGTACAATACCCAAGATGCTAGATTCACCTAAATAACCAGGGGGACAGCACCCAACATGCCAGACCAGCTAGCTAACCAGAGGTACAACACCCAAGACACTAGATTCACCTAAATAACCAGGGCGGCAACACCCAACATGCTAGACCAGCTAGCTAACCAGAGGTACAACACCCAAGACACTAGACCCCCCTGAATAACCTAGGGGGCAACACTCAACAGGCCAGACCAGCTAGCTAACCAGAGGTACAACACCCATGACCCACCTGAATAACCAGGGGGGCAACACTCAACAGGCCAGACCAGCTAGCTAACCAGAGGTACAACACCCAAGACGCTAGACCCCCCTGAATAACCTAGGGGACAACACTCAACAGGCCAGACCAGCTAGCTAACCAGAGGTACAACACCCAAGACGCTAGACCCACCTGAATAACCAGGGGGACAATGAGCTCTGGGAAGGCGGCAGTGTGGCACTGCGTGTGCAGGTAGTCCAGCAGCAGCTCGCACAGCTGCTCAAGAACTGCCTCCTGCAACAGCATCACATCTTGTTGACCAAAGTAATGAAAGAGAGAAAAAGTAAAACAATTTATCTAAACACATTAAAGGTTAAAAAAACAAAAACAAAAAACGCCATTTATCAGGACAAAACACAACATGCCAAACATTAGGGTAATCCCCTTTACCAAGCTACAAAATGACACTTAAACAGCAGTTAAACAGTAAAAAATGAGATGTAGAACTTTTTAGACCTTTATCTGCTTTTATTTATGTTGTTTTCGTGTTTAATGCCATTTTTGTTTCTCTTTTTTTCTAAACAATTTATCCAAGAAAGAAAAAAAACAAAGAACAGACAGATACAATGAGAAACAGAAAGTGCAAATGGTTGCAGAGATGGAGAGAAAGAGAGAAAACAGGGAGGGAGAGACTGGAAAGAAAAGTGGCAGACATACAGTCATTGAGACAGACAGATGTACAGGCAGACTTTCAGACAAAAAGACAGAAGGGGAAGAGCGAGACAGATAGGTGACAGACACAGGCACATAAAGGGTTAAAAGGAATGCAAATTCAACACAATACAAAATATGGGCTGATGTTCGGGGTAAGCCCCTTTTTTTGAAGTGACAAAGCAACAGTTAAACAATGGTCAAACAGTGATAAATAATAATGTGCTTACCTAGATGTGGTTGAATGCCTCAAGTCTTTGGATTCAGACAGACAGAAGCAGGCAGACACACAACTCAGACTGACCAAAAGACAAATGAACAGATAGAGGTCTGTTTACCTTAAATGCCTTTTCCTGAAGCTGGGGTTTGGAGAACTTGAGGATGGTATTGAGGCTAATGCTCTTGATGCTGGATGATTTCTGTCGCTTGTTGAAGTCAGTCTGCTCCAGTACCTGAAACAACACAAGGACAAATTGGCCAAGGAAACATCAAAATTACCCACCTTAAGTAAAAAGAACCAGATGCACAGCGAAGGTGCAGTCCCAGGATATTGGAATCACTTTGCCTTCAGTGAATTTCATCCTAAAGGCGTTTGTTTTAAGTGGTGTTTTGAGAGGGTCCAGTGGCAGTCCACTCCACCACATACTTCTCCCCACAGTCACAAAGTTCAATCCAACATCTATAAGGAAAGAGGCCTCACCATCAGAACTAGACCACTAGAACAAACTATGGCCTCACTGTGAGAACTAGAGCACTAGAACAAACTATGGTCCTAAAGAGGCCTCACTACGAGAACTAGAGCACTAGAACAAACTATGGCCCTAAAGAGACCTCACTGCGAGAACTAGAGCACTAGAACAAACTATGGTCCTAAAGAGGCCTCACTACGAGAACTAGAGCACTAGAACAAACTATGGCCCTAAAGAGACCTCACTGCGAGAACTAGAGCACTAGAACAAACTATGGTCCTAAAGAGGCCTCACTGCGAGAACTAGAGCACTAGAACAAACTATGGCCCTAAAGAGACCTCACTGTGAGAACTAGAGCACTAGAACAAACTATGGCCCTAAAGAGGCCTCACTGTCAGAACCAGAACAAACTATGGTCCTAAAGAGGCCTCCCTGTCAGAACTAGAACAAACTATGGCCCTAAAGAGGCCACACCATCAGAACTAGAACAAACTATGACCAAATGCTGTACAGATTTACAGATCACGTTTTTAGAACATGTCCATGTCCATGTACACTCACCTCCAACAGAAATGACACCACAGGCACATAAACTCACCTCCAAAAGAAACAGCACCACAGGCACATACACTCACCTCCAAAAGAAAAGGCACCACAGGCACAAAGGTGTTGGTGGCCCCAGAGAGGCTGGTGAGGTATCTGACGCAGTGAAAACGCAGCGGGTAGTACCGAGCTGTGGGGAGCAACCTGTGGAGACAAATCAATGCGCACATCAACAAAACGCTGTAAGTATTTCGAGTTGCAAACAAGACAGAAGAAGTGCAGATCAAGGTTTTGGAACATTTGGACATCGCTCTTTTTGTCCCTGTGCTGCTCCTTCTGTTTGGAATTCCCTGCCTCATGAAATTAGACACATTTGGTCAACCACTGTATTTAAAACTGCTCTGAAGACCCATCAGTTTAAAACCTTATACTACTACTGCTAGCAATTCTCAACACACCCCCCCCCCCCCCCCCCCCCACTTGTTCTTAAATTATTTGTTGACTGCTGTGTTGTTATGTGTGTATGAACGTGTGTGTGTGTGTGCATGTGTGTGTGTGTGTGTGTGTGTGCGTGCTCATTCATGTGTATAATGTAGGTCTTGCCTGTTTAGCTTCCTACGACTTGATTTGCTCGTCGTCACTGCTATTGTCATTTTCCACTCAAGGTGTCTCAAATTTCTAAGTGTGCATCTCAGAAGACAAATCAGGCACTGGAGAACTGAAATGGGTTGAACATTGCCTCAAGTAAGCATGTGTGTATGTGTGCACTAGCATGTATGTGTGTGTCTATATGGAGGGGGGCAGGGGGGTGGGGTAGATGTCGGATGACAAGTTTGTGTATGCTGATAGTGCATGTTTTGAAGGGAGGGTTTCAGAGAGTTTTTTTTTAGTTTTTTTTAATATATATAATTTTTTTAGTGTGAAATGCACACACCTAGGGCTCATTCGAAAATGGGTGCTCTACAACCCCACTATTATTATCATTATTTCTACCTGGACAGGTGGCAAACAAAGGTACCTGACTGTCCCAATGATGACCTGTATCAGTGGGTAGATCAGGGGCTGAAGAGTGGGATTTGGGTGAGCGGTGCTCAACAACTGACTCCACAGTCCCAGGCTGAGGATGTATTGCCAGTTGTACACCGCTTGGCACATCTCCTGTAAGTGTACACATCATTTTGTTATCATCGTCGTGGCCTCACTGACAGAGACAGTGATGGTATTAAAGGGGTTAATAACCCAGTTTTATTCTGTTTTTCACAGACATATGACGACAGTGGTATTTATTCATTTAAGGGAATAACAACCCAGTTTCATTTTGCTTTTCACAGAAAGATGATGCTGACAAACAGAAAGAGGACGGTATTTCTCAGGTTAACAACCCAGATTCACTAACAGTAACAGGTTTTCACAGGCAGACGTCAGTGATGGCATTTCTGATGCAAACAACCAGTTCCATTAACAGTGACGGAATTCACTGACAGACAATGGAGGCAGCATATCTTAGGCAAACAAATCACAGACAGGCAGACGTAAGTGATGGCATTTCTGACGCAAACAACCAGTTCCATTAAGAGTGAAGGAATTCACAGACAGACAATGGAGGCAGCATATCTTAGGCGAACAATCACAGACAGATGACAGTGATGTTGGGGAGTGGGAAGTGGGGATAGCTGGGGGTTAGAGCGTCACACTCATGATCAAAAGGTCTCAGGTTCGAGATTGTGTGCCTGTGGCACCAGCCACATAACAACCAAACAGCACTGTAAGTGTACCACTTTGGTGGATACTGAAAATGCATTGTAAGAAGCTACAGTCACTCATTCAGAATCACATGCAACAAGAGTGTAGTTAGTCCGCTTGATAGCACTATATAAAAAGCCATTAACAGAAACAACATCTCTGGCTAACAACCCATGTTTCAGTGACAGCTTTTCACAAACAGATGACGGTGATGGTGGCATGTATTTATTTGGTTAACAACCCAATTTCATATTACTTTTCACAGAAAGATGACACTGATGCAGTGATGGCATTTCTCAGCTAAAGCTAACAACCAGCTTCATTAACAGTGACAAACTTTGCAAACACGTATGCCTGTGACGGTATCTCTCAGGTTAGCAACCCAGTTTTACTGATGGCGACTGTCATGCACAGACAGGCGGCTCACCTTTTTCTTGAGCGTGATGGCATTTCGCAGGTGGATGGCCAGCTGTCGGATGTAGAGAAAGGCGTGCTGGTAGGCCAGCCCCTCCTGCACCAGGAACACCTCCACCAGGGAACGCTGCATGAAGTTGATCAGGGGCAGCGATGTCGGCGAGACAAACTTGCAGTTGTTCACGTAAGCCATGTACATTTGCTGAAACAACAAAGCAGTATAAAGTGGATGAGCAACATTAGCAAGATAAACTCGAAACTGTTCACATACACCTGCTCAAAAACAGAGAGGCATGAAGGAAGCTGATTAGCAGCAGTGACATCAGTGAGACAAACTTGCAGTTGTTCACATAAGCCATGTACATTCATTTGCTGAAACAGACATGCACAAAGTTGATTAGTGATGGCAGCGACATCTGCGAGACAAACTTGCATTTGCTTATATAAGCCATGTACATTTGCTGAAGCAGGAAAGCAGTATGAAGTGGATCAGCAACACTGGCAAGAGAAATTCCCGCACACCATCTACACTTGCTGAAACAGACATGCATGAAGTTGATTAGTGGTAGTGACATCAGCACGACAAACTTACATATGGTCAGACATGCCATGCACACTTGCTGGACAGACATGCACAAAGCTGATGAGTGGTAACGACATCAGCACGACAAACTTGTCAATGGTCATATATGCCATGCATTCTTGCTGAACAGAGACAGGTACAAAGCTGGCCAGCAGCAGCAACCTCAGTGAGACAAACCTGCAAATATTATTATTCACAGATATGCCAAAAAAGGATGTGCACATGAATGTGCATGCACACACATACACAAAACCATATGCACCCACCCATCCACACACAAAGGACAAAGCACCAACCTTGAGTGTGGGTTCCAGGGTGGATTCTGGCTGCAGCCTGACCAGTTTGCTGATGCACAGAAATGCCAGAACTCTCACCGTTTCTTCGCCCCCACTCCATAGGGACACCAGTTTCTGAAAGGAACAGAATAGGATGATAGAGACACCGGTTTCTGAAAGGAACAGAACAATAGGATGATAGAGACACCGGTTTCTGAAAGGAACAGAACAATAGGATGATAGAGACACCGGTTTCTGAAAGGAACAGAACAGTGGGGCCATAAAGACACCAGTTTCCAAAAAGAACAGAACAGCTGGACAATAAAGACACCAGTGTCTTAAACTTAAAGGAACAGAACAGTGGGACAATAGAGACACTAGTTTCTGAAAGGAATAGAACAGTGGGACGATAGAGACACCAGTTTTTGAAAGGAACAGAACAGTGGGACAGAGTGCTCAAGATACGACTGCACATACTGCACTCACATCTAAAGCCACATTTTTCAGGCACTAACAGCATAATGACATGATAACTGAGTCACCAGTTAGACTGCTTTGCAGTAAGATTTCACTCCAAAGCAGTAATATTACATCTCTCTTACCCTGTGTTGAGTAAACAAGCAACAAAAGCAACTGTTCAAAATGTTTGATTTCACTTTCAATCAGGACTTTACCACTACCAGTGAAGTGGGACTACAAACATATTAAATGTGATGTCTTCAATACATGCCTTTTTCTCTTTCTTTAACTCTCCGAGACAAAATGACTCTGTGTGTGTGTGTGTGTGTGTGTGTGGTGTTTGGTGTGTGTGTGTGCATGTGCAATATTCTTTTTTGTTTGTTTTGGCATTATTTGTAATTCCTCTTGTGTTCTACAGCGCAACAGAAGACAGAACTTCTCATACAAATGCACTAGGACAATGAAGAGTCTAATTCTGATTTTCTTACCTTCAAAAAGACCTTTGATAACTTGGGAAAAGCTGCGTAGCAGATGGCCATCTTGTGGATGTGTCGCAGGACGATGTGCACCATGCTGGCTTCAGACAGTTCACCCGACAACTGAAGAATTCAAATAAGCTGAACTCTACTTGATTATCTCAACTCTAAAACACACTCCTCATTCAAATTGGAGCTGGAAAATGTACTCTCAAATTGTCCCATAAACTGATAAAGCCCCCTTGTTTCAAATCTGTTATACAATTTATACAGTGTCCAGTTCTTACTTGTGCTCTTTTCTATTTTGCTTTGCATTTGTCAGATGTGACCTTTGTCGATGGGGTATCCTAATATTAGTCAATATGTCGAACTTGTTTGTTGTTTTAAATATTTACTCCACCATTGCTGCTATGCTGAAACAAGTCATGGTCATCAAAATTGGCATGTGATGTATAGATAAAGCTAAGTCGATTTTATTACCCTGCAAATATTAATATTACCCTGCACATGTTATTAATATGACCTTGCACACGTTATTTATTACCCTGCATATATTATTATTACTACTCTGCACATGTTATCTCCATGCACATGTTATTGATATTACCCTGCACCTGTTATAACCCTGCACATATTATTATTATCCTGCACAAGTCATCACCATGAACATGTTATTGATATTAACCTGCACCTGTTATTACCCTGCATATATTATTATTACCCTGCACATGTCATCACCATGAACAAGTTACTGATATTACCCTGCACCTGTTATTACACTGCATATATTATTACCCTGCATATGTCATCACCACAAACATGTTATTGGTATTACCCTGCACCTGTTATTACCCTGCATATATTATTATTACCCTGCACATGTCATCACCATGAACATGTTATTGATATTACCCTGCATATTATTACCCTGCATATATTTTTGTTACCCTGCACATCTCATCACCATGAACATGTTACTGATATTACCCTGCACCTGTTATTACACTGCACACCTTATTAATATTATCTGGCAGTGGCACATGTTATTAGTATTACCCTGTGCATGCTATTAACCTGCACAGTTTTAAAGGCCCACTTTCAGAGCCAGTAAACATGAAAACCATAGCACTAAGAATTTTTTCCACAGCATAAAGCATAATCCTACCTGCAACATCAAAATGCAGTAATTTTTCACAGTTCCCTTCATGCCCTTCCATTTTTTGTTTTTGTGTGAGAACACCTGCTGCTGGTAACTGAGGGACTGTAGTTTGAGCACACTCTCAAGCGCCGGGACCATCTCCGTCAAACACATTCGCATGATGGCGTTGGACACTGGGAAAACAACACAGAATTCAGCCAAAACATTGAGCAATCTGAAGGAGTCAGCACACTCTCCAGCGCCGGGACAATCTCCGTCAAACACATTCGCATGATGGCACTGGACACTCAGAAAACAACACAGAATTCAGCCAAAACATTGAGCAGGTGTCAGCATACTCTCCAGTGTCAGGACCATCTCCATCAAACACATTCGCATGATGGCATTGGACGCTGGGAAACAACACAGAATTAAGGCAAAACGTTGAGCAATTTGAAGGAGTCAGCACACTCTCCAGCGCCAGGACCATCTCCATCAAACACATTCGCATGATGGCATTGGACACTGGGAAAAGAAAACAGAATTAAGCCAAAGCGTTGAGCAATTTGAAGGAGTCAGCACACTCTCCAGCACTGGGACTGTCTCCGTCAAACACATTCACATGATGGTGTTGGGCACAGGGAAAACAACACAGAATTAAGCCAAAATGTAGAGCAATTTGAACTTGAAAGAGTCAGCACACTCTCCAGCACTGGGACCGTCTCCGTCAAACACATTCACATGATGGTGTTGGGCACAGGGAAAACAACACAGGATTAAGCCAAAAAGCTGAGCAATTAGAATTTGAAGGAGTCAGCATACTCTCCAGCGCCAGGACCATCTCTGTCAAACACATTTGCATGATGGCATTGGACACTTGGAAAACAACACAGAATTAAGCCAAAACATGGAGCAATTTGAAGAAGTCAGAATGAAGCAAATTTCAGTTTCATTTTCGTGACATCTTTTAAGTGTCAATTAACTCCCTTGTGTACATTCCACACAGGCACTCTGGGCAACATTCTGTTTCAGACTGTGAATGAATTAAATCACTTTTATTTGTGGATGATCACTTCTGTGGCTGCATCCTGCATATATATATACATGTTTCCTGATGTCAGCGGCACAGAGTGCATTGTGCTTATAAATACAAAGAAAAGAAACTACAGACATGCCTCCAGAATTTCCGGGCACTCATAGCACACATACATAAAGTTTTTTTCTTTTTTTCCCCTTCAGAATGTTTTTTTAAAAATCTCTCCCCTCCCCAAACAAACAAATGCAAACCACTGTGTATGATAAAATGAGTATGCATACACACACACACACACACCAAAACAAAAACAACCCTGCTCTGAATTCACATACGCATGCTTCATAATGTAACACTACAGAGCACGCATTTGCACTGGAAGTGATGAGAAAGACAGTGAGTGAAGTGTTGCAGCATGTTTGTTCGTGTAATTAGTAGGATTTCATGGTGTACTTGGTTCCGTATATATTCTGTTGACTGTACTGTTTTTGTATCACGCATTTCGTGACCACATTAGGCGTAAGCGCCGTGTAAGTTATACAGTTGTAAACACCCTTTTACATTACATTACACACCTGCACTGCCTTCCACTCTGTACGGTGTGCTGATCTCCCCAGCAATGCCTGCCTGGTGCGCAGCTGCTGCAAGTGCTGCAACCACTTCACGCAGCACCTCTGCACCCGGTGAAACCTACAACCACAGTTAGTCTTAGAATTAAACCATGAAAGGTGTGTAACAATCCCAGCAAAAAGGTGTGTGTGTGTGGTGAGGCCGGTGCTGTGTGATCATGTGGGGTGGTAATGTGTGCATATGAGGGGGTGGTTGTGGTTGTGTTGCTTGTCCTTGTGTGTTTGGGGGTGGTGGTGGTGGTGGTGGTGGAGATGGTGGTGTTGTGTGCATGTCACATGTGGGTGGTGGTTTTATTGCTTGTGTATGTGGGGTGCTGTGTACATATATGTGGGTGGTGGTGGTATTGTTATGTAGGGTGCTGTGTACATATATGTGGGTGGTGGTGGTATTGTGTATGTGGGGTGCTGTGTACATATATGTGGGTGGTGGTGGTGGTATTGTGTATGTGGGGTGCTGTGTACATATATGTGGGTGGTGGTGGTGGTATTGTGTATGTGGGGTGCTGTGTACATATATGTGGGTGGTGGTGGTATTGTTATGTAGTGTGCTGTGTACATATATGTGGGGGCGTATTATGTATGTGGGGCGCTGTGTACATATATTGGTGGTGGTGTTATTGCTAATGTCTGTGGGGTGCTGTGTGCATATGTTGGGTGGTGGTGGTATTGCTTGTGTATGTGATGTGGCAGTGTTGAGTGCATATGTGGGTGTTAGGGTGGAGGTGGCAGCATTGTGTGCATATGTGGGTGTTGGCTGAGTTGGTGGTGTGTGCATATGTGGGGTGTGGTGGGTGTGGTGGTGTTGTGTGCACATGTGGGGTGTTTGATGGAGGCGGTGTTGTGTGTAAATATAAATGTGCAGTAGTGGTGGTAGAGGTGGTGTGTGTGCATCATGTGCATATTGCATGTGTGCATTTCACTTCATCAGAGTGTGTGTGTGTGTGGGGGGGGGGGGGGGGGGGGGGGCTTCGTGTGTGTGCATGCATGTGTATGTGCATGCATGCATGTGTGTGTTTGTAAGATATTATGGTAATATTTTACTGTCATCACTCATGTGAAGTAAAGTTGTCTTTGAACATACCATCAATGTAACGTAACACATATTTTGTATGAAAGTTTTCTTTTCAATAAATGAAGAATTAAAAAGAAACAATGTTACCAACACATGTGCGTACACAGATACACATAATACTGATGGGTGGTATGAGGGGGGGGGGGGGGAGGGCGTGGAGCTTATTGGGAGTTGCAATCTCAGAATCTGGGACATAACATTCCACAAAACAGACTGTACATGTTCATTATTTTTTACTTATAAGCAAGGGGTGCCCCTGATGTACACTACAAAAATTAATACACAATAATAATTTTTTATCACTTTTTCTAAAACACTCAACCACAACACATAGTTGCCCATTACTCCGTAAAAGGTTTATCAATATGTATAGATAAATTTATACATTTGAAAAATCTAAATCCAAGTGACCAAAACGACAAATCATGTACCTTTTCATCATGTACCGTTTCATCAGACTCACCTGCAACTGTTTAGTCCACTTCTTGACCATGGCTAGAGAGATCAACTTTGCTGGTTGGTGTCCATCATCATCATCAGTGACATCACTGTCCTCATCCACATCATCACCTGCATCTTCATCTGAATCTTCACCATCACTTGCCACCTAGTAAGACATACAAAGAAAAGGCAGCTTGAAAACTGTGAGCCCCCCATCCCCCACCTAGTCCTCAAAACTAACATTAACTGGCCAAAGTGATCAGTGATTTTTCTATCTCCACTGCCACCATCCTGATTTTGAAAGGCAAAACAATGCTAATGCTACAACATGACAATGATGAACCTTTAAAGGACAAGTCCAAGGGTAGGGGAGATTTTTGACACGATTTCCGTTAAAGCTCGCTGAGAATGATGATGTAGGTGAAACTGTGATCTGAGGGTTATAAATGCACGGAAAAAAAAGGACATTTTCTGTCGTACCGAAGGCATCGCCATGACGCCCAAATCACGTGACCATATGCCTACTAGTACTACGTCACTCTGGGGAGTCGCTGCAAAATGGCCAACTCGAGCTCCGAAGACGAAACTGATACTTTGCCCGAGAGACCCACAAGGATACAGCCGTATCAGTTTGAGCCTGTCAGGCAGGATTTTGAAAGAGTACTGGAACATTGTGTCAGCTTCGACATGCGGTATTCCATGGGGTTTGCGAAATCGCACTCACTGAAGTGCTCGCTACACAAATGGGCATGATGCGGCGCAGCAAGAAAGTCAGCTCGTTTGAATTGTATCAACTTAATCCACTTTTGCCTCACTGAGGGTTGATTGCGCGGGAGCACATGCACTGTTATACCTGGGGTCGTCTGCAAATTGTTACAGTTCGCGGCAACACAGTAGGCCGGCATAGGTAACTATTTGTAGACCACACACATACACAGTTTACTGAAGAATCTAACATGGCAACCGCATTGATTCCCCAGACTGATGTCACTTCTGGGGAAGCCTACAGAAAATAAAATCGATTAAAAACCCAATTAAACATTTTTATAAAAGAATTATTTCATTAAATCTGAAACTAGTGACTCATTTGTCAATCATTTCGATGGTCATTTTGCATACTTAAAAACCTTGGACTTTTACTTTAAGAGCATATATATATATATACACACTAATTAGTACAAATAACTAAATTAATGATTACCTCCAGTTTTTCAGGTGGCTGGTAACGTCCCCCTTGTTCGTTCTCCTCTTCATCGCTATTATCTGATCCACTGGACATCTCCAAGATCTCTTTCTCAAATGCACGCTTTGCTGCTGCCATCTGTTTCTTCTTTTTCTTCTCACTTGGCTCTTCCAGCACCAACTCATCATGTTCATCGCTTTCCTCTTCATCACCTGTTTCATCCACGACATCATCATCATCCTCAAATTCCAACAGATCCTGGTCCTCTTTCTGGAGGAATTTGTAAAATTCTGGATCTGTGCTTTTCAGTTGTTCCAGAGACTTCTTCATCCCTTTCACGCTCGAGTTTGAAGTGCTGGCCATCTTTTTCTCTTTCTTGGACTTTGCCCTGAAGCAAAGGGTAGTAGTCTAGTACAGTTTACATGAATGATGAATGCATCAACCCCAAAACAGGCTGAGCATAATAATAATAAAAATTAATATTGATAAAAATGATATAATTCACTAATAATTGCACACTTTAACAGCACCTACCCTATGGCCCTAGCCACTTTACAATGAAATACAATGACAACATGCATATATATATTAATTATTATAAATTATATAATCTTATATATTTTATATACAATATATATGGTACATAATATATTACACATATCCTTTAAAACACTCACATGCATATATATATAATTATAATGCACACACACACACACACACACACACACACACACACACACACACACACACACACACACAGTGAATGGGGGCAGAGAAGGGTGATAAGCTAAATGAACAGCTTGTAATCTTGAACAAAATCAAGAGCATGTCAGTGTCATTTGATGAAGATAAAATCATGAATCTGATGGTTAATTCACAACTTGCATAATTAGTCATGCAATGTTGCAAGTCAACAAATAAATAAATCAACAGAGAAATAAGAAAAACAGCAGAACTACTGTCAATTATTACTTCTTCAATTCTTTTGGGGGTGCCTCCACAGCCTTTTTCATCTTCTTCATTTTGGGTGACGGAAGTTCTGCCTGAGTCTGAGTAAATGAAGCTTCAGAAGACAGGTCATCTGTGTCAGTGTCCCATGTACCTGACATAAACTCATCCACACTCTGGTTTGCTAGACTGCTGAACAACAGAGACAGAAATTAAATGATTATGAGACAATGAAAACTGAAAGTGAAACTGGTGAAACTGAAAGACACAGGGCATAAATATAAACTCACAAACATATATTATATATTACAACTTTAAGTTTTTATTACAAGTGCATCACTATCAGTATCACTATCACTGTTAGTAACAGTGTTACTGTATCACTATCACTGTATCACTATCAGTATCACTATCAGTCACTTTCAGTGTCACTTAAGTGTTAAGTGGAAGAGAACTGGGAGAGAGAGAGAGAGAGAGAGAGAGAGAGAGAGAGAGAGAGAGAGAGAGAGAGAGAGAGAGAGAGAGAGAGAGAGAGAGATCATTTTGAATGTGTACATGGAATGTGCCAGAAATTTTAAACTGATTCTTGGCACTAAAATAGTAAAAAATACTAATGGCAGTGGCCACACACACACACACACACACACACACACACACACACACACATATTTCCCAATGGCAATGCGAACATACAAGTTACAACACTGCAAGTTGCAACAACAAAAGAAAGCATCGACTACCCTGTCCCAAATTAAGAATATTATTACTTGATCATCAAACTAGCATTAGCATCACCACCGAAATTAAACACCAAAATGGTCCATATTGGCTCTGAAAACTCACTTTTTCTTCGACTTTTTCGGCTTCCCCCTCGTGGTCTTCTTGGTAGTCGCCATCTTGTTTCACACAGGAAGTGACGATTACTCAACTTAGTTTCGTATATAATGAAACGGAGCCTTATAAAAATACTCATAATTATAACAAACACAAACACGTCGAATTCGAAAACTTTATTTTACAAGGATTGTAAAAGGAGGGAGGTAGTTCAGTAATTCCAGAACATTTCAGTTTCAAGAGTGATAAAAGAGTTTTTCAGTCTCTCGACGACTCTAACGGCCGGTCATGCCGTGGTGGTGGTGGTGACTAAGTCAGTAAGTGTTGCTTAATGTCCTCAGATGTCAGTTGACATATTAGGGACAAGTTGTGACCAATGCCGAAGCACGGTTCAATAAATCTTTACGTCCACGGAAACCAGAAGGCTCGTTAGGACGGACAGCCCAGGACGTCCACCTTGACTCTCACACAGCTACTGCCGCCGGAACTATGTGGCGACCGGCCAAGTCTAGATGCTTATATAGTGAAAACTAGTGCACTAATATTATAAATACGTGTATTTATAATCTTTACTAATACTGACTGAGTAGTAATAGAACTTTTTTCTTTCATTTTCCCCTCCCTAGCTATGGTAATGTACACGCGGCGAAAAAAAAGTATGAACAGCGACAGCTCGACATGGTGAGGATTGCAACTGGGCGGCAAAGTCACCACGCCATTTCAATGCGTTCCCATCACAGACTGACTGAGCCGGCCGGCACAGGCCTACCAAGTTTATGAGGGCCGCGACGAAAACTATAGCTACTTACTTGCGTCAAAAGCTCATCACTGTGAATAATATACCATTTTCTCACCGCATTACTGTTCACTGCGGAAAAAAGCACGAAAGGTACATAATTACAATTAGGTGCTTTTGATGTTGTAAGCAGCCATCGCCGGCAGGCCGGAACTGATCGCCGAGCGTCAAAAGAATGAATCAGTGGCTGAAACTACAGTTTATACATGATAGTTATGTGAGAGATTTTGAGTAGTTATGTACTGAAATAACTGGTAATTACTATGGCACTCATTGAGATTGAGTTACAATTGCGTGCTTCACTGAGTTGGACGGACCACGGCCGGCCGCCGCCGTGGCCACTGAGACAGTTTGGGACGGCCGCATTTGAAAGAATCAACACACAAGGGAGTTGTGAACTTCAATGACTTAGCGCTAGAAACTTAGCGCTAGACGTCACTGACCCGACTAGCGCAACAACCGTCACTAGACTGACATGAGTCACCTACAGTAACTGACTCTCACCTGGCATGCGTGTAAATACAAGGCGGTACATAAACTTCGCCAGGGGTGCACCTCAGCTCAACCGGTTTTCGCGGCGGAGTTCTTCTCGGTGCTTCTTCTTCTTCTCAGTCTTCTTCTTCTTCTTCTTCTTCTTAGTCTTTCAGCCGGTTTGAAAGGCCCACATATTCACACTGAATAATTAGTGATACCGTATAGTCACAGACGGCCGCATTAGTGTGCCGCACACACACTAACTGCAAATGACTCGACCATGCATATGGAGTGTCGCGGGTATGATTGACGTCCTTGTAACGTACAACAAGCCTTGATCTGCACCATTCACTCGGATGTTTTCGGCCGCTGCTTGCTGATTTTGGACTACTCATGCAGACCGTCTGCCAGGTCAGCGCTACGAGGCTAGCCTTGTGTCGTTAAGGGAGTTAATTAGCGCTCGAAAGACGTCACGAAGTACAAGAACAAAAAAACTAGAAGTTCAGGAGCTGTGTGGGCTTTCCGTCCTAATGAGCCTTACGGTTTCTGTGATCGTAAACCAACATTGAACTGTGCTTCGGCATTGGTCACAGTTTGTCCCTAATAATTATGTCAACCGACATCACCACCACTACGGTAACTATCACCTGGCACGCGTGTGAATACTGACAAAGTACATAAACTCCACCAGAGGTACATCCTCTCGTAAGGTTCCAGGCGAGATCAAGAGATCTTAGAGGAGGGAGGTGGAGCTGGACCTTCAAGTTAGCCCAGAAGAAATCATGAGTAGGGAGGTGGAGCTGGGCTGCGAAAGTTGGACTTCTTTCGCTTCGGATTGTTCTTTAACAGCAGTGCAACGAACATTGTCCTTGTGACTCTGCCCAGCACGGCAGTTGAAACAGCAACTGCGCAATGTTCTAGTGGCAGTGCTCTAGTCGCTGGGCTGGCAATGGCGAGGGGACGCCGCCTTAACACTTCCATTGTTCTGGCGGCGGTCCACGGTCTCTCCGGTCTTTTTCGGGTGGTATCCGCAGTCGAGCCTTCACTCTTTCGTCCCCTCGCCATCCCCGCCCCCTGTCCCCGTCCCTAATAAGCCATCTCGCTTCTGTGGACGTAAAGCAAAAATAATGTACACATCCTCTTGATGCGCCGCTCCGCTGGGCCTCGTTCTGTTTCAGACTTAGGATAGCCGTGGAAATGTTTATCTCTGGACTGTCTCGCGGTTCAGTTCTGGACGATGACTGTGGCTGACGTTGAATTTGATCAGTTCAGAAATTGTGCCACACTATCCAAGGCGGCCATTGCTCAGAAGTAAGTGCTGACAGGTCTTCACAAATAAGTAGACAGGGGTTCTTAACGTCCGCAGAAACAATAAGGCTTATTAGGGATGGGGAGAAGGTCGGAAAGGGGGATTTTTTATATTTATATATATATAGAGAGAGAGGTACACTGTCACATCGAGAATGACTCCTCACATCTCAAGTCCACTGCTGTTGTACAGTCAGTGCCAGACACCCTAGTACCCAATCTCAAGTGGCTGTAGCACGCTGCCTTCTCACACCTGCAGGCAATATAATGAGTAATTATCACTTTGGTGGTTAGTGTAAACCTTTGGAACCAAGAGTCAAAAGAAATATTGACTAATCAGGCAATGATATTTATTAATCATGTAGGGATAATTAGAACGTCAGCTACCTAGTATAGTTATACTGAAATGATTACAATGATGTGCTCGTGACCTAAGTATGTCTTTAACTGTGTGAGTCAAAAGGGCATAATTTTAATTTTGTGGCATAATTACAGTTATCTGGACATAATTACAATTATGTGCTTTTGACGCAATTAAGTCACCATAAGAAGGTCGCGGCTGTGTCACCAGTGCATGTCCTGCGTCAGCTCAAACTTTGCTTATCAGTGCTACACTGAGTGTGCATATATCCTGTATGTTATACACATGATGTCCCGCAAGAGCAAATGCAGTAAGTATAATGAGTCTGATACTTTGCAGTAAAATTGATACATGTATATTTCCATGAAAACCATAGTAGCCTACCTTTGATATACAGACCTAGTACAGCAAATAGTCGAAGACTTGTATAATTATAATAACACTCTCTCTCTCTCTCTCTCTCTCTCTCTCTCTCTCTCTCTCTCTCTCTCTCTCTCTCTCTCTCTCTCTCTCTCTCTCTCTCTCTCTCTCTCTCTCTGTGTTTGTATGTTGCGAGGTTTTAGACAGTAACATTTGTTTTGTTCATAAAATTATTATTCAAAGCTTTTATATAGCGCTATTCTCTGCTCTCGAGCAGATTCAATGCGCACATGTCGCATGTTATTTTGCATGAGTGACTGTCATTTTATAGCGCGTGTTATTAATATCCACGGAAGTGGTGTACTGGTAACGCTATGTGGTTGTTGCATGGCTGGTGCCACGTGAAATGCTGCCCTCTCGGCGCACGTTCTTTGTACACCATTCAACCATGCACCAGGTTACAGTGTCACTTTATTCAAAGCCACGTAGGTAGGGTGTATGCGTGTTTAGTTGTAACCTGCCACCTGCCACCTGCACTTTTGCCAGAATGACCGGGATCTTTTACGTGCTCCTGCGGTAACACGGGGGTGGAACGGATACTGAAATAAGAGTCAGCACAGAAAGTTGACCCTGGAGAAGTAAACTCTCCCGCCGCTCCTGCAGGGATTCAAACCCGCGACCTTTCAATCACGAGTCCGGCGCTCTAACCACTGAGCTATACCGCTCCCAAAGATGTATTATAGTTTGCCGCAATTATTTGTATTCTTATTTGACGTATTGAGTGTTGCTGTGTTTGTCATCAGGGACAGATTTGTAAAAAGGCCGACTTGTGCTTAAATCTTTATCCTTGTGTAATAGCGTATTCTCTCTCTCTCTCTCTCTCTCTCTCTCTCTCTCTCTCTCTCTCTCTCTCTCTCTCTCTCTCTCTCTCTCTCTCTCTCTCTCCCTCCCTCCCTCCCTCCCTCCCTCCCTCCCTCTCATATCCGACTTCTTTGAAAAGAAAAATAACGCCGATAACACCAGTTCCTAGAACTGATCTCTCTGAGTCACGTCAAGGCTTGCGCAAGAGAAATGTGTTCTTTGGACCTCGAGCCTCTGCATGAGTGACACAGACCCCCTAGACCCCCTTACCCCCCCCCCCCCCCCCTCACCCCTCAATACTGACTGCCATCAGCAGAGAGGTTAAATAAGGAAGTCCTGCCAAGTCAGCTTGACACTGCATGATTGTTCTTTAATTGGATCGTCCTGCAGGGACTAACGCCGGTGACCGTGTCAGCGTGACGGTTCAGCCAGTGTACCGTGGTGCTTCTGGAGAAGATGGCTGTCTCTGGTTGCTTCTAAGCAAAGTCCGTCTGTTGAAGAAGAAGAAGAAGAACAACAACAACAACAAGGAAAGAAAGAAAGAAAGAAAGAAAGCACGGGCTCTGGTTCTAAGTGACTCCGTGAAAGTCTGAGCCTGTCTACACTCCCTCATAATGAATACCCCACACACACACACACACACACCGTCTGTATGTCTGTGTGTGTCTGTCACTGTCTCTCTGACTCTCTGTCTCTCTGACCCTCTGTCTCTCTCTTTCTCTATCTCTCTCTGTGTCTCTCTCTGTCTGTGTCTGTGTGTCTGTCTGCCTGCCTGCCTGCCTGTCTGTCTGTCTCTCTCGCTCTCGCTGTCTGTCTGTCTGTCTGTCTGTCTGTCTGTCTGTCTCTGTCTGTCTCTCTCTGTCTCTCTCTGTCTCTGTCTCTGTCTCTGTCTCTCTGTCTCTCTCTCTCTCTCTCTCTCTCTCTCTCTCTCTCTCTCTCTCTCTCTCTCTCTCTCTCTCTCTCTCTCTCTCTCTCTCTCTCTCTCTCTCGACCCCCCCCCCCAATCCGCGCTTCAGTGGTTGGGGTGTTTGCTGTAGTATTCGTCGATATTTTATTCATCATTCACCGCTTCCTTCTTCCTCGTCACAGTCCTCCACCTCCCTCATTTCAGTTCTGTCTTTCATTTTTCTCTCCTTTATTAAGCTCTCAACAAGTATTAAATTCAAACAACTTTGCCGAAACCATCTGGAGCACGCGAGAGAGAGAGAGAGAGAGAGAGAGAGAGAGAGAGAGAGAGACAGACAGACAGACAGACAGACAGACAGACAGACAGACAGACAGACAGAGACACAGAGAGAGAGAACTCGAACTCGAAAACTTTAAAACTCAAGGATAGTAGCGTTAGGTCCCCACTTGGACCTATCATCAAACAGCCAGTCCTTGCTATACTGCAAACACAAATAAGCACGACTATACCACAAACAGATATTATAAGTACGAATAAGCAATTAATTAATCCAGTTTCTCAGAGTTCCTACAAATATACAGAAACATCGGAAGTAAATTTCTATCATAGACATACCTGTATACAACAATCACATTTTTAGGCAAAACGTGTGAGTCAGATTAAACCGTCCATATTTGACGAGAGGTTATTCTCAGACATATATTTGTGCAGATTACGTTTGAAACAAGGAAGAGAAATACAGGATTTTATGTTTTGAAGCAGGGAGTCCCAGAGGGACACTCCAGCGAAGGATATGCTAGTTTTAAATAAGTCAAGCCTTGGCCTTGGCACATAAAAAAATCATTCCTGGAGTTAGCGTAGTGGGACTGGTCACTAATACAAAGTTGTGCAAGGTAACCTGGGGAATCATTATTAACCACTTCACTGTCCCAGCCTGTAAAATTTCCGGGCTGAAAGTGCACGGACATCCCTGCAAACAGTCTATTTCCCGGCTCTGTATCACATCTACTTTCGATGCTATGCGTTTAGATGAAAATCCTTTCACATACCAGTACAAAAAGAAAAAAGGAAAGGCTAAAGGGTTTCGAATTTAGCACTTTTAATGGTCATAGTTCAGGAGCTGTGTGAAAGTCGAGGTGGCCTTCAAGGGTTGTCCGTCCTAACGAGCCTTCTGGTTTCCGTGGACGTAAAGATTTATTGAACCGTGCTTCGGCATTGGTCACAACTTGTCCCTAATATGTCAACTGACATCTGAGGACATTAAGCAACACTTCACCTAACTTTAATGGTCGTTTTCAAGTGACACCATGGCAGTGAAGTGGTTAAGAACTTTACGCATAAATGCTCCTTTATTGTAAGTGAGCTGTTGCGGTAGGTTTAAAATTCCAACTGCACTCATCTTTTGCTCTGTAGATAGGGTAGGATCAGGAAGGATTAATTTGCCTGCCCTTCGATGTAGGGAGTTCAATTTGTTTAAGTTTTTTTATTCGCCACAGCCGTCCCACACTACTGACGCGTAATCGATGTGAGGTTTTATGTGAGCGTTGCAGAATATTTTTCTGGTGTCGATGTTGATGATTTGTTGCAGTTGAGAAAGAAGAAACTGTTTTTGACATGATTTGGCATAATTATGTGCTCGATCTGGGTTTGCCATCGATTTTTTTTTTGTCGACAATGAGACATAGTAGAGAGACAGACAGACAGACAGACAGACAGACAGACAGACAGACAGACAGACAGAGGCAGACAGACAGATAGACAGACAGAAACAGAGAGACAGAGAAAGAAGAAAGCGAACACCAAACTTTCTTTGACAAGGCTAGCAGGATAGGTTCGATCAAACCTGTATAACAATCAGTCTTTGCTAAGCTACTGGTGGGAAAAAAAAAGGGGGGGGGGGGGGGGAATTACAAGGCATCATTTATGAAATATACACAAATGAATGAACAATTTATACATGAACCATGCAAAATTCCACACAAAAACATGCGTGTTCACAGCCTAGCCCCAGAAGTACACAATTGCACAGCCTACACGCGTACAATGCATACGTGCATCACTCAGTTATATGTATGTATCGCGTTGCATCGTAAGTTCACAGCTGGTCGTGAGAGGATATAGGAAGTAACGATGACTGCATATTCAGTGAGAAACCTGCGAATTTAACTAATGTGTTCAAGTTCAAAATAAGCAGTTTTACAAATTTTTATGAGGTTCTTCTTCGTGGACAGGTTTGAGTCAAGAATGACTCCAAGGTTCCTGGCAGAATCAAAGAAGGTGATGCTGTGAGAGCCCAGAGCAATCGAGTCAGGGAGGGAAACGGTGGAAGGATTAATTTTTTTAATAATTTTTTTTCCCGAGTCAATTTAGTACGCTAACACCTATTTCCGTATCCGTTCCACCCCCGTGTTACAGCAGTAATACGTGGAAGCTCCCGGCCATTAAAAGCTGCCAAAAGTGCAAGGGGCGGCTACAAGGTTCCAGGCGAGATCAAAAGATCAAGAGATCTAGAGGAGGGAGGTGGCGCTGGACCTTCATGTTAGCCCAGAAGAGATCATGAGTAGGGAGGTGGAGCTGGGCTGCGAAAGTTGGACTTCTTTCGCTTCGGGTTGTTCATCAACAGCAGCGCGACGGACATTGTCCTTGTGACTCTGCCCAAGCACGGCAGTTGAAACAGCGGTTGCGCAATGCACTAGTCGCTGCGCAATGGCGAGGGGACATCGCTTTAACACTTCCATTGTTTTGGCGGCGGTCCACGGTCTCTTCGGTCTTTTTCGGGCGGTATCCGCGGTCGAGTCTTCACTCTTTCACCCGAAAGTGACACGCTTACGTCATCAAAACATAACTATTATCAAATAATTATGTGGACAGGACACAAAGCACGATTACTCAGTCTTTATATAATCATATTTGACGCAGCTCACAGGGCTACAAGCAGCAGTCCTGAGCCTTGCGGTCTGCTCAAAGCAATACAGAATTGCAGTTTAACGCTGAATGACACGAGGACAATACAACTAACACAACACAACACAGCGCACGCACACCCGCCCGCCCGCCCGCACGCAAACACACACACACACACACACACACACACACACACACACACACACACACACACACACACACACACACACACACACACATACACACACACACACACACACACACACACACACACACACACACACACACACACACACACACACACACACACACACACCTATCGCTACACTGTCACCTCCAGAATGACTCCTGCATTAAGATGGGCAGCGATGAGAGCTATTTTTTTCATTAACTGTGAGGGGCAAAGTCACAAGACAGTGTCCAAAGACCACAACTTTTTTGAAGAGAAAGGAGAGCCGAAGGTGAATCGAGCCGAGGCCTTTAATATTCTGCTTACCAGCCTAACGCCTTACCGCTAGGCCAAACCGGCTCATAAGATGAGTCAGAGATGATGATGATGCAGAACTTCATGTCCTTGGATGTCGGCAGACTTATTAGGGACAGACTGTGACCAGTGCCGAAGCATATGGTTCAGTGTTGCTTTACGTCCACAGAAACCGTAAGGCTCATTAGGACGGGGAGCCCAGGACGGCCACCTCGACTTTCACACAGCTCTTGAACTCTGATGAGTTAGAGGACGTTAAACAAGATTATATAACGAGCATGACTTTGCCCAGACATGTCCGGGACCACAGGCGAGCAGCATTTTATTTTCGTGTGTCCAGTCGTGACATAACAACTCTGACGTCACACCGCCTCGACACACAGGGCCCGATCGTGTACGCTGGATGCCGACGACACAAATAGGTGAAGCCTGTTTGCACACGGTGCGGGGGTACGGGAGGAGGGGGGGGGGTGCGGGAAGGATAGGGGAGGGGGGTCCTAACTGATGGAGGAGGGTGGAGGGGGTCCGCGTGGTCTTGCGCTTGGGAGGTTGGGTGGTGTGGGGAAGGGGTTTGCGCAATTTCTAAGCACTGGTTTACGCAGGAGGTGCCTTCAGAAGAAGTTCTTCTCTTTCCCATTTCGTCTTCCTGAAAACCATGGACCTGTATCTATACATATAGGTCCATGCTTAAATCCTTCCACCGTTTCCCTCCCTGACTCGATTACTCTGGGCCCTCACAACATCACCTTTTCTAATTCTGCCAGGAACTTTGGAGTCATTCTTGACTCAAACCTGTCCACGAAGAAGCACCTCATAAAAATCTGTAAAACTGCTTATTCTGAGCTTGAACACATTAGTTCAGTTCGCAGGTTTCTCACTGAATATGCAGCCAAGACTCTTGCTACTTCCTATATCCTCTCACGGCTTGACTACTGCAACTGCCTCATCATGGGTACACCTAATTCTGTCATCCAACCTCTCCAGAAAATTCAAAACTTTGCAGCAAGATTCGTTCTCTTGGCACCTCGCCACCACCACTCAACACCTCTCTTGAAAAAACTGCACCGGCTTCCCATTTCAGAATGTATTAAATATAAAGTCGCTTGTATGTGTTTCAGTGCTTTAAATAGTTCTGGTTCTGCTTACCTCTCTGAACTGCTACATGTATGCACTCCGTCTTTTAAAGCCAAACTGAAAATCTTCCTCTTTTCACAGTATTTTCGCCCCAAATAATATCAATACCCAGTTTCTGCTACAGTGTGTGTGTGTGTGTGTGTGTGTGTGTGTGTGTGTGTGTGTGTGTGTGTGTGTGTGTGTGTGTGTGTGTGTGTATTTGTGTGTGTGTGTGTGTGTGTGTGTGTGTTTCTATATAGTACCTTATGTAATTTGTTTTGCTAGGACTGTGCTCTATGTGTGTATAGAATACTGGATTTAGGTCAATACGTATCGTGTGAGCGATGCTTGGAGTGTGGGGTCTGCGTGGTCCTACACCTTGATAAGACTAATGACAGATTTATGCAGTTGGTAAACAAACACCGTTTGTCGCACGACCTGAAAGGAATACCGAAGAAAATACAGACACTGTACAAGCAGGTTATATGCTATACCGATCTGAAAACACAGAGACTGTTCAGTTAGGCTTTAGGCTATTCCCATCTCAAAACACAGAGATTGTACAAGTAGGCTTTAGGCTATACCCATCTGAAAACAAACAGACTGTACAAGTAGGTTTTAAGGCTATAGCCATCTGAAAACACAGAGACTGTACAATTAGGCTTTAGGCTATACCCATCTGAAAACACAGAGATTGAACAAGTAGGCTTTGAGGTTATACCCGTCTGAAAACACACAGACTGTACAAGTAGGCTACAGACTATACCCGTCTGAAAACACAGAGACTACAATTTGGCTTTAAGGCTATACCCGTCTGAAAACAGAGACTACAATTTGGATTTAAGGCTATACCCATCTCAAAACACACAGATTGTACAGTTAGGCTTAAGGCTATCTATACCCATCTGAAAACACAGAGATTGAACAATTAGGCTTTAGGCTATATTATCTGAAAACACACAGACTGTACAAGTAGGCTATAGGCTATACCCATCTGAAAACACAGATGCTGTACAATTAGGCTTTAGGCTATACCCATCTAAAACAGACTGTACAATTAGGCTTTAGGCTATACCCATCTAAAAACATATAGACTGTACAATTAGGCTTTAGTCTATACCGATCTGAAAACACAGAGACTGTACAATTAGGCTTTAGACTATACCCATCTGAAAACACAGAGATTGAAGAAGTAGGCTTTAAGGTTATACCCATCCGAAAACACAGACTGAACAGGTAGGTTTAAGCTTATACCCGTCTGAAAAAACAGAGATTGGACAAGTAGGCTTAACGCTCTATCCGTCTGAAAACAC
>OY757555.1:9661392-9690926 GCA_963584105.1 Alviniconcha strummeri | reverse complement strand
GCTGAAGGCGCACGATAAAAAATGAGAGTCCCATATTCAGTGCAGTCACCGTCAGATGTATCTACGTGTCTTTTTTGGGGGGTCTTTTTTCTTCTTCTTCTTCTTCTTCTTCTTCTTCTTCTTCTTCTTTTTTTTTTTGGGGGGGGGGGGGGGGGGTTGGTTGTCTTTTGTCTTTTGTTGTTGTTGTTGTTGACACAGACAGACATGAAATAAAGAACAGTCTTAGCTAACATCGTGTACAGAAAGTGAAGGTGAAAGAGTTACATATTGTTCTGTGCGGTGTCTCTGCAGGCCTACTGACAAACAATAAGAAGTCGGCCAACAACACATGTAACGAACAGCAAAAAACATCTGAAACAGTAGTCTTGTAACACAGTCTGTGCTAATATTCATTAATCTCCAAACGACGTATGTTGCACTGGTTATCATATTTATTCAGTTTTTACAGAACAAGAAAAGGGAGCGTACACTCTGAGTATAAAAAAGTAGATATTGTCCATGTCTACTGGCGCATACAATACGACACATTGAAGTCTTTACTGGCACCGCTGATCTGTTTGTTTTTTCTTCACTGATCAGTTTTTAATATTTTTGTTGTCTTTTTTTCTTTGTCTTTTTTCTTTCTTTTCTTTGGGGATTACTTCATGCAGATATTTTTCATTAGTTTACATTTCTTGTATGACAAGGGGCTCCTACTGCCAAGTAGTATGAAGTCAGCTTTTAAACGATCGTCAGTTCTGTTTGTTTTGGCCGCCGGTCTATTCTACAAGATTAGATTGCAAACTATAGTTAGCAGTTTGGATTTAAAACCCGCAACATCTGAACATGCTCTTTGTCTACAAGCCCTTCGTTTGGAATATTGTAAGAATGAAGTGCATGCTGGCAGAGGTGAGGAACGAAAGAGAGAGTTGTCTAGCTGCATTTGCATTGATTCTAGTCAAGTCACTGTTATTGTCGTTTTTCACTTGGGGTGACTCAGCGGGGTATGTCATTTACTTCTGAATTTTGTGTAGCGTGCTGAGTTCTATTTTTCTGTTAGAGGTTTGCGCTTTATAACCATTTCATTATCATGACTATTACTATGATTATGATGGTTATTATTATTAAGTATTTGTTTATTCCATTTAAAGGAACAATTGGGTGCCACACATGGATAATAGTATAAAAAGTACATGTATAAAAGATTAAGTTTTAAGAGTGCGCAACAACACACAGGCAAGGTTAATACCAGCAGCATTATTAAACAGAATGTATATTACTTATGGAAGTGCAAAGTAAAGTAAAGAGTATCACTCAATGTGACTGATGTATAATAGGCACAAGTATAATTATCATTATCCTCATCCTATCTGACAGAACGTTAAAATCCAATTACTAACTCATCTTATACCTTCATGCCCACATTCACATCCATACAATCCCACATCCCTTCCATACATGCACACTTTCAAGGCCAAAATGTGACCACTTGCAGACAAAACTGTATCCTCTGCAACCTGTGGTGGGTATATACCATTTACCTAAGCACTTTCTAAATCAGAGGGTGTTGGAGTGATTGATTAAGTTATTAATCGATACATTGTTTTGGTCTCTTGGTTCCTTAGTTATTGCAAAGATGGTTTAACAGGAAGCCATTCTATGTTTGTACTTATTTCAGAACCTGTTGCTGGAGGCCAGCCGTCACCTTGTGGAGCCTGTGATGGGACCTTGGCCTCTACTTTGGACAGCGTAATCACCCAGTTATGTTAAAATTTTTCTCACTTTTAGAGTTCTCTCTTTCACACACACACACACACACACACACACACACACACACACACACACACACACACACACACACACACACACACACACACACACACACACACACACTTTAGATTTCATGGCTCTTTTCTTTTTTAAGAAGAAATTCCATACAGAAAGACGCCAGCATCAGATGTGTAAGAGAATTTAAAACCTTTTTATTTATTATATATTTTCTTTTTCAAATTATATATATATATTTTCCTTTTCAAAGAAATAAAAAAAATTTTTTTTTTATAAGCAGTTGGCATGGTAAGCACATCCATGGGAAGTGTAAGAGAAACTCCCAGATAAAAATAAAGCCAGCATGGGATGTGTAAGAGAAACTCCCCAGATAAAAATAAAGCCAGCATGGGAAGTGTAAGAGTAACTACCCACATTAAAAAAAAAAGAGAGAAAGAGTGAAAGCCAGCACGGGATGTGTAAGAGAAACTCCCCACAGAAAAGAAAGGTAAAAAAGCAAGCATGGGATGTGTAAGAGAAACACCCCAGATAAAAAATAAAGCCAGTATGGAATGTGTAAGAGACACTCCCCACCTAAAAATGAAGCCAGCACGGAATGTGTAAGAAAACCTCCCCAAAGGAAAATCAAGTAAGCATGAGATGTGTAAGAGAAACTCCCCAGATAAAAATAAAGCCAGCACGGGATGTGTAAGAGAAACTCCCCAGATAAAAATAAAGCCAGCATGGGATGTGTAAGAGAAACTCCCCAGATAAAAATGAAGCCAGCACGGGATGTGTAAGAGAAACTCCCCAGATAAAAATACAGCCAGCACGGGATGTGTAAGAGAAACTCACCAGATAAAAATGAAGCCAGCACGGGATGTGTAAGAGAAACTCCCCAGATTGAGAAGAAAAGAAAAAATATAGGTGCCAGCATGGGATGCGTAAGAGAAACTCCCCACAGAAAAATAAAGCAAGCATGGAATGTGTAAGAGAAAATCCCCAGACAAAAACAAAATGAAGCCAGCACAGGGTGTGTAAGAGAAACTCCCCCTATTAAAATGAAGCCAGCACGGGATGTGTAAGAGAAACTCCCCCTATTAAAATGAAGCCAGCACGGGATGTGTAAGAGAAACTCCCCCTATTAAAATGAAGCCAGCACGGGATGTGTAAGAGAAACTCCCCCTATTAAAATGAAGCCAGCACGGGATGTGTAAGAGAAACTCCCCCTATTAAAATGAAGCCAGCACGGGATGTGTAAGAGAAACTCCTCAGATAAAAAGAAACAAGTATGGGATGTGGAAGAGAAACCCCACAGAAAAATAAAGTAAGCATGGGATACGTAAAAGAAACTCACCCCCCCCCCCACCCCCCACCCCCCCGAAAAAAAACCCAAAAACAGCATGGGATGTGTAAGAGAAACTCCCCAGATAAAATATATATAAAAATAATTTTAAAAAAGTAGCCAGCATGGGATGCGTAAGAGAAACTCCCCAGATAAAAATAATAATAATAAAAAAAAACCAACAAAACAGCATGGGATGTGTAAGAGAAACTCCGCACAGAAAAATAAAGTAAGCTTTTGGATACGTGACACCCCCCCCCCGATCCCCCCCCCCCCCCCCCCCCCCCGAAAAAACAACAAACCAAAACAGCATGGGATGTGTAAGAGAAACTCCCCAGATAAAAACAAAACAAAAAATAGACGCCAGCATCAGATGTGTAAGAGAATTTAAAACCTTTTTATTTATTATATATTTTCTTTTTCAATTATATATATATTTTCCTTTTCAAAGAAATAAAAAATTAAAAAAATTATAAGCAGTTGGCATGGTAAGCACATCCATGGGAAGTGTAAGAAAAACTTCCCAGATAAAAATAAAGCCGGCATGGGATGTGTAAGAGAAACTCCCTAGATAAAAATGAAGCCAGCACGGGATGTGTAAGAGAAACTCCCCAGATAAAAATAAAGCCAGCACGGGATGTGTAAGAGAAACTCCCCAGATAAAAATAAAGCCAGCATGGGATGTCTAAGAGTAACTACCCACATTTAAAAAAAAAAAATAGAAAGAGAGAAAGCCAGCACGGGATGTGTAAGAGAAACTCCCCACAGAAAAGAAAGGGAAAAAATCAAGCATGGGATGTTTAAGAGACGCTCCCCAGATAAAAATAAAGCCAGTATGGAATGTGTAAGAGAAACTCCCCACCTAAAAATGAAGCCAGCACGGAATGTGTAAGAGAAACTCCCCAAAGGAAAATCAAGCAAGCATGGGATGTGTAAGAGAAACTCCCCAGATTAAAAATAAAAAATAAAAACAAAACCAGCACGGGATGTGTAAGAGAAACTCCCCCGATTAAAATGAAGCCAGCACGAGATGTGTAAGAGAAACTCCCCAGATAAAAAGAAGCAAGTATGGGATGTGGAAGAGAAAAAATAAAGAAGAAAAAAGGGATGTGTAAGAGAAACTCCCCACAGAAAAATTAAGCAAGCATGGGATGTGTTAAGAGAAACTCCCCAGATAAAAATGAAGCCAGCACGGGATGTGTAAGAGAAATTCATCAGATGAAAAAATAATAAAAGCTTTTTGAGAAACTCCCAAAAGAAAAAGAAAAGAAAAAAGAAAAAAAGCCAGCACGGTATGTGTAAGAGAAACACCCCAGATAAAAACGAAACCAGCACGGGATGTGTAAGAGAAACTCCCCAATTAAAAAGAAACAAGTAAGGAGTGTGGAAGAGACTCCCCAGTTTTTTTGTGTGTTTTTTTAATCCAGCTTGGGATGTGGAAGAGAATCTCCCAAAGAAAAATAAAGTAAGCATGGGATATGGGATACGTAAGAGAAATCCCCCCCCCCCCCCCCCTCACACACACACACACAAAAAAAAACAAAAAAAACATGGGATGTGTAAGAGAAACTCCCCAGATAAAAATGAAGCCAGCACGGGATGTGTAAGAGAAACTCCCCAGATACCAAAAAAAAAAAAAAAAAAAAAAAAAAAATAGCCAGCAAGGGATGCATAAGAGAAACTCCCCACAGAAAAATAAAGCAATCATGGGATGCGTAATAGAAACTCCCCAGATAAAAACAAACAAACAAAAAAACAAAAACAAAAAAAAAACCATGGGATGTGTAAGAGAAACTCCCCAGATAAAAATGAAGCCAGCATGGGATGTGTAGGAGAAAATCCCCAGATAAAAAATAGTAGCCAGCAAGGGATACGTAAGAGAAACTCGGCAAAGAAAAATAAAGCAAACATGGGATATGTAATAGAAACTCTCCAGATAAAAATAAAGCCAGCATGGGATGTGTAAGAGAAACTCCCGAGATGAAAGAAAAGAGGAAAAAAAACAGCACAGTATGTGTAAAAGAACCTCCCCAGATAAAAATGAAGCCAGCACGGGATGTGTAAGAGAAACTCCCCAGGTAAAAAGAAACAAGTATGGGGTGTGGAAGAGAAACTCCCCAGATTATTATTTTTTTAAGCCAGCATGGGATGTGTAAGAGAAACTTCCCACAGAAAAATAAAGCAAGCACGGGCTGTGTAAGAGAAACTCCCCAGATTTAAAAAAAAAAAAAAAAAAAAAAAAAGCCAGCATGGGATGTGTAAGAGAAACTCCCCAGATAAAAATGAAGCCAGCACGGGATGTGTAAGAGAAACTCCCCAGATAAAAATGAAGCCAGCGTAAGAGAAACTCCCCAGATAAAAAATAAAAAAAGTAGCCAGCAAGGGATGCGTAAGAGAAACTCCGCAAATAAAAATAAAGCAAACATGGGATATGTAATAGAAACTCTCCAAATAAAAATAAAGCCAGCTTGGGATGTGTAAGAGAAACTCCCCTGATAAAAATGAAGCTAGCACGGGATGTGTAAGAGAAACTCCCCTGATAAAAATGAAGCCAGCACGGGATGTGTAAGAGAAACTCCCCACAGAAAAATGAAGCCAGCATGGGATGTGGAAGAGAAACTCCCCAGATTAAAAAAAGAAACCAGCATGAGACATGTAAGAGAAACTCTCCACAGAAAAATAAAGCCAGCATGGGATGTGTAAGAGAAACTCCCCAGATAGAAATAAACCCAGCACGGGATGTGTAAGAGAAACTCCCCAGATTTTTTTGATTTTTTTTTTTAAAGAAGAAGAAGAAGAAGGCCGCACCGGATGTGTATGGGAAACTCCCCAGATAAACTGAAGCCAGCAAGGGGTGTGTAAGAGAAACTCCCAAAATGAAAAAAAAATGAAAAACAAACAAACCCAGCATGGGATGTGTAAGAGAAACTCCCGAAAGAAAAATAAAGCAATCATGGGATGTGTAAGAGAAACCCCCCGATAAAAATAAAGCCAGCACGGTATGTGTAAGCGAAACTCCCCAGATTTAAAAAAAAAAAAAAAAAAAAAAAAATGAAAAGAAGTCAGAGAAACCCCAGAAAAATTAAACCAGCACGGGATGTGTAAGAGAAACATCCCAGTTATAAATTGAGCCAGCATGGGATGTGTAAGGAAACACTCCAGATAAAAATGAAGTCAACAGGGAAGGGAGTGAGGGAAACTCCCTAGATTAAAAAAAGAAAAAAAGAAAAGAAAAAAAAGCGTGATGTCTAAGAGAAACTACGCACATAAGATAGCGAGCATAGGATGTGTAAAGAAACTCCCAGTGAAGGGAAACGGCGAACGACTTATTTTTGAAGAGATTTTTCAGATCTGATTATCTCTCTCTCTGTGTCTGTGTCTTGCAGTTGGTTTGTTTTTGTTTTTTATTTTATGTGGCTTTTTCTAAGGCTGTCTTTCGTTCAAATTTTGGCTTTAGTGGTTTTGTATTTTTATCACTTTGAGGGTTCCTTTCACTTCTGGGCGCTTTCGTGGAGGCTTGTTCTTAGGCCTTTTCCCACTTGCTCCTGTTTAATGTCGTTCTCCGCTTTTTCATGTTTCTTCTGGCTTCTTTCCCTTCTGGTTGCTTTTTTTGCTTTTGCTTTTTCTGTTCTCTTCTATCGTCGTCCCTAGGACCCCGTTCTTTTGTGTGCGACTTTTTCGGTTTTTTTTTTTTTTTTAATATTTCCTGGACCGTATTCCACCCAGCTCTTTCCTTTACTGGTTCTGTTCTCAGCAGTTTGCAGACCTTGGATCCATTCACGTTTTAGCTTTTTCTGCTAGGGCTTCTTCTTTGGTCTTCTGTGTTTAGCGATTCCGTTCTTAGGAATTTGCAGGGCTGTTTTTTGATATACTTATATGTTTTTCTAAGGCTTGTGCTTAGGCCTTTCTCTCTTCAGTGTTTCTGGTGATTTTAGCTATTCTAAGGGCTCCCTTTTTTAAAATCTTTTTTTATAATAATTCTTCTGGGGGACTTTTCGTGGGTCTTCTTCTAGCGCGTTTTTTTTTTTTCTCGGTTTTTTTCCGTTTGTTTTTTGTTTTTTTCGTGTGTTTTTTCTTCCATTCTGGTTCTGTTCTTTCTAGCATTCCGCATACAGGGCTGCTTTGTCTTCTCAGAATGCATGCTATTAATTCCAGTGTAGGTGACACATGAAAGCGACTTTGACGGGATGATTTCACCCATAACGGTAAACAGGTCGTAAACAGGCTCAAGATCCCCCAGGGTCTCTCCACGCTAATGTTTCGTCGGTGGAGTGAAGTTCCCTCAAGGGGAGGGGTCCGCGGTGATTCACCGTAAGAAAAACAGACCTGCTTTACAAAGACTTACGGTCTGTCATGTCATGTCTCTTTAGTGTCTTTTTTTTCTTTTCTTTTTTCTTTTCTTTTTTTCTTTCTTTTTTTTCATAGAGAATTAGGGCCCCGTTCATTTGTGTGTGACTTTCTCTGTGTTTTTTTAATATTTCCTGGACCGTATTCCACCCAGCTCTTTCCTTTACTGGTTCTGTTCTCAGCAGTTTGCAGACCTTGGATCCATTCACGTTTTAGCTTTTTCTGCTAGGGCTTATTCTTTGGCCTTCTGTGTTTAGCGATTCCGTTCTTAGGAATTTGCAGGGCTGTTTTTTGATATACTTATTTCTTTTTATAAGGCTTGTGCTTAGGCCTTTCTATCTGTAGTGATTCTGTTGATTTCAGCTATTCTGAGGGCTCATTTTTCTTATTTTCGCTAGGGATTTTTCTTGCGTCTGCTACCCTGCTTTTCTTCTTTCTGGTTCTGTTCTTTCTAGCAGGGCTGCATTGTCTTCTGAGAATGCATGCTCTTAATTCCTGTGTAGGTGACACGTGACAGCGACTCTGACGGGATGAAATCACCCATAATGGTAAACAGGCTGTAAACAGGCTCAAGATCCCCCAGGGTCTCTCCACACTAATGTTTCGTCGGTGGAGTGAAGTTCCCTCAAGGGGAGGGGTCCGCGGTGATTCACCGTAAGAAAAACAGACCTGCTTTACAAAGACGTGACATTTTGATTGTCTCTTTAGTGTCTTTTTTTATTTATTTTTTTATTTTTTCTTCATTTTTTCCTTTTATTTTTCATATGGAATTTGCTTAGTTCTTCATCCACCCAGTTCTTAGTGGTTCTGTTCTTTATAGCATTTCTATACAGCTCCGTTCGATTCAAAACACTTTTAGGTTTTTTTGTTAGGTCTTTGTTTACCCAGCTATTCTTCTTGGTGGTTTTGCTCCTTTTACTACTTAGTATGACTGCTTTCTTTTATGTAGGGCTCCTTTCTCTCTTCTGAGTGCGACTTTTTCACGCTCTTTACCTGAGCCATCTTCCACCCAGCTCTTTTCTTGAGCGGTTGTCTTCTGAGCAGTTTGCAGAGCTCGGATCCGTTCCCTTGTAAGCTGTTTCAGCTCCGGCTTGTTCTTTGGTCTTCCCATCTTTAGTGTCTCCGTTCTTAACAATTTGCAGGGCTGTTTTTATATACTTAGTTCGTTTTGGGGGGTTGTTCTAAGGCCTTTTTGTCTTTAGTAATTCTGTTGATTTCAGCTATTCAAAGGACTGATTTTTCTTAATTTTCTTGGGGCTTTTTTGTGGGTCTTCTTCTACCGCTCTTTCCTTCTTCTTCTTCTCTTTTTTTTTTTTTTTTTTTCTCTCTAGTGTAGGTGACGCATGACAGCGACACTGATGGGATGAAATCACCCATAATGGTAAACATGCAGGCTGTAAACAGGCTCAAGATCCCCCAGGGTCTCTCCACGCTAATGTTTCGTCGGTGGAGTGAAGTTCCCTCAAGGGGAGGGGTCCGCGGTGATTCACCGTAAAAAAGAAAAAAAGAAAAAAAGACAAAAAAAAGACCTGCTTTACAAAGACGTGACATTTTGACTGTCTCTTTAGTGTCTTTTTTATTTCTATTTTTCGATATGGAATTTGCTTAGTTCTTCTTCCACCTAGTTCTTAGAGGTTCTGTAGTTTATAGCATTCTATACAGCTCCGTTCTCTTCAAAACACTTTTAGGGCTTTTTGTTAGGTCTTTGTTTATCCAGCTATTTTTCTTAGTGGTTTTGCTCCTTTCACTGCTTAGTATGACTGCTTTCTTTTACGTAGGGCTCCTTTCTCTCTTCTGAGTGTGACATTTTCACGCTCTTTGCCTGAACCATCTTCCACCCAGCTCTTTTCTTGAGCAGTTGTCTTCTGAGCAGTTTGCAGAGCTCGGATCCGTTCCCTTGTTACCTTTTCCAGCTCGGGCTTGTTCTTTGGCCTTTCTATCTTCAGTGTCTCCGTTCTTAACAATTTGCAGGGCCGTTTTTATATACTTAGTTCTTTTTTCGGGTTTGTTCTAAGTTCTTTCTGTCTTTAGTGATTCTGTTGATTTCAGCTATTTTCAAAGGACTGATTTTTCTTAATTTTCTTAGGGCTTTTTTGTGGGGGGGTTTCTACCGCGCTTTTCTTCTTGTTGGTTCTGGGGGTTTTCTAGTGTAGGTGACGCGTGACAGCGACACTGATGGGATGATTTCACCCATAATGGTAAACATGCAGGCTGTAAACAGGCTCAAGATCCCCCAGGGTCTCTCCACGCTAATGTTTCGTCGGTGGAGTGAAGTTCCCTCAAGGGGAGGGGTCCGCGGTGATTCACCGTAAGAAAAACAGACCTGCTTTACAAAGACGTGACATTTTGACTGTCTTTTTTTCTTTTTCTTTTTTTCTTCTTCTTTTTCTTCTGTCCTGTTTGCTGTTATATTTTTTCACAGGGAAATTGCTTCTTAATCCACCCAGTTCTTAGTGGTTCTGTTCTTTATAGCGTGCTATGTAGCTCCGTTCTCTTCAAAACACTACTTTTAGGGCATTTTGTTAGGTCTTTGTTTACCCAGCTATTCTTCTTAGTAGTTTTGCTCCTTTTTACTACTTAGTATGACTGCTTTCTGTTATGTAGGGCTCCTTTCTCTCTTCTGAGTGCGACTTTTTCACGCTTCTTACCTGAGCCATCTACAACCCAGCTCTTTTCTTGAGGGGTTGTCTTCTGAGCAGTTTGCAGAGCTCGGATCCGTTCCTTTGTTAGATTTTTTCAGCTCGGGCTTGTTCTTTGGCCTTCCCATCTTCAGCGTCTCCGTTCTTAACCATTTGCTGGGCCGTTTTTATATACTTAGTTCTTTTTTCGGGTTTGTTCTAAGCTCTTTCTGTCTTTAGTGATTCTGTTGATTTCAGCTATTTAAAGGGCTATTTTTTCTTAATTTTCTTGGAGCTTTTCTGTGGATCTTCTTCTATCGCGCTTTTCTTCTTTCTGGTTCTGTTATTTCTAGTGTAGGTGACGCGTGACAGCGACACTGACGGGATGAAATCACCCATAATGGTAAAGAGGCTGTAAACAGGCTCAAGATCCCCCAGGGTCTCTCCACGCTAATGTTTCGTCGGTGGAGTGAAGTTCCCTCAAGGGGAGGGGTCCGCGGTGATTCACCGTAAGAAAAACAGACCTGCTTTACAAAGACGTGACATTGTGACTTTCTTCTTCTTCTTTTTCTTCTTTTTTCTGTCCTTTCTGCTGTTGTATTTTTTCATTGGCAATTTGCTTAGTTCTTCTTCCACCCAGTTGTTAGTGGTTCTGTTCTTTATAGCATGCTATACAGCTTCGTTCTCTTCAAAACACTTCTTTTTGGTGCTTTTTGTTAGGTCTTTTTCTGCCCAGCTATTCTTCTTAGTGGTTTTGCTCCTTTTACTACTTAGTATGACTGCTTTCTCTTATGTAGGGCTCCTTTCTCTCTTCTGAGTGCGACTTTTTCACGCTGTTTACCTGAGCCATCTTTCACCCAGCTCTTTTCTGAGCAGTTTGCAGAGCTCGGATCCGTTCCCTTGTTACCTTTTCAGCTCGGGCTTGTTCTTTGGCCTTTCTATCTTCAGTGTCTCCGTTCTTAACAATTTACAGGGCCATTTTCATGTACTTAGTTCTTTTTTCTTTTTTTCTTTTTTTTTTTTTTGGTTGAGGGGGCGGGGGGTGGGGGGGTGGAGGGTTCTAAGGCCTTTCTCTCTTTCGTGATTCCATTGATTTTAGCTATTTTGAGGGCTCATTTTTCTTATTTTTCTCTAGGGATTTTTCACGCGTCTTCAACCGTGGTTTTCTTCTTTTTGGTTCTATTCTTTCTAGCAGGGCTGCATTGTCTTCTGAGCATCCATGCTCTTAATTCCTGTGTAGGTGACACGTGACAGCGACTCTGACGGGATGATTTCACCCATAATGGTAAAGAGGCTGTAAACAGGCTCAAGATCCCCCAGGGTCTCTCCACACTAATGTTTCGTCGGTGGAGTGAAGTTCCTTCAAGGGGAGGGGTCCGCGGTGATTCACCGTAAGAAAAACAGACCTGCTTTACAAAGAATTTTGACTGTCTCCTTAGGGTCTTCTCCTTTTTAGGAAATTTGTTTAGGTCTTCTTCCACCCAGTTCTTAATGGTTCAGCTCTTCTGAGCAGTCCAGGGAACTGTGTTCTGCTGAAACCATTTCTTTTTAGGGCTTTTCCTTAGGTCTTTGTCTACCCAGGTATTCTTCGTAGTGGTTTTGCTCTCTTTAGTACTTAGTATGATTGCTTTCTGTTATGAGTACTTCTTTTAGGGACTTTTCTGAAGTCGTCTTTCACCAGGTTGTCTGTCCTTGGTGACTCTGTTTTTGTTTTGTTTTTGATGTATATGAGTTTACCACTTTTACAGGGCTCCTTCGCGTTAGAGTGTTTCTTTTATTCCTTTTAGCTATTTTTCATTCAGTTCTTGTACAAGTTCTTTGTTCTGTTTAGGGTGTTGTACGGGCTCCTTTCTCTCTTCTGAGTGCAACTTTTTGACGCTCTTTTCTTAGTCCAACTTCCACCCAGCTCTTTTATTTTTAGTGTGGTTGTCTTTTGGGCAGTTTGCAGAGCTCGGATCCATTCACTTCTTAGCTTTTACAGCTAGGGTTTGTTTAGAGCTCAGATCCATTTCTTTTCTTCCCATTTCATTCCTGTACCCACTTTTCACTCAGTTCTTGCCTGGTTTTGTTCTGCTCTGTTCAGGTTGATTTAGGGTTTCCTTCTCTGGTTTGTAACTTTTTCACACTTTTTTCCTGGGACAGCTTTCCCGCAGCTCTTTTTTTTTTTTTTTTTTTTTTTTTTTTTTAAGGGATTGTCTTCAGAGTAGACTGCAGAGGAAAGAAGCTCCTCACATAAAAAAAACAACAAAAAAACAACAACAACTAGCACGGGATGTGTAAGAGAAACTCCCCACATAGAAATGAAGCAGCTTGGGATGTGTAAGACAAATTCCCCGCATCCCGCGGGATGTGTAAGAGAAATTCGATAAAAATGAAGCCAGCATGGGATGTGTAAGAGAAATTCCGCTGTTAAAATGAAAGCCAGCACGTGGTGTGTAAGAGAAACTCCCCAGATATTGAAGCCAGTACAGGATGTGTAAGGGAAACTCCACCGGGAAAAACACACTGGATGTGTAAGACAAACTCCCAAGATAAAAAAAAAAAAAAAAAAAGAGTAAAAAAGAGAAAAAAAAAACGGGATGTGTAAGAGAAACTCCTTGCATGAAAATCAAGACAGCACGGGATGTGTAAGAGAAAGTCCAAGCATAAAAATAAAAAACAGCACGGGGTGTGTAAGAGAAACTTCCCAGATAAAAATGAAGCCAAGACGGGATGAGTAAGAGAAATTTCCTAGATTTAAAAAAGAGGGGCCACCATGGGATGTATAACAGAAACTCCCCACACAAATATAAAGCCAGCATGAGATGTGTAAAAGAAACTCCCAAGATAAAAAATGAATCCAGAACGGGATGTGTAAAAGAAACACCCCAGATAAAAATGAAGCTAACAAGGAATGTGGAAGAGCAACTCCCCTGGAAAATAAATCAAGACAGGACGGGATGTGTAAGAGAAACTCCCCAAATAAAATGAAGCCAGCGAGGGATATAATGTAAGAGAAACTCCCAAAATGAAAATAAAACCAGCACGGGATGTATAAGAGAAACTCCCCACATAGAAATGAAGCCAGCATGGGACATGTAAGAGAAATTCCACTGGTAAAATTAAAACCAGCATAGGATGTGTAAGAGAAATTCCCCAGACAAAAATGCCGCCAGCATGGGATGTGTAAGATAAACTCCCGACATAAAAACAAAGTCAGCATGGGATGTGTAAGAGAAACTCCCCACATAAAAATGAAGCCAGCACGGGATGTGTAAGAGAAACTCCCGACATAAAAACAAAGTCAGTATGGGATGTGTAAGATAAATTCCCCACATAAAAATGAAGCCAGCACGGGATGTGTAAATGAGGATCCCCAGATAAAAGATAAAAGAAAAAAAGATTTTTAAAAAAGAGAGAGAAAAAAAAAAGAGAAAAAAAAAAAAGAGCCTAGCATGGGATGTGTAAGAGAAACTCCCCACAGATAAATAAAGCCAGTATGGGATATGTAGAGGACCCCACCAGATAAAAGTGAAGGCAGCACGGGATGTGTAAGAGATATACCCAAGATAAAAATGAAGTCAGCATGGGATCTGTAAGAGAAACGGCCTATGTAAAAACGAAACCAGCACGGGATATGTAAAAGAAGCTCCCCCTGTAAAGAAGAAACAAAAACAAACAAACAAACGAAAAGAAGAAGAAGAAGAAACCAGCACGGGATGTGTGAAAGAAACTCACCACATAAAAGACGAAGCTAGCACGGGATGTGTAAGAGAAAGTCCTAGCATAAAAATGGAGAAGGCACGGGATGTGTAAGAGAAACTTCCGACATAAAAACAAAGTCAGCATGGGATGTGTAAGAGAAACTCCCCAGATACAAATGAAGCCAGCACGGGATGTGTGACAGAATCTCCCAGATTAAAAAAAGAGAAAGAACCTAGCATGGGATGTGTAAGAGAAACTCCCCACAGAAAAATAAAGCCAGCACGGGATGTGTAAGAGAAACTCCCCAGATAAAAATAAAGATAGCAAGGGATGTGTAAGTGAAACTTCCCACATAAAAAAGAAAGAAAAAAGAAGTGAGCATGGGATGTGTAAGAGAAACTCCCCGCATAAGAAAATGAAGCCAGCACGGGATATGTAAGAGAAAACCCCCAGATAAAAATGAAGGCAACATGGGATGTGTAAGAGAAACTCCCCCCCCCCCCCCCCCCAAGAAAAAGCCAGCACGGGATGTGTTAGAGGAACTCCCCAGATTACAAAAAAGAAGCCAGCATAGGATGTGTAAGAGAAACGCCCCCGATGAAAATGAAGGTAGCATGGGATGTGTAGGAGAATGTCCGCTAATAAAATTAAAGCCAGCACGGGATGTGTAAGAGAAACTCCCAATAAAAACAAAGCACGGGATGTGTAAGAGAAACTCCCCCTATAAAAATGAAGCCAGCACGGGATGTGTAAGAGAAACTCCCCCTATAAAAATGAAGCCAGCACGGGATGTGTAAGAGAAACTCCCAATAAAAACAAAGCACGGGATGTGTAAGAGAAACTCCCCCTATAAAAATGAAGCCAGCACGAGATGTGTGAGAGAAACCTCCAGATTAAAGAAGAAGAAGAAAGCATGGGATGTGTAAGAGAAACCCCCCACAGAAAAATAAAGCCAGTATGGGATGTGTAAGAAGAACTCCCCAGATAAAAATGAAGCCAGCACGGGATGTGTAAGAGAAACACCCCAGATAAAAATGAAGGCAGCACGGGATCTGTAAGGGAAGCTCCCCATATAAAAAGAAAGACGGCATGGGATGTGTAAGAGAAATTCCCTCAGTAAAAAAAAAAAAAGAGAGAGAGAGAGAGAGAGAGAGAGAGAGAGAGAGAGAGAGAGAGAGAGAGAGAGAAAGAGAAAGAGCACGGGATGTGTAAGAGAAACTCCCAACATAAAAAAAGTGAAGCCTGCGCGGGGATAAGTAAGAGAAACTCCCCAGATAAAAATTAAGGCAGCATGGGATATGTAAGAGAATTTCCGCTGATAAAATTAAAGCCAGCACGGGACGTGTAAGGGAAACTCCCGACATAAAAAATAAAGTCAGTATGAGATGTGCAAGAGAAGATCCCGACATAAAAATGAAGCTAGCATGGGATGTGTTAGTGGAACTACCCAGATTACGAAAAAGTAGCCAGCATGGGATGTATAAGAGAAACTCCCCACATAAAAATGAAGCCAGCACTGGATGTGTAAGAGAAGCTCCCCACATAAAAATGAAGCCAGCATGGGATGTTAGAGAAACTCCTCAGATTAAAAAAAGGGACCTAACAAAAGATGTGTAAGAGAAACACCCCACAGAGAAATAAATCCACTATGGGATATGTAAGAAGAACTCCCCAGATAAAAATGAAGCCAGCACTGGATGTGTAAGAGAAACTCCCCAGATAAAAATGAAGCCAGCAAGGGATGTGTAAGAGAAAGTCACACATCCCGTGCTGGGAAGCTTCCCATATAAAAACAAAGCCAGCATGCACGGGATATGTAAGAGAAATTCCCCCGGTAAAAAAAGAAACCAGCACGGGGTGTGTAAGAAAAAGTCGCCAGATAAAAGACGAAGCCAGCACGGGATATGTAAGAGAGACTCCCCAGATTAAAGCCAGCACAGCATGTGTAAGACTCATAAACTTCCGACATAAAAAACAAAGTCAGCATGGGATGTGTAAGAGAAACTCCCCAAATAAAAATGAAGCCAGCACGGGATGTGTAAGAGAAACCCCCCAAATAAAAAATGAAGCCAGCACGGGATGTGTAAGAGAAACCCCCCAGAAAAAATAGAGCCAGCATGGGATGTGTAAGAAAAACTCCCTAGATAAAAATAAATCCAGCACAGGATGCGTAAAAGAAACTGCCCACAGAAAATAAAGCCAGCGTTGGATTTGTAAGAGAAACTCCCCGGATAAAAATAAATCCAGCACGGGATGTGTAGGAGAAACTCCCGAGATAAGAAAAGAAGCCAGCACGGGATGTGTGAGAGAAACTCCCCAGGTAAAAATGAAGCCAGCACCGGATGTGTAAGACAAACTCCCTAGATAAAAATGAAGCCACGTGTGATGTGTCCTCATATAAAAATGAAGCCAGCACGGGATGTGTAAGAGAAACTCCCCTGATGAAAAAACAACAACAAAAAGCCAGCACCATATGTGTAAGAGATACTCCCCAAAGAAATATAAAGCAAGCATAGGATGTGTAAGACAAACCCCCCAGATAAAAAAAAAAAAAGATAAAAAAAAGAAGCCAGCACGGTATGTGTAAGAGAAACTTCCCACGTAAAAATGAAGCCAGCAAGAGAAACTGCCCAGATTTAAAATAAAAAAATCTAAAAAAATCTAGCATGGGATCTGTAAGAAAAAGTTCTCTCTCTCTCTCTCTCTCTCTCTCTCTCTCTCTCTCTCTCTCTCTCTCTCTCTCTCTCTCTCTCTCTCTCTCTCTCTCTCTCACTCACACACACACACACACACACACACACACACACTGACACACATCACACACACACACACACACACACACACACACACACACACACACACACACACACACACAACTCACACATCACACAATGACACAGACACACACACACACATACACACTCACACACACACACACACACACACACACACACACACACACACACACACACACACACACACACACACACACACACATTCAGTCACGTGTGCATCAGTGTCCCAAAAATACCGACAAGCCGGTGACTATAACACTATACACGATCACGTTCGTAGGACCGCATCAAAGAGTTGCTAATACTACGAGAACCTCGAAAGCGCTCGAAATAAGACCGCAAGCGGAACTAGTCTTGCCGCATATCAAACTGACTGACGCGGCGGCACTCGGTCCTCGGTAGTCAAGTTACTGATTCAATCATGTACTGTCAGTGTAGCATGTGCAGCTTGACTTGGCTCTTGACTGACGTCACAGTTTGATATTGTTTGGGCAGATCATGCACTAGGTCAGTTAGGGCCGGAGAAACTCATTGGCTTCGATTCGTTCGGACACTGACTCTAGTGCCGGGAGACATCGAAGTAAACATTTATTTCTGAATATCGCAGACGTTTTGTTTAGTTTTTTTTTTTTTTTTTTTTTAAGGAGCCTAACTCAGCGGCGCACGAGAGAGAGAGAGAGAGAGAGAGAGAGAGAGAGAGAGAGAGAGAGAGAGAGAGAGAGAGAGAGAGAGAGAGAGAGAGAGAGAGAGACTGATGTCAGTCAAGTTGAAGATCAATGAATATGCCGGTTTGTCTATGCTCGTCAGTGGAAAGTGGAAGCTGTGATTTACATATATATGCTGAAATTGCATATTCCAATATTCCTCAGTGACGGAAGGCCGGCGGCCAGCTTTGGCCCGTCACTGAGTCGTACAGCACCCCCCCCCCCCCCCCCCCCATCCCTCTAGTCTCTCTCAGTCTGTGCGTGTCCGTCTGGGCGGTTTGTCTGTGTGTATTTACTGCCGCACATTTAGCAGAAGAAGCAAGAACTGAGAGAAAACTCTGAGACTTTCACTGGTAACGCAACTCGGTCAAAATCAAGACTAGTGACTGACTGACCGTAGCCGGGACTGACTCGACTTGATCCGGCTTAGCTAATTACTGCGGACTCGATGGAAACTGAATCCCAAGTAAAATGTGTGCTTTTTACGTTTTTATGTTTTTTATTCATTGGACTGAATTTGAGGTTTGGTTGCATTCTCAGAAACATACGGCGCCTTCGTTACAGTCCGTTCATTGGTCGCTAGCTGACTGAATTCTTTTGAGGGGTCAAGGTTGACATAAAGGCCAGGGGAAGTAACGCTGACGGCCAGGGGAAGTAACGCTCATTTAATTACTTGACGTCACTTCCTGAGCGTGCATACCAACGCGCCATAATAGTAACAATAATGTTGTTGCCAATCAGAACATTTCTGTAGAGAATGTGATAGAACTGTTCAAGAGATTTTTGCTTAGAAGACCCAGACACCACCGTAGGTAAAGTGTTTTTCGAACGACTCGGAACAAGTGCGTGCAAAGTAATCACCGTGAGCATTTGATTTGCATGAAAGGCCGGCTTGCAGCCAGCGATGCGGAAAGCCATGTTTCACTTTCATTGTTTTAGTCTCTAATCAAAACCCGGAAGGGGATGGAGAAGGAGGGGTAGAGATCACAAAACAAGCCATTATTTTGATCAGCTTGCAGGCTGTTGATCCCCAGTGGTACTTGCCTGCTTTTTCTTCCCAATGATCTTTTTCCCATTTCTTCTTCGTGTGTTTCGCTACTAACTAACTAAGCTAGCCATAATTATGTTGTGGTCAGATTCGTTTTGATTGTTACGTAATTTGCACCCCCCACCCCCCAGTCAGTATTCACAATAGTCAAGTCAGCTGCCTGTGCAAATCAGTATGAGCATATTTAATTGGACTGAATGAATGACCTTTTTTTCTTCTTCCTTTTTTCTTCTTTCCACAAAGAAATTTTTGGGGCAAAAATTGATTGGACTTAACTCTTACACATGTTTATTGCTAATAATATCTATAGACTGATCTCAGGGTTAGAGTTGTGGATAGTTGTCAGTTTTGCCACTCAGTCATGCTAAGTCAGTAAGTGTATTTAGATAAGCCATGACACTTTGACAGCCATATTCATTGACTTTGTTGTTGTTTTCTTAGCAGGTCATATTCACAGAAATTCTTTGCATTTTTCAGTTCTGTCAATGAATTGCTGTTTCTTCTTCATGAATAAAGAATTATTTTCTATTTTTTTATATATATTTTTCCCGCTAGACATTTAATTTTCACATGTGTGCAGGATAACAATTACCTTTTTTAAAATGTAAGTCTAGTGCACATTTACTGATTTAGCTGAAAATGTGTCATCAAATAAAGCTGTAAATAAACTAATGTTCAAGATTGCTGAAAATGGCCTGATCACCTTTGCATCTCCTGTGTGGATCAGTTTCAATTCTGCAATGATTTACTTGCAATGTTGCAGTGTACGTATTGTAAAGAAAGTGGTGAAATTTCATCATAATTTGTAAGTTATCTTTACATTATATGCGGAAATGTGGATACAGAGTAGTGTGACTGGATCGTTTAGTTTAAATGGGATGCTATGCAGTTCTTGATATTTTATGTTTAATATTAACAAAAATGACTAGTTTTTAGACCATATAAACAGTGCAGTAATAGCCAATATTTTAAAAGATTCAGACATTTAAATGATTTATAACCACTGTTGTTATGTCTTTGTTAAAACCTTTGTTCTTTTGTGTTCCTGTATTCAATGCCAGTTGGTAAATGTTTTTAGTCTCTGTGCATGTATTCTAACTCAAGCTCAGAGACTTTGAGTAGAGTGCTCCACACAGGACGTAGTACTACCTAACAACGTTTGTCTGTTCATAAAAGAAAAGGAGGGTGCAATTGAAAAAAGACAATGTAGCATGCAGTAATAAACACATTTAGCCAAGTGTTATGGGCATAATACATTACTGCTGCTAATATTTGCTCTACTTCTACCACTACCACTATCACCACCTCCACTACTACAGCTGCTGCTGCTGCTGCTGCTACTGCTGAACTGTTACTGAGCACCTGTGCTGTTGACAGAAGAGAAAAAGATGGAAGAAAGTTTGTAGCTGATTCATGGATGGATTAGAAGCCAGTGGAGTAAATGGTGAAGCACACTATAGTGTCAGTTTGACAATGTGAATGGTGAAGCATTGCGAACTGCATTGTTTTGGACTGTACAGAAACAGAAGCGGTTGAGTAGTTTTCAGGTTGGGACCCTCAGAACAGCCAAACATTGTAGATGTGTAGTGCACCTGTGCAGAAAGCAAGTAGCTTAGAACAGTTTGGGACATTCCTCTGTGTTGCTGTCGGATGCCGCATGACTGACTGCATGCACAAAGTCAGAGACAGACTACACAAGCAAAGTCAGGGACTGACTACATGCGCAAAGTCAGGGACTGGCCACACACGCCGAGTCAGGCTATAGTGTTTAATATGCAGTGGAGCATTCAGGGGCTGTTTCTTCTCTATCAGAACTATGTTTAGGCGCAACACCAAAGAGCTTCCAGGGACAATGGCTCGCACAAAACAGGACGCTCGTAAGGGCACCAAGGAGCCAGCTGCTCAGAAGCTGTCAAATCCGCCCGCAGAGGCAGCATCTGCTTCCAGCACAGGGGGAGACTCTGCAAAGTCAGAGGCATCCAAGCTCTCAACACCCCCACAGGCTGCAGCTGTCGCAACAAAAACCTTGGATTTCACTGAAGCAGTACCAAGTAAACTGTGAGTAAAATAAGGCAGAGAGAGGAAGAAGAAAGAGAGAGAGAGAGAGAGAGAGAGAGAGAGAGAGAGAGAGAGAGAGCGAGCTCAAACTCAAACTCAAACTCAAAAACTTTAAATTAAAGTTTAATACTCAAGGATAGTAGCGTTAGGTCCATTTAGACCCATCTAACAGCCAGTCCTTGCTACACTACAAACACAAGTAAATATTGACAGTGCCACAAACAAATATATAACAAGCACAATTAAAAGCAATCGATTAATGCAGTTTCATAGTTCCTACAAATGTGCAGAAACATCAGAATTTTGTTCATGGGCATACATGTATCCTACAATTTTAGGCAAACGTGTGATTCAAACAAATCTGTCCAAATTTGATGAAAGGTTATTCTCAGACATATATTTGTGCAGATTATGTTTGAAACAAGGAAGAGAAATACATGATTTTATATTCTGAGGCAGGGAGTTCCAGAGGGACACTCCAGCGAAGGATATGCTAGTTTGAAATAAGTTGAGCCTTGACCTTGGCACGTAGAGAGAGAGAATGAATGAAGGAAGGAATTAATTTTATTTTATGAGGGTAATGGAGAAGACTCAAGGTCTTTTTACATCCAGCCCTCTCCTGTAAGGGAGACTACTGTTAACTAAGGATACAATGAGCTACAGTAATGTGAGTACATGTATATTTATACAAACCATGTTGGGAGAGAGAAAGAGAGAGATTGATGGTTTGTTTGGAGAGAGAGTGGTGGGGTTGGGGGGTGAGAGAAGAGAGAGGAAGAGAGAAAGAGCAGAGAAGAGAGAGTTCAATTGATTTTTCACACGTCAACTATGATGGTTATGTGAGGGTGAAGATAGAGAAAAAGAGGGGAGAAGAGAGATCTATATGGTGTGTGTGTGTGTGTGTGTGTGTGTGTGTGTGTGTGTGTGTGTGTGTGTGTGCACGCGCACGCATGTGTATACATGTGCATGTGTATGTGCATGTATATGTGCATGCATACATGTGTGTGTGTGTGCGTGTGTGTGCGTGTGTGTGTGTGTGTGTGTGTGTGTGTGTGTGTGTGTGTGTGTGTGTGTGTGTGTGTGTGTGGAGGGCTTTGCCCCATCCCCATCCTACCTTAGTATTGTTTTAATTTCTTCGTCCCTCAAGCGTGATGCTACTTGCTAGTACAGTAGCGGACATTAAATATGGTACTGGTATGATTGTATGGCAATAAAGACACTATTGCGCACAGGTGATGCTGACCTACAGGTGTACATTTATGGCATTGGTGTGTATATCTAATGCTGGTTCTGCAAAAATGTTCTCCAAATAATGACACTGGTATGATGTGATTCTGGAATGTAAACATATATACTGGTGTGTAAACTATGCCATTGTATATCATTGACATATATATTGCTAATGTTTAAATGTAATTTTATATGTCACCTGTGTGTAAGTATTTCACGCGATATACATATCTGTCAACCCCTTTTAGGAGTAAACCTTCGTCCAGAGTTTGTGGACCTGTATTTCCCTTATGCAGGCTGGGGTCTTTTGTTTTTTTGCTGGTGGCAGAAGCATTTTGAATTCCAACTGGCACGTATGGCAGTGGAAGGAAAAAGCAATGTTGTGCTAAATATGCAGGCACAACTTCAAATCTCACTTCCAATGAGATTTCTTAGCTTATTGCACTAGTCCAGACAGTGTGCATTCGGCGATGGTTTGTGTTGGCTGCTTGTTCAACAGTTTTTCAACTTTTTTGCTAGTTTAAAACAACAACAAAATCTCATGAAAATTATGTTTTCCTGTATCCAGTTTCCAATATGGCCATATCCCCTCAAAATAATTTAAAAAAACTGTATTTTATATGAGTAAACTGGATGGGTTGACAGGTATGCGATATATTACTAGTGATATAATTCTTGGTACGTGTTCATGACTGTTGATATGATTGCAATGTGTTAAATTCCTTGTCCCCCACCCTCCCATCGGCCCCCACACACCATTTTTTTCTTTTTTCTTCTTCTGTTGTGCAGAGAGTCCAAGATGCCAGCCCAAAAGACCAAAGGGAAGAAGATGAAAAAGGGCCCTGGCCCCGTGGCATTTAAATCCATGGCAGCGAACATGGAGGAGATGTTTGTGGAATCAAATGAATCAGTAAGATTGAAAATAGGAAAATGAACCTGGTAGTGACAAATTAGCCAAAGGCAGAGTATTCCTATTAGTGGAATGGGGGGGGGGGGGGGGGGGGGGGGATATTTTGAAGAAAGAAAGCAGGTAGTGTTTATCAGCATGATGGATTAGGTATCAGTATGCAACAAATGTGTTGGCCAAAGTGTGCTCTTTACTCTTCTTTTTTTTTTTATGTGGCATGGAAAAAATATGAAGACTTGGGAATGAAGACTTACACATGATGCTGAATGTTTACTAAATTGGACTGCACTTTATTGCACATTAAAAAAAAAAAAAAAAAAGAGAAAAATTTAAGTGGGATGTTGGCTTACTGAAGCAGACTGTCAGTTTACTATCAACGCAGATTGTCAGTGTACTGAAGCAGGCCGTCAGTTTACTGAAGAAGGTTGTCAGTTCACTGATAAGTGGGATGTTGGCTTACTGAAGCAGACTGTCAGTTTACTATCAACGCAGATTGTCAGTGTACTGAAGCAGGCCGTCAGTTTACTGAAGAAGGTTGTCAGTTCACTGATACAGAAAATTTGTTTTACCAAAGCAGGTTGTCAGTTTACTGAAGAAGGTTGTCAGTTCAGTAAAACAGAAAATTCATCTAATTGAAGCAGTTTGTCAGCTTACTGAAGCAGAATTTTAATGCGCAGAAACAGGTTCTCAGCTAACTGAAGAAGGTTGGCAGTTCAGTAGAACAGAAAATTTTACTGAAGGAGAATTTTAATGCACTGAAACTTGTTTCAGCTTACTGATCAAGGTTGTTAGGTCACTGAAATATAAAATTTGTTTTACTGAAGCAGGTTGTTAGTTTACTGAAAAAAGTTGTCAGTTTACTGAAACATAAAGTTCATTTTACTGAAGCGGGTTGTCAGTTTAGAGAAGCAAATGTGCTGAATAATCTTTATAGTATATATGATGGATGTTTTATGTTTTGTTGTGTTTACTGTTGCCATATGAATTTTCCCATGGGGACAAGAATTAAGTTGTAATGCATTTACTGAGGCTGATTGTTATTTTACCTTACTGAGGCAAAGGATCAGTTTAACGAAACAGGCTGCCAATTTACTGAAGTCAAATGCCAGTGCTGTTTTAAATTTGTGGAAGCTGTCAGTTATGAATCAGGATGTTACTTTACTTTTCAAAACAATATGTCAGTTTTCTGATGAGCCAATTCTTGGATTTTAATGTCCCTTCAGCTGCATAGGACCACCTCATCATGAGGAAGATGAGGAAGAATTGTGAATTTCTAACAGGTGAAATAGATAAAGATGAAGAACTGTAAATCTCTAACAGGTGAATGCAAATTTCTAACAGATGAAATAGATAAAGATGAAGAAGAACTGCAAGTTTCTAACAGGTGAATGTCAGTTTCTAACATGTGAAATACATAAAGATGAGGAAGAATTAACTGTAAGTTTCTAACATGTGAAAGTCAGTTTCTAACAGGTAAAATAGGTAAAGATGAGGAACTGTAAACCTCTAACAGGTGAATGTAAATATTTCTAACAGGTGAAATAGATAAAGATGAAGAAGAACTGTGTCGAACATTTTTAAACAGGATGAGGAGAAGGAGGAGGGCACCAAACCATAAATTTCTGAGTTGAAATGAGTGATAATACGCCCTAGTAACCGTGATGACAGTGATAATAACAAAATGAATGGCAAGAAATGAGAATGCTTATAGCCATGTTAATTAGATGATGAGAACAGTGACACTGTAATAGTGATAGTGATAGTGATGGAACTGCCACTGCTGCTGAGCTGTGCTAATTTTGACGATGGTAGCTTCCTGACAAACTTAATAAACTTCAACAGATGAAATCAATGGGAGACGAGCTGCAGGCAATGAATCTTGAGCAGCAGCAAGACACTGAAGGGTTGGAACGAAAATCATCCTTTTCTGAACCTGAATATGGTATGTGACAGTGTTATTTTCTCCTCTTTTTTTGTATATATAGTAGTAGCAGTAGTAGTAGTATTACTACTATACTGCTGCTGCTGCTGCTGCTCCTGCTACTACTACTACGACTACTACTACGATGACGACGACAACGACTACTACTACTACTACTACTACTACTACTACTACTACTATGATGATGATGATGACAATGATGATGACCATGACGGTAATGAAGATGATGATGATGATGATGATGACAATGACGACTACTACTACTATAATAGTAGGGAAAAGAAGAAGAAAGTGCCTTTATGATGTGCCTGACATATTGAAGAACAGGAATTGTCTAGGCTCATACAATAGCAAAGTGCTATAATCAGTAGAATACATCAGCACCACCACACTAACACACACATCTATGCAGACACCTGCACACACACTCACATACACGCATGCGCACACACACGCGCGCGCACACACACACACACACACATACACAAGTGTGCCAACACACACACACATGCATGCACATACACACATACATGCACACACACACACACACACACACACGCATGCACACACACACACACACACTCATACATGCCACATGCACATGTGTGTGTTTCATGTGGCACCAGCCATGCCAGCGCTGTAAGTACACCACTTCGGTGGATATTGAAAAAAACGCGCTATAGAAAGCTAGTCACTCGTGTAGAATCACATGCAAGCACAGTGAGTCTGCTCAAGAGAGCGGAGAATAGCGCTATATAAGCGATCATCATCATCACTCTGTGAGTGAGCGGTTTTGTTCAGATCAACTAGGGGGTTAAAAACAAATGGAAAAAAAGAACCATGCTGTTAAGAAAAGACAAAACCTGGTTTGGATGGTGAACTGCTTCCTGTGATTTTGACAGGCCAGAAGAAAAACAAGGTCATGCTGTTGAAGAAACCAAAGCTTTACCCAAGGCAGAGAAAGAGGTTGTGACAATTGGACCGGAAAACCCCTTGGTGAGTGAGGCAGGAGATTGTGTGTGTGTGTGTGTGTGTGTGTGTGTGTGTGTGTGTGTGTGTGTGTGTGTGTGTGTGTGTGTGCGTGCAGGCATGTGTGTGTTCGTGTGTGTGTGTATGTGTGTGTGTGTGTGTGTGTGTGTGTGAGTGCATGCATGCATGGGTGTTGATGTGTGTGTGTGTTGATGTGTGTGTGTGTGTGTGTATGTGCGTGTGTGTGTGTGTGTGTGCACGCACATGCATGCACATACATGTGTGTGTGTGTGTGTGTGTGTGTGTGTGTGTGTGTGTGTGTGTGTGTGTGTGTGTGTGTGTGTGTGTGTGTGCATGCATGTGTATGGCTATGCATGTGGCTTTGGATGAAGTGACACCATAACCTGGTGCATGGTTGTACCATGCACACAGAACATGCACTAAGACAGCACCAATTTCAAGTGCTACGATAAAAACAAAGAATAAAAAAAAGTATTTAAATTGTTGTCAGTCAGCTTACATTGTCTTCAAACCATGTGCCCTTGGTAGACAAATGTGGGGAAGAGGGAGATTATATACATGTCATTATGCTGTCACCACCAGAATGACTCCTGCATTAAGATGGGCAGTGGTGAGAGCCATTTTAATGTTTCATTAATTGTGAGGGATAATTAAGTCACAAGACAGTGTCCACAAACCTCAACTTTTGAAGAGAAGGAAGAGCCAAAGTGGAATCAAGCATAGGCCCTTCTGCTTACCACCCTGACGCCTTGCTGCTAGGCCAAACTGGTTCACACGGGACTGACTGGATAAGTTCTGAATAAAGTACTGAATTTTAAGCCACGTGTTAGTAGCATGAAAAATGTTTGATCTTTAAGTTTGCTGAAATGTGAAACTACAAAAAATGACTGCTAACTTTCTAAACTAGGATAAATTCTTAATACTTAAGATAAATAATCTTATAAAAAATCTGATAACATGGAATCTTATAATACTTAAGATAAATAATCTTATAAAAAATCTGATAACATGGAATCTTGCCCCCCCAAATAATCTGATAATCTGATAGCATGGAATATAATACCAAAAAATGAGTATAGTTTATAATAGAAAAAATATAATATGAATCTTAAAATATGAAGAAAAGAAATCAGAAAATTTCATGTTGTCTTTGGAGTTTGATTTTTTTTTTTTTTTTTTTTTTTTTAAAGGAACCTTTTATGTGTTTGGATCTTGAAATTTGCATTTTTCTTCAGCCTCAGCTGTCCCAGATGCAGCCAGACAATGACTACATCCTGGACTTCACCGGCAATGCTGAAGTCGGTGATGCTGTTCTGTCCTCCATGGCTAACCTGCCTTTCATGAATCGGGATTCTGTCATTGGCATACGACTCACCGGCTGCCATTTTGTCACTGATGTCGGCGTTGCGCTGATGGCTGATATCTTCCACAATTTAAAAAAGGTGACTGTAAACTGTATTGACAGCCTGTATAATAGTAAAGTGCATGCTGATAATAATGAAATATTTATAAAGAGCAAACCTCTAACATACAAATAGAGCTTGACACGCTGTACAAAATTCTAATGTAAACTACATCAGTGCTGAGATACCTGTAGTGGAAAATGACAATAACAATGATTGCAGGCAATTCAAGTCACAACAAAGCTGGACAGGCAAGACTGATATTACACACACACACACACACACAGGTACACATGTATGCATGCGCATGTGCGCCCGCACGCGCGCGCGCGCACACACACACACACACACACACACACACACACACACACACACACACACCAAAACAAAACAAAAAAACACAAAAAACACTGACTACCATATTACGTCATCATTTTGTTAATCAACATTCACATACATTGATAATCTAGTACAAATTCTGCTCAGTCACAAAATGAATATCCTTTAATTCTGACCCATTTCAGCGACCCCTCAACCCAGTATGGACATGGCCAAAGCTTGTATCATCTGCCGCGAAGGGCAGACCTCGCTCAGCGTTCTGCGTCTGCTTCAGGGCGACAAAGACCTCACTCTCACTGTACCCGTAGGGTTCAAGCCTAATTTCCCATGTGGCAAGGACACTCTGCTCAACCTTATCGAATGCAGCCAAGTCAGTCTCTTATGGTGGTTCAGTTTCTCAAAAAGGACTAGTCTGTGTGTGTGAGGAATGTGATTACTGTGCTAGATTGTTGTTACTGTGTGGAAGTGTTGTTACTGTGTTGAACTGCTGTTTCTGCGTTGTACTGTTTGTTACTGTGTTGAACTGTTGTTTCTGTGTTGAACTGTTGGTACTGTGTTAGACTGTTGTTTCTGTGTTGAACTTTTGTTTCTGTGTTGAACTGTTTGTTACTGTGTTGAACTGTTGTTTCTGTGTTGAACTGTTGTTTCTGTGTTGAACTGTTGTTACTGTATTGAACTGTTGTTTCTGTATTACTATTAGACTGTTGTTACTGTGTTGGACTGTTGTTTCTGTGTTGAACTGTTGTTACTGTATTGAACTGTTGTTACTGTGTTGAACTGTTGTTGCTGTGTGTTAAACTGTTGCTACTATGTCAGACTGCTGTTACTGTGTGTTAAACTGTCATTACTGTGTGTTAAACTGTTGCTACTATGTCAGACTGCTGTTACTGTATGTTAAACTGTCATTACTGTGTGTTAAACTGTTGCTACTATGTCAGACTGCTGTTACTGTATGTTAAACTGTCATTACTGTGTGTTAAACTGTTGTTATTGTGTGTTAAACTTTTGTTACTGTGTTGAAATGTTGCTGTGTGTTAAACCGTTGTTACTGTGTATTAATCTGTTGATACTGTTGTTGCATTGTCATCAGATATTTTGTCTGATTTCAGTCCACATTTGGACCTTTTCACCCATGGATTTGTTGTTGTTACTTATTTAATTTTAGTCCACATTGGACTTGTTCACCCATGGTTATTTTTGTCTGATTTTAGTCCACATTGGACCTGTTCACACATGGATATTTGTGTCTGATTTTAGCCCGTATTGGACCTATTCCCCCATGGCTATTTTTGTCTGATTTCTGTCCACATTGGACTTGGCCACACATGGCTCTTTTTGTCTGATTTTAGTCCACATTGGACCTCCTGACACATGGCTATTTTTGTCTGATTTTAGTCCACATTGGACCTGTTCACACATGGCTCTTTTTGTCTGATTTTAGTCCACATTGGACCTCCTGACACATGGCTATTTTTGTCTGATTTTAGTCCACATTGGACCTGTTCACACATGGCTCTTTTTGTCTGATGTTAGTCTACATTGGAACTCCTGACCCATGGCTATTTTTGTCTGATTTTAGTCCACATTGGACCTGTTCACACATGGCTCTTTTTGTCTGATGTTAGTCTACATTGGACCTCCTGACCCATGGCTATTTTGTCTGATTTTAGTCCACATTGGACCTGTTCACACATGGCTCTTTTTGTCTGATGTTAGTCTACATTGGACCTCCTGACCCATGGCTATTTTTGTCTGATTTTAGTCCACATTGGACCTGTTCACACATGGCTCTTTTTGTCTGATGTTAGTCTACATTGGACCTCCTGACCCATGGCTATTTTTGTCTGATTTTAGTCCACATTGGACCTGTTCACACATGGCTCTTTTTGTCTGATGTTAGTCTACATTGGACCTCCTGACCCATGGCTATTTTTGTCTGATTTTAGTCCACATTGGACCTGTTCACACATGGCTGGGGGTTGTACATCATCCCATCAGAGCTAACAGACAAGACCAAGATAGACGAAGAAGCCAAGTCAATTTTTAGTGTCATCATGGCTGTACTTGCAAAGGTAAAGGTGTTTCTAACTGTCTGTATGTCTATATTTATATCTGTGCCTCTTTTTATCTGCCTGCCTCTGTGTGTGTGTGTGTGTGTGTGTGTGTGTGTATGTGTGTTTTATGCCTTCCTCCCTTCTCTTTGTCGGAAGGTGATCGATAAGTTTTTGTGGACAGTGGGTGATGAAATGATTGCGTTATGTTTTATTCTGTGAGTGTAGAATTGGTTGTTTGATTTTCAGTAGACAGGTGGTAGAATTTTTTTAAAATTCTGTGTGGATGGATGGAGGAATGATTGTTTCCTTCTGTGCATACAGATG
>OY757555.1:9642439-9661192 GCA_963584105.1 Alviniconcha strummeri | reverse complement strand
GTCTGATCACAAGGAGAACAAAAGACGTGACAAATATCTATGAGAGCCGCACAACCCGCGTTGACGTACAGCAGCTAAAAACTACTATAACCACAGAAACAGACGCCTACATTTAGAAAAGAACACGTACGCAAATCTGTATGCCTAACCAACTGAGCTGAGCTGAGCCGGTTCTGGTAAGATTGCCGTTTTGCGTGCATTCAATGACGCAGCCATCATCTTAATCCGCCACGACCAGATATGAGGCAACTGACACGGTCAAAGCCATTACTGGAACTTTACTGACTTTACCTTGAGCCAGAACAAGCATGCAATGCGCTTGGTTTCTCGTGTCGGGATGACACGTGAACAACAACGGTAACCGTCTTTCCAGGACGGAGACGGAGACCCACCCCAATACTGAAACCCCGAAAGTTCGAGCGTGGCGGCGGCCGGAATGACGGACATCACTGCACTGTAGACGGCATGGCTGCAAAAGTACAAGTGTGTAAGGAGTGGGCAAACGGCAACTGTACACGCTACCTTACCACTAAACACCGGCGTGCCCCACAGAATTCCAAGCTGAAGCACGCATTCAACCCATGAAAGACAAACGAAGAGACAATATAAACTGAAAACCTGAACCGGAGGAAGCAAACAATCACACTTCGGACTTCAACCAGAAACAATAATTCGATCCGCTTTATTAAAGGTAGAAGCAGTTACTAAGACAACAGCAAGGCGACGGGATTCACTCCAGAGTTTTTCCCCCAGCTGTACATTCTTCTACTTAAAGCGAAGAATTCAACAGTCCGGCTCCTCTTCCTCTGGGAAAACTGAATTCTCTGCGGGTAGCAAATTACACGGCCGTGCTGGAAAAGCGCTGTGTGACATTTAACAAAACGGTTTCTCACTGCGTTTGTAGGGAGTTCTCGCTAGTACAGTATTCCTTACTTACAATGACAAATGCCGCAAAAGCAGCGCGGCTGATGCTGAATTCTGAAAGTTTCACCGCCGGAGAAGGAAACAAGACTATGCTGTTATGCCCCCTTCTTCCTCCCGTCATGATAAACCCTAGTCCTGTGCGATTAAAGTCATCGTATCGTCGTCATCATCATTGTTTTTACCAAGGGAGGAAAAAATCGACTTTTTTCTTTTCTTTTCTTTTTTCTCAGAACAAGTTAGCTAGTTAGTTCCAGACACAAAAGAATGTTCGATTTAACTATAATACTGGTTTCATGTTTCATGACACAATGAAAATTGTGTTGCGCATGAAGCCTATTCTGTGTATTCACTGCTCTTGCTATCCATTCGCACCTTGCCGTTTCACGACCAAATGAACTAAAACGACGCTTTGTTTATGGCAAGAAGACTGAAGCTTTGTTAATGTTAGGTATTCCAATGCATTTAGCAGGTAGGGTGTGTGCGTGCGTGCGCGAATGCCGTCATGTTTCAATGAGTGAGTGAATGGGTGTGATAGAGAGACAGACAGAGACAGACAGACAGAGAGTGATATTAACCTATTTAAATGAACAGGCCAACAATGCCTTTCAATGGGGAAACAAGAGACTCATACAGCCCAAAATATTCACTCAGTGATATCTTCAGCTAAAACTGCAGTGGGCTAATTCGATCTCCGCCAATATATCATTACAATGTTTACATAAGCATAAATGTTTGCAGGGCGGCTCTATCGACATTTAAATTAATAAGGTGATAAGTATTCGCATCCGTCTTGGACGACCTTTGGTTAAATGCACTCTAGGAATTTCGCGACATTCAACATTGTTTCCACAGAATTACTGTATATGAGGGTGGTAGGATGTTTTCTGCGGTCACATGCACTAACTACGCCTGGCAGGTATTTACTTCTTAACTGATCATGCTCTGGACTTTTTCGAATACAGCATGTATTTCCGGTTTTTTGTTGTTGTTGTTGTTGTTGTTTTGTGACAAAATGGACAAGCTGTATTATCTGTTTTTGCTTTAGACCCTGGAAACAGTGGAGAAAGCTTGAGAAAAGTTCCGTAGCAGAGTTGCTTTTAACACAGGCTTGTATGCTAGCATACATGGCCTTAATAGTTCTCGACCACAGAATGATACGATTTATAGAATCGTAGGCTTTCTTAAAATCGATGAACGCAATACACAACTTCGAGTTATTTGCAGTGTCTTTCTATGGCAGCGTGCAAGGTGAAGGTATGGTCTACCATGGATCGCCCGTTTCGGAACACTGCCTGTGCGTCAGTTAGCATAAAATTGCTTTGGGCCCATGCTGTTAGTCTGCTGTTAATAATGCGGGTGTAAAAAAAGCGGAGAGAGACAGACACACAGTGTGTGTGTGTGTGTGTGTGTGTGTGTGTGTGTGTGTGTGTGTGTGTGTGTGTGTGTGTGCGTGTGTGCGTGCGAGATAGAGAGAGACACACACACACACACACTATGCCCGTTCCGAGGATGAGTGACACACTATCACTACACACCAGCAACAGCAAATGTCCACGCATAAACTCGATGAATCAATGACTTCCAATCAATACAACCACCAGCACCAGTCCGCGACTGTGCCAGGTCCCTGTGCGTTTATCGGTAGCGAAATTGTACGTATACACACACGTGCACTAATCCTATCATTTTCCCAAACCAAAATGACAGTAGCTGTGACACTGGATTCAAGCGCTGTGCGGCGAATATCGACCCCTGGTCCCGTGCCCATTCTGTGCAGAATTAATCAATCCGCCTTCGTTCAAATTATAGCGTTCTGAGAGTGTCATGGCAAGGCTCAGTCTCGGGTAATATTAGCAATAATGCGGACTGAAGTTATGCTTATAGACCCACTCCCGATCTCAGATCAGTCCAAGGGGCAGAAGAGAGAGAGAGAGAGAGAGAGAGAGAGAGAGAGAGAGAGAGAGAGAGAGAGAGAGAGAGAGAGAGAACAGTACTGAGCAGAGAGAAACTCGGCAGGAAAAAATATATATATATACAAAAAAAAAAAAAAAGGAATCAAAGAAAAACCGGAACGAGAAAAAAGAGCAGTATGTCGTTAATATAATATTTCTAACTCACAGTGTGAACCAAAGAACTAATCAACCCCCCCCCCCCCCTAGTCCGTGCCTCTGATGCAGTTAATAGTCTTCAGTTTTCAAACAAGTTCTAATGTACAACTTTGTAAGCCATTGCATTATAATGCACTGCATTATTTTGCGCTATATTACAGCAATTACAAACACTGTTACAATTGTAAAGACTTTTAAAAAAAAATATTATTTTTTATATACATGTAAAATATAACTTTTCAATTCTTTTTATACCTTCTTGATTTGTGAACAAAATCAGTGCAAAGATGATCAATATTACAAACACTACAACAACTAAATCGTAAAAAATGTTTTTTTGTTTTTATTACATTTAAGATTATATTTAGTCATGGAGAACATGCAAAATATAACTTTTCTAATTTTGTTTATACCTTCTTCATTTGTAAACAAAGTCAGTGCAAAGTTGATCAATATTACTTCGTAGCATGCACACACACACACACACACACACACACACACACACATGTCCCTTCTTCATCTATTTAATAATGGACATTCTACTATAAAAGAGTGGTATCAATGGAAATCTACACGGCCGCTCTCTACATAAAACACAAAATGTTACGACTGTTCTGTTTCGACCGACAGGACAAAACTTCACAACTGAGAAATCACAGCTTGGCGTCTCAGTTTCTAGACCATGATTTCGAACCGCCCTATGACTACATCAAAGCCACCACATTTTTTTCATTTTTTGTTGTTGTTACCATTACTGCACCACAGCATCGCTGCACCTTCACACCCAGTGTGGCCGGCACAGTTAGGGTCAGTACTGTGGTGAGTAAACTTGGCTCTCATCCACTCTTCCAATTTGATGATGAGTTGATGCTTAATGTCCTCAGATGTCATTTGACATATTAGGGACAAGTTGTGACCAATGCCGAAGCACGGTTCAATAAAATCCACATACGTAAAGTGTATGCGTGTTTAGCTGTAACCTGCCACCTGCACTTTTTGGCAGAATGACCGGGATCTTTTACGTGCTACTGTGGTAACACGGGGGTGGAACGGATACCGAAATAAGAGTCAGCACAGAAAGTCGACCCTGGAGAAGAAAATTCTCCCGCCGTTCCAGCAGGGATTCGAACCCGCGACCTTTCAATCACGAGTCCGGTGCTCTAACCACTGAGTTCGTTCGTCCGCCCCCTTATATATGGCTTCTCTCTTCCAATTTACATACAGCTGCACCTTCCAGCGACACCCACGGGCCCCAAACACAGTACTACTCTGGCTTCTTATCCCTTTGGTCAGCTGAAGGAGAAAGGCCTTATGTCACCGCCTACTTGTAACACAAAGCACTGACCACCGCAGTGACCGAAGGGGCCCGAGAGCACTGGCAGCTTACTGTTGCTGTACACGGAAAAGCCCTTGAGCTGCCCCGCACGGAGTGTGTGAAGTATAGGCCGTTGTAGTGAAGTATGAACTGGACGGTGTGAGTTCATACTGCTACACTTGTTTAGGTCTGTGCGGGATTCCGTTCGCTGGTTTATTGATCGGCCTGGCATCTACGTTGGAGCGCTTCTGCCTGGAATGCTGCTCTTCTGATTATCACGTAATCGCGGAATAATTATAGGAAAAGGGACGAGTTGTCTCAAAGCTGGTCCCAGAGGTGAGCGCCGGTGTAATTTGCGCGCCTGCGTGCGACAGACACAGACACAAAGCGCGTGCACCCACACACATGCACATACACAGAAGCGCGCGCGTGTACACACACACATACACAAAAGCGCGTGCGCGCACACACACACACACACAAGCGCGCGTGTACATACATACACACACACAAGCGCACGTGTACACACACACACCTCCCCAACCCACTCCCCTCCGGAAAAGAAAAAAAACAAGGACACACACAAAACCTGTGATTCCAATGTCCATCACAGACCTTCACGTCACGGCTGTCGCTGGTCTTACATGTACCAGCGGCAGCAGCACAACTCAGTACATACCCTGACAACAGAACGTCTCCTAGTCCCAAAAGAAACGGAAAGAAAAAAATGGAGAAAGCCCAAGCAACTGCAGGCGATACAAACCCGCCAGTGGCGTGTTCGCTACGCGTTACGGGAGTTTATTTCTCCGGGGTCATTGGGTATTGACACAAATCGGTGGGAGGGGTGGGGTGGGGTGGGTATGTGGGGTGGAGTGGGGAGAGGGGTACGGTGGAGGAGAAGGAGGAGGAAAACGGCTTTAATTCTATACCACAGTGTGCCAGTACGAGTGAGCCACATCGCACGGTGGAGGATCCAGTTAACACCCCGAGATCCCACCTATTCAAAGGCTACCTACAGTTTTGTCCAAACTTCGCTCAAAGCGACCGGACTGGAGCACACTTCATGACACCATAAGCGATGGTCTGTGCTCTGTGGAAATCGTAGCTTTGACTACTTTAAATGGTCTGTGCTCTGTGGAAATCGTAGCTTTGACTACTTGAAGTCAACGAGGCCGTTCTGCTACGGTAGGAGGAAAACGGTGGGCTTTTCTCAACAACACTAGAGGACAAAAAATGTTAGGTCTCTCTCGGCAACAGTACCGAGTATGTCTGGGCCACTTAGCATGAAGGGTACTTCGTGTCAGACGAGGCATTAGAAAGACTGTTTCTTTTCTTCACAGAAGGATAGCACCACTCAAAGACTAAAAGGAAAAAGAAAAAAAGAAAAAAAGACTCTGGGTATAGAATTGACTTCTCTCCGCCCTTAAATAAGCGTGACGTCTACTTGCCCTAAAAAGTCACGAATAGACTGTGCATTTGCCAGAATAACAACAAACAGCTACCTTTGACTGGTGAATTCAAACTCAGCATTTAAAAGTCGCACATTTATATTCTATATAATACAAAAATGGCTTCTCTCTGCCCTTAAATAAGCGTGACGTCCACTTTCCCTAAAAAATAAATAATAACAATAAACTGTGCATTAAGTTACGGTAAACAAGCAAACAACAGCTACCTTTCATAGATGACTTCAAACTCAGCATTTAAAAGTCGCACATCTATAACACAAATCCCCCTCCCAAAAAAAAGAAGTCGGAGTGGTAAACAGGAAGCTTTGTCAATTTTATTGTCGCATCGTGCAATCTGCCATCCACGCCTTACGATCAGCTGACGGGCAATTTGTCCCATACACTTCACGTTATTTCACAACAGTTAGCGCAAGGAAGCTAAACACACGTCAAGAGATTCATGATCCTGATAATCTCGATCCGACGCCCATAAAACTTGGCCAGGGTCAGCGCACAATTTGTTCCAGCTATTCTCCTGCCTGCCGTTAAATACGATCCCTCCGCCAGATAGCGCTTACAGCCTCGCAGGTATAATATATATATAGCGTGATGCCCAACACCCACCAAGCGCTGCGATGTAGTTCCTGCCGCCGTCACACAAAGAACCTGGTCTCAGGCCTAGCGTGACACAGCGTAACCTGGTCTCAAGCCTGGCGTGATACAATAACCCGACGTTATGATACAATGCACTGATGTCGAAAATGAGACGAACCGCGCTTCAGAGAGAGGGAGAAGAATCCATACGGTACGAGCACGGGTTTGCATGCCGGCAGCAATTAGACGGCGGAAGGTTTGTGTCAAGGGGTCATGCACGCCCTGAGAGCACTGTACGATATATATATCCCCGACTTCGGCTGATCCTGTGATCAAGGTAAAGGGCCGCTTCCCGCGGTAAACTTTACCAATTAGCGGATCATCGCTGATGTGAGATAGAGACGCTGGAATTGCGACAAATTAGCCGCACGCTGTAACTCCTCGGCAAACAGAGAGGATTTGGACGTGTCGAGAATAAATACACAAGCTCTTCTGAACAAATAAACGAGCTCCTAGACGGGTGAAGTACCTGTCAGGTTGTACAAGATGACGGCATGTTACACGGTGCATGATAATAGATATCATACGTGTGTGGCGTTTCGTCCTGGGGATAAGCAATTCAGACATAGTGTCGTAAACAAATACCTCTATAATGCATCCATTATTGGTCGAGGGGATGGGGGCAGAGAGGAGGGTACAGTGCTGTCAGATTACTAGAACTAGTCACCGGTTTGCATGTTTGTGGCAACCCAAAAACTCCACTCAACTTTGGTATGCACCCTTCCTAATAAGCTGACTACTTGTAACCTGGAATAACATGTCCACACCTGTACTAAACTGCACTACGAATATGAGCCTACAACCGATAAAATCGACTCGTCTTTTTACAGCATACTGTTTATCTTGTTTAAACTATACCACGAAATACCAGCTCTATCATTCCGGTACCCTTCATCAACACGCTCGTAACGGATCTCGGACGTTTACCATTTCATGATCTGCTCATCTCCTCAAAACTTGCCAAATTTCGCAAAGAAATGATATATTTTATACGGCAAAACGGGCACGCAGACAACGATTAGCTGGAGAGGGACTCGAAATACGTTTACAATTTCACTGTCTGGTCATCTCTTCAAACTTACCATATTTCGCAAGGAATGGGGTATTTTTATACGGCAAAACGGGCACGCAGAGACGACAAGGATTAGTTGGAAGGAGGACTCCAAATAACTTGTCTGGGTTGGGGAGGAGGGGCATGGGGGGGAAGGGGAGCTGGGCAAGAGCATGCAGAGGTGATGAGGTTCAAAGCAATCAAGGGAGAGAGAAAAAGGGGTGTTTTGCCATTGAGCTACCCGAGCAGGCATGAAAAAAGGCGGTGAGAGAAGCGAAGACGTCGGAATGTTTTGCCACCTCACGTACACGTGCAACACGAGGCCGGCAAAGCGAAGACACGGGCAAAAAGGACGGCTGCACAAAATGGATAGCTTCCCCGGCATCGTTTGCTTGTTCTGGCACTTAGCTGCGCAAAATGTGGAAAAGAAACTCTAATAATGTTCAGCCTGTAAGCAAAGACACGATCTGTATGAGTGCGACAGCGTAACGTGAAAAGATGTGGCAAGACGGTGGTGGTTGTGGATGGCGGTGAAGAGGCCGGGGAACGCTGACGGGGCAGGAGGGGGACAGCCAAAGAACCACCAGTTCGCCTGAAACTAGTGAAAGGGGGCAGATAAGCGAGGCATGAATGCATGCTCGTTACTACCCCCCCCCCCCCCCCCCCCTCACCAACCTGTATCTATGTCTGTGTCACTGTCACAGAGATGGCTGCAGAAAATCAGTAAGATCTTCCGGCACAAAATATCATTAGCCATCAGTGACTGTGTCTTGAACTGGCTGAAATTAAATAGTTTAAAAGGCAAAAAAGAAAATATTTTTGAACGCTACAGTCAATAATATGTGTGTGTGTGTGTGTGTGTGTGTGTGTGTGTGTGTGAGAGAGAGAGAGAGAGAGAGAGAGAGAGAGAGAGAGAGAGAGAGAGAGAGAGAGAGAGAGAGAGAGAGAGAGAGAGAGAGATTACTTGTTAAATTGTATGCCCACTCCATAGATCAGAGAGAGCAAAGGAAATAGAGAAAAGAAAGCATGACCGACAGGTTTCAATGGGGCAGCGACATAAACCAAGTTCAGAGACAAAGACCGTCATTTCCCCCTTGACAGTTAAGAAACAAAACACGGACACGTATAAAATCTACGAACCAAAAACGGCAATATCTGATCTTCAGTCAACAACCGCAACCAAACGAGAGATCATTTGATTGACATGCCAATTAAATTAGTACCAGAAGGATATGACATAAAACACGAGCGCGGGAGCATCTTACTCCATTTATCTCTCTACCCAATTAAACTGCAGCTGTTGCTGAACCGAACCGGACCAAATCCCGTCTCGTAAACTTCCGCCACTGATCTTTTTGAGAAGCGTTTGCTGCAGACTCCGGTAATCCAGAAAAAGTCACGTTACGTACGTGCATAAATCAACCAACAACAAAGGGATTTTAATTTAGATGAAGGTGTGCCGACTACACCGGATGATTTGTGTTAACTGCTCAGCCAGCCCAGTGCCCTCTCCTGAAAGTTACTAGACGAAATAAAAAGAAGAAAATAGAGAAGGGGAGAAAAAAAACTGAAGCAACTAGCTACAGTAATTAAAAAATTAAAAATAAAAACATCACACGCGTGCGTGCACATTCACACACGCTAACGCCAACTCAATTTTCTTCCTTCTCAACGTTTATGTTTTCCACAAAAATATCTTCCACATGTTCTTTTCATGTTTACTTCTGTGCTAAGTTCCTGCAGCTGACGAAGTATTAATATCGGTTAAACACACACGCACGCACGCACGCACACACACACACACACACACACACACACACACACACACACACACACACACACACACACAGTGACACAGTGTAAAATATCCGACAGCGGTCGAGCACCCAGCTCCACCAGCACCTCGACACGAACTGAAGAAGGTGGATCACCTCGCTACATCAACACCCCTCCCCTCAGGACCCCTGAGGTGCAGCGAGGGGGTAGGTATAACGTGTACACAACTAATATCCCTGATACCCGACCCCCCTTCGGCTCCCTTCCCGTCTCTCAGCACGCCGGGTTGATAAGCTTGAGTCGACAGCACGTGACGAAGGTGTTCTTGAATTTATCTAATTATGCCGCAGGTGATTCCTGGGCAAGTTTTCTTTGATCCCGCAAATTAACGGGGTCTGGGTGCACAGTTTCGGGGTACAGAGGTGTGGGTGGGGTGGGAGTGGGGGGTTACGGGGAAAATGCGGACTTATGGCTGAAGCAAAGAGTCCGGCTGATAAACTCTGGACAGAAACTGAGAACAACAACAAAAATAATTCATGAACAAAAAACAAAAACAAAAAACCGACAGAGTGAGGGGGGAAAAAACGAACACAACCAACAAAAAAAAGATCTGCGGGGATCTCTCAAAACAACACGATGAAACCAGAATACTAAATTTGTTGGATTCTTCAACCCCTTCAGCCTCTTTATTTTTTTCTCTAAGAACAATAAACGAAACGAAATTAACCACTCAAATAAGCATACTGCTTTTGTGTGTCCTGTACTTATTTGTTGAGCTTATGATTACGATGAATGAATAACATTTTGTTTAAACCAAATTAACCCAACAGAAAAATATATCAGAACAAAAATTTAAAACAATAAAGTGCTTAACAAAGGGTGTCTCATTTCCCGTCTGTTTATTGTGAAATGTCGCCGCATTTTTGTTTAAATATAAATTATAGGATTTTGTTAATGTACCTTTTTTTTTTTTTTTATCATTTGCCACAATCATTCTCTTGTCAGATGTGAGACTGGGCCTACTGTACACTGGAATCTGATGTAACTGGAGAGAGATCCTGTTTTTATTCACGTATTTCTTAGCTTTGTATTATGAGACCGATGTGGTGCTGTACTGTTCTTGGGGCTCTTTTTTTTCTTCTTCTTTTTCTTTCTTTTTTTCGTTTTTCTTCCTTTCTCCGTTTTTTTTTCTGTAAACAAAATGCATTATTATTATAAATTATGCTTTGGAAACATACATGCCTAAATGTATCCGTTTCTCTTCCATTTTTTATTTTGTTTGCCAGTTTTGTGCTTGGCTGTTTGTTGGGGGACATTATTCGTGGTGTTACAGTTTCTCTGTCTGATTTCTGACGGCAGTGTTGCCTCGTGCTGCATGACGAATATTACGCTTCACATGGAATGACGTTCGGTTCGGTTCCTTGTAGAAAGCGTCATCGCGGCCTGAACAGGCAGGTGGGTAATGTCCTCGGATGTCGGTTGACATATTTAGGGACAAGCATGGTTCAATATAGCTTTATGTCCACGGAAACCAGAAGGCTCGTTAGGACGGACAGCCCAGGACGGCCACCTCGAGTCTCACACAGCTCCTGAACTATGAGGCCTGAACAGAACTCACGGACTCTTTTCATGTTGGTCAAGAAACCAGCCACGGACGCGGAGCTAATCACAGCCGCCGACTGTCCCCTTGGGGCGTCGCTGCACTCGGGCGAAACGCATGCAAATAACTACGGGTCAAGGTGTGGGGAGCGGTGTCAATCAACCCGAAACAAGAGCCCCCCTGTACGCAAGAGCGGATGGAAACTCTGGGATTATCCTAATCCTTACAGAAACACTCTCTGCCCCTTCCCTCCCGACCCGCACCTCCTGCACTCTTCACACCGTCTGATATCGTAAGCAGGACTCTCTCTCAAGAAGAAAATTATCTCTCTCTCTCTCCTTCTCTTAAGAAGAAAACTCTCTCTCTCTCTCTCTCTCTCTCTCTCTCTCTCTCTCTCTCTCTCTCTCTCTTTCTCTCTCTCTCTCTCTCTCTCGCGCGCGCGCTCTCTCTGTCTCTCTGAGTGGTTTCAAGAAGCACACACACAAACTCACTCTCTCTAGTTTGAAGAAGCAATCTCTCTCTCTCTCTCTCTCTCTCTCTCTCTCTCTCTCTCTCTCTCTCTCGTTTCAAGAAGCACACACACACAAACACTCCCTCTCTCTCTAGTTTCAGTCTCTCTCTCTCTCTCTCCAACCTATAAACCTGGTAACATAAAACGCTCTCTCTCTCTCTCTCTCTCTCTCTCTCTCCAACCTATAAACCTCGTAACATAAAACGCTCTCTCTCTCTCTCTCTCTCTCTCTCTCTCTCTCTCTGCTCTGCTCTCAATCCGATCTAACAACACAAAGCCTGGAAGAGCCAAGAAGGCAAACAGTTGTGCCAGGACTTTAGGGATTAAGCCGTGTTGTTTGGTCATCTTTGATCCCGAGCTGGACAAAACCCCTCTCCTCTGTCACCATCTGCTCAACCCTCTAACTTCTTGGCCCGCACAAGAAAGGTTGCTTTCCCCTACCATGTTTTCATCTTGTACATGTCATATAATTCAGTCATGCCAATAAAACGAACAGGCTTCTAACTATCCTAGGTCTGCATTGAACTTATGATTTTGTATTATTTATATCATTATATAAATAATAAACTGGAAGTTTATGCAGTGTTAAAGTTAAGCCCAAGATGATTACAGTATTGGAGAAAACTGTTTCCAAAATCCACTAAGCGTGTTCATACACTTCTGATTTTCTTGCTTCTTTGTTATTATTTTTTGACATACATTATACAGAGTAAGCACATAGACCACTATGAAACATACACTGTATAAAGTCATTCAGTACCATGCATCCTACCCAGAACAGTATTAACAATAATAATGTAATCTAAATTTTGCATGAAACGTTTACCGTTCTGCACTTAATATCACAAGAAAGAAAGCTTCTGTGAAGAAAATAAATAAATAAACAAGACATTAATTTAAACCTTTAAAATAATTTGAAAATTGTTTGAAACAACTTTTATGACTTCACTTAAAAGTTTGATAGGATCCAAGAATACAAATGAAGTTAATGAAAAAAATAATTCCATTTGACAGAACTTAGAAGAAACTCCCCCAAAAGCTTTACTCCGTATGCATGATGCATTCAAAATTGTGGAAAATTCCCACAAGCAACAACTAGGGAATTGAAAAACAGAGATGTTATCCCTTTGGCCAATCCAAACCTCCCTTTATAAATGATCTTTCACGCTTTTTCATTCACAAAAAACAATGTTGCCACAAAATGCAATTTTAGCATGGCAGTCAACACATTCACACACACTTTTTTCTTTATTCTGAATATCAAATCAAACAGATTAACTGCCCTATCTGAATGCAAGTTGTTTGCTTCAGATGAGAACGAAAACATATTTTTCTTAGCGTGCTAAATGTTTGTCCTGGCCCAATCATTTGGTCAAACAGAAAAGGTGTGCTCCACAAAAGCATTTTTCTACATAAATGTTGTCTTCCTTGTGATATTAAGTGCAGAACAGTAAACATTTCATGCAGAATTTAGATTACATTATTACTGTATTAATATTATTCAGGGTAGGTAGTGCAATTTAATATGTATTATAACAATAATTTGCTACACCATGCAACTTTCACTTCTAGTTTTACAGGCCCAAATTATCATCACCAAAAAACAAACAAGAGATGACTCTAAAAACAACACTAGCATTAAATGACTGCTCTTTCTCTCACATTTGCTGTTTACCCTCCTTGGGTCCTTCTTCTCCTTTGATATTTTTCATTTCTTGATGCTGGGCTTCCGTTACTGCTGTTGCCACTGGGCTTCCGCTATTGCTGTTGCCACTGAGCTTCTGTTATTTCTGTTGCCACTGCACATGGCCAGAATTCCAAGTTCTAACAGAATTACAGACGACTGGTCTAGCAGGGTGAAGGAATACAGACTTCACCATTAGAAAGCAACCCAAGACAACAACAGCTGACAGACAAATCACTCACACCACACCTCCTCCTTACACCGTAGTTCTGGCTTCTTTTCGTGCCAGACATTTGGCTGGGCAGCCCTAATGACCAATTAGTCCTGTAACGAAGTTAAGGCATTCAGCATTACCATCTTCTTCCCGTCTTTATACCTCCCGTTTCCTTGCATTATCTTCCTCCCTTCAAACAGTTCAGTTCGTCATTATGTCATTCGTGTTTCTGTTTCATTTCTCAGATTGGCTCCCAAATCTGGACTTGACTCCATTTGTTTCTTTGATTAGGTTAAGTGGAACTGTGCTATTAGAGGATCATTGTGAGATATGTGAAGTAATCTACCACAAAAAAAAAAAAAAAAAACTACAACTCTGGCAGCAGCAATTTAAGGAAAGAAAATCAACAAGAAACAAATGTACCCGGCCACAGGAAAAATTTTAAACACACTGCAGCTTCTCCAGCAGCCTTCTAAGAAGATAATTAAATATATCAGAAACCTACGAACACAGTGCTGCCAATGTGTTGTTGTTGTTGTTTTTTCCTTCTTTTTGTTTATTGTTGTTTTTCCTTCTTTTCCTCAACTGATTAATCACTGGGAAGATTACTTGTTCAAAAACAAAAACACAAAAAAAAAAAAAAAAAAGCACCTGCTTTTTTCTTATTTCAAACATACTTTCATTCAAGCTAAAGAAAGTTCAACAAATCAGTTTAAAATTTAATCTGATTTAAAAAAAACTAAACTCAATGAAATAAATGTGGATCTATATCGTGCCCAATTCCTCGATACTGGTGACTAACTACAACCAGCAATAAAATAATAATAATGTTAAAGGCATAAACATTCGATGATTTTGTTGTTGCTGTTTGTTTTGTTTGTTGTTGTTGTTGTTGTTTGTTTGCTTGCTTCTTGTTCATCGATCTTCGGAAAGGTACCAGCAGGCTGAGTAAGCAGACGACAGAAGAGAAACTTCGGGCAAGTTGGCAACCAAAACAGACTATTCTCGGACTGACAACACTGGCAGAGAACCTATACACAAAGCCGAAAAGGAAGAGTTTTTGATTGGCATTTGATATACACAGATCCAAAACAATCCTGTCCTCACCCCCTCCCGATATCATCTCTACTTTCCCATCAGTGCGCGAAGCACGCGGGTTTGTTGTGGGACCCTCGCTAGCGTTCGGTAGCAGCCGACCACTTTCAGGATGGCGACATGGCTCGTCAAAAAGGTCAGTTTTAACCGGTTAGCTAGCGCAACGGGGGCAGAAAAGAGAGGGGATGACAGACACATGTCACAACTGTACTCACCTTCTCCAGAATCCACCATGGAAACACAGTTTAGTAAAAATCCAAGTAAAACGGGAGCGCATACCCAAGCATGCGCCCCTCCGGTCGCCATGATTCTACTTTCTGCCACTGTTCTGAACGCGGCACATGCGCAGAGGTTCGCTCACAGGCAGGTCATGAATATTTAACACAGGCTGGCGGGTGATCCGCGAGACGAGCACGGGACGGTCCAGCGCGCGCGATAAATAACGACGATTGTTGATTTCCTTTGGACACACTCAAATTGTTGCGTGTACTCCGAGCACAGATTTCTCCAACAGTCAAGTGTAATCCTCTGATGCGTGAAAATCCGCAACTGTACAGACTCCTTTTTGAGAGAACGTGCAACACTGAAATATCTCACTGACTGAGTGGAACCATTCAACGGGAAACTGACACTCTTTAGTCGGTTGCAGTGGATGGTAAGAAAAACAAACACACGTGACACACAACTATATTCACGCTTTTCAGATGACACTATCTTCTGCCAAGTAGATGACTGTATCTTCTCGTCCACTTAATAAGGTAATTATTTAGACGTGCATAAAACACTTTACCAGCGGTTCCGACGCCCACAGTTTAAAAAAAGAAAAACAAAAAAAGTCACGGGTTAACTGTGTCACGTGAAATCGGCAAGCCCAGAGAGCGCAGCGGTAAGGAGGTATCAATCCACAATCAGTGCGACTTTTATATTCATCAATGAATTTGAGACTGAAACACAACTGCGACACTCACAATTCGTTAACTTGAGCAGGTTACGTCACAGCCGACTAATCAATATAAATACAACAAGACTGAAATCGTTGCAAAAGTCGGCACAGCAGTAGCTCTTCTTTTTCTTTTCTTCCACCTCCAAAACTAGCCTTCCGGACGTACATAACAAGCACTGTTGAGGAACGAAAGCATGACAGCGCAATCTTGCGGCCCAAGACGAAAGCGAACTGAAACTGTCACATATTGCACGCAAACCACGACTGAACGGCTAGCCTGTCTCCGCCAGTCGGTCCGCTGTTCTCTCACAGCACAGAACTTTCTGCCTGCTTGCTCGCTCTCCGCGTGAGAGGTGTCGTCGCCTCGCGCGTCTCGCCTACAGTTTTGATCGGATCGCGGCCTCGTGGAGAAGCGGGGGAGGGACGGAGGGTGGGGGCACGGTGCGTGGCTACGTTTTCCAGCCCCTCGTTGCGAGCGCAGGCTGATGATTTCTGTCTTTCCGTTTCTTTTGTGATACGCTCCTCCTACTTTTACTCCGTGCTTTTTTTTTTTTTTTTTTTTAAACTTCCTTCGCTAGCCCCGAGGCAAAAACCCACGACACTTAGCATGCCTTCTGCTTTAGTCCACCCTCGTCCGCGTCCCAGAGAGTGAGTATGTGCTGTCTGTCCTGTATGCTTCACCTGTCACCTACGTCTCTCCGTGCAATTAATAATTCCCATCCCTCCGAAACTTCTTCCACTGACACAGCAATGCAACAACGTCAGCAGCCAAAGTTCGTGTCATCACGAGAGAGAGAGACAGATGAGGTCATCTCTCTCTCTCTCTCTCTCTCTCTCTCTCTCTCTCTCTCTCTCTCTCTCTCTCTCTCTCTCTCTCTCTCTCTCTCTCACACACACACACACACACACACACACACGCGCGCGCGCGCGCGCGCGCGCACGCACACACTGACACACACACACTAGCACACATGCACACGCACGCACGCACACACATTACACACACACACAAAAAAAAAACAACAACAACAACACACACACACACACACACACACACACACACACACACACACACACACACACACACTACACTGACACCTCACATACCACAGACAGACAGAGAGGCGGGGAAGTATGCCGGGGGAATCGGAACGAACTACGGAGAAAAGAAACAAAAAGGAGGATGAGTTTTGTCGTCACAACTGTCCGCCCACTTTTGATCCCGGTCACGGTCCACACCTGCAAACCTACCCAAGCGTGAAGCGAACTGCTCATCCTGCTTGCCGCGTTGTTCATCAGACAGAAAACACCGGTCATGGACAGAAGCGGTGGCCGTGGGGTTTGTGTGTGTGTGTGTATGGCCGGGGGGGGGGGGGGGGCAGAGAGGAGGATGACCTAACCCTGCCCATTAGTGGAGGTTGGTCAGTGCTGGACTGGACTAATCCCACACCTTCTTCACCCTTGCCCCTTGCCGCCCGAAAGGCCAGGTGCACTCAGGGCTACTCGAGTCCGCGGTAGCGCAGAGGTATCACAGCGTCAAGGGTCTTACAACAAAGTTGTGTTTTGTGGCAAAGGTGTTGGTGATGGTGTTTTGTTGTTTACTTTTACTTTGTTTTAATAGCTCATCGCGGCGCTGTGCTCAGAAGCTGAGTGTCTATTGCCACCCGTTGATTGAAACGGTCTCACACAAAATGCGAATAGTGAGTCAGTAAACATGGAGCTTAACGTCAAAATGCAATCTAATAAAGGGGTTTATAAAGAGGTTATCCGGTGTGACCGAGGAACCGTCCCTAATAAGCCCTATGGTTTCTGTAGACGTTCAGCACCATGTTTACTTACTTTTTGGTAACCAAGGGTGTTCCACGAGTGTAGCTGGTACAAGTAAATGTGGTCCACATGGATAAGCCACGCCCATTCTTTTGAGAACAAAAAATAAATAATAATAATTGGTGAGCCGGTTTTGGCCCGGCGGTAAGGCGTTAGGCCGGTAAGCAGAGCGACCTCGGTTCGATTCCACTTCGGCTCTTCTTTGTCTTCAAAGGGGTTCTGGTTTGTGGACACTGTTTTGTGTCTTTGACCCTCACAATTAATAAAACATTAAAATGGCTCTCATCGCTGCCCACCTTAATGCAGGAGTCATTCTGGTGATGACAGTATACCGATAGGTATATAATCTCCCTCTTCCCCCACCTCCATAATCCCTTCTCCACCCCCTGATAAGCCTTGTGGTTTCTGTGGATGTTACGCACCATGTTTATTTATGTTGAAAACAATGATGATGAAGTGATGCTTAATGTCCTCAGATGCCAGTTGACATATTAGGGACAAGTTGTGACCAATGCTGAAGCACGGTTCAATAATTCTTTACGTCCACGGAACCAGAAGGCTCGTTAGGACGGACAGCTCAGGACGGCCACCTCGACTCTCACACAGCTCCTGAACTAAGTTTTGAAAACAATTGCAACACATCTCCCTTGGCCGTACCATTATAAACAAAAATGCATGGTGCACGGCGTTTATCCATGTCGAGCACTTTAACTTGTACCAGCTACAGTATATAATAGTGTGCATGGTTTTCGTGTCAATTTACACACTAGTAGTGAATAACTATTTTATTTAAGCTCGAAACACAGAAATGTTCAAAAGGACAGTATTTATTAGAAAAAAATACAATACGCGAATTTTCGGGGTAATCCTCTTTATCAAGGTCCAAAACGACACTTAAACGACAGTTAAACGGTGAACAATGAGATGTAGAACTAAAGCACACACCTGGTTTTAGCTAGGCTATATGTTGTTTTCGAGTCCACAAGAATTTTGGTATTACGACGGCATTTTGTGTTTTGTCCTGTTAAATACCAGTACCTTTCGTGTGCTTTAGATCTTAAAATAATCTGAAACAAGAATGACTGCTAGCGTTCTAAAACAAAAACTCTCAATCTCATTTTTCATCGTTTCATCATAAAGATGTCGTTTTTCACACGACTGTTAAGTGTCGTTTTGTAGCTTGATAAAGGGGATCACCGCGAAAATTCGTTCTAATAAAAAGCGTTTGTTTGTTTTTAAAACTTTTATGTGTTTCAGTTTTGCTTTAGAACGCTAGCAGTCATTCTTGTTTCAGATATTTTTATTTTTATTTTATTGTTTTAATTTTACGTAATACCACTTGTAAAAGAAGAATTATTCAGAGGAATAAATGGATAGACAGTTACATGCAACTGGTTTTTAGCGCCCATTCAACCATGATAGTTATATCAGGGCGAAGATGGATGAATAAAGAAAGAAAAATAAATAAGATATGAAGAAACGAAATAGTTTTAATAACTTCGCTTTTTTTTTTTTCTTTTTTCTTTTTCTTTTAAACTCTATGAAAGCAATAATACATTCAGCAACAGACAGGTGAGGTCAATGAATAAATAAATTATCCATT
>OY757555.1:9623726-9633726 GCA_963584105.1 Alviniconcha strummeri | reverse complement strand
TTTGTCTATATCAAATGTATTTTTTAAATATTGTTTGAACAGATGCAGTTGAGGTATGTTCTTGTTGATCTTACAAGTATAAATATAGAACTTTGCACGCAAAATTATCAAATTAAAGGTGCTCTCTGATTTAATTTACAGCACTGTTTAGTTGTTACATGGCTGGTGCCACGTGAGACTGATGCTGTCTCGGCGCGTTCAGTGTAGTCCACACAACCATGCACCATGTCACGTCACGTCACATCATGCAAAGCCACATACGTCCTGACAGCGTAAGACTTACAGAGCAGACTCGGTAGACAGATGCGCAAAGATCACAAGTGCCCCTTCAGCGGTGTAACCAAGTACTGCAGATTTTGGAGCAAGTGTTCCGGAAAGTTAGGCTTAGGGTGTGAATGTGACAGTGTCAGAAAGTTTAACTGCTTTCTTCCCGTCCCGTAATGTGTGGAAATTCTCATGTATAAAATTTCACTCACTCACTCATGTATGTATAATAAATGACGCCTGTAATTTTATATTTACTCATCACTAGCTTAGCAAGTACTAGTTGTTAGGTTTTTGATTGAACCTAAACTACAATCCTGGTAAAAGAAAGTTTTCGAGTCCGAATTCCAGTTCGAGTTCCCTCCCTTTTCAACCCCAAACAATCGTCGTAACACTGCAGTTATTGTATAGCGAATTTTGAGGAGTGAGAGTGTCACTGATCAGTACCACCGTGTTTTCGGTTACATTATCACGGAGATGCTAACTGAAGACATCGTTAGTTTCACGTTGATTACGGTGGAATTCTTTTTTAACTGGTGCATTTTACAGTAATTAAGTCTCATTACAGCGTTAACAATCGAAGTAAGTAACTTGGTATTGGCTGGGCGTAGAACACTAAGTTACTTACTTCGATTGTTAAATAAACGGCGCATACGGCGATCTTATTTGCTTCTCTCTCTCTCTTCTTTTTTTCCCTCGAGGAACATATGGCGTCCCATTGTAGTTGTCCGTGCTGCCGTCTTAGTTATCCTTTTCCTTGGTCAAAGTCAATACCCCACATGTTTAACATGGTGCTTAACGTCCACATAAACCATAAGGCTTATTAGGGACGGGGGGAAAGGGGGGAAGGGGGTGTGGAGGTGGGGGAAGAGGGAGATTATATACCTATCGGTACACATTCAAACCGAGGTCCCTCTGCTTACCAGGCTAACACCTTACCGCTGGGCCGAACCGGCTCACATTCCTCGAGGAACATAAGGCGCCCACAAACTCCAAGCACTGGTTTACGACATCCTACCTTCAACCACTGCCGTATTTAGTTACGCAATAGGGTCCAGAAAACTGCCAGCTAACGAGAAGTTTTTTGTTGGTGCTCAAACAGTAGTAAGCTGGTTACAAACAACTCAGATAAAACAAGGCGTGTCATTTATAGCCGCCAACAAAGTTTACACCACCACAAATAAACCACAATCGTTTGAATCGAGACGGAACTCTTCTTTTTCTTTTCTTTTTACCCGGGGTGGATGCGTCTCATGTTTACGTGCGTGCTTTGGCGCTAGGTTGCTTCTACAGTCATATTAGTACCCGAACCTTTCGGAGAGCGCTGACCGCGTCGCTGGACAGCTGCGCGGAGAAAAAGAGTGCCCCTTCAGTGACGTAACTAAATCTGGCAGACTTTGGAGGAAGGTGCCATAAAGCGGTGCTCGGAGTGTTGGCGTCGCGTCCCATTGTAGTTATTTCGTACTGCCATCTTAATCAGCCTTTCCTTTGGTCAGAGTCATACTCCCCATGTTACCGATCAAGGCGCACCTCCAGCTCCGTAAGGTCTTTGCTGCAATGCAGATCTCAAGAAGCGATGAATTCAACGACAAAAGCTGACGTCGTTCCATTACCTCATCGTGCAATCGAGCAGAGGATCGAGGAACCGAGGTCTCAATTACCCAATGGGAAGTGGCCGGGTTAACAACCTCCACTGTTCAGGACCTTCGCTTTTTGCCACTTTCCCTTGACAACGTGTAGACACCGCTTGGACACGAGTGGATACAGTAATTGCAGGCTGTTTCATTGCACCATATGCGCTGGTGTCACGCATGTATCAAACCTGTCACTGCTTATGCAGTCTCGCCACGGCTATGCTCAAGTGTTGTCTCAAACTGTTCTCCTGGTTTCTGAAAGCTGATACCGGCGGCTGGACGGATGCCGAGATCGTTGTCAAAGCCTGTGTGAGGAAATGGCTGTAAGAGTGAAGGCAGTAATGCTGCGTAGCCGTTGAAGACAAACGCTGACGCATGCAGCTGCGGGACAATGAGGTTTCTGGTTACCATCAGGACGATGACGTACCCCCCCCCCCCCCCCGCACACACACACACCACCACCCACCGAACCCACTGTACGGTAACGGCTGCTTGTCAGCTATAAACGGTCAGCTGTCAATTGTTGTCCAGTGTCCGTTGGTTTCTGAGACTGCAAAGCCAACTGACTTGACCTGTTGTTCAACACTGGACAGGCCACGCTTTGTTTCTTCCTTTCTTTCGTGGTGCTTTAACGTCCACAGAAACCATAAGGCTCATTAGGGACGGGGAGAAGGGCTGGAAGGGGGTATGGAGGTGGGGGGAGAGGGAGATTATAGTTATACCTGTCGCTACACAGTCACCACCAGAATGACACCTGCGTTAAGGTGGGCAGCGATGAGAACCATTTTAATGTTTCATAATTGTAAGGGACAAAGTCACAAGACAGTGTCCACAGACCACAACTTTTGAACAGAAAGGAACGCCGAAGCAGATTCGAACCGATGACCCTCTGCTTACCAGCCTAACGCCTTGCCGCTAGGCCAGAACATAATTATGGCTTATCTGGGACGTGGGAAGAGTGGGGTAGAGAATGAGAACCCAGGCCCATCTCCCTTTCCACACAGCTCCTGAGAACAGGGTGAGCCGGTTTGGCCTAGCGGTAAGGCGTTAGGCTGGTAAGCAGAAGGACCTCGGCTCGAACCCGCTTCGGCTCTCCTATCTCTTCAAAAGTTGTGGTCTGTGGACACTGTCTTGTCACTTTGTCCCTCACAATGAATGAAACATTAAAATGGCCCATGCAGGAGTCATTCTGGTGGTGACCGTTGTAGCGATAGGTATGTAATTTCCCTCTTCCCCCACCTCCACACCCCTTTTCCCCCCTTCTCCCCGTTCCCCGTCCCTAATAAGCCTTATGGTTTCTGTGGACGTTAAGCACCACGTTCACTCACTCACGCTCTGACTGGCCTTGCGTCGTCGTTCAGTGGTCTTCAAGCCTGAACGCCTCCAGTTGTATTTAGTTCTGGATCGCTGCTTGTCGACTGTTGCCCGATACCGGTTGGCTCCCACGTCATCGTTCAATGTCGTTGGAACTGAACGCCCACTTGTATAGTTGTGGGTCGTTACCCGTCAACTGTTTGTTGCCCGACACCAGGCGGACCTGCGGTGTGTCCTTGTTCGATGAGTTCAGTGCCAAACGCCCCGAACGTCGTTAGTTCTGCTTGGTTTAGCTGTCAACGCTTGCCCGAGACCCCTGGCGATTGTGTTGAATGTTTTCAGGCCGTAGCAATGTGTTAGTACTGGAATTCCAGCACAGATGCCACTGTTAACTGGACAGATTCGACCGTTGCTGCTCTCCAAAGGTAACGGTTTAGTCGTTAGTTCTGCTTGGTTTAGCTGTCAACGTTTGCCCGAGACCACTGGCGATTGTGTTGAACGTTTTCATGTCGTAGCGAAGTGTAGAGGTTCATTACTGGAACTCCAGCACAGATGTTACCGTTAACTGAACAGATTCAACGGTTGTTGCTCCAAAGGTAACGGTATAATCAGACCATGAGTAACGCCGAGTTTCTATTACGCAACAGCTATCAGTGCCATCGGGGCTTTCATTCACTGTGAAAGGAAAGTCACAAGACAGTGTCCAAAAGGGGCGGGAAATAGCCCAGTTGATACAGTATCCGTATGAAAGCACAGGTGTGCAAGATTAATGCGGGTTCGAGTCCCTGGCGCGGCGAGCAATTTTTCTGAGTCATCTTCCAGTGCAGACTCTCTTACGGTGTCGGTACAGCCCCTATGTGCAATCGCATGCATCAACATTGTGCGCACGTTAAAAATCCCATTCACTGGCAGCCATACCATTGTTTGGACAAAAGAAAATACTACAGACACTGATAGGAATGGTAGCGCTGCTCTTGCGGCTGCCGTGCCTTACTAGGTAAGGCGACTCGAATTTCCACGTAAAGGACAAGGAAATACGGGAGAAAAGGGGGAAAAAAGAAAGAAAAAAAGTGGGGTAAAAAGCACAACTTTTGAAGCGAATGAAAAACCAAAGTTGTTCAAACCGACATCCTTCAGCTTACGAGCCAAGCGTCTTTACTGCTAGCCAAGCCAGCGTAAGGCGTTTGGCTGGCAAGCTGACGAACCTGGGTTCGAGTCCGCTTTTGGTAGAACTCCATTCGCTTTAGAACTGAGTAATGGTTTATGACACACTGTCTTGTGACTGTGCCCCCTCACAGTGACTGAAACATTAAAATGCTGTTGTAGTTTCAGCTTGCCTTTCGCAGCATTAGACTGCGAGAGCTTACACGTGTGCACTGTGTATCTGGCGCTGTGAAGAGGCAGTGAACTCTTTATACGCCCTACATAAATTTTCATTCATTCATTCATAAACTGTCTGATACCGTTGCCCATCTTAATGGAGAATCATCCCGGTGGTGACGGTGTGGTGTTAACCATAGTTCCCCCCTCACCTCCATCTCCTGGCGTCCCACTAGTACCTCTGAAGGTGTCTTTGGTGTGTGTGTGTGTGCGTGCATGTGTGTGTGTGTGCGTGCGTGCGTGCGTGCGTGTGTGTGTGTGTGTGTGTGTGTGAGTGTGTGTGCATGCGTGCGTGCGTGTGTGTGTGTGTGTGTGTGTGTGTGTGTGGTGTGTGTGTGAGTGTGTGTGCATGTGTGTGTGTGTGTGTGTGTGTCCGTGCATGCGTGTGTGTGTGTGTGTGTGTGTGTGTGTGTGTGAGTGTGTGTGTGTGTGTGTGTGTGTGTGTTGAATTTGAAAAATATGTGCATTTAAAGAACGTGTAAGCGCTTAGGGCCTTGTGCGGGTTTAAGGGCTTTAAGTATCCATTGCTATTATTATTAAACAAGTCCAAAAATTAGATCTCTCACAAGTGCGTGATTTAAAATAATGTTTGTTCGTCCTGAGGTGACCCAGTTTAATGTGTCACTTCATTGAAAACCACACACGTAGGGTGCATGTGTGTTTAGTTGTAACCTGCCACCTGCACTTTTAGCAGAATGATCGGGATCTCTTACGTGCCACTGCGTTAATACGGGGGTGAAGGATTACCTAAATAAGCGTCAGCACAAGAAGTTGACCCTGGAGAAGAAAATTATCTCGCCGGTCCTGCCGGGCTCGAACCTGAGACCTCTGGATCACGAGTCTGTCACTCTACCGCTGAGCCACCCGAGCTCCCGGTTAAGTATACATGTGTTGTATTATGTCGTGTTGGAAATACGGACAATGAGACGGGGATATAGAAGCGGAGTGAAACGATAGCTAGGTGCGGCTCCTAAAACACGAGACTTTTTAAATTAAAAGTGAGAGAGAGAGAGAGAGAGAGAGAGAGAGAGAGAGAGAGAGAGAGAGAGAGAGAGAGAAGAGAGAGAGAGAGAAAGAAAAGAAAAGAAAAGAGAAAGCCATAAATCATCTTTAATTACCACGACGAACACCAACACCAATATTTCACTGGCCACTAATCCCAATAGCTTGCTTACTTCACACCCAACACAACTCCCAGAACAGGAAATACCCCGCTTAATCTTCGCTAAAACTTTCTGGTGTCGAATTGCGGGTACGTTTTCTCCCCACTCTCCGAACTGTCAGAGATTTGACAGGGGTAGCTGGCAGCCGAAACCCTGCAAGAAAGAAACTCTAGCCGCGCTGTCCCGGGTAGCCGAGCATGTCCGCGCAGAGGATCCATATTCAGGGTCCGGGGAAGAAAGGGGTAGGGTGGCACCGGACACAATGGCGGTACAAATGGAAGCGGGAGACTCGGCTTAGGGAGGGCTCGTGCTGATCAACGCTGGATCGGTGCAGGGCCGTCTCTGAAGAACCATAACGTCTTTTTGAGAGGCGGTGCGTGTGTGTGTGTGTGTGTGTGTGCGTGCGTGCGTGCGTGCGTGCGTGCGTGTGTGTGTGTGTTATTGCATGTGTGTGTGTGTGTGTGTGTGTGTGTGTGTGTGTTGTGTGTGTGTGTGTGTGTGTGTGTGTGAGAGAGAGAGAGAGAGAGAGAGAGAGAGAGAGAGAGAGAGAGAGAGATTGATTGAACTTTATTTCTCAATGGTGAAGATATTAGCACAAAGGCCGACTCACATATCTGCCGTTGCTACAGAGAGAGAGAGAGAGAGAGAGAGAGAGAGAGAGAGAGAGAGAGAGAGAGAGAGGAGAGAGAGAGAGAGAGAGAGATGTGTGAGTGCGCGCGCGCGCGTGTATGTCTGTGTCTGTGTGTCTGTGCGTGTCTCTGTATGTGTGTGTCTGTGCGTGTGTGTGTGGAGGAGAAGGGAGGTGGGGGGGGGGGGGAGTAACATGTCTTCCTTCCTTTCAGAGCAGGCTGTCTTCTTGTTTCGGAAAATGAGAGAATTCTGGATGCGGAGGCGAAGGCTGGGAGGTTGGGCGACATCATATTTTACAGCTAGCGGACTCAGACTGTTCATTGTCAGCGCGGCCAGGCACTTGTCTTCTTGAGGACCAGGAGTGTTTTCTGGTGAGAGGGGGCCGGGCAGGGTCAGTGGGAGGTCGTGTGACATTCCTATGGTCACGGGCATTGAGCTCACAGCCGCGTCGGTGCTGGCTGCATGCTTGTCTTTTTTAAGTAAACATGGTGATTGCATCCACGGAAACCATAGGGCTTATTAAGGGCGGGGGGAGGAGGGGAGGGGGCATATGAGGTGGGGGAAGAGGGAGATTAATAATTATCGCTTATTTGTCACCATAAGAATTATTCCTGCATTAAGATGAGCAGCGACGAGAACCATTTTAATGTTTCATTAATTGTGCGTGACAAGTCACAAGACATTGTCCAGAGACCACAAATTTCGACGAGAAAGGCGAGCCGAAGCGGATTCGAACCGATGTCCTTCTGCTCACCATCCTAACGCCTTACCGCTAGGCCAGACTGGCTCACACCGATCCTGTCAAGACTTGGGTTCTTACGAGACTACGGAAGCAACTTAGCGTCGAAGCTCCGCTCCGAGTGAAAAACAAATTCCGTCTCGATTCAGTTAATTTTTGAAGAATCGACACACAAGGGAGTCAATCAGCAGCGGAAAGACGTCACACAAACACAACAACAAGCACGAGCCTTCTAGGGCTCATTCTGTTCAGTAAGTAAACATGGTGCTTAACGTCCACAGAAACCATAAGGCTTATTAGGGACGGGGAGAAGGGGGGAATGGGGTATGGAGGTGGGGGGAGAAGGAGATGGAGGAGATTATATACCTATCGCCACACTATCACCACCAGAATGATTCCTGCATTAAGATGTGCAGCGATGAGAGCCATTTTAATGTTTCAGTAGGAAGTGATGGACAAAGTCACAAGACAGTGTCCCACAGACCACAACGTTTTTGAAGAGAAAGGAGAGCCGAAGCGGTATCGAACCGAGGTCCTTTCGCTTACCAGCCTAACGCCTTACCGCTAGGCCGAACCGGCTCACTAATCATCATTCTGTTTCAGTTAATTTTTGGTTTTGTTTGTGCTGGTGCAAGCTATGCGGGCGGTTACGAAAGAAACCCCTGGTATAATTTGAGTGTCTTTTATGAAACTACTTACTGACCTTTGAGCACCGGCCACTTAGCTGACGATGTCATCCTTTAGCTGACCTTCAGGACCTGCGCCGTAACGTGTCATGGCGATGGTTGGAGGGAGGACGTTGCAGACCAGTGCTTGCAGTTTGGTTCAGGGTTATGCGTGGTGAGGGAGGTAGGTGGTGGGTGGTTGTGCGACATTCTGTTTCTCGTTTCATGGCAAACCGGAAATGAGACTGTCGTTGTCGTAGCAGGGCATTAGATGTCTTTGGAGGTGCTCTCTCTCTCTCTCTCTCTCTCTCTCTCATCTCTCTCTCTCTCTCTCTCTCTCTCTCTCTTCTCTCTCTCTCTCTCGCAGGGCATTAAGTGTCTTTTGAGGATCAGGCTCACTCTCTGTCTCCGTCTCTCTCTCTCTTACGCACACACACAATCTGCAAACAGACTCTCTCTCTCCTCTCACTCGCGCAGGGCATTAGTTTGTCTTTTGAGGATCAGGCTCTCGCTCTCTCCCTCTCTCTCTCTCGATATAAAACCAGTTTGTCAAGCATATCACCGTGGGACGTTTATTCATTCTTAACATTTTTGTACATCAGCTCCTTGTCTGTCCTCTTCTTGGCGTCTTCTGTTGTTTTTTTGTTTTTGTTTTGTTTTTGTTGTTGTCTGTCTCACTTCTTACACCCGTAGAAGACAAATTTTGTCGAGAGCACTTGTGTACTATTGTTTCCTAGTGTTTGGTCGCATTGGTGAATACATTTCACTAGATCTGTTCTATCTTGTTTTGAGATCTGTTCTATCTTGTTTTGAGGATCAGCAAGGCGTAATGCAGGAAAGCTGGATTTTTATCACAGAGCAGGGGAAAAAAGAAAAAAGATCTGAAACAGAATGCAGCCAGCGTTCTGAAACAAGATCCAAGCACAAAAAGGTTCAAACAAACACTTATTTATTATGACATAGACACACAATTTGCACATTTTCGGGGAATCCCCTTCATCGAGCCAGAAAACGACACTTAAACAACAGGTAAACGGTTATAAACGATGAAAATGAGAAAGAAATTTATCTTTTTCGTGTGTGTGCTTGATCTGTCTCAGAGAGCTGTCAGTCCAGGGTGTCTTGACTTACTTATTTTAGGATCAGCAGGGTATGTTTGAAAAAAGGCATGGGACAAATTTCGATATTTTGGCATTTTATGCAAGCTCAGGTCATTGGCAGAGCGTGCAGGCGTCCTCGTCTTGAGGATAAGTAAGGTTATTAAATAACGCGGTAGCTCATGGGGTTTACGACGCTTAATTTTATGCCCCACAAGATGAGACTGTTGTAAGCACTGGCATGGTGTCTCGTGTCCTGGTCAAGGGATTGTGGTGTGTGTGTGTGTGTGTGTGTGTGTGTGTGTGTGGTGTGTGGTGTGTGTGTGTGTGTGTGTGTGTGTATGTATGTATGCGTGTGTTTGTGTGTGAATCAAATCAGTATTTTAATTTATGTCCGTTCACTGCGAGGTGATCAATTAGAGAGAGAGAGAGAGGACGGAGAGAGAGAGAGAGAGAGAGAGAGAGAGAGAGAGAGAGAATCAAATCAGTGCTTTAATTTTATGTCCGTTCACTGCGAGGTGATAAATTAGAGAGAGAGAGAGAGAGAGAGAGAGAGGAGAGTGTGTGTGTGTGTGTGTGTGTGTGTGTGTGTGTGTGTACATGTGTAACATTAAGTGAAGGCCGAGTAAGGGAATTTCTCTGGTTGGGTGCGTGTGTGTGAGAGACATTTATTGTCTAATTTCCAGCAGGTTCAGACCATTGTCAAAGCGGCAAGATTTTTCTCTCGAGGATCACAATACCTCCGAAGTGAGGATGTTTGCGAGAGGTGAATGACATTTATCGTCAGTAATTGCCAGCAAGCCGAGACGGTCGCTGTCAGGGCAGCAAGTCTCTCGAGGGCCAGGATGTTTTTTCTTGTTTGACGAAGGAGAGGTTTCTCGTGTGTGTGTGTGTGTGTGTGTGTGTGTGTGTGTGTGTGTTGTGTGTGTGTGTGTGTTGTGTGTGTGTGTGTGTGTGTGCGTGTTTGAAGGCTGAGGCTGTAATCTACGTGTAACATAACTCCTCGTCTTTGAAGATAAGATCCAAGCACACAAAATGTTGTAAAGAATGGTGGTTTTCATCGGCAAACAAAAAAAGAAAGAAAAAAAAAGAAAAGAAAAAAAAGCGCAAATCC
>OY757555.1:9621776-9623526 GCA_963584105.1 Alviniconcha strummeri | reverse complement strand
TGCGCAAGGTTATTGCCATGCATTCTGGAAGAAAGCTTGAATTGAATATGCTCGGGAAGCGTGTTATGGAATGGGTCTACAGATGCGGAAAACAAACACGAAAACAAACTGACGGAGATCATGATGACCAGGAAAACATATTGAGCATTTGCCACTTATTTCTTAGCCGCATTGTCTTTGCTAAGAACTGGAGTCTTTGCTAAGAACTGGAGCAAGTAGGTTATTAAAATATTGTAATTAATGTTATAAAAAATATAAAAAATCCTCCGAGATAGTAGACCTTTTTGGCCAGTTGTGTCCACAGACTGAGAACCATTTAACTTTTGCTTGTGGTATGATTACGTTTGTTTATTCTATGTGGTCCCTAAATACAAGCTTAAAATAATGTTTGCCCTGCTTGAGGTGACCCTATGCGGTTGACGAGACATTAAAATCCAGGAACTAACTAACCTTTCGACTGAAGGATAAAACACAGGAGAAGGATGGGGAACGAGAGAGAGAGAGAGAGAGAGAGGAGAGAGAGAGAGAGAGAGAGAGAGAGAGAGAGAGAGAGAGAGAGAGAGAGAGAGAGAGCGCCGGTTCGGCTAGCGGTATGGCGTTAGGCTGGTAAGCAGAAGGACCATACCGCTTTCGGCTCTCCTTTCTCTTCAAAAGTTTGTAGTTTGTGGACACTGTCTTGTGACTTTGTCCCTCACAATTAATGAAACATTCAAATGGCTCTGGTAGGATAGGGAATGAGAGTCCAGACCCCACCTCCCTGTTCACACAGCTTCTGATCTCTGTCCGCAGCAGTAAGTAAGTAAACATGGGTGTTTAACGTCCACAGAAACCGTACGGCTTATTAGGGACGGGGAGAAGGGGGGGGGGGGAGAGGGTATGGAGGTGGGGGAGAGGGAGATTATATACCTATCGCTACATTGTCACCACCAGAATGACTCCTGCATTAAGATGGGCAGCGATGAGAGCCATTTTAATGTTTCAGTAGGAAGTGATGGACAAAGTCACAAGACAGTGTCCACAAATCACAACCTTTTTGAAGAGAGAGGAGAGCCGAAGCGGTATCGAACCGAGGTCCTTCCGCTTACCACTGCCTAACGCTTTACCGCTAGGCCAAACCGGCTCACCAACAGCGGCACACCGCAAGTATTTTATTCCTGGTGGCAGCCTCCTTCCCCCCTCCCCCCCCACGGCCCCCATCACCCACCCCCTCCACCCCGCGCCCACCTTCCCACCACCTCTCCTCTCTCCTAGAGCGCTGGAACCCAGACACAAAGTCAGGCTGGCATTCTGTGATGTCTGCCTCACGTAACAGCACCACAGTGTCCGGGCGCTGGCCCAGACACGGCGATGGCTCTCGCAGACCTCATCAACAACTTAAACGGTCCTCCCTCCTTTAGAAGTGAGGACGTCTCGCTGCCATCACTGTTAGGTGGGGGGGGGGGGGGGGGGGGGGTGAGGTGGTAGTGGTGGTGGTGATGGTGGTGGTGATGGTGGGGTCTTTCTGACGGTGCACCTGCCGTATGGCCTGCGGGTTGCGGCAACTGCCGGCCGGACGTAATTTGTTAGCTTAGGGTTACAGCTGTGATGACGGAATGTTGCTGATGGATGCGTTGGGCGGCCACTTGGTCTCCGTCGTCACGTGCCGTGACTGAACTGGCCGCTGTGCAATTCCGTTAGTAGAGAGTTGTGGCCTTCGTCCTTTAGGGATGAGTACAAAGGGCAGAGGCGAACGACGCAAAAGGAGGAGGAG
>OY757555.1:9616776-9619276 GCA_963584105.1 Alviniconcha strummeri | reverse complement strand
CAAAAACCTTTTTCTTTTTTTTTTTAGTCATTTCTAAGTTACTGATGAGTAAATATATAATTACAGGACATCATTTATATACAAATAGGCATGAACAATTGGGTAAACTTTTATACATGAAAATATCCACACAAAACATAGCGTGTTCACAGCGCCAGATGCACACACCACTCATTGTACATTATGCGCGTACAGCCAGCAAATAAAGCAGTAGAACGTCTGATCAATTCATATGACTAGTATTGGAAAACAACAACAATAACAACGCAACAACAACAACAACAAACAACAGAAGCAATCAATGCTTATCTGAGAGAGAGAGAGAGAGAGAGAGAGAGAGAGAGAGGAGAGAGAGAGAGAGAGAGAGAGAGAGAGAGAGAGAGAGAGAGAGAGACACACACACACACACACACACACACACACACACACACACACGACACACACACACACACACACACACACACACACACACACACACACACACACAAAGAAAGACAGACACAGACAGAGAGACGGAGACAGACCGGGAGAGACAGAGACAGCACAGACAGGGAGACGGCAGCCCACATGGGGGACAATGCAGAGTTGCTGGTCTGTCTGCCCAGCTCTGGCGTATGCGAGAAGGGAATATAATTAATTGTCAGCGCTCTTGCTCCTCTGTCCTTTGGGGTGTTGGGTCTGTGAGGACAGGGATAAATTATCCAGGGTTCTTCGTCGTTCCTTTTTTGGGTGTTTGCAAGCATGAAGAGACAAGTGGTTATGGTTGGCAGCTATGGTGCGACCAGGATGAAGTAGGGGAGTGTGGACGATTGTGTAAGAGCAATTTGTAAAAGCGCTGTGTATTTCCAAACTGACGTTTTATGCTTTGGTTCAATTAGTTGGATTGGACTGGATCAAGACTTGAGTCATGCTTCTCCGAAGTGATGGATTTCAAACGAACAACGGCTTTAAAAATTATTTAGACTGAGTATGGAAACATTTTATTTACACATTATGCACACTCAGTTATGCTTGTATCGTTCACTGCTTTGAGCCTCAGTGTACAGTCTTTAGAAAGGTCCATGATTATTATTGTTTTATCATTATTATTAAGATAAACTGGACCACTGACCTTTCCCTCAATAACAGTACGGGCACCGTCTTCTGGTGGATTTTATGTACCTTGTATTTATTTAGTCGCATGGCAGGTGGCAGTTACTGTAGGCCACTCAGGTCTTTGTGGTTTTACTTGTGTGACGTCTTTCGAGCATAATTATCTCCCTTGTGTGCTAGTTCTACGTAACACACAGTTTTCGTGAAGACATTTTTGTGTGACGTTTTTCGAGCATAATTAACTCCCTTGTGAGTTGATTCTACGTAACACAGTTTTCGTGAAGACATTTTTGTGTGACGTCTTTCGAGCATAATTAACTCCCTTGTGTGTTGATTCTACGCAACACAGTTTTCGTGAAGACATTTTTGTGTGACGTCTTTCGAGCATAATTAACTCCCTTGTGAGTTGATTCTACGTAACACACGGTTTTCATGAAGAGCTTTTGCGATCTCGTCTTTAGAAAATTCATTGGCATGATTATCCTGATCATCCGTAGCTAAACACTATGATAAATTTCGGTATTTTGCACCAAGAGCCTGTTAGGCTGTGGCGCAGCTTGTGTAATATTTTCTCGGCCGAATTTTGTGCGCTTTCTGCTCTGTGTGTCTTGTTGTTTGTTTTGTTTTTATTTTAATTTTATTTATTTCTGTGTCGCGTGTAGTTTCTGCTTCGCGTATCTTGTGAAATTTCTGCTCTGCGTGTCTTGTGCAGTTTCTGTTCTGCGTGTCTTGTATAGTTTCTGTTCTGCGTGTCTTGTGTGGTTTCTGTTCAGAGTGTCTTGTGTAGGTTTTGTTTCACATGTCGTGTCGTGTGTAGTTTCTGCTCTGTGTGTCTTGTGTAGTTCTCCCCTATGTGTCTTGTGCAGTTTCTGCTTTATGTTTCTGGTTTATTTTATGGTCTGTGTGACTCGTACAGTTTCTGCGAGCGAGCGAGGGAGAGAGAGAGAGAGAGAGAGAGAGAGAGAGACAGAGACAGAGACAGAGACAGAGAGAGAGATGCCTCGGCGAATCTTCTCCGAGAAGACAAAATAACAACCAGCCAAAAACTGCCGGTGAGCATGTTTCTGAAACAATACAATCAAATGGACTTGTTCCCCCTTCTATTCACATTTATTTCCGCCGATCCCAGTGTCACAAAAGAAACTTTAACAATTGGCTGCACGGTAATCATTTTTGTGACTCCTGGCACGCACAGGCGCCGAGACGCACGTGCCGACCAGCTGTGACGCAGTCAGATCATAAAGCTGTCACAGGCAAGGAGCTAAGGGTGATTTTCTAATTTTTCACGAGCAAAATGCTGTTTGTTTTAATTACAAACAAGGGACAGTCGCTGCTGTTAGGCCAGCCTGGAGAATAGTTGACGGGCTGGTCACAGATCCCTGGTTCGAGAAGAAACAAAAACAAAACA
>OY757555.1:9601776-9611776 GCA_963584105.1 Alviniconcha strummeri | reverse complement strand
GACTGATGTTGTTGCCCGTCTGAACGTCTGGTAGTAGATGGGGATGGGAAAACAAGAAGAAGAAAAGAAAAAGAAGAAGAAAAAAAGGAAGAAAGGTGAAGAAGAAGAAGAAGAAGAAGAAGAAGAAGAAGAAGAAGAAGAGAAAGAAAGACTGAAAGAAAGCAAGAAGAAGTAATAAGCGGTCATGACGCGTTGGAAAGTTGCTACCTCTGTTTTCAAGCACACACAAACATACACACACACACACACACACACACACACACACACACACACACACACACACACACACACACACACACACACACACACACACACACACACACACACACTATTTTATATATATATCAGCTAGTGTCCATTTCGCGTGGACAATTTTCTACGGAGCATAGGTCTGCGAGTTCACTGACTAAAATTCACTTGAAGGAACTTAGCTTCTCGAAACTATGTTTGGTCGAACTGATACAAAAAGGAAAGATAAGAAAAACGAGGAGGCCTACACTCGAAAAAATCTTCCTTTTTCGCCCCTCATCACCAGCACCATCACCATTATCATCATCATCATCATGGCCTAATTTTTATAACAGTTCTTGTTACGTGACGATGTCTGCTCTCACTGGTCAATACACAAAACACAGGCAACGCAGCCACATGTTCGCTTCAATTATTCATCCAGCAATGGCAAGCAAGCGCTGACGCAGTTCTGTGCTAATGTCGCACCTCTGACGCGTACCATCGTGACATCAAAATTTCATCCAATCAAAATAATTACGCAATTACGCTCCTCTCTCAGGCGGTCTGATACAAAGGTGCGCAGACTCTCCGATGGTTCACTAGCTCGCGGACGTTGCGACTGAATTTTTGGTGCCCCACCCCTACCACCCCCGCTTTCTCTCTCTGTGCTTTTTCTGTCCCGTTGTCTTTGATCGTGTGTGACTGGCTGTCTGCTTCTGTTTCTGTCTCTCTGTTTCTGTCTCTCTCTCTGTCTGTCTATATGTCTCTGTCTCTGTGTAGATTTATTCCTTTGTTTGCTATTCATGTTTGACACCCATGTTTTCCTCTGAATGGAGTAAAGAAGTACTTGACATGAATCTGAGACAGAACGAGGCCAGAGCGCTCGTGCAGAATCAACACCCAAGGGAGTTAATTAGCGCTCGAAACACGTAACACAAGTACAACGACGAAGACCTGAGGCGCCAAGGTAACTCTCACCTGGCATACGTGTAAATACAAAGTGCAATAAACCCCACTAGAGGTACATCCTTGACCTGAATCGCCCGAGGTGATCATTGCATGGCGCATCCTTGCAGCAAATACAGGGCAAGGAACTCCGCCATCGCCTCCTCTTCTCATGGGCAATTTCCGGTTTTACTAAGTAAACATGGTGCTTAACGTCCACAGAAACCACAAGGCTTATTAGGGACGGGGAGAAGGGGGGAGGGGTATGGAGGTGGGGGGGGGGGGGGGGGCGGAGGGGGGAGGGGGATTGTATACCTATCGCTACACTGTCACCACCAGAATGATTTGTGCATTAAGGTGGGCAGCGATGAGAGCCATTTTAATGTTTCAGTAGGAAGTGATGGACAAAGTCACAAGACAGTGTCACAAAGCACAACCTTTTCGAAGAGAAAGGAGAGCCGAAGCGGTATCGAACCGAGGTTTTACTGTCCGAAATCACTGCTTTATGTAACTCCCGTTTGGTGTCCACGTCTGCGTCGCACGACTGCCTGTAATGCAGTTCAGCTTCAGTAAGCCAAGTTGTTTCCATTGATGGTTAGCTTTCCAAACTTTCAGATGTTGTCCCCCGCCCCATCAACCGCCGTTCCTTGTCCTTTACTGGCTTTAGTTTAGAATTCGCCATTTACTGTTGTGCGCCACGTGAGAGAAACACACGTGTGCGAACTGATGCAGGCGTAAGTAACACAGCTTTGAAAATGTGAGACCCCCCAAAACACACACACACACACACACACACACACACACACACACACACACACACACACACACACACACACACACACACACACTGTCACACACACACATACACACACACACACACACACACACACACACACACACACACACACACACACACACACACACATGAGTCTGGCTTCCAAACAGCAAGTGCAAACCCGGCAAAACGAACAAAACTGGATGCGACTGAGTCCAATGAGGCAATCAGTATTGAAACGGGAAACTAGACTTTCGTGAAATTCAGAGTTCAGGAGCTGTGTGAAAGTTGAGGTGGCCGTCCTGGGCTCCCCGTCATAATGAGCTTTATGGTTTCTGTGGACGTAAAGCAACACTGAACCATGCTTAGGCATTGGTCAGAGTTGAGTTTGTCCCTATAATTATGTCAACCGACATCCGAGGACATGAAGCTCTACATGATCATCATCTCGTGAAATTTGCCAAAACTGACGACATTTGAGATATTTGCAGCAGATTAACAGGTTGATACCTCCTTCACCCCCCACCTACCCAACCCCACCCCTTTCAACCCGCCTCCCGCCCTCAAATTCCAGTGTGCTAACGGTTAAATGCTAAACCTTCCCCGCGAAGAGCCGAAACGACGATGTCGGCAAAACCGAATGTATTTATTGCCAGCCTTGTTCGTGACACAGAGAATGATTCGTGTCCCTCCTTCCCTCGCCGCTCCGAAAGCCGAGTGACCACCAGGAGCAGACATAAAATTAAATTGAGGGCAACAGAAGCCGGCCGGGTGTGATTTTACGACAGGGGGTATCACCTGTGGACGACCATCATGGCTCCCACTCCTTTCCCGTCAGGCCTCTTGTTAACCCCTGACCTCTCAACTCCCACCGCTGCCCACGCGGAGCCACGATGGCTCAGCGGGAAGGCTTTCTCTGATACCTCTGCAATCGTTTATTATCGCAGCTCGCCGATTTGGATCCGTCGTTAGGAGGATATGGGAAAAGAAAAGGTCCTCTCGCTGCTGATGATACGTTTTTGTGGCAATAGAAGACATGGAAGGACCTGTGTTCACAAATTTCAAGCAATAGTTTGAGATTTTTTTGCCGCCAGGGTTCTCTTTAAACTGAGCCTATTTTCAAAGATTTCTTTTCCTCATCACTCAGTAGCATTCCATCTTTGGACCGCATGGTTTAAGTCATTAAAAAAACAAAACAACAACAACAACAACAACAACAAACAGAAAATAAAGGGGAGGGTATTGTGAAAGAGGAACTGATGACCATAGAATCAGGAAAGGGAAATTACAAAAGATACTACACCTCCACCTTCCTCCCACCCCTCGATACATACACGCACGCACACACACACACACACACACACACACACACACACACACACACACACACACACACACACAAACGCGCACCCCCCCCCCCCCACGCGCGGCGCGCGCGCACACACACACACACACACACACACACACACACACACACACACACAGATATTCACACACACACACAAACGCGCACCCCCCCCCACTCGCACCCCCCCCCCCCACGCGTGGCGCGCGCGCGCGCACACACACACACACACACACACACACACACACACACAAACACACGCAAATATTCACACACAAACGCGCACCCCCCTCCCCACTCGCACCCCCCACTCGCGGCGCGCGCGCGCGCGCGCGCACACACACACACACACACACACACACACACACATACACACACACACACACAGCAAAACAAATCCTTTTCCCCAGCACCTGACGAGGGATGATACATCTCATCGTTTACCGCAAGCGGTCTCTCACACCCGCAGCGCTAGCGCGGAACCCCGCCACTCCTGGCCCTCGGTGGCCAGGGCGTTTCTCTTGCCGACGCTGCCTTCACGTCCTGCTGTCCGGCTGTCAACCGGAACTGACGGACACTGCTTGACGGGGGGACACTGGAGGCCTGATTAGCTGAGTGGACGCGCCACTGGGGCCAGCGCTTGAGCCTGTGAAAGAGACTGGCCAAGATTTGTGGTGTGGACACGTCATACTGCGGTATTATCATATTAACCCGCTGTGGTTACCTCTTCCTCGGGAATGGAAGCGCTGAAGCTGTTTCCACTGTTGTGGCTGTTGAGAAAAAACCTACAGAAGAAAACAAAGAATAAGAAGTCGCACATCTCCGATTATGTTCGTGTTGCAGGAGCTGAATTTAAAAGAGAGAGAGAGAGAGAGAGAGAGAGAGAGAGAGAGAGAGAGAGAGAGAGAGAGAGAGAGAGAGAGAGAGATGAGATGAGATGTTTTATTGAATAAACCCATGGTTCATTTCAAGGGGGGAAACATTTGAAAAACTCATGAGGCATCCTAAAAGAATGCTTCAAAAACAAATGAAACTGCAATACATACAACAAAAATATACTCATCCGTTCATTTTTCGTTCGTTCCTTCCATAGCTCACTGATTCATTTCTTATTCGGCAGCTGCATTAATAAACCTACCTAGTCTCTCACTCAATCACATCATACACAGGCTCGCTTATAAGGTCAGTCAGGCACTCAGCCAATACACTAACCAATCGGTAATCACTGACTTTGGTCAATTATATCTCGAATTGGCCCGCTCAGTTTATCCCAAATCATCAAATCAAAAGTACAACAGTCCATTCATCCATCAAGTCACACCTTCGCTTGTGCAGTCAGTCACTCACTCATTCGGCACCCACTCACCTGATGTATAAAGCGGGCTACCTATAAATCTGATTGTACATTCACACACTCAGTCTACTAATTAGCCAATAGTTACAGCAGTCCGGGTATCTATCAGTCAGATTATGCATTTGCTCGCTTAGTCCTTCAGTCCACGAATTAATCAATACATGAACACGTCAGGTTAGCCGGCGAATCTCCATACACTCGCTAACTCCACCGGTTAGTCAATGAGATAAACAATACTACATCAAATCAGTTCATCCAGCATTCAGCATTCACATGTATTTCATGCGTCAGTTTGCGAAGTTACAATGTCGTTTCTCCTTTGCAAAACTTTGTACAAAAAAACGAGACACTTCCCAAATACTCCTCTCGTTATCAGCTGACATAACGTGAGAAACATCAGCAACCACTGCCGTGTGTGATCCATTAAACCACGACACATCTTTTCTGAAATCCTCATATGCTTTACACGAAAAAAGGACATGCGACTCATCCTCTATTTCATCCTTGCATACAGGGCACAATAAGTCTCTCGGAATAATGTCATATCGCCTGTGCACTAATATCGGCGATATACCAAATCTGAATTTAATATAAGCTTCTCGGAACAACCGTAACTGCAAATTGTCTATATACTTCTCTGTCTGGATACTTTGTTTGAAAATCGAATAAAATTCAAAGCGTTCTTTTGAAGTGACACTAGCACTCCAGTCTTGCTGGAACTGATCCAGCAGTCTCTGTTTGAAAACAGACACAAATCTGTTCAAATGTCCCACATTTTGCTGTAGCCAGACATCTCCAAAGCCGTTTTCTACACAAGGGAGAGAGAGAGAGGGAGGAGAGAGAGAGAGAGAGAGAGAGAGAGAGAGAGAGAGAGAGAGAGAGAGAGAGAGAGAGAGAACTCGAACTCGAACTCGAAAACTTTATTTTACAATGATTGTAGTTTAGGTTCATTCAAAAACCTAACAACTAGTCCTTGCTAAGCTACTGATGAACAGATATCAAATTACAGGCATTATTTATATACATATAGGCATGAGAGAGAGAGAGAGAGAGAGAGAGAGAGAGAGAGAGAGAGAGAGAGAGAGAGAGAGAGAGAGAGAGAGACGGGGGGAAGGAGGAGGGAAAACTGAATAAAAAAAGAAGAGAAAAAAGAGAGAAGAAAGAAGAAGAAAAAGGCAAAGTTGACTGAACTCGGAAAGCATCAGAATGTAGAAACTTTAAGCTAGTTAGTGAGCACAGGGTCACCCAAGGACGATGAGATTCCTGACAGTAAGTGAAGCAGGTGAAGCTAGTGTCTAATCTAGTCACCCCAGGCACATGAAGAGAGCATCTTTGATAGCCCTGCATTCGCGACTGCCGAGGGGGGCCTTGATTACATTGATCACGCCGCACCAAGCCCGTATGACTTAGGAATGAGTGAGGCTGACAAAATAGAACAGGTCTAGGGGAATGTACTCACCTACACGACCAAACACAAGGAAAAAGAGAAACGAAACACAAAGCGCTTTCCACAGAAAACTGTCTTCTTCAGGTGCAAGAAGATAGATAATAACATAGACGAAGGCGTTAAAAAAAAATCCGAGAGTGCTACACCGAGACAAATACGACACATAACGTGGCAGATAGCATAGACACAACTTATCATCTACTAGAAACAAATAAACCGAGGACAACTAGAAACAAACAAACCGAGGACAATTTTGGCTGACGGGACACACCCGCTGAGTCCTGTATTTGACAAAAGACGTGCAGACATGAGCGGTAAGGTTTCGGATTCCTCGTAGTAATAAGTAAGACAGCACGATACCTAGAGTCTCTCATCACAATGGCCATTCGGACACGCAGGCAGATAAACACAACCCGCAACGGCTGGACTTAGGGATGCGGGGACCGGATGACGAGGCAGGAGCAAAATGGAGAGACGTTTGGGAGTGAGCTGAGTGGGAGGCCTGTTGTAATGTACGTGTGTTGTGCGAGTGGACTGCAATCCGGAAGAGCGAGAACATGCGTCTTTGGTGCAATGCCTTACGCATATACTACGTTTCACGGCAGATCAGACCATTTTCTCAATCGATTGATGCACTTGTCGTGTATCTTGTACTGCCCGGCGTTGTTTATATTCTCATCCGACCCGATACCGCCATGGCTTGGGCTGTGTCAGAACACGCTGACACCAGAAGGAACACCGAGGCTACATTAAACTGTTGTTGTGCGCTGCATACTTATGATGTGGGGGCTGTCTTCAGCCGTGATAAGCTCTTTGCATAACAGCATCCACCAGCTAGAAAGGGAGACAAATCCCCCGAAGGCGGAGCGTGGCTGCCCATGTGGCAGACTATTAAGACTGTTTACACACGTAGTCCTACCACCGTGTTGAATGCATTTATCAATGTACTATGGAAGACTGTTTACACACGTAGTCCTACCACCGTGTAGAATGCATTTATCAATGTACTATGGCATATACCGGGTGACCCTCAGAGTGTTCAGCTCAGGAACGTCACAACAACAACAACCGACTCACCGCTAGCCACTGAGCCGGTTTGGCCTAGCGGTAATTAAGGCGTTAGGCTGGTAAGCTCAAGGACCTCGGTCCGATTCCGTTTCGGCTCTCCTCTCTCTTCAAAAGGTGTGGTCTGTGGACACGGTCTTGCGACTTTGCCCTTCACAGTTATTGAAACATTAAAATGTCTCTCACCGCTGCCCATCTTAATGCACCAGTCATTTTCGCGGCGACAGTGCAGCGTTAGGTACAGTCTCCCTCTTTCCCCACCTCTGGGCCAGAGGTCAAGAGCTGTGTGAAAATCGAGGTGGACGTCCTGGGCTGTCGTCCCTAATCCGCCTACGGTTTCTGTGAACGTAAAGCAACACTGAACCAACCAACCTCTAGGGTCTCTGTTCCTGACAGTATCTCTTAGGGTTCGAGCTGAATGTTGCTTTACGTCCACAGAGACCGTACAGACTACTGATTGGAACGGGGAGCCCAGGACGGCCACCTCGACCTTCACACAGCTCCTGAGCTCTATTAGGTTGTTGTTGAAGTGCTGCTTTACGTCCACAGAAACCGTAGGCTTATTAGGGACGGGAGCCCAGGACGGCCACCTCGACTTTCACACAGCCCCTGAGCTCTGACCCTCTTCGGCTGGTTTGGTTGAAGTGTTGCTTTACGTCCACAGAAACCGTAGGCTTATTAAGGACGGCCATCTCGACCTTCACACAGCTACTGAACTCTGACCCTCTTCGGAGACAGCTGGGCGTTAAACAAGTTTAACCGTCACGGCTGGCCAGACCAGGAGGCAGGAGAAGCAGAGGCATTGATCACGATCAGTGTCCACACTGCTGACCGGCAAGGGGCCGTAAATCACAGGTGTAGACGTTGCCAGGCTGGCTGGCTGACCGCTAGTGGACAGTCAGTGCAGCAGCCACACTGGTCCGCTCAGAACCTTAAATTGATATTCTCTCTCCTTGTTCTTTGGACTAAGAGTCCATGCGAGATCACGAGGAGAGAGTCGGGGTGGGGGGCTATACCTAATGTTACACTCTCATCACTGGCATTGATAAGTTCTGCATTAAGATAGGCAGCGAGGATTAGCTTAGATTTGCTCTTACATTCCGTTTACCTGTGTGTAGTGAGTTTGAATACTGACTTTTTTTACTGACTTTTTTCTGCTTTTCTCTCTGTCTGCATGTCTCTGTATGTTTGTGTCTGTCTCTCTTTGTGTCTGTCTGCCGCTGTTTGTCTGTCTGTCTGTCCGTCCGTCCGTCCGTCTGTCTGTCTGGTTGTCTGTCTGTCTGTCTGTCTGTCTGTCTCTGTCTCTCTCTTTCAGTCCTACGAATTAAAACAAAGGGAAGCAAGCGATGCGGCAACGTGAAAAGAAGCAGACTAGAAAATTAATATTAAACAGAGAGAAACAATTAAAAAGAAAAAATGGAAATAAAAGAACATAAACCACCACCACAGCGACGACGACGACGACGACGACGACGACAACAACAACAACAACAACAACAACAACAACAACAACAACAACAACAACACACACACACACACACACACACACACACACACACACACACACACACACACACACACACACACACACACACACACACAAAAACACACACTTAAACACACGCATACGCACACACACGCCTCCCTCCCTCCCCCCCCCGCCCTCACACATACACGAAAGAAAGAATTTGTATTCAGAAAGAAAAGCGAAAAATAAAAACAGAACGAGTGATCAAGCGCACTCGGAAGAGAGAGAGAGAGAGAGAGAGAGAGAGAGAGAGAGAGAGAGAGAGAGAGAGAGAGAGAGAGAGAGAGCAACTCAGCAACTTAATCAAACGGTTTGTTGACCCAGGCATTACCATTTCTGACTGCCGAGTGTTATTTAACACAGCAAGCCAGCTTCCGACCGCCAGCCGTGCTTGTCTCTTCAGCACGACACGTTGTCGCCGTGAAGAACAGCTTCATTACCAGAGAGAACAGCAGGAAAAAAAGGCCCCGCTCCGTTTGAAGCGGTTGGTGGTCACTGTTGATGGCACAGACTCATTTGGTCAACGTGATTGTGGAGCTGTGCTGTGCTTGTGCTGTGCTGTGCGTGTGTGTGTGTGTGTGTGTGTGTGTGTGTGTGTGTGTGTGTGTGTGTGTGTGTGTGTGTGTGTGTGTGTGTGTGTGTGTGTGTTTGTGCGCGCGTGTGAGTCTCTCTCTCTCTCTTGTTATCATTTTAGCAAGGACTAGCTGTTAAATAAGTTTGACTGAAACTAAATTACAGTCCTTTTAATATAAAGGTTTTCGAGTTCTCTCATTCTGCCCTCTCTCTCTCTCTCTCTCTCTCTCCTCTCTCTCTCTCTCTCTCTCTCTCTCTCTCTCTCTCCTCTCTCTCTCTCTCTCTCTCTCTCTTTCAGTCTCTGTGCCTCTCTCAGTCTCTGTCCCTCTCTATCTCTCTGTGTTTTGTCACTGTCTGTCTGTGTCTCTCTGTCTGTCTGTCTCTGTCTCTCTCTGTCTCTCTGTCTCTGTCTGTGTCTCTCTGTCTCTGTCTGTCTGTCTGTCTCACCTCTCTCGACCCGTCATTGTCATGCCAACAGTCTTCCAAGCACTAGGCAAAAACCAACAACAGCTCAACCCCAAAAGAAAAGTTATTTCGCTTCTCATCTAATTTTTCATCGTTTTTTAACGTTGAACTGTTGTTTAAGTGTCGTTTTGTAGCTTGACAAAAGGGATTACCCCCTCGAAAGTTTGCAGATTGTAAACCTGTGCACAAATAAATAAGCATTTTTGGGACCTTTTTATGTGTTGGGGAATTAAAAGCGATTTCTTTCCCTTCCCGTCTCTTTCTCACTCGCT